>JARQOD010000002.1:509624996-509859968 GCA_033576555.1 Oophaga sylvatica | reverse complement strand
GATTTGTTTCAAGATAAGGGCAGAGTCTGCATCAGTGACCTTACCCATTGCCCCTGATGACGACTCGTTTGAGTATACCTGCTTGCACTGAGATTCTCAAATGCAGCATCATCATCAGGAAGTAAAAAAATAAAACAGAGTAGTGAGGGAATGATAGGGACTTTTAAATTACAGTTTATTAGGTAATATATTAGATTATGACATTAGAGAGACATCAAGTATTAAAATTAATTTTTAGTTTCGGATCACCCTTTAAGAATTCCTCGTGATGCAATTAGTTTTGCTTCCTGATTTTCTCTCTTGTCTTCCTGCCGTTAGCAGGTACTCATTAATGAGTGAAGTCTTAACTGAAGACTGGCACTTGCAACGTAATGGAGGTTAAATGCAGTGAAGTTGTACAGTCTGACCTTAACCTTGTTGCACATCCCAGAGCAAAGAGTAAAGTATGGAAGTATTTTGGATTTGACACAAATGCTGAGGGATGCATTATGGAATGGAAGAAAATCTATTGTCGCATCTGTATGGCTCAGATAGCATATTCTGGGAATACTTCCAATCTTTCTTACCACCTCGAGAAGAATCACCCAGATGAGTTTTGTGAGTTCGTGAAAAGCAACACAGAGCAAATGAGGGAGGCATTTGCCACAGCTTTCTCAAAGTTGAAACCGGAAACATCCCAACAAGTTGTACAAGAAACTTTAATAATGAAAAGTAGCCATACTTTTGACAAGAAACAGCTTGAGGTTTCATCAGCAGTGGTTAATTTGATATGTGAGGGTATGTTTCCTGCTTCTATATTGGATGAACCTACTTTCAAATGTCTTCTAAAAACTTTGGATCCTAGGTATGAAATTCCTAGCCGGAAATACATATGCAGTCGTCTGCTGCCGGAGAAGTATCACACTGTTAGAGATGTTATACTAAAAGAGTTGGTGGATGTGTTGTGGTGTGGTATTTCCACTGACATGTGGAAAAGTGTAAGCCAGAACAGATCATATGTAACCCTTTTTGTCCACTTTTTAGCCACTGGTGTTTCTCATTCTTTTACCATAGGCTCTCGATGTTTGAAAACACTTGAAGTACCCGAGGAAAACAAAGCGGAGTCAATCACTAGAGTATTGTATGAAACCTTTATAGAGTGGGGAATTAGCGCAAAAGTATTTGGAGCTACCACGGACTATAGTAAAGACATTATAAAGGCATGCTCGCTTCTGGATATTCCCATAAACATGCCTTGCGTGGGCCAGACATTTAATGAGGGAATACAGCAAGCTTTTCAACTCCCAAAGGTCTCTGGACTTCTTTCAAGGTGTAGAAAGTTGGTGGAATATTTTCAGCAATCGACAGTTGCGATGTACATGCTCTGTGAGAAGCAAAAGCAGCAAAACACTATTTCTTGCATGCTCATAAGCGACCGTGTTTCCTGGTGGGGCAGCACGCTTGCAATGTTACAGCGTCTTAAGGAGCAGCAGTTCACCATTGCTGGTGTCTTGGTTGAAGATAGTAATAACCATCATCTCATGCTAGAATCTAGTGAGTGGAATACAATTGAAGGCCTTGTTGACCTCCTGCAACCTTTTAAGCAAGTTGCGGAAATGTTGTCAATGTCAAAGTATCCCACTATAAGTATGGTGAAACCTCTCCTACACATGCTACTTAACACTTCTTTGAATATCAAAGATACCGACTTAAAAGAAATCAGCATGGCAAAGGAGGTCATTGCCAAAGCTTTGTCAACTACGTATCAGCAGACACCAGAAATAGACATGTTCTTGAACCTTGCAACGTTTTTGGATCCCAGGTACAAAAGACTTCCTTTCCTATCTGCATTTGAACGTTCTCAGGTTGAAAATCGTGTTATTGAGGAAGCCAAGGCCCTGCTAGACAGAAGCAAGGAAACCTCAAGATCTGAGGATAAAGTATTTCCAATTACAGAAGAACCTCCAATGAAAAAATTGGTTGTGTCATCCACTGCTCCTACTTCAAGCAGCATCAATAATATGCTAGCGGAAATCTTCTGCCAGTCTGGGCCTCCAGAAGATCAAGAGGAGTGTCATGCGCAGGTCGTTGAGGAGTTGAGCAATTTTAAATCCCAAAAAGTCCTTGGACTAAATGAGGATCCACTGAAATGGTGGTCTGATCGTTTGGCACTATTTCCTCTTCTACCAAAAGTGCTCCAAAAATATTGGTGCATTTCTCCCACAAGAGTCTTTCCTGAACGTCTCTTTAGTTCATCAATGAACGTTGTAAATGCCAAAAGAAACCGACTGGCCCCTGCTCACGTGGATGAGCAAGTGTTTCTGTATGAAAATGCCCGCAATTCTTCAGTAGCAGAGCCAGAAGATGACGATGAAGGAGATTGGGGCTTGCAACAAGAACAGTTTTTTAATTTCAGTGACTCTGTTCCTGTAGGCAATAGTTTCTTCTCGATTAGGGATAGCGCGTTTATTTAAGATTTACCCTGGTGGTGCAGCTTTAATTTAATGAAATCCATGTGCGGTATATGTTTTATAAGCTATTCTATTTTTTTTTAGGCTACCATTAAGACTTTATCTAGTCACATTTTTTAATCAATTTGTTTTTTACACTAAATTTGGGTTTTAACATCACAAATGTAATAAACAATTTGTCCTTTTTTAGCATAGTGGACGTTTATCTTCATTGCATATTGCGAAATTTAAAGAATTGTTTATTCTGCTGCTAAAGTAACGTACAGTATTCTGTTTAATTGCTTTAACTGTGTTAATTTTATTAGTATGATCAAGCCAATATATCATTGTCAGTGCTGTGCAAATGGTATCTTTTTAGTAGGCTTGGTTAAATAAATAAAGATACCCTAATTTCTAACAAGCTACAGTTTTTTTCTTTGCTGAAGGTCGTCCTTGCCATAAGTTTGGTTATACACAGAGATTTCTTCTCGTGATTGTGGTTGACGACTGCAGTAATTACTACTGTAATGCAGAGTTGCATGGGATGCCAATGTTCCTTTGGACTGCACGCAGTTTTCGCTATAGAAACCTTTGCAAATCATGTTGCTTCTTAACCCCTTAATGACCAGGCCAAATTTTTCAAATCTGACATGTCTCTTTACGTGGCATTAAATTTGGAATGTTTTAACATATCAAGATTGATTTTTTTTTTTTCATGACCTATTTTATGGTAATGGTAAATTTAGGTATATATATGTTTTGTTCACAAGAATTTCTAAAAAAAATGTTCAAAATGAGAAGGAGTATCCCTCTAAGGCCACATTCACGTGTTCAGTATTTTACCTCGGTGTTTGTAAGCCAAAGCCAGGAGTGGGTGATAAATACAGAAGTGGTGACGTGTTTCTATTATGCTTTTCCTCTGAGGGTATGTTTCCACGGTCCGTACCGGCAGCGCTTTGGACGCAGCACATGTCCATAGCGCTGCCGGCTTTTGTACGCGCGGTGATTCCGGATGTGTTCACTGAACCGTGCAGAATCACCGCATCCTATACATAGGACGGTGCTATTTATCTTGCAGAGACTGAGCGTCTCCGCAAGATAAATAGACATGCTGCGGTCTAGAAAGAAGTGAGTTTGGGGAAACCTAAATGTGATACCAATTTAAAAAATGCCCCCCTCCACATATTCAAAACTGTTGGCAGGTAGTTTATTAACTCTTCAAGTGCGTTTCAGGAATACATGCTACTCAGCCTGTCCTCCTATTTATAATTGAGCTGTATATGTTTTATGAATAGATAGAAACACGTATTATATAGATGTTAGATGTTTTTATTTGTTTACGGTGACTAGAGCTCCTCTATCAAGTGAATGTATCACTTAAGGCACTGTCACACTTAGCGATCGCACCAGCGATCACGACAACGACTCGACCTGGCGAGATCGCTAGTGCGATCGCGATGTGATCACTAGTTAGATTCCAAACACATCTCATCAGCGATCTGTATAACGACGTCTGCGGTCGTTGGGAAAACCTAGTCCCACCTGCGACGCTGGTGAAGTTGTTCATAAAGGGTGTCACACTCAGCGATTCAGGCTCACCAGCGGGACACCAACGACCAAAAAACGGCTCAGAACGTTCATAAGCGATCAATCAACGACATCTCAGCAGGGGCCATATCGCGGCTACATGTCACACACAGCTGCGTCGCTAACGAGATCGCTACTGCGTCATAAAATCGGTGACGCCTTAGCGATCTCGTTTAGTGTAACAGTACCTTTAGACTCTTTTTTACTAATGAACACCGCCTGCTTTACAGCAGCTACGTGGAGCATAGACCGCAATAGACTGGAGATGTTCTTTGATTCTATAAGTGTTTTCTAGGCTTCTATGTAACTAGGTAATAATGTTTGTATTTCTGATTTAAAAGATACACAAATGATCAGTTTAAGGCTTATTGGCATAATAAAACGCCAACATTTTAGTGACCGTGTCATGAAAAAATAAATCTGAAGCCTTTATTAAATATAAAATCTTAATTTTATACAATAACCAACTTTCAAGTACCTAATCCCTTCAAGAGCAGTTGCCTTTAAAGGGAATCTGTCAACAGGTTTTTACTACTGTATTTAATCTGATAGCAGTATAATATAAGAGCAGAGACCCTGATTCCAGAGATGTCATTTATTAGGCTGTGTGCTGTAATTTCAATAGTTAGTGTTTTATCAGCAGGAGCTTATCATTACAGGACTAGGTGTGCTGTGCAAGCCAGTCCAGCTAATCTCTGTAACCCCGCCCCACCGCTGAATGGCAGTTTGCTGACAATGCACAATGTGCACAGGAAGCTGCCAATCAGTGTTGTGGGCGGGGTTATAAGCAGGTTAGCATTCTGACCACTGCTACTGCTCATGGATCTTGTAACTGCACCAAGCAGTAAAGTAAGGATGCTTTCACACTGCATTCAGGCATCCGTTCAGTGGCTGCATCGGGGCTTATGGATACACCTGAATCCTGTTTTGCTAGGGGGTTTGGATGTAAGCCCCGACTGAGACACTGATTGAGTACCTGAACGAAGTGTGAAAGCAGACTTAGTGATACATTGCTGGAATCAGACTTTCGGCCCCTTCATGATGCTCTCAGATTCCATTGCAAAACCTACTGACAGATTCCCTTTAATGTCTGTTGCCTTGTGTACATGTCAAGTTGCTCAAATATTCATGTTCTTTTTGTTACTTTGTGTTTTTGTCCGAATGTACAAATGAATGCAAGTAATTTGTACTAGCATTTAGTAAATATTAAAGTGCTTTACCCCTACATTTCTGCTTTTATTGTGTCGCAGTGAGTATTTGTGTACTGTATTTATGAAACTGGTACATAATGATGCATTATCGCTCTGTTTAGTTCCTACTAGTAAAAGAAGGGGTTTCATTTTTTTTTGTTTACATTAACTAAACTGAATTCCAAGAGGTTGTGAGGCAACATATACATTGTATGGTAAATTAATTCCATTACAAAACGTCACTATTTCTAATAGCTGCATGCCCACCTCTTCAGAATCTCCCTCCCAGGCCCTACTTACCTTCCAGTTGCTGTTAGATCCATCCTACTACAGTTCAACTGCTCCTGGCCAGGCATGTGCAGCCAATGCAGACTCCCTCAGCTGGCTTCTTGCACAGCTTTTCTATGCCTTCATCACTAACAGTGTATTGTATGTTTCGAATATGCTCTATTCTTCTCTGCTTATAAGCCTATCAGCCCTGATTTTATCTCCTGCCATGTCAACATGGCTGCATGTCTATTCAAGGCCTCATGTCTATTCAAGGCCTCTTTCACACTTCAGTCGTTCGACGTCAGTCAAAATCTGTCAAAGCGTGAAAAAAAAACAGATCCGCCTTTTTTTTTTTTTTTTTGGCGGATCCGGTTTTTTGCCATTGAGTTGCATTAGTGACGGATCTTGACGGATGGGCGTCCGTTGTATCTGTCAAATGATGGATCCGTCATAATTTTGGCATCCGTCGGTTTTTGAAAATGTACACTTGGGACGTTTTTTGTGTGCTTTGAAAAGGCAGACAATGACGGATCCATCGCGTCCGCCGATTTGTATAATGGACACCTATGGGTGTCAGATCCGTCTTCATCCGTTTTTGGCGGAATCTGACAGCGGATCGGTTATTGTATGCAAAAAATGTCTTCTCTCTCTCTTTCTTTCTCTCTCTCATCCGCAGCATCCGTTTTTGCAAATTTACAACGGAACCGTTACTTTCACCATTTGGCGGATTTGAACTGACGTCGAACGACTGAAGTGTGAAAGAGGCCTTAGCTGGTTTCCAGCAGAGATCCACGGTCCTGCACATCTCCGCTCTGCTGTGCTTTTACAAAAGAGCTTGTACTAAGCACTGCAGAGCAGACACAAGCAGACTGAGCTGTGTGATGCATGTTGCAGACTGATCAGTGATTTGAAACTGCAGCGCCAGCCTGTTGATGCTATTACAGTAGGCAATTCTCTGCCATGCATTAACAGAGCATCATTTGCAGTCGCACATCACTGATCTATGAGCTGCAGACATCAAACACAGCTGAGCACGGCTAATCAGATGTGCCGATTTAGCAGATTGCAGGACTGTTGCTCTCGGCTGGAAACAAGCTAACAAATCTAGGATTTAACAACACATCAGCAACTATGTTTTTTTATATAGCAGAAGATAAAATCGGTCATGGAGAGTTGTGTACTAGCCCATAAAGTGCACAGGAGAATAGTATATTCTAAAACATTAGCTGGATCATATGACAGATTTCTGTGGTTGATGTTGCTGAGCTAAGCACAGTATAGCAGAGCTGTGTTCTTTGCAAGTTTACGCATTCGTCAGCTGTCTTCTGGTACAGCTCTAAGTTTTCAATTCAGAGATGTAACCTGAAAGATAAGAAAAACAAGTTATATTATTCTCACCCGGGAAGATTCCCTTTTAAGGCATTGTCACACTTAGCGATCGCACCAGCGATCACGACAACGACACGACCTGGCGAGATCGCTAGTGTGATCGCTATGTGATCGCTAGTTAGATTCCAAACACAACTCATCAGCGATCTGTATAACGACCTCTGCGGTCGTTGGGAAAACCTAGTCCCACCTGTGACGCTGGTGAAGTCGTTCATAAAGGGTGTCACACTCAGCGATTCAGGCTCACCAGCGGGACACCGACGACCAAAAAATGGCTCAGAATGTTCATAAGCGATCAGCGACATCTCAGCAGGGGCCACATCGCTGCTACATGTCACACACAGCTGCGTCGCCAACGAGATCGCTACTGCGTCATAAAATCGCTAACGCATTAGCGATCTCGTTAGCGATCTCGTTTAGTGTGACAGTACCTTAAGTGTATGACTAGTGCTGCTCACTAAGCTATGTGAAGATGGATGCACAGTGGAACAGATGGAGATGAAAAAAATATTCCCAAAGGTATAAGGGTATGTGCACACGTTGCAGACTAGCCTGCGGAATTTTCTGCAGAGAATCTGCATCAGTTGGCAGAAAACGCAGGACAAAACGCTTGCGTATTTTCTGCGGGTTCCTTGCGGATCGTGATACGTTTTTGGTGTGCGTATTTGTTAGTGTGGTCCATTTTCTTCTTTGCTACTCTGAGAGGGAACGACCCGCAAAAAGAATTGACATGCTGCGGAAAATAAACCGCTGCAAATCGGCGTGGATTTTTCCGCAGCATGTGCACAGCAATTTTTATTTTACCATTGACTAACATTGGCAGTGCACTACACTGCAGATGTGATGCAATTCCGCGCGTCCAAAAACGCTGCGGTTCCGTATCAAAATCCGCAACGTGTGCACATACCCTAAGAATGCATTTTTTTATGTTTTGTCTGTCTATTAACAATGAGTATGCATTTATCTCCTCACATTGGCTTGTGAACCTCCTCAATTCCGTTGAATGTGAAGAAGCTCTGATTCTCACAATGTATTTGAGCAAAGTGTTATATTGTCTGAGAGGTTTCTTATACTGATTTTGAGACCCTGACCTGTAGCCGACATGATGTGTGATTACACACGTGGTCAAAATTGTTGGTACCCCTCGTTTAATGACAGAAAAACCCATAATGGTGACAGAAATAACTTGAATCTGACAAAAGTAATATAAAAAAATCTATGAAAATGAACAAATGAAACTCAGACATTGCTTTTCAACCATGCTTCCACAGCATTAAAAAATAAATAAAACTCATGAAGTAGGCCTGGACAGAAATGATGGTACTCGTAACTTAATATTTTGTTGCACAACCTTTTGAGGCAATCGCTGCAATCAAACGATTCCTGTAACTGTCAGACTTTTGCACCTCTCAACAGGTACCGTATATACTCGTGTATAAGCCGAGATTTTCAGCCCATTTTTTAGGGCTGAAAGTCCCCCTCTCGGCTTATACAGGGGAGCGGGGGTGTCGGATTATACTCACCTCTCCGCCGCCGCGGTCTCTGCAGTCCCCCTGCTTCTCCCACGATCTCCGGCTCCTTCCTGCAGCGGTCACATGGCACCGCTCATTAAAGTCATGAATATGCACATATTCATGACTTTAATGAGCGGTAGCACGTGACCACTGTAGGAAGGAAGCGCTGCAGAGACCGCCGGGAGAAGAGAGGCTGCAGGGACGCGCGGCAGAGGGGTGAGTATAGCTATATTTACCTGTCTTCTCTCCACCGCTGTGCTGCGTCCTCGTCTGACTCCTCTGGCTGTGAATGATCAGCAGAGGGCGCGATGACGTCATTAGTGAGCGCCGCGCTCCCTGCCAGATCATTCACTGCCGAGGACCAGGAAGAGGACGCAGCGCTGCGGTGCAGAGAGGTCAGGCAAATATCTCAGGTGCCGGGGTCCTGAGCGAGCGGTGACGCCGGCACCTGTCCCCCATAGCACGCCGGTGTCCCCGCCTGCTCAGGACCCCGGCACCTGGCCCCCAGCGACGAGAGGTGAGTATGTCTTTTTTTTTTTTTTCCTGCAGCATATGGGGCATAATCTGGAACATATGGGGGCATAAGCTGTGGAACATATGGGGGCATAATATGGAGCATATGGGGGCATAAGCTGTGGAACATATGGGGCATAATCTGGAGCATATGGGGGCATAATATCGAACATATGGGGGCATAATATGGAGCATATGGGGGCAAAATATGGAGCATATGGGGGCATAATATGGAGCATATGGGGGCATAATATGGAGCATATGGGGGCATAACCTGTGGAACATATGGGGGCATAATCTGGAGCATATGGGGGCATAATATGGGGGCATAAGCTGGAACATATGGGGGCATAATATGGAGTATATGGGGGCATAAGCTGTGGAACATATGGGGCATAATCTGGAGCATATGGGGGCATAATCTGTGGATCATACGGGGGCATAATCTGGAATATATGGGGGCATAATCTGGATCATACGGGTGCATAATCTGGAATATATGGGGGCATAATCTCTGAAGCATATTGGGCATAATCTGGAGCATATGGGGGCATAATCTGGAGCATATGGGGGCATAATCTGTGGAATATATGGGGGCATAATCTGAAGCATATGGGGGCATAATCTCTGAAGCATATTGGCATAATCTGGAGCATATGGGGGCATAATCTGGAGCATATAGGGGCCCAGGAGGTCCCTTCCAACTCTACCATTCTATGATTCTATAATCTGTGCAGCATATGGGGGCATAATCTGTGGAGCATCATATGGGGGCATAATCATTTTTCACCCTAGGCTTATACGCGAGTCAATAAGTTTTCCCAGTTTTTTGTGGCAAAATTAGGGGGGTCGGCTTATACACGGGTCGGCTTATACATGAGTATATACAGTATTTTGGCCCACTCCTCTAGAGCAAACTGCTCCAGTTGTCTCGTGTTTGAAGGTTGCCTTTTCCAGACGGCATGTTTCAGCTCTTTCCAAAGATGCTCAATAGGATTTAGGTCAGGGCTCATACAGTCATGGCCAAAAGTTTTGAGAAGACACAAATATTATATTTTCACATGATCTGCTGCCCTCTGGTTTTTATGTGTGTTTGACAGATGTTTTTATCACAGACAGAAATATAATTGCAAATATATGAGTAACAAAAGCTTATATTGACAGAATGAGTTAATGCAGCAAGTCAATATTTGTAGTGTTGACCCTTCTTCTTCAGGACCTCTGCAATTCTCCCTGGCATGCTCTCAATCAACTTCTGGACCAAATCCTGACTGATAGCAGTCCCATTCTTGCACAATCAATGCTTTCATTTTGTCAGAATTTTTAGGTTTTTGTTTGTCCACCCGTCTCTTGATGATTGACCACAAGTTCTCAATGGGATTAAGATCTGGGGAGTTTCCAGGCCATGGATCCAAAATCTCAATGTTTTGTGCCCTGAGCCATTTAGTTATCACCTTTGCTTTATGGCAAGGTGCTCCATCATGCTGGAAAAGGCATTGTTGATCGCCAAACTGCTCTTGGAGGGTTGGGAGAAGTTGCTCTTGGAGGACATTCTGGTACCATTCTTTATTCATGGCTGTGTTTTTAGGCAAGACTGTGAGAGAGCCGATTCCCTTGGCTGAGAAGCAACCCCACACATGAATGGTTTCAGGATGCTTAACAGTTGGAATAAGACAAGACTGGTGGTAGCGCTCACCTTGTCTTCTCCGAATGAGGTGTTTTCCTGTTGTCCCAAACAATCATAAAGGGGATTCATCAGAGAAAATAACTTTACCCCAGTCCTCAGCAGTCCACTGCCTGTACCTTTTGCAGAATATCAGTCTGTCCATGATGTTTTTTCTGGAGAGAAGTGGCTTCTTTGCTGCCCTCCTTGAGACCAGGCCTTGCTCCAAGAGTCTCCGCCTCACAGTGCGTGCAGATGCACTCACACCTGCCTGCTGCCATTCCTGAGCAAGCTCTGCACTTCTGGTAGCCCGATCCCGCAGCTGAAACACTTTTAAGAGACGGTCCTGGCGCTTGCTGGTCTTTCTTGGGCGCCCTGGAGCCTTTTTGGCAACAATGGAACCTCTCTCCTTGAAGTTCTTGATGATGCGATAGATTGTTGACTGAGGTGCAATCTTTCTAGCTGCGATACTCTTCCCTGTTAGGCCATTTTTGTGCATTGCAATGATGACTGCACGTGTTTATTTAGAGATAACCATGGTTAACAGAAGAGAAACAATGATGCCAAGCACCAGCCTCCTTTTAAAGTGTCCAGTGGTGTCATTCTTACTTAATCATGACAGATTGATCTCCAACCATGTCCTCATCAACACCCACACCTGTGTTAATGGAGCAATCACTGAAAAGAGGTTAGCTGGTCCTTTTAAGGCAGGGCTGCAATGATGTTGAAATGTGTTTTGGGGGATAAAGTTCATTTTCTAGCCAAATATTGACTTTGCAAGCAATTGCTGTTAAACTGATCACTCTTTATAACATTCTGGAGTATATGCAAATTGCCATTAGAAAAAGTGAAGCAGTGGACTTTGTAAAAATTAATATTTGTGTCATTCTCAAAACTTTTGTCAATGACTGTAGAAGGCCACTTCAGAATAGTCCAATGTTTTCCTCTTAGCCATTCTTGGGTGTTTTTAGCTGTGCGTTTTGGGTCATTATGCTGTTGTAAGACCCATGACCTGTGACTGAGACCAAGCTTTCTGACACTGGGCAGCACATTTCTCCTTAGAATCCCTTGATAGTCTTGAGATTTCATTGTACCCCACACAGATTCTAGAAACCCTGTGCCAGATGCAGCAAAGCAGCCCCAGACAGAGCCACCTCCATTTTTCACAGTGGGGACAGTGGTTTTTTTTATATGCTTCTTTTTTTCCGTGATCATAGAGCAGATGTGCCTTGCCAGAAAGTTCCATTTTTGTCTCATCTGTCCATAGGACATTCTCCCAGAAGCTTTGTGGCTTGTCAACATTTAATTTGACAAACTCCTGTTTGGCATTTTTATGATTTTTTTTGAACAATGGTGTCCTCCTTGGTCGTCTAACATGAAGTCCACTTTGGCTCATACAACGACAGATGGTACGATCTGACACTGATGTTCATTGAGCTTGAAGTTCACCTTTAATCTGTTTAGAAGATTTTCTGGGCTGTTTTGTTACCATTCGTATTATCGGTCTCTTTTGATTTATCTTAAATTTTTCCTCCTGAGTCCATGTCCAGGGAAGTTGGCTACAGTCCCATGGAGCTTAAATTTCTGAATAATATGTGCATCTGTATTCACAGGAACATCAAGCTGCTTGGAGATGGTCTTATAACTTTTACCTTTAACATACTTGTCTATAATTTTCTTTCTAATCTCCTGAGACAACTCTTTCCTTTGCTTCCTCTGGTCCATGTTGAGTGTGATACACACCATGTCACCAAACAGCACAGTGAGTATCTGTAGCCCTCTATACAGGCCCACTCACTGATTCCAAGATTGTAGACACCTGTTATGCTGATTAGTGGACACACCTTGTTTTAACATGTCCCTTTTGTCACATTTTTAGGGTACCATCATTTCTGTCCAGGCCTATTTCATGAGTTTTATTACCGTATATACTCGTGTATAAGCTGACCCGTGTATAAGCCAACCCTCCTAATTTTGCCACAAAAAACTGGGAAAACTTATTGACTCGTGTATAAGCCGGGTGTATAAACTGCCGTCCTGCTCTGTGCTGCCCCCGTCCTGCTCCTTGCTCCCCCATCCAGCTCTGTGCTCCCCCATTCTCCTCTGTACTCCCCCCTCCTGCTCCTTCCTCCGCTGTGCTCCCCCATTCCTTCTCCGTCCTCCTGTGCCCCCCCGTCCTGCTCCGTGCTCCTCTGTGCCCTCCATCCTCTCCCCCGTTCTGCTCCGTGCTCCTCTGTGCCCTCCATCCTCTCCCCCATTCTGCTCCGTGCTCCTCTGTGCCCTCCATCCTCCCCCGTCCTGCTCCGTGTTCATTGTCCTCCTCCATGCTTCCCCCGTCCTCCGTTCTCCCTCCACCGTCCTGCTCCGTGCTCATTGTCCTCCTCCATGCTTCCACCGTTCCCCCCCCCCCGTCCTGCTCCGTGCTCCTTGTCCTCTCCTCCATGCTCCCCCCATCCTCCTCCATCATACTCACCCTCCCCGTGCCATCGCTGAACGTCCCTTCAATCCTGCGTTCTCCCCGGCTTCCTGCAGCTCCTGTGCTGAGCAGTGACGTAATACCGCTCATTAAGGCCATGAATATGGACGCCACGCCTATGGGAGTGGCGTCGCGTCCATATTACATGACCTTAATGAGCAGTATTACGTCACCGCTCAGCGCTGGAGAGCTGCAGGAAGCCGGGGAGAACGCAGGATTGCAGGGACGTTCAGCGATGGCACGGGGAGGGGTGAGTATGATGTCCCAGCCACCGGCTCCTGTCGCGGCACCCCCTCCCCCGCTGGTTTCTGCCCAATGACTCGTGTATAAGCCGAGGGCATTTTCAGCACGAAAAAAGGTGCTGAAAATCTCGGCTTATACACGAGTATATACGGTATTTCTTTTTAATTCTGTGGAAGCATGGTTGGAAAGCAATGTCTGACTTTCATTTGTTCACTTTCATAGATTTTTGATTTATTACTTTTGTCAGATTCAAGTTATTTCTGTGATCATTGTGGGTTTTTCTGTCATTAAATGAGGGTACCAACAATTTTGACCACTTTTGTATATAAATAACATATGAGTAGGGATGAGCGGTTTCGTGGATGTTTGGGTTCTGGTACCTGACCTTTATTCCAAGGTTTGGTTCTGTACTGTACCTGAACTTGGATCAGAATCTGAACCCCGTTGAAAGCAGTGGGGACCTGAGCTGGAAAATTTTTCTCTCTCAATTGCATTGGACTTCCAGGAGAAGTCCATGTACAGAGTTTAGCATCGGACACTAACTGTCCGGTACGAACCCTGAAGTTTTAAGCATGTGATCTATTACAATTCATGTAGTTGTGAATACAAAATTGCTTATTATTAGAGTTGAGCGATACTTTCCGATATCCAAAAGTATCGGAATCGGAATGGTATCGCCGATATCACTAAAATATCGGCGATACCGATACCGGAAGTCTCATGTAAGTCTATGGGAACAAAATATCGCAACTAAAAAAACCTCTTTCTTTCCTTGTAAACACTAAATATACACACATAGAATACATGTATATATATATAATTATATATATATATATACATGTCATTGTGACATATATATATATATACATATATGTATAGTTTATACACTTCTACATAGTAAAATATCCTCTGATTCAATTGCCGGGTAAAGCCGGCTTCTGTGAAAAGACAGAAGCACCCGACATGAAATGACACTTGGTGTACATAGGGTTAACCATGTCTTTTCATGTCCTTTGCTATCTGATTTGCACAAACAATTACATCAGTCTGTGTGCAAAATTTCACACCTGTAGGGGTTAATTAAAGGTGTAAATTCGTTGTAAAAAAAACGGACTTTTTTGCTACGAATTTACACCTTTAATTAACCCCTACAGGTGTGAAATTTTGCACACAGCCACTCATGTAATTGTTTGTGCAAATCCGATATCAAACTACATGAAAAGACATGGTTAACCCTATGTACACCAAGTGTCATTTCATGTCGGGTTCTGCATTTTCACAAAAGCCGGCAATTGAATTAGCGGCTATTATACTATGTAGAAGTGTATGAACTATAAATATAAATATATATATATATATATATATGTGTCACAAATTCAATGACATGTGTATATATATATATGAGGTGTAAAATTGCTGAAAAAAAATGCGTGGGCTCCTGCCCTATTTTCGCAACCAGACAGACAAAGCCAGTGAGTGGGGGCAGATAATAATAGCCCAGAGAGGGACCATTATTTTTGGCCCCCCCCCCGGCTACTTAACATCTGCCCCCAGACACCCCAGAAAGGGCAAATCTCTAATTAGATTTGCCCTTTCTGGCACTTTGCCCGTCTATTCCCATTGCCCTGTAGCGGTGGCGAATGGGTTAATATGGGGTTAAAATGACCTTGCAATTGAAAGGTCACTTTAAGCCAGGTTAATAATTGAGAGCTGTCAATTAGACAACTATCAATTATTAATCCTATTGTATGAAAGAAAAATCAAACACACACACTTTAATAAAAAAGAAGTTTAATGAAATAATCACAGTTTTTGACCATCTTTTATTTACCTGCTAAAACCATTTCCTGTAATAAAAATAAAATAATAAAGCAAAATTATTCTTACCAATCCGATGCACAGTCAGGTCCCACGGTGTAATCCTTCAGAAAGGGTTAATGTTTACTGCAGGGACCGCAGCTAATGCTGCAGCCTCACAGTAAACCCCCAAATGAATGAGCTCCTCTCCTGGCTGACAGGAGAGGAAGTGGAAAGCTTAATTGATTGCTTTCCACTTTCACTTCAGGTCAGCCAGGGACACCATCAGTGACGTCAGAGGGAACTGATTAACAAAAATAGGGTTCCCTTCGAAAAAAAAATGGCGTGGGGTCCCCCCTATTTTTGTTAACCAGCCAGATGAAGCAGACCGCTGAGGCCTGGATTTTCAGGCTGTTAAGGAGCCAAGATCCATGGACCTTGCCAGCCTGATAATACCAGGCCACAGCAGTCTGCATATCTTGGCTGATTAACAAAAATAGGGGATCCCCTCGAAAAAAATTGGCGTGGGGTCCCCCCTATTTTGTAGTGATAACCAAGGCCAGATCCTGATCAGCGAACCGCACAGAGGCCTGGATTATTCCAATGGGGCTTTGTTAAAGGAGAGCCTAAGATCCAGATGGACCTTGCCAGCCTGATAATACCAGGCCACAGCAGTCTGCATATCTTGGCTGATTAACAAAAATAGGGGATCCCCTCGAAAAAAATTGGCGTGGGGTCCCCCCTATTTTTGTTAACCAGCCAGATGAAGCAGACCGCTGAGGCCTGGTTTTTCAGGCTGGTAAGGATCCAATATCCATGGACCTTGCAAGCCTGATAATACCAGGCCACAGCAGTCTGCTTAGCTTGGCTGGTTAACAAAAATAGGGGTCCCCTCGAAAAAAAAACGGCGTAGGGGTCCCCCTATTTTTGTTAACCAGCCAAGTAAAATGCAGACTGCTGCGGCCTGGTATTAAAAGACTGTCAAGGCCCATGGATTTTGGCCCTCAACAGCCTGATAATACCAGGCTACAGCAGCCCCACATTTGGCGCATCAAAAGATGTGCCAATTGTGGCACTTTACCCGGCTCTTCCCACTTGCCCTGTAGCGGTGGCAAGCGGGGTAATAAGGGGTTAATGTCAACGTTGATTGCACGGTGACAATAAGCCCGGTTAATAATGGAGAGGTGTCAATAAGACACCGATCCATTATTAATCCCAAAGTTATTAAATGTATAAAAAAAAGACACAGCAAGAAAAAAGTCTTTTAATGAAATAAAAGAGACAACACAGTTTTCATTTTTTTTATTACTCTCTCATTCCTGCGACGCCATCGATCTCCTGTAAAAAAATAAAAAAAACAAACCAACAGTATACCACCTGTCCGACGCAGTCCATAACGACAGTCCCACGACGATCCAGCTCTGCTACATCGAATGACAGGCAGAGCCTGACATCCCGGCGCAGCACAGCTGATTACCTGCTTCCCCGGCGGTGACGTCATCGGACTGCTTTACGGCCGCGATTACCCAGCAGTCACTGCAGTTATCGCGAGAAACTGAATGTGACCGCCGGGGAGAAGAGGATGGCGGCCATTAAGCAGTCCGGGATGTGACCGCCGGAGATCTTCTGCCGGGTAAGTGCCGCTGACTCCTGACAGACCCGACCGACGGACAGTGACAGTGACAATTCCGATTCCGGTATCCGATATGACGAAAATATCGGTACTCGGAATCGGAATTCCGATACAGCCAATATCGGCCGATACCCGATATTTGCAGTATCGTATCGCTCAACACTACTTATTATACTTGCCCGAGCTTCTCTTAAGTTAAATCACTGCTGATAGATGTGCCTTCATGAAATGCAGGCTTTTAAATCATTACACAGACCGTGCCATGGATTACTTTATTTAGTTTACATCCAGCAAATAATTTTTATTTTCAGTAATTTCAGCAAGGCAGTGGATTGATTCTTTGAAGCTATTAAGTGGTAAATCTTGATTTCTACTTCCCAGAGGTGACTTGCTTTTTGTACACTTCAGTGAAGTTCATCCTGCATGAGTCTTCTGTAACTTTTCTGAACACCTATTCAATATCTATGGCCTGCTTCATAACATCCAGGTCTTGAAGGAAAATCTCTTGCAGTGAGGATGGTAAGCAGGTCTTCCAGGCTTTCTGAATGGATCATTTTAATATACATAGATCTGAGTTATAATCCTAGGACCCTATTCTCTAAAAAAGGATCTCTCCCTCCTATCTCGTACTGTCAGCCTAAAAGAATTAACTGAAGAACTTTAACCCCTTCATGACCCAGCCTATTTCAACCTAAATGACCTGGCTATTTTTTGCAATTCTCACCAGTGTCCCTTAATGAAGTAATAACTCAGGAATGCTTCAACGGATCCTAGCGATTCTGAGATTGTTTTTTCGTGACATATTGGGCTTCACGTTAGTGGTAAATTTAGGTCAATAATTTTTGCGTTTATTTGTAAAAAAAAAAAATCTGAAATTTGGCGAAAATTTAGCAATTTTCGAATTTTTAATTTTTATTCTGTTAAACCAGAGAGTTATGTGACACAAAATAGTTAATAAATAATATTTTCCACATGTATACTTTACATCAGCACAATTTTGGAAACAATTTTTTTTGTTAGGAAGTTATTAGGGTTAAATGTTGACCAGCAATTTCTCAACAAAATTTACAAAACCATTTTTTTAGGGACCACATTACATTTGAATTCAGTTTGAGTGGTCTATCTGGCTGAAAATACCCAAGTGACACCATTCTAAAAACTGCACCCCTCAAGCTGATCAAAACCACATTCAAGAAGTGTGTTAACCCTTCAGGTGTTTCACAGCAGCACAAGCAAGGAAAAAATGAACGTTTAACTTTTTTAGTCACAAAAATTATCTTTTATCAACATTTTTTTTATTTTACCAAGGGTAAAAGGAGAAAGTGGACCCCAAAAGTTCAATTTGTCATGAGGACGCTGGTGCCCCATATGTGGGGGGGAGCCACTGTTTGGGCACACGGCAGGGCTCGGAAGGGAAGGAGCGCCATTTGACTTTTAGAATGGGAAATTAGCTCCAATCATTAGCGGACACCATGTTGCGTTTGGAGAGCACCTGTGTGCCTAAACGTTGGAGCTCCCCCACAAGTGACCCCATTTTGGAAACTAGACCCCAAGGAGCTTATCTAGATGCATAGTGAGCACTTTGAAAACCCAGGTGCTTCACAAATTGATCCGTAAAAATGAAAAAGTACTTTTTTCTTTCAGCCTCAATTTTTTCATTTTCACATGGGCAACAGGATAAAATGTATCCTAAAATTTGTTGATCAATTTCTCCTGAGTACACAGATAACTCGTGGTCATAAACTACTGTTTGGGCGCACGGCAGGACTCCGAAGGGAAGGAGCGCCATTTGACTTTTTGAATGGAAAATTAGCTCAAAATCGTTAGCGGACACCATGTCACGTATGGCGAGCCCCAGTGTGCCTAAACATTGGAGCTCCCCCACAAGTGACCCCATTTTGGAAACTAGACCCCCCAAGGAACTTATCTAGATGTGTGTGTGCACTTTGAAAACCCCCAAGTGCTTCACCAAAGTTTATAACGCAGAGCCGTGAAAATAAAAAATCTTTTTTTTTTCCTCAAAAAATTATTTTTTAGACCCTAATTTTCTATTTTCCCAAGGGTAACAGGAGAAATTAGACCCCAAAAGTTGTGCAATTTTTCTTGAGTACGCTGATACCCCATATGTTTGGATAAACCACTATTTGGACACACGTCGGGGCTTGGAAGGGAGGGAGCAGTATTTGACTTTTTGAACGCAAAATTGGCTGAAATCAATGGTGGCGCCATATTGTGTTTGGAGAGCCCCTGATATGCCTAAACAGTGGAAACACCCCAATTCTAACACCAACCCTAACCACAACACACCCCTAATCCCAACCATAACCCTATCCCAACACACCCCTAACCCTAATTCCATCGCTAACCCTAATCCTAATGGAAAAATAAAAATAAATATATTTTCTTTATTTCATTATTTTTCCCTACCTATGGGGATGATAAAGGGTGGGGTTTATTTACTATTTTTTTATTTTGATCACTGTGATAAACCCTATCACAGTGATCAAAATGTACTTGGAATGAATGAATGAATCTGTGGGCTGGCAGATTCGGCGGGCGCACTGCGTATGCGCCCACCATTTTGGAAGATGGCGGCGCCCATGAAGGAAGACTGAGAGACACCGGGACTCGAGGTGGTGAAATATTACAATTACTCTGATTGGCTGTTTCACTTTCAACAGCCAATCAGAGCGATCGTAGCCACGGGGGGCCAAAGCCACCTGCCCTGGGGTGAAGTACAAGTCCTCCTGTACGTGCGGGTCGAGTGGCCTTTCAGTGACCTTGGTCACCTGACTCGCAGGAACGTGATTTCTGCCATGACGCCTACGAAAGTGTCATAGTTCGGGAAGGCACAGGTTTTCATGACGCTTACGTAAGCGTCATAGGTAGGGAAGGGGTTAAAGAGATTTTCCACAACACCTTATTTATGGTCCAAGGAAGTGAAATATTATAAAACAACAAATAAAAAGATACTTTCTCATAGACTGGAGCAACTTCTACATAGTCCGCGTTGCGTCTCTTGAGATCAATATCAACCAGAGCTTCATTTGACTGAGGTAGACAGTCAGTATAACCTAATCGTCCACAGAATTCACTTTATCTCTGAAGTATTAATAAGCGGTACTGCTAAGTGAAATACAGTGGGTTCGGAAAGTATTCAGACCCCTTTAATGTTTTACTCTTTGTTTCATTGCAGCCTTTTGGTAAATGGAAAAAAGTTCATTTTTTCTCATTAATGTACACTCTGCACCCATCTTGACTGAAAAAAAACAGAAATGTTTGCTAATTTATTAAAAAAGAAAAACTGAAATATCACATGTTCATAAGTATTCAGACCCTTTGCTCAGACACTTATATTTACGTCACATGCTGTCCATTTCCTTGTGATCCTCCTTGAGATGGTTCTACTCCTTCATTGGAGTCCAGCTGTGTTTAATAAAACTGATAGGACTTGATTTGCAAAGGCACACACCTGTCTATATAAGACCTCACAGCTTACAGTGCATGTCAGACCAAATGAGAATCATGAGGTCAAAGGAACTGGCCAAGGAGCTCAGAGACAGAATTGTGGCAAGGCACACATCTGGCCCAGGTTACAAAAGAATTTCTGCTGTACTCAAGGTTCCTAGGAGCACAGTGGCCTCCGTAATCCTTAAATGGAAGAAGTTTTGAACCACCAGAAGTCTGCCTAGACCCAAGTGCACTTCAGTTTGCGATCACGAACAGATGGCCTGACATTCTCCAGGATTTTTTTTATAAACAGCGGAATTCATTCATGGTTCCATTTAGCACAGCAAATCTTCCAGATCCTGAAGCAGGAAAACAGACCATCACACTACCACCATGTTTTACTGTTGGTATGATGTTCCTTTTCTGAAATGCTGTGTGTGTTACTTCTACGCCAGATGTAATGAGATATACACCTTCCAAAAACTTCAGCTTTTACTTCGTTATCCAAAGACTTCTCCCAAAAATCCTGGCGATCATCAGTATGTTTTCTGGCAAAACTGAGACAAGCCTTTATGTTCTTATTGCTCAGCAGTGGTTTTCATCTTGGAACTTTGCGATGCAGGCCATTGTTGCTTAGTCTCTTTCTTATTGTGGAGTTGTGAATAGAGTTGAGCGAATATCGTCGGTTCTCCGCTTATTCGGCAAGCTATAGATCTTGCCGAATAAGCTGGAGAGGGAACCCAGCTTCGTGGATCACGGCGGCTGAACAGCTGATCGCCTCCGCAGCTGCATGTGTCGCGGCTGTCACAGCACATGCAGGGAGAGCCTGTTGGGCAACCGATTTCTACAAATCTGGCCAATATAAAGAAATGAATGCATTTATGTCATCACACCCTATCACATCTACACATTTTTTTCTCTCATTATAATTGGCCATTTACTTGACATTCCTTGATTTTTTCATTAGTTTTTATGTTGATCTACACATAAGGATTTTCACTAAATATTTTCCTTTGCACATATCACGCATTCCCCTATTTATATATTGAACTGACAATTCATACACTTTGCATATTCAACTTTTTTAATTTTATTTCTAATTATTATATTGTCCCATTCATGTTTCTGGTCTCCTCACAGTTTCTCATGTCCCCTTCCAGCATAGATTCCGCGTACCTGTTTACATGTAGCCATCCAGCTCCAGCGCTTCCCCACCTCTTCATATCACCTTCGTGCTCACTGATGGGGCTGGACTAGCGATGTCCGCATGCGTTTGTGCTCTGGGTGGTCCTCGCCCCTGGCGTCTCCATGCCTCTGTGACGCCGGGTCCCTCTCATGTGACTCGATGTCATCGGTCGCATGACACCAGGGGTGGTTACTTCCGGAACCTCCAGACACGCAGTCTCCGACGTATCGCTGATCTGCACCTATCGGCGCTCCGGCTTTTACATTTAAACCCTCGGGTTCCCTGCGGTAAACACCCATGATGATGGACTGTGATCCGAAACGCACGTCGGGGAGTGTACCGCACAGCCAGCCACCATCCACCAGGTACTTATTTATGTCCACCATCCTCCCTCTATCTCCCACCAGACGATAGCGGCACTGCCTTAGCCTCTACACTGGTCCACTGTATTTTATGTTATACATCATGTTTTTGCAGCCAACCGATTGATTGTAGTCATTGGTGCTACATATACAGACTGAATACTTATTTAGCGGCTGCATAACCTCATTACTCTGTAAGGTTGCAGTACACTCTTGGGCTTTAATCACTTCCTATGTAACTCAGCCTGCATGTCCAATTCAGCACATATTATGAATATGCTGGTTTGCCATTTTTAGCAGGTATACAGTACAGACCAAAAGTTTGGACACACCTTCTCATTCAATGATTTTTCTGTATTTTCATGACTGAAAATTGTAGAATCACACTGAAGGCATCAAAACTATGAATTAATACATGTGGAATTATACATTACATTTTACAAAAAAGTGTGATACAACTGAAAATATGTCTTATATTCTAGGTTCTTTAAAGTAGCCACCTTTTGCTTTGATTACTGCTTTGCACGCAGAAAAGATGAACGGATGGACTCAACATGCCTGGTTCCCACCATGAAGCATGGAGGAGGTGGTGTGATGGTGTGGGGGGCTTTGCTGGTGACACTGTTGGGGATTTATTCAAAATTGAAGGCATAGCGAACCAGCATGGCTACCACAGCATCTTGCAGCGGCATGCTATTCCATCCGGTTTGCGTTTAGTTGGACCATCGTTTATTTTTCAACAGAACAATGACCCCAAACACACCTCCAGACAGTGTAAGGGCTATTTGACCAAGAAGGAGAGTGTTGGGGTGCTACGCCAGATGACCTGGCCTCCACAGTCACCAGACCTGAACCCAATCGAGATGGTTTGGGGTGAGCTGGACCGCTCACCGCTTCAATTTTGAATAAATCCCCAACAGTGTCACCAGCAAAGCACCCCCACACCATCACACCACCTCCTCCATGCTTCACGGTGGGAACCAGGCATGTAGAGTCCATCCGTTCACCTTTTCTGCGTGCAAAGCAGTAATCAAAGCAAAAGGTGGCTACTTTGAAGAACCTAGAATATAAGACATATTTTCAGTTGTTTCACACTTTCTTGTAAAGTGTAATGTATAATTCCACATGTGTTAATTCATAGTTTTGATGCCTTCAGTGTGATTCTACAATTTTCATAGTCATGAAAATACAGAAAAATCTTTGAATGAGAAGGTGGTCCAAACTTTTGGTCTGTACTGTATATATTTTTCCATTTCAGGACTCATATGACCTGGTGGCTTGTTGTTTTGGTCTGTTTTATCCATTTTCATTGTTGTAACAATATTTTATTTCCTTTTGTGGACACCCTTGTATGATGGTGTCACCTATTACCATGTACCGTATTTTTGCATTAAAGGTATTTTAATTTAATCTCATTGTTCCAATATTTTTCGTCCATATGTTCAGTTTTTCTTTTATTGGTGCACTATTACAATGCAAGTCAGTATGAAGGTTCAAAACATTTCCAGGCATCTGAGTAATTTGATGGCACTTTCACTTAAAAAAACACTAGTGGTTTATTTATTGGTGAATGGAGAAGAAGAAACTACCAGAATCCGCCAGTGCAAAAGACAACCCAAAAGCAAAGGAAAGACGCTAAAATAAACCTTTGACAATCAAAAACAATGAACAAGTGCTCAGGAAACTACCAAAAAGACAGACGAAAAAGGATGCTTAAGCGTGAGAAAAAAAAATGCTAGTATGTCCTGAAGCATGTCTCTGTCCTGGGAAACTCAGCAGGTTTGTCCTTGTGTAAAAGACATTGTGTGCACATGTCCTTAAAGGGAATTTCCAGTTTTGGAATCCTTGTCTCCCAGCTGTAAACAAAACTTACAACATAGGTGTGACACCCATGTGAATGCAGCCTACCGTTAGGCAAGTGAAGAACTACCATATGTTTTCCATTGGTACTTGAGTTTCCCTTATAGTGGGCATCATATGGCTATCCTTTTCAGGATCACATTATGCTGTATTGTTACAAACTTTTCTCATCACCGATGAGCCTGTCCTAGGAAAAGATTCCCTTAAAAAAATATATATATATATGTATATACATACCATTCTCTGATCCAACTTGTTTCACTTTTTTAAATGGCAATTTTCTTCTCGATGACACTTGTGCTGGGTACATTCCAGCTCTTGCTGCTTTGTTTATAGGCGTGATAATGGAGAATGCCTACTGTTATGAAGAAAGAACATTGGGTAAAATCAAAGTTTATTATTTATGACTCTAATTACACACCACTCTCTAGCCGCCTTGTTCCATGAAGTAAATATGAGGCTGTGGAAAGCTAAAATGATTTGCTTCATAAAAGATCCCAATTATAAATTATTTTGATTTGTCTTTTATAGTTGCTGGTTTTTCAGCTTTCGATGGATCCCTGCTGGGCTCTTATAGTAACTTCTGAATAAGTTATATATTTTTTTAATCTTCGCTTTAATATTTTCTTTTTTTTAAAGGTTCAACTTTCTGCAATACGTTTTCAAGTTATTAAATAAAAATGAATTGTATTTAGCTTTATTCTATTACATTTCTTTAGAGACAAATGTCACTGCTGACTTCTCTGGCCGCCAATCTGCGCCTCTCCTCCTCTTTCCACCATCCCACGCTGCATCTCTGACTTCGGGTCGCGACCTTATGCAGTGACCTCGGGGGCCTGGATGTGGCCGAAGGTCTTAGATATACGGCGTGCAAAGGTGAAAAGAAGAGGACAATACAGCGAGCAACGAGGAAGCCAGAGAGGTATTGTTTTTTTTTTTTAACCAATACTCACCTCTCTGTCTTGTCCTTTTCATTCTGTTGTTGGGCACACCACATTTCCGGCCCCTTCGCTATCGGCTAACACTTCTGGCTACATCTAGGTCGGAGCTTACTGTGTGTCATAAGATTGTGATTATGACCAAACTCAAGACGCACAATGAGTTCTGGTCTGGACGTGGCTGGGAATCCTGGCTTACTGTATAGAGGCTGGAGATGCGGTGTGTGACGGCAGAAAGAAGAGGACCGAACAGGAGTCAGAGGGGCCAGGGGTGAGTATGTTTAGATTTTTATTTTTTTAACATCCGACATTCTTTACTAGGGGTCGTGCATAAGTTGGATGTTTGGAAATAGGGATTGACTGTTCATGGACTATTAATAGAGACTAATATATGGGATACTACAGGATTTAAGTACAGTGTGGAAAATAAGTATTTGATACACTGATGATTTTGCAAGTTTTCCCACCTACAAAGAATGGAGAGGTCTGTAATTTTTACCGTAGGTACACTTCAACTGTGAGAGACAGAATCTAAAAGAAAAAATCCAAAAAATCATTGTATGATTTTTAAATAATTATGCTGTATTATTGCATGAAATAAGTATTTGACCGAATAGAAAAACACAACGTAATATTTGGTACAGAAACCTTTGGTTGCAATTATAGGTCATGAGTTTCCTGTAGTTCTTGACCAGGTTTGCGCACACTATCAGGGATTTTGGCCCCCTCCTCCATACAGATCTTTTCCAGATCTTTCTGGTTTCGGGGCTGTCTCTGGGCAACATTGATTTTAAGCTCCTTCCAAAGATTCTCTATTGCTTTCAGGTCTGGGGACTGGCTAGGCCACTCCAGGACCTTGAAATGCTTCATGACGGCGTAGTGTGTTACTAATGGTAATGTTTGAGACTGTGGTCCCAGCTCTCTCCTGTCAGTAGGATCAACGTTCCTAAGTAGTCTATATAGGCCTGCGAGTCTTGGAAAGTTGAATAAAATGAAACCTTGATATCTGCAATCCGAAGTCTTCAAAATCCACATTTTTTGTAATAGCCAATGAGCTGTTAAGATCTGTGGACGGGACATAGAGCTTCCCGAGAATCTGCTTCCTGAGCTTATTTTAGATAAGGGGGTGTTACCAGTGTGAGACATGTAATGACGGACAGTCTGCTGTCCTGATCTACCTTGATAACTCCCCCTGTAATCACATAGTTACTTTGCTTATTATGGTTCAGTTTTCAGAGCCAGTCACTAGCCATATAAATGTGTGAACTGGACATATTTTAATTTTATGAATATTGAGCAGTAAAGATTGAAGCTCTGAGAGATAGCATCTTGGAAACAAAAATAAATTTCACAGGAAGTGTACTAGAAAAATATGTAACTTTTCGTGACTTTCAGAAATATTGCTGTCACCTGTGATTTTATTTTCCTGACTAAAGCTATGTTCATACACTACATTTTTCCTGCATTTTTAATGCAAATATTAACTGTTTTTTACAGTACCAGCAGAACCTATGAGATTTCAGAAATCTCATGCAGACACATTGTTTTTATTTCCCTGACTGATTTGGAAAACTGTGTTTTTGCTAACTGCAGCATGTCACTTTAGGCATTTTCTCACCCATAGAAAGCAATGAGGAAATGCAAAAAAACACATATCAGGTTTTGCTGCGTTTTTGGTGGAAAAACCTCAAGGAAGTTGCATCATGATTTTTTTTGGGCCACTAAACTTTATCAGCATGCACAAGAGACAACAAATGCAGCAAAACCTGCTTTTTGTAAACATCTTCTTTACTTCCAAGATAACAGGTTTTTCCTGCATAAAAAAACGCAACTTGTGAACATAGCCTTAAGGGTATGCCACACTAAACAATATCGCTAACGGGATCGCTAAAAAACGTCACTATTTAGCGATCCCGTTAGCGATGTTGTTGTGTGCGGCAGCTTCCAGCGACGAGCTTCCTGCTGTGATCTCGCTCGTCGCTGGAATCGTTCCGGACCCTATTTTCTCGTCGGCGCTCCCGCTGGGTAAGTATATATCGCTAGTGTGGCACCTTTTCTTAGCGATTTAGCGGTACTTTTGTACCGCTAAAGTCGTTAAGAAGATCGCTAACCGCGATAGCGTCGTTAACTATATCGCTAAATGTGGCCGCACTTAGCGATATAGAAACAATCCCGCTAGCGATCTCATTAGTATGCGACGCTAACGAGATCGCTAGCGGGATAGCTTTAGTGTGGCAGTACCTTTAGGCTTTGTTGACACCTTACTGTTTTGATGCATATTTGAGAACTGTTCTGGATTCACTTTTGGTTTTGTTTTCCAAAAAGAAGCAAGGCAACACGGTGGCTCAGTGGTTAGCACTGTAGCTTTGCAGTGCTGGGATCCAGGGTTAAAAACCAACCAAGGACAACATCTGCAAGGAGCTGGTATGTTCTCCCCAAGTTTGCGTGGGTTTCCTCCAGGTACTCTGTTTTCCTCTTAAGGGTATGCCACACTAAGCGAGATCGCTAACGAGATCGCTATTGCGTCACCATTTATGACGCAGTAGCGATCTCGTTAGCGACTTAGCTGTGTGTGACATGTAGCAGCGATGTGGCTCCTGCTGAGATGTCGCTGATCGCTTATGAATGTTCTGAGCCGTTTTTTGGTCGTTGATGTCCCGCTGGTGAGCCTGAATCGCTGAGTGTGACACCCTTTATGAACGACTTCACCAGCATCGCAGGTGGGACTAGGTTTTCCCAACGACCGCATAGGTCGTTATACAGATCGCTGATGAGATGTGTTTGGAATCACAGATCGCTGATGAGTTGTGTTTGGAATCACACAGCTAATGGTGACGCAGTAGTGATCTCGTTAGCGATCTCGCTTGCGATCTCGTTTAGTGTGGCATACCCTTTGCACTCCAAAGACATACTGATAGGGAAAATTAGATTGTGAGCCCCAATGGGGACAACACGGCTTTAGAGTTGGAGTTGGAATCTGTGTCCATTTTGGTGGAGTTGGAGTCTGTAAAAAATGGACCGACTCCGACTGATAAAATATATAATAAATTGTTTACAGTACAATGCAGGATGTGCTGTACATTTTTTCCATAATAATTTGGGAAAGTTATGAAATGTCCTATAAATGTTTGTTCTGTTCCTGATGAAAGTATCTCGGCTTTCAGCTGAGATGAATCTGTGCTGCACTTTATGCACATGCTTAGAAGTGACCAGTGCTGTGGCGTTGGAGTCGTGGAGTTGGAGTCAGAGTTGGAAGTCAGGAAAATTTGCACTTTATCTTTTTATTAGTGAGGAATCACTGATGAAACACTAATGGTAAAAACTGACATGCTTACCAAACATTGATAAAAAACACTGATAAATAATGGTTCATGTTTCTATAATCAATCCCTAAAACTTGTTAATAATCCTTTAAAACCTTTGCAGTCATATAAGGTAAATAAACCTGTGTGCTATATCGAGGTGTGTGGCACATTCGGAGGGCCTGAACTGCTCCATACAGGACAGGTGGCAGCTGTGTTACACAGCCAGAACCTGCCTCTAAGGCCGGGGTCACACACAACGTCTAAAAAATCGGACCGTTTTAGTTGGACGATTATCGCACAAAAGTTTCATGATCCGTCTGTCATCCGATTGTACTGCGAGGATGCGATTTAGTCGCATCTGAGTGTACTTTTCACATCCGATTGACATCCGACTTGCGAGATTTTGTTGGTGGCTAGCAAAACCGACATAATGGATCCAAATGAATAGTTTTTAAATAACAAAATAAAGAATAGATATATACACATAGAATACATATATATATATGTCATTGTGACATATATAAATATATATATATATATATATATATATATATATAAGTTCATACACTTCTACATAGTATAATAGCCACTAATTCAGTTGCTGGCTTTTATGAAATTACAGACCCGACATGACACATGGTTTACATACAGTTAACCATGTCATTTCATGTAGTTTGATATATGGTTTTCACTAACAATGACATGAGTGTATGTGTACAAAATTTCAGACATGTAGGGGTTAATTAAAGGTGTAAATTCGTTGAAAAAAAATGCGTGGGCTCCCGCGCTATTTTCTCCACCAGACAGGCAAAGCCAGCGAATGGGGGCAGGTAATAATAGCCTAGGGAGGGTGCATTTATTTTGTGCCCCCCCTGGCTACTAACATCTGCCCCCAGCCACCCCAGAAAAGGCAAATCTATAATTAGATGCGCCCTTTCTGGCACTTATCTCGACTTCCCATTACCCTGTAGCGGTGGCTAATGGATTAATAATGGGTTAAAGCCACCTTGCTATTGGAGGTGACTTTAAGCCAGGTTAATAATTGAGAGTTGTCAATTAGACAACTATCCATTATTAATCCTATAACTATCCATTATTAATCCTATTGTATGAAATTTAAAAAAAGCACGCACACATTAATTAAAAATCATTTTAATTAAATAAACACAGTTTTTGACCATCTTTTATTTTACTGGTATTCCTTCGATTTCCTTGTTCTCCTGTAATAAAAAAAATAATAAAACAACATTCTTACCTATCCGGCGCTCTGTCAGGTCCAACGCTGTAATCCTTCACAAACTGGTTTACAGCAAACAGCGCAGCTAATGCTGGCAGCTCAGCTGTAAGCCCCCGAACGAATGAGCTCCTCTCCCGGCTGACAGGAGAGGAAGTGATTAGCTGAGAAGCTTATTTGATTGCTTCTCAGGCTAATCAGTTCACTTCAGGTCTTCCGGGGACTCCCTCTGAAGTCACTGATGCTGTACAGTGTCCCCTGCTGACCTGAACTGATTAGCCTGGGAAGCAATCAATTAAGCTTCCCAGCTAATCACTTCCTCCCCTGTCAGCGGGGAGAGGAGCTCATTCGTTCGGGGGCTTACAGCTGAGCTGCCAGCACTAGCTGCACTGCTTGCTGTAAACCAGTTAACACTTTGTGAAGGATTACAGCGTTGGACCTGACAGAGCGCCGGATAGGTAAGAATGTTGTTTTATTATTTTTTTTATTACAGGAGAACAAGGAAATCGAAGGAATACCAGTAAAATAAAAGATGGACAAAAACTGTGTGTTTATGTAATTAAAATGATTTTTAATTAATGTGTGCGTGCTTTTTTTAAAATTTCATACAATAGGATTAATAATGGATGGTTGTCTAATTGACAACTCTCAGTTATTAACCTGGCTTAAAGTCACCTCCAATAGCAAGGTGGCTTTAACCCATTATTAATCCATTAGCCACCGCTACAAGACAATGGGAATAGACGAGATAAGTGCCAGAAAGGGCGCATCTAATTATAGATTTGCCTTTTCTGGGGTGGCTGGGGCAGTGTTAGTAGTCAGGGGGGGTACAAAATAAATGCACCCTCCCTAGGCTATTATCTGCCCCACTCGCTGGCTTTGCCTGTCTGCTGGAGGAAATAGCGCGGGAGCCCACGCATTTTTTCAACGAATTTACACCTTTAATTAACCCCTACATGTCTGAAATTTTGCACACATACACTCATGTCATTGTTCGTGAAAACCATATATCAAACTACATGAAATGAAATGTTTTACTGCATGTAAACCATCTGTAATTTCACAAAAGCTGGCAATTGAATTAGCTATTATACTATGTAGAAGTGCATGAACTATATATATATATATATATATATATATATATATATATATATATATATATATGTCTCACAATGGTGTGTGTGTGTGTGTATATATATATATATATATATATATATATATATATATATATATATATATATATATATATATATATATATACACATAGAATACATACAGTGCCTACAAGTAGTATTCAACCCCCTGCAGATTTAGCTGGTTGACACATGCGGAATTAACTTGGCATTGTGGCATTTGTACTGTAGGTCAGCCTGGAAGTGGGAAATGCACTGCAGCAAAAATTTTTGTTTTAATTTTTTTTTTTTTTTTTTTTTTAAAAACGTTAAAAGTTAATTCAGAGTGTCATTTATTATTCAACCCTCAAACCACAAGAATTCTGTTTGGTCCCCCTAAAGTATTAAGAAGTAGTTCAGGCACCAAGAATAATGAGCTTCACATGTGTGGATTAATGATCTCTTTTGCCAGCCTTTTCTGACTATTTAAGACCCTCCCCAAACTTGTGAACAGCACTCATACATGGTCAACATGGGAAAGACAAAGGAGCATTCCAAGGCCATCAGAGACAAGATCGTGGAGGGTCACAAGGCTGGCAAGGGGTACAAAACCCTTTCCAAGGAGTTGGGCCTACCTGTCTCCACTGTTGGGAGCATCATCCGTAAATGGAAGGCTTATGGAACTACTGTTAGCCTTCCACGGCCTGGACAGCCTTTGAAAGTTTCCTCCTGTGCCGAGGCCAGGCTTGTCCGAAGAGTCAAGGCTAACCCAAGGACAACAAGGAAGGAGCTCCGGGAAGATCTCATGGCAGTGGGGACATTGGTTTCAGTCAATACCATAAGTAACATACTCCACCGCAATGGTCTCCGTTCCAGACGAGCCCGTAAGGTACCTTTACTTTCAAAGCGTCATGTCAAGGCTCGTCTACAGTTTGCTCATGATCACTTGGAGGACTCTGAGACAGACTGGTTCAAGGTTCTATGGTCTGATGAGACCAAGATCGAGATCTTTGGTGCCAACCACACACGTGACGTTTGGAGACTGGATGGCACTGCATACGACCCCAAGAATACCATCCCTACAGTCAAGCATGGTGGTGGCAGCATCATGCTGTGGGGCTGTTTTTCAGCCAAGGGGCCTGGCCATCTGGTCCGCATCCATGGGAGGATGGATAGCACGGCCTACCTGGCGATTTTGGCCAAGAACCTCCGCTCCTCCATCAAGGATCTTAAGATGGGTCGTAATTTCATCTTCCAACAAGACAACGACCCAAAGCACACAGCCAAGAAAACCAAGGCCTGGTTCAAGAGGGAAAAAGTCAAGGTGTTGGAGTGGCCTAGTCAGTCTCCTGACCTTAACCCAATTGAAAACTTGTGGAAGGAGCTCAAGATTAAAGTCCACATGAGACACCCAAAGAACCTAGATAACTTGGAGAAGATCTGCATGGAGGAGTGGGCCAAGATAACTCCACAGACCTGTGCCGGCCTGATCAGGTCTTATAAAAGACGATTATTAGCTGTAATTGGAAACAAGGGTTTATTCCACTAAATATTAAACATAGGGGTTGTATAATAATTGACCCACACTTTTATGTTTAAAATTTATTAAAATTCAACTGAGCAACATAACTTTTTGTTTTGTAAGATTTATGCTTCTGTTAATAAATTCTACTCTCGTTTGCAGTTTGAAGGTTCTAACTTATTTGCATCTTATCAAACCAGCTAAATCTGCAGGGGGTTGAATACTACTTGTAGGCACTGTATGTGTGTATGTATGTATATATATATATATATATGTGTATTCTATGTGTATATATATATTCTTTCTATTCTTTATTAAAGCTGTCAGTGTGATTTTACAGTATAGCCGGGGATGAATTGCAGGCTTTTCTAAAGGACACCGGTGCCATTTAATCGCAAGTCACACGTGCGGTCTGTAATCCGATTTTTCATCGCACAAATAGACTTGCATTGGCGATTGTCGACCCACAATCGGTGACAATCGCAGCATGCTGCGATTTCACTCGCACGTATAAAACGGACGACAAAAAATCGGATGGTGAGAGCTGCTTCATAGATGAACATCGGTCCGAGTGCAATGCGATATTTAATCGCTTTGCAGTCTTCCAATTTTGTCGCCAATGTGACCCCTGCCTAACACCGGTGATTGGAGCCAGCTCTGATGGCTGCAAAATAGTTGATGAAACACCACTGTCCATCTCTGCCCGTCACAGCACCCATTGCCCTGACGTGATTGCCATGGCAGCTGGAGCCTTTGTACTCCAATGAAAGAAGCAAGGCCGCAGAATGGACTTCATAGTAGACGTTTTTTTCATAGGTATAGTAATAAAATTGGAATATTAAACCATAACATTTAATATAAATATTTAAAATGTCAGTATGAAAGTGGAGACACAAAGAAATCGCGCACACCTGATTGTAAAGGGCAGGTGTGTTACAGCACAAAGCAGCATTGCATGTGCATAAAGCAATCTCAAGCAACGCCTCAGACAAAAATTGGGTAGATCCGCTAATCCAATCGATTATCTCAAGATCAGTATAATGAAACACAGCATCCGTCACATGTACCATTTGTACTGGAGAAAATGGAATGGTCTCACCCAATTATACTAGAAATTTTCAGGCATCGGACACCAATACTTTTTAGTTTCCACATGAATGGGGGAATACATAAATGCCTAACCATCATCCTGTTCAGGAAATAGGTAAAGGTGTCCTAGTTGTATTGACCACCTCCTAACGCATTTCTTCACTCTGCAGGATCCATCAGGGGATTAAAGCAGCCAGTCGCGGAGGTCTTCACACATGACCTCATGTATAATAGTAGCTTGTTCCCCAGTCCCCTGAAATCATTAAAATGTTTTGGGCCAACTTCCCCCATTTCCTGGTGCCACAACGTCATTTCCTATCGGAACGCAATATCATGCAGCGGTGACACACGCGCCTTCATGATTCGTCACCTCCGGCGCATCATCGATCTTCAACGGTGACACGCACACTCCATCATGGCGCGTCACTGATCTGTACATTGCAGGAACGCTTGTCTCAAGACAATGGGACGCACATGTCATTTTATATGCCCTCACCACTCGATTGAGACGCAAGCAGTTCCTATGGGGAATCCAAAACGATAAGTATCAACTGTAACAGAATGTATCATTGATGTCCAGTAACACCATTTAGAGATGCAGTAAAAATATCGGAATGTAACTTGGACATCATACAATGAGAAAGGCGCAAAATAAGTTTTTAAAGGATGGACAGATCACCTATCCATATTTGTATGCAATACCTCTCCGTTTTGTAACACACCTGTGCGTTATAATCCGTTGTGAGCGGTTTCTTTGTGTCTCTCCATTTTTATACTGATATTTTAAATATTTATTTTAAATTTTATTTTTGCCATACCTATGCTATTTCTCTTTTGGGAAAGTAACTTTTCTGTTTTATATTGCTGAAAATCTATTATGCTGTTGCTTGATTTGATACTCACGAGTATGACATGTTTCCTTGCTACAGGGATGGATACTAATCATTGGCTTACTGAAGTTAGACATATTTTCAAAATCGTGAATTTACTCGAAGTAAATACTTTTTAACAAGGGATTTTCTGGTTTTTGATTTTAGATTCTGTCACAGTTGAAGTGAACCTACAATACAAATTACAGACCTCTCCATTCTTTGTAGGTGGGAAAACTTGCAAAATCAGCAGTGTATCAATACTTATTTTCCCCACTGTATGCTGCTTCTCTGGCCTTTGCTGCCATCCTGCGGCAGTAATGTCACAACTACAGCAAACGTGATCGCAACTGCAAAACTATGGGTCAAAAAAATACTCTGTTCATCACAACCATTTTAAATATAAAATGAAGCTATCGGTACTCTTTTATGCTTAATACCACTTTGTTGTAGGCCTTGTTTTATGAGCTTGTAAAACAAAACATTCATTACAAATCCGTTGATTTATTGCCTCTACTAAAGCGCAATTGATTTCCTAACGCCTACAATAGAGCATGTTGGCAGCACAGATTATATTGCAAGTTGTAGTGTGAAAATTGTTTAGTGTCTTGTAATAAAGTTGTTTTGTAGGTTTATGCGCAGATTATTGTACATGGATATACAGTTGGACTAGTAGTATTTGGAATGGGACAAGATTTTTATCATTTAGTCTTGGTATAATGGATGTGAAGAAAAAGCGTCAGAATGTGACTGAAGTGTAAACGTTCAGCGTTAAAATAAGGGCTTTTGTGACATAATGATTTACAAGTTATTACTACCACCTCAATTATCTAAGGTTCAAATGTAATTAGACAAACTAGCATAATTACAGATATGATATCAACATTCTAAAAAAATCATGTTTATTACTATTTATTGATGAATATCAAGCCATTTACAAGAGTACATACAAGAAAGAAAACCTCCTGCCTTTAGCTATCGCTCGTGCACTGTATACGTGGTAAAATATCTCCAGAACAAAAACCACATCCTAATCGGACACCAGAAACGTTTGCATAAGAAACCTAAATAGGTCTATGAATAAGGGTACCGTCACACTCAGCGACGCAGCAGCGATCCTGACAATACGACCTGGCAGGGATCGTTGCTGCGTTGCTTTGTGGTCGCTGGTGAGATGCCAAACAGTCAGATCTTCCCAACGACGCAGCAACGATCGGCGACCCGTAGAGACCTGTGTAACGATGTGTTTCCTATGTGTCTCAGTGCAGAGTCACTAGCGAGATCTTTGGTAAAAGGTGTCAAACACACCGATGCCTGCTGCCCAGCGGGATCTCAACAACCAAAGAAAGGTCCAGGCATTTCTGACACGACCAGCGATCTCACAGCAGAGGCCTGATCGCTGGTACATGTCAAACATAGCGAGATCGCTGTTGAGGTCGCTGTTGCGTCACAAAACTTGTGACTCAGCAGCGTTCTCGCTTAGTGTGACGGGGGCTTTAGAATTCTGCTGAATATCAATGTAATGTGCTTGGTAACTTGAAGCTGCTGGTGTAAGTGCGCCCAGAGATAAAGGTTGGCAAATATTTGCCCGATAAAAATGGCAGATATCAGAAAACAGATATGAGACTTATGACGAGTAGAGTAGGATCTTAAACGGTATTTCTGCTGGTAAGATACTGTGAATGCATATTCTTAAAAATGCATTTCACTGTTATCTTGCAGTGTAAAGGCCGCTGATCACAGGGCAAAAGATCCTCAATCTCAGCGATGTATCGTCCTGCGTTAACTCATACTGCCAAGAACCATGACTGCCGCCGTGTAAGCGTACTTACTGAGCAAACCATTACAGATCACTCTGTCCACATCTTTTGCTTTGGTCTGCCTGTGTAAATAGACTATTAAACTACCGCCAATCGGTAAAGGTTTATTGATTGGTGTTCAAATCATACTGCTGGTCGTGCTGCATAAACCCTCAGGACCTGAACAGCACTGGCCCATGACGTGCATTTTGCTGTTTTGCCTGGAGACAGTGCATATGCACAATGGGGAGAGTATGACAACATCACAATGCCAATAACAACGAATGATGCATTGCACGACTAAAAGGATTTGTCAGGAATAGCAATCTTCATCTTATCAGCCAGCGTAGGTTAAAATGAGAAATAGAGCAGGTACTTTCAGCTGCAGATGAAGGAAGAGAGCCACAGTAATTCATTACTGATGGGTAGGCGGAGCCCCAGATCAGGATGTTACCTCAGATCAAAAGAGTGATGACTGGCTGGCCCCTCCAGCTCGGGCTCCTCCTACTCAGCTCCAGTCTAAGATTTGAGGTCCCAGAGGATGGTCGCTGCTAATGCAGCTCCTCAGAAGATTTTATTATTTTAATATTCGGACAGGAGACTTGGATCACCAGTTGGTCTAGAGGTCTCAGGGGTATCAGCGCTGCTGTACCCCAACCTCTCCCTTGGCGGATCTGTATTTACTCAAAGTCCCTGCAGAATCCTTGCCGGCCCTGGGGGATGAGGAGAGCTTCTCTGGCGGGAACGCAAACCACACGTGCGGTCACTGCGTTCTTCGCCCTGGGGGGAAGCATGGGCACTGCGCCAGAAACCCCTGAGGGTCCCTGTGGCGCCTTGGCTGGTGAGTACTCCACACAAATTTTAATAATAATTATGTGTGAGTGCTTTAGCGTCTGAATGAGCAGCGCTATTACTAATGGACAGCGCTACTACATGTAATGTCAGTATGCTTCAGCGCTACTGTGTCAGCGCTACTACATGTAATGTCAGTATGTTTCAACGCTACTGTGACAGCGCTTCTACATGTAATGTCAGTATGCTTCAACGCTACTGTGACAGCGCTACTACATGTAAAGTCAGTATGCTTCAGCGCTACTGTGACAGCGCTTCTACATGTAATGTCAGTATGCTTCAACGCTGCTGTGACAGCGCTACTACATGTAAAGTCAGTATGCTTCAGCGCTACTGTGACAGCGCTACTACATGTAAATGTCAGTAAGCTTCAGCGCTGCTGTGACAGCGCTACTACATGTAAATGTCAGTAAGCTTCAGCGCTGCTGTGACAGCGCTACTACATGAAGATGTGGTGATTTTTTGTCCGCAGGCAGATACCTGCAGGACAGAGAGGGAGCAGGAGCGGGGAGAGTTCGCGCTCTTTATTTGAGCTAGCAGGGGGCGTGGCCTATCTATCCCGGTCTTTTGAGCAGGAAGACGCGCGCTCTGGCTTTTCTCCTGCGACCCCCTCACTGTGGCGGCCATTACTCAGGCTCCTGGGCTCCTCGGACCGCTCCCCTCCTCATATAGACACCACGGCCAGCTGGGTGAGTGCGGATTCCTCACCCCGCAGCGCAGCGATCGCTATCCTGCAGCTGCTGTCTCATCAGAGACATAAAAAATTGGCTGGGGCTCACAAATATATATATATTTTGGTGAGTTTGCAATATTAACCCCTTTGAGGGTTATTTCTACCTGCTAAATTTGCTGACTGAATACCGCTGGGGTAACTCTGCTTGGTGGAGCGTTAACCCTTCAGCGTTTGAAAAAAAAAACAAAAAAAAACAAAAAAAAAACCGCATAGTGTTTTTTGCTGGTATTACCGCTTTGACCTGCTCATACAGGCGAGACATGTCTGAATAGAGTTCAGATGCCGCGGTTCACGTCCCAGTGCCATTGCGGCAATCAGATACGCAGACCTCCACAGCATCTAGCGCTGCGGTCGACAGCGGTGGTAAATTGGATGATATCGCTCGATCGATTAATAACTTATCTGACCTTTTAGGTCAATATGTGTCTGCTAATTCCTCTCAGAGGAAGCGACGCAGGCCGTTACCGGCCTCTACACGGAGCGAGTCAGATGTATCTGATATTGGGCAGAGTTCCTCTTTAAATTCGGATGGTGGAATATCCGATTCAGATGCGGACGAGCCGCAGGGGCGTTCCTCTATGACGAAGCGTACGGAGGCATTAATTGAAGCCATGAGAGATATACTACAGTTACCGGAGGAGGTAACTAGTCGTCCTGGTAAATCAGCACGCATTTTCCAGGAGTCCCGTGCTTCGCGCACAACATTGCCAGCTCTGGATGAGCTTAATGGTGTAATAGAGGAGGAACGTCTATGTCCAGATAAGCGTTTTCATGGAACGCATTTCTTTGATACACTTTATCCTTGCTCTACGGAGTTAAAGGCTAATTGGACTTCTGCTCCTGCAGTGGATGTGTCTTTGTCTCAGCTTAGTAAATCCTCTCTACTCCCTATTAAGGGAAAAGCGAGCTTACAGGAGCCTTTGGATAGAAAGGCAGAATTGGCGGCAAATGCAAGCTATGAGGCTGCGGGTCATGGATTTCGAGCAGTGCTAGGATCCATGTGTGCTGCTAGAGCTTCTCTAAGCTGGTAGGCACGTCTGAAGACGGAGTTGCAAAATGAATCTCCGTTATCTGAGATACGGGAGGCAACCTGTTATATCTTTGATGCCGGTCTGGATACGGCATCTCTGCTGGCCAAAGCGCAAGCTTCAGCGGTCACAGTCAGAAGAGCTTTATGGCTCAGACAGTGGGCCGGGGACGCAGTTTCCAAACAAGGGTTGTTGGCCTTACCTTACAAGGGTGGCCATCTTTTTGGATCCGACCTCACAGAGCTGATTTCCAAGGCTAAGGCGAAGGAATCAGCATTACCACAGCGAAGGGCCATGGCCTCGGTGTCCAGTAAGCCTGGTGTTTATAGTGGTCGGCGGTCCTTTCGGGGCCGAGGACGATCTAGTCACTCCTCGTGGGGATCGGGTCGTCCTTCTTTCTCAGGAAAGAAATCCTCTCAGAAAACTCGTACTCCCTGGAAGCAGAGTTTCCGCCAGAAACAAACGGGAACTTGACAAGAAAACCGCATAGTCGGATTGACGCCAGGGGTCCACTCGAGGATTCTCGAGTGGGGGGTCGCCTGCTTCTTTTCAAAGGAGACTTGGATGGCTCGCGTTCCAGATTCCTGGGTAACGCGGATAGTGTCGGCAGGCTATTTCATAGAGTTTGCTTCTCAACCCCCAAATGTTTTTTGTCAGTCTCGCGTTCCGTCAGAACCCGAGCTTGTTGTCGCTCTACAGCGAGAGGTCGAATCGCTACTACAAAAGGGTGTAGTGATACCGGTTCCGTCTGAGGACCGAGGAAAAGGTTTTTATTCCAACCTTTTTATAGTTCCCAAAAAGGAGAACAAATTTCGCCCGATTCTGGATCTCAAGCGATTGAACCGGCATGTCCATGCCCGGAAATTTCGCATGGAGTCGCTTCGTTCCGTTGTGGCAGCTCTGTCACAGAACGATTTTCTGGTGTCAATCGACATTCGCGACGCCTATTTGCATATTCCCATCGGAAAGGCTCATCAGCGCTTTCCTCGATTTGCCATAGGTCAGAATCATTACCAGTTCGTGGCTCTGCCGTTCGGCTTAGCCTCAGCGCCAAGGGTCTTTACAAAAATTCTGGCGCCCCTCATGGCACTCCTTCGAAGACAGGGGATTACGATTCTCCCTTATCTGGACGATCTTTTGATCGTGGCTTCCTCGGAGGAGGAGGCGTTGACGGCTCGGGATTTGTCTCTTCAGTTTCTGAAAGACTTCGGTTGGCTGGTCAATTGGGAGAAGTCGTCCCTGAACCATCGAGGACAATTCTCTTTTTGGGAATGCATCTCGACACGTTTCGGTCGGTAGTTTCCCTACCACCAGACAAACAGTCATGTCTTTTTCGACATGTACAGATTATGACATCCTCAACGGCAATGTCCCTACGGAAGTGTATGCGTCTTCTGGGACTGATGGTGGCGTCCATGGAGGCAATTCCATTTTGCCCAGTTCCACTCCAGGACTCTTCAAAGGTTCATCTTGAGTCGATGGAATCAGTCGCAATCGCTGGATTGCAGTGTCACCATTTTCTCGCGCGGTGCGGGATTCTCTAGAATGGTGGTTACGGCCAGGGGCATTCTCCCTGGGGAAGTCTTTCCTCCCTCTGCAGTGGTCAGTCATAACCACCGATGCCAGCCTGACGGGCTGGGGGGGTGTTTGGAACAATCTCTGGATTCAGGGGGTATGGTCACCGGAAGAGTCTGTGCTTCCGATCAACATCCTGGAATTGAGGGCGATTTTCCTTTGCCTCCAACATTGGACGGTCCCTTTGAGCGGTCTGCCAGTCCGTGTGCAGACAGACAATGCGACGGCTGTCGCGTATATCAATCACCAAGGTGGGACAAGGAGTTCCAGACTCTTGGTAGAGGTGTCCCGAATTCTGATTTGGGCAGAGGCCAATGTACCAGCCATTTCGGCGATTCACATTCCAGGGGTTCAGAATATTACAGCGAACTTTCTCAGTCGCAGAAGGATGGATCCCGGGGAATGGAGCCTCCACCCGGAAGTCTTTGCACTACTGTGCTCTCGCTGGGGAACCCCCCAAGTGGATTTGATGGCATCCAGGTCCAATGCCAAGTTACCGACATTCATGTCCAGGTACAAGGACCCGAAGGCGGTGGCGGTGGATGCTCTAGTGGCTCAGTGGGATCAGTTCGAGCTGATCTATGTATTCCCGCCAATATCCATTTGTCATCCGGACTTGATGTCCCTGCGTTTGACGGCGTGGCTCTTGAGACCAAAATCTTGACCCGTAGAGGTTTTTCAGCCGAGGTCATTGCTACCCTTCGTGCTGCAAGATGTCCGGCTACTTCTAGGATTTACCACAAAATTTGGGAAACCTTCTTTTCGTGGTGTTTGGGGTCTTCTCGGAACCCGAGAAAAATTTTTCATTCCCAACCTGTTGGCTTTTCTGCAGCATGGGCTAGACAAGGGTTTGGCAGTTAGCACTCTGAAAGGTCAGATTTCTGCTCTGTCCTTATTATTCCGGAGAACCATTGCTTCGAATAGAGACGTGCTCTCCTTTTTTCCGAGGTATCTCTCGTAAGTTTCCGCCGCGGAAGGCACCCGTGTCTCTTTGGCGGCTCAACCTTGTTTTGGAGGCTCTTCAGCATAAACCTTTTTGAACCTATGGTTTCTGCTAGCCTTTCTTTACTTTCTTGGAAGGTGGCTTTCCTTGTTGCAGTCACTTCCTTGAGGAGAGTTTCTGAATTGGCAGCTCTTTCTTGCTCGCCTCCTTTTCTGGAGTTTTTTCCGGATCGTGTAGTGCTTCGCACTCGGGGTGATTTTTTGCCTAAAGTGGTGTCACAATTTCATGTTAACCAGAATATTGTGTTGCCTTCACTCTGTCCGGATCCGAAGAATACGAAAGAGCGAGATTTACACACATTGGATTTAGTGCGGGCCTTGAAGTTTTATCTATCTATTACTCAAGGTTTTCGTGAGACGGACTCCCTGTTTGTGGTTCCGGCAGGTCGTCGGCGTGGTCAACGAGCTTCCAAGGGTTCTATAGCTCGTTGGATCCGGTCAACTATTTTGGAAGCTTACCGTCTTCGGGGGGAATCTTGCCCGATTAAGATTCGAGCCCATTCCACGAGAGCTGTGGCTTCATCGTGGGCTTTTCATCAAGGTGCTTCGGCAGTGCAGCTTTGCCGAGTGGCGACTTGGCGCTCTGTCCACACGTTTACAAGATTTTATAAAGTGGACGTCAGTGCTTCCGCTGATGCAGCCCTCGGACGTAGGGTCCTGCAGGCAGCTGTAGTTTAAAGTTCTGGATGAACTTGTGTTTAGCGCTGGTTGCGCTTTGTTGTTAAGGTTGTTGGGTTTCTGCCTTTTATTGGTTTTTTTCCCACCCTTTTTTGAACTGCTTTGGGGACGTCCCATCAGTAATGAATTACTGTGGCTCTCTTCCTTCATCTGCAGCTGAAACACGGATTTTGGTAAAGACTTACCTGTAAAATCCTTTTCAGCGAAGGAAGGAAGAGAGACACAGCACCCTCCCACGGCAGAAGTGTGTTGATGTTTTCAGATGCAGCGCGACCTTATCTGATAGCGATTATCTGGGCTGAGGTCAGCGCGCTAAGGCTCTGTTCCAGCATCGCCAGCTCATCGCAGTAGTCAGGTTCCGTGAGTAGTACCTGGAACTCTGTGGTTTTTTGGCTTTCTTTGCATGCATAACCTGTATCCTTGTGTTTTTTCTCTGAAGTTCCTTCAGAAGGGGTTATGTTGCTCCGCTGGTGATCTTGGCTCTTTTCCTAAAAGCTTTGATACGACTGGAGCTGAGTAGGAGGAGCCCGAGCTGGAGGGGCCAGCCAGTCATCACTCTTTTGATCTGAGGTAACATCCTGATCTGGGGCTCCGCCTACCCATCAGTAATGAATTACTGTGTCTCTCTTCCTTCCTTCGCTGAAAAGGATTTTACAGGTAAGTCTTTACCAAAATCCGTGTTTCTGGTCCATTGTTGCTTCTCCTCCGCTGCTCCGGTTATAGGCTATAGCGGTGACGTAACAACTACATTACACATCAACTCTGTAGCCAATTATGGACCACAGCGCCTCCCGCTGTCTGAGTAGACTGAACTGCTGAGCTTAGCAACTGGCTGCAACGGTATGTGTGTTGTAGTTGTGACATCACCACTGCTGCCTGGAATAAGTCTCCGGATCTGTGGTGGAGAGGCAGCACTGAACCTAGGGAGTAAGCTGCTATTAACCAGGCATTGGCTGATAGTATGAAGACTATTTCTGGAAAACCACTTTGAAGGCGTTTTGGGTTGTCTTGCGGTATGTTTTGATCCATATCCATCAGTACTGTACTATCTATACTCTGAGTTTTGCCATATTTTAATGAATTTGAGCAAAATGTTTAGCTTTATACATTTCAGAATTCATTCTACCAATTATATCCACAGTCACATCTTCAGTAACCCAGTTACACTTGCAGCCAAACATGACCATGACATAACACTGCCTCAACTATGATTGACAGACGACGGGTTATGCTTCGAGTAATGAGCAATTCTTGTACTTCATTCTGTACTCTTCCCATAATTCTTGTACTTCATACTGCACTCTTCCCATAATTCTGGTTACGTCATACTGTACTCTTCACACAATTGTACGTCATACTGTACTCTTCCCATAATTCTGGTATGTCATACTGTACTCTTGCCATAATTCTGGTACGTCATACTGTACTCTTGCCATAATTCTGGTACGTCATACTGTGCTATTTCCATAGCTCTGGTACGTCATACTGTGCCCTTTCCATAGCTCTGGTACGTCATACTGTACTCTTCTCATAGTTCTGGTACGTCATAATGTACTCTTGCCATAATTCTGGTACGTCATACTGTGCTCTTTCCATAGCTCTGGTACGTCATACTGTGCTCTTTCCATAGCTCTGGTATGTCATACTGTACTCTTCCCATAGTTCTGGTATGTTATAACTGTACTCTTTCCATAGCACTGGTACGTCATACTGTACTCTTCCCATGATTCTGATACGTCATACTGTACTCCCATGATTCTGGTACGTCATACTGTACTCTCATAATTCTGGTACGTCATACTGTACTCTTCCCATAGTTTTCTGGTATGTCATTCTGTACTCTTCTCCCCGTAGTTCTAGTACGTCATACTGTACTCTTCCCATAATTTTGTTACGTCATACTGTACTCTTTCCTTAGCTCTGGTACGTCATACTGTACTCTTCCCATAGTTCTAGTACTTCATACTGTACTCTTCCCATGATTCTGGTATGCGATACCAGATACGTCATACCAGATACGTCATACTGTACTCTTTCCTTTGTACTGGTACGTCATACTCTACTCTTCCCATAATTCTGGTACGTCATACTGTACTCTTTCCTTAGTTCTGGTACGTCATACTCTATTCTTACCATAGCTCTGGTACGTTATACTGTACTCTTCCCATAATTCTGGTACATCATACTGTACTCTTTCCATAACTCTGGTACGTCATACTGTACTCTTCCCATAGCTCTGGTACATCATACTGTAATCTTATAGTATTGGTACATCATACTGTACTCTTCCCTTTGTTCTGGTACGTCATACTGTTCTCTTCCCATAGCTCTGGTACGTTTTTCTGTTCTGTCCATAACTCTGGTACGTCATACTGTACTCTTCCCATAGCTCTGGTACATCATACTGTACTCTTCTCATAGTTCTGGTGCATCATACTGTACTCTTTTCATAGTTCTGGTACGTCATAGTGTGCTCTTCCCATAGTTTTTGTACGTCATTCTGTACTCTTCCCATAGTTCTGGTACGTCATACTGTACCCTTCCCATAATTCTGGTACATCATTCTGTACTCTTCTCATAGTACTGATATGTCATACTGTACTCTTCCCATAGTTCTGGCACGTCATACTGTACTCTTCCCATAGTTCTAGTACGTCATACTGTACTCTTCCCATAGTACTGGTACGTCATACTGTACTCTACCCATAGTTCTGGTACGTCATACTGTACTCTTCCCATAGTTCTGGTACGTCATATTGTACTCTTTCCATAACTCTGGTACGTCATACTGTATTCTTCTCATAGTTCTGGTATGTCTAACTGTACTCTTTCCATAACTCTGGTACGTCATACTGTACTCTTCTCATAGTTCTGGTGCGTCATACTGTACTCTTCCCATAGTTCTGGTACGTCATACTGTACTCTTCCCATAGTTCTGGTACGTCATACTGTACTCGTCCCATAGTTCTGGTACGTCATGCTGTACTCTTCCCATAGTTCTGGTACATCATACTGTACTCTTCCCATAGTTCTGGTACGTCATACTGTACTCTTTCCATAACTCTGGTACGTCATACTGTACTCTTCTCATAGTTCTGGTACGTCAAACTGTACGCTTTCCATAACTCTGGTACGTCATACTGTTCTCTTCCCATAGTTCTGGTATGTCATACTGTACTCTTTCCATAGTTCTGGTACGTCATACTGTGCTCTTTCCATAGTTCTGGTACGTCATACTGTACTCTTCCCATAGTTCTGGTACGTCATACTGTACTCTTCCCATAGTTCTGGTACGTCATACTGTACTCTTCCCATAGTTCTGGTACGTCATACTGTACTCTTCCCATAGTTCTGGTACGTCATACTGTACTCTTCCCATAGTTCTGGTACATCATACTGTACTCTTTCCATAACTCTGGTACGTCATACTGTACTCTTCTCATAGTTCTGGTACGTCATACTGTACTCTTCTCATAGTTCTGGTACGTCATACTGTACTCTTCCCATAGTTCTGGTACGTCATACTGTACTCTTCCCATAGTTCTGGTACGTCATACTGTACTCTTTCCATAACTCTGGTACGTCATACTGTGCTCTTCTCATAGTTCTGGTACGTCATACTGTACTCTTTCCATAACTCTGGTACGTCATACTTACTCTTCTCATCGTTCTAGTTCGTCATACTGTACTCTTCTCATGTTCTGGTACGTCATACTGTACTCTTCCCATAGTTCTGGTACGTCATACTGTACTCTTTCCATAACTCTGGTACGTCATACTGTACTCTTCTCATAGTTCTGGTACGTCATACTGTACTCTTTCCATAACTCTGGTACGTCATACTGTACTCTTCTCATAGTTCTAGTTCGTCATACTGTACTCTTCTCATAGTTCTGGTACGTCATACTGTACTCTTCCCATAATTCTGATTCCAGAACTGGGTGGATTTACTTACAAGTTTTCTATCAAAGTCTCATCTGCTCTTTCTTTTATGGAGCCTATGTGCAAACATAGGGTTGATTTTAGCAGATCAATACCAAAAAATGCCATAGCAAATGCTTGAAAGACTTTTTGTTCAATTTAATGTTAATCTCTTTTCTATTCATACATATAGTTTTTTTTTTTTTCACTTATGATTTTGGAAAAAAAGATTGCTTGTGTCACTTTAAGGCAGTTCCTGGTGGATTCCACTCCTGTGTGCCCTGGCTTCAAAAAAAAATGTCGACGAGGAGGCAGGAGGAGAGTCTCCACTGTACATTGATTTTCCGGCTGTGGCCGTCAGGAAAAGGGGCATCGGAGGCGGTGCATGGGCATGATGAGCCAGGATTTAAACCTGCACATGTGCTGCCTCCGGCGGCCATTTTCCTAAGTCCCACCACCAAGAAATCAATGTACAGAGCTGGGACTCCTCTAATGCCTCACCGCCGAAATTTTCTTGAAGCCCAGGGTATGCAGCGTTTCCCCTCCGGGACTCCCTATCCTCCCAGCCCAGGGCCCCCAGCATCTTTTTTCACCACTCTAAGGCCACGTTTACACATTCAGTATTTGGTTATTATTTTACCTCAGTATTTGTAAGCCACATCCATTGTCATATGTTGCTTACAGGAACTACTAAGGTTGTGTACCGTACTTGAAATCCTGTGTCAAGAGTTCCTCACTTGGAAGTTTTATCTAAGCCATGTCTGTTGACACATAAGGAGTCTACTGCTACATGGAAGGTCTTGTCTCTGCACATTAGTAGTCTTCGTTGTTCCTACTGCGTTAGCCAGCACATTATTTCTAAGAATGTACTAAATAGTTGAATTGTCCCTTCTTAAAATGTTTGCTAATTTTTTGGTAGTTTGGGGTTTGTTTTTTTTCAGCCAAATGATGTTATGACACCTTTTTGGTCCTCATATAAAAAGGTTTCCATGAACAGCTGCCAAATTTAAATGTGACCCTCTTCCTCTCTGAAGAGGCTGTTTGCATTCCCAGAGGAGCATTGCATGGTATATAAGTTTACTTAACTTCCCTTTGGGGGAAACCTTCCCTTTTAAACTCCCAGTCAGAGACCTCTCACTTAGCCAAATCAGATCTTTTGCTTTGCACTGAGGAGGGGCGAACACCCCAAAACACGTGCCTGCAAATGGAGTTTCTTGTTTGGCCTCTTATCCTAAGTCATGCGGCTAGGCTCGTTAAGGGATCAATATTAATTTATAGGATTGTTACATCCAATTGGTGGCTTTAGAAATGAAGTCCTCTTTTCTGAAGAGGCAATTTGCACCATTATCACCCTAATTTTTAACAGACTACCCTAAATCCTAAGCTAATCAGTTAGCTGTCTAATTGCTTATGACCTTGTGAGAATGGAGGTATTTTATAGAACTGCAGTATGAATAAATGAAGCAGCTCACTTTGTTTTCTTTGTAATCTATGCGACTTGTCTATTGATGTATGTAAGAAATCTTGTTGTTACACAGGAGATTAAGGTAATTTAAAGCAATTTTAAAAAAAAATCAAGACTTTATTGATATCTCAAGATAAACATGGTCTAAACATACTTTAATAATGTGTCAGGTAGGAAGAAAACACAAATGCTTGAAAAAATGTATCTACCGTGGGAAATGGTTAAATATGAACCTTTAAAAAGAAAAATAGTCAGGTTGAGTGATGTCCCTTTTGGATGCTGTGTACTTTAGAAGTGCAGCCAATTTATTATCACTGATGTGGAAATGTTGGTGTTGCGGTATATGTAAAATGTCCCCTTAATAGCTCATTAACTTCAGATACATCCTGTTCTTTCTCTTGCTCTATTACTGTATACAACATTTACAGTATGTATAAATGAAATCAGCACAATTTATATCTGTAAAATAATTTTGGAAACTAACAAGCTGTGGCGTCATCTGAATCTCCTATTCTTATAATAGACTCTCGGTTTATGGATTGCTGGCAGTAGGGGTTAAGCCTTCAGGCGCCATATTGGGCTATTTGCTTCCCCAGTACCACTCGCCTTACCTGTCGTATAAGAAATGAGGGGTCCATCCTAAAATAGCGATGTTCTGCCGAAGAATTTTCATTTTATAACAGACTAAAAACTTCCAATATTGCACATGGGCAAACTTATAGTGAGGCCAACAGTCCAAGTCTGAGCTTAACCTTGTTGTTTTTCCTTGGTGCCTGACTTCATTACATTATTTCCTCTTTAAAATATACTTCTAAACCTCTGGAGGCGCTTAGAGGTCCACTGCCATTTCAGTTAAAACGTATTAAAAGTTAAAATTGAAAATAATAAAAATATAAAGAGTGAACCTAAGACTAGTCCAGGGGCTACTCACAAAAATGAAGAACCCTCAACCCCCTATTTGTTTTTAAACATCGTGATCGGGGATCTGTCAAATCGTCTTAACATTAGAGATAAAAGGTGGCAACACCTGCCCCATAAAATACCTCCCTGTTCAGGTAAGTAAACCCTCTCCAAACTTGCAAACCTGAGTACTTCTGTATGGTGTACGTCTCGGAAATGTTTTAGAAGTCTGATGAAACCTTTTCCTGATATGATAGATCTTAAAATGTTCCCTAAACCTAATGTAGAGTGGTCTGATTGTTTTCCCATTATAATTCAAGCCACAAGGACTAAAAATGATGTATAAAACCAACTGAGTTTTACTGGAGATGAAATCGGAAATCCGGTGTGTTATTGCACCTAACCTGGGGGGATTAACAATACGATGGAACCGGCAAAAATTCCCACCATCTTGGATTTCTACCAATTTTTAGATTGCATTCTAATGCGGTTTCTGACCAGGTTATTTTTAAAATTTAAATAGACAATGACTGTGAAGGGAGAAGCGCACAAAAGGGTAAAACCCTAATATAGGAGACAGTAAAAACAATAGGTTTGCTCACCTTGGGTGGTTGTGTGAAGACACAACCACTGTCAAGGTTTAGATAGTCCGCTGCCCCTACCCCGTGGCTTGGGAGAGATCGGCCAGCGAAAAATTACCAAAACAGAAAAAAGCACATTTAAAAATTGGTGGCGCTGTAAGTCTCTTGCTCCAATATTCATTAAAAGGTTCTTTGTTGTCCTCTGTGCTTTTCAATGCCGTACTATCATCTTTATCAACTGAAGAAAAAACAGTCCTAACCTCTAGTATTGAAACCATACCTTTTGTCAAGTGTTTTTATCTTGGGTTTTGTCTGTTTCGTGGCCAGTGTGAACATGCGTCTGCATGCTGCATGCACACCAACTTATATTCCCGTTCATCTCTTCAGTTTTTTCACTCTTCAGACAGACGTTTAGCAAGCTTTGTATGCAATTATAAATTATAAAGTTTGTTATTCAGACCGATCAATTTTACGTTTCCCAATAATCACATATAAGATAAAGTATGACATGATTTAGAGAAATTCAAGTAAATTACTATTTCTACCAGCCAGCTGTATAATTTCCTTACTACTACAAAGAAATCAAACATATTTTTGCAAGACGAGCCTTTTATAAAGCCTTGCTGACTGCACAAGACCATTTTTAAAAAAACATTTTTCTCACTCTAATCTTAGTAAAGGGAGCCTGACTGGTCCCCCATGCCCTCCAACCCACCAGCATCAGGCTATTTTTTGCTAATACCCTGCCTCACCAACCCTGTATTGTGTTTAACACCTCGACCATGTTTAAAAAAGGCGTTTTAAACTTTAGACTTCATATTCATTGACTAGTTGATGTTTTCCCCAGACTAGTCGTCCCCCACAGCATGTTATCACCCACCTGTGGGCATGATAACCTGATTGGCAAGAGCCAGTATCATCACCAGCTCTCTGCAAATCTCACTCATACGCCCAACTTTCTGTACCCACGTCATTGCGCCCCTAAAGGCGAGTGTACGGTTCCCGGCTTCAGAGGCGCACTGCGCATGTCAGGAGATGAGGAAGACACAAGTTTTGCAGAGAGCTGGCGATGAGGGCGACAGGGGCATGATAACATGGTATGAAGACCACCTAGTAGTTTTGGGAAAACAACCCCCCATCAACTAGTCAAAGGTCTAATTAGCATATGAAATGCAAAGTTTATAAAGTTTTTTTTTTTTGTCAACTTGCGTTGTTGTGTTAGAGGGCTGGTTAGGCCGGGTATTAGCAACAAATAGTCTAATGCTGGTGGGTTGGAGGGCATGGGGGACCTGGCAGGTTCCCTTTAAAGGGTAGCTGTCACCAAGTTTTTGCCACAGAATCTGAGAGAAGCATAATGTAGAGACAGACCCTAATTCCAGCAATGTGTCACTTATCGGCCGAGGATAATCACTAGTCAACCAGATCCCATACTCCACTTTCATGAGCTTTCTGTAACCCCGCCCTCAGCACTGATTTGGCAGCTTTCTGCCTATGCACAAAGTATATAGAAAGTTGCCAATCAGTGTTGGGGGCGGGGTGATACAGAGCTCAGCATTCAGAGAAGTGCTAGATCAGCAGATTTAACAGTGCAGCAAACAGCCCGGTTAGGCCTCTTTCACACATCCGTTTTTTTGTATCAGGCATGATCCGGCGTGTTGGTAAAAAAAAACGGATCCGGTACCGGATGCGTTTTTTTACCATTGACTTTCATTAGCGCCGGATCGTGCCTGATGTCATTGCGTTGTATCCGTTTTTGTCCGGATCCGGCGGAAATGTACATTCCGGCGGCTGGACAAAACGGTGCATGTAACGTTTTTTTTGTTTGCCGGAGCCACCTGATAGTGCCTGAAGCGGTGCATCAGACGGCCGGAAACAATAGAAGTGAATGGAACCGGATCAGATTTTTGTGCAATCCGTCAAAAGTCTGATCCGGATTCTGGAAACCAAGGTCTACTACTACTAGTACTACTACTGCTACTACTACTATTACTACATTTTCCAGTGTCTCTGGGCATCCAAAAGCCTCTTTTTCTGGGTTCAAAAGTTCAGGTTGGATCCGTTGCATCAGGTTTTTTTATTTCAGTGCCGGATCCGTCCCTTCAGGTGTTCGACGGATCATGCCTAAACACAAAAAAACGGATGTGTGAAAGAGGCCTTAGTGATACACCGCTGTACTCAGGGTCTCTGCCCCAACATCTTACTCTTCTCAGAAGGGGTAGCAAGAACCTGATGTCAAAAACCTGTCAAGGCCTCATGTACCTGGTTGAATTACGTTCCTGTACAAGTTCTGAGTTAAACATAGCTGTAATCTCAGCTGATACCGTACTTGCATATGACTATAATTTCTTACCGAAGCGTTTGTCAAATTCCTACAAATTCGCAGGAGAGCGTGAAAGCTATTGCACCATTATCAGATGCCACATTATAACGGTATTATTTCCTATTGGCAGTGCACTGTAGTATGGTGCCATATGGTGGCATGATACCCCAGCACATGAATGGCATGCTGCTTTGTAATATGGAGCCATCAGCCCTCCAGTTGCTGTTACACACGTGACTTTGCAGTTGTCTGTATTTGTCCTTGAACCCTTTGTAAATGTAACTACATGTATTGACTTTTTATTAGCCCATTGGAATTTCACATTTACTTGCAAATTAGTATTGGCAGTTTTCTATTGATTTTACATAGCTTACTTATTATTATGTGTTTTTCATATTTTTAACTGATGCAAAAAAAAAAAGTTATATTCACACAGGGATTTATAGGTGCACAAAGCCCATTGTGTTTCACAGTCAATTACTAATCCGATATGTGTTTATAAAGGATGCATATACATTTTTATTTACTATGCATCTGATCTAAACTAATAGAAACTTGGGAAAAATGATTGGTTATATTACTGTAACCCATTCTCCATTTTCCTTAGTAAGAAAAAAAGATAAATACTGATTTAATTAAACATCAATTTAGATTTACAGAAATGAAAACACGAGTGTCTGTGCTCGTCCCCGCTGTTCCTGCGTCTGTCGCTGGGCAGCATTGTATCTTCGTTACAGGTAATGAAGACAATGAGTTACATTACATAAGTGCAATACAGATTCGTGCATCAGTAGTATCATAAATCCCTATAATGATGTTTGAGGTTTTAGACTTGCAGTCAGCTTGGGAGTGATGTTCATAATACAGACATATATAACTGCCCTAAAAAGCCAACAAGAAGCTGACGTAAACTGTGATCATTATGTGTCCTTTCTCAAATATTCCAGTGTTATACTAGAGTTTTCTTTGAAAGTAAGTATCGAGACATCTGGGATAAGATGGTACCAAGCAATGTCATCATCCATGCTGAATTTTTCCCACCTAATGTAATCTTTTAATGATATGAAGGATGAGCATTTTGAAAATATTAATGATTATCGTGCTACATATAGATTTTCAGATACCATATTATGGTTCTCAGAGTCAATGAAGGGGTGCCCACTCCGGGCCTTTACTTATCAGGCGGAGTGGAAAGTGTCAACAAAGAGTGCCTCACTTTTGAGTACTTGGGGCTTCTATAAGCTACACACCATTAATTATAATCATTCTCTCTATGGTGGAACTGCAGGGAAATGAAATAATTGTTCGCCGGTTTCCTGATATTATGACTGATTGCTGGAGCACTTAACAACATGACACTTTTTAACTAATTTATTGTTGGGGAGCTCTTCTAACACAGATGCTCTATCCAAAGCAGCCAGTCTCTTTAACGTAACCTGCCACCAGATAAGCTAGTTACCTGCATATATAGGGGTAATCTGCAGGACAATTGTGTTTACCGTAAATCCTATCTGGTGGACATACTGGAGCTGTAGCTACAGGGAGAATTTATATTTTCTCTGTAGCCGGTAGCTTCCAGTTATCAGGCTGGTACAGGAGACAGTATTCACTACACAGTCTGCATGCTATTATATCCACCAAAAAATTGCCAATACCAGTATAATGCTTGTGCAATCATAAGACACTCAAATCCCCTTGTGATTCCACTGGATTAATCAAGCAATAATTTTATCATCATAAGTTTCTTTTGAAAAATATTCAACTTTATTAATATAAAAAACATTCAAAATTTGTACATATAGAAAAAGGATGCAAGGTAGAAAAAAGAGGGACAAACGACTCTCCCTTATTATAAAAAAAGCTGCATGGCATAATATACAATGCTCCAATATATATGTGTCATTTAATAACATCACACAAAATGCAAAAGTGTCTCCATTTCACCCATTGCTCACTAGATCTCCAACCCAAATGGGAATATATGTAAATACCGGCTCTGAATTCAGATGCCCTAGTTTTCATGCAACAGAAAATGGAGATATAACCAATCTGGCACTATGCTCAAACTAATCATTGGCTCTGTGTTCAGATGCCTTAGATTTTTATGCCAACAGGAGAAATGACGATATTGTGAATCTAACATTGTGTTGGTGCTGGTCTTTGCACGTTAAGGTCTACAAGTTAACACAACATTGTGCGTCCATGTGAGCATGTATATTTTACCTGAGTGTAAGCAGCAGTAAACGAATGTAACGGAGTCCTGTCCCTCTGCCAATGTTGTGTTAACTTGTAGACCTTAACGTGCAAAGACCAGCACCAACACAATGTTAGATTCACAATATCGTCATTTTCCTGTTGGCATAAAAATCTAAGGCATCTGAACACAGAGCCAATGATTAGTATGAGCATAGTGCCAGATTGGTTATATCTCCATTTTCTGTTGCATGAAAACTAGGGCATCTGAATTCAGAGCCGGTATTTACATATATTCCCATTTGGGTTGGAGATCTAGTGAGCAATGGGTGAAATGGAGACACTTTTGCATTTTGTGTGATGTTATTAAATGACACATATATATTGGAGCATTGTATATTATGCCATGCAGCTTTTTTTATAATAAGGGAGAGTCGTTTGTCCCTCTTTTTTCTTCCTTGCATCCTTTTTCTATATGTACAAATTTTGAATGTTTTTTATATTAATAAAGTTAAATATTTTTCAAAAGAAACTTATGATGTTAAAATTATTGCTTGATTAATCCCAGTGGAATCACAAGGGGATTTGAGTGTCTTACAGTCTGCATGCTATAATTATGCCTCTGCACTTTAACATACAGCCTATTTCTGGAGGTCACAGGTTCCCTTCATAGGTTATAGGGTATATAACCTTCAAGTAACTTTTCAAAATAAGCTGCCATGTGTACATGAGTAATAACATTACTTTTGGTCATTACATGGTCATTTAACCTCTGCGGGCCATTCATGATTTACAATTGACCCTGAGCTGGTGGGTAGAGACTAAAAATTATCATGTCTCCCATACAGAGCATTCCTGCTCTTCATTACTTGCTTAGCACACAAACAGAAGCAGCAGCATAAAGGAAATTATACAGTTGCACTGAGAAGTGTAGATGTAAATACAGATTTTGGTTCAAAAGTCAAGTACAATCTTTCTGTGTCTCCTGCTTGTTTTCTCAGACTGCTTCTCGTTCTTCCTCCACCCTTTACATAGAATATTAGCTCAGTGTGATGGAAGATTCTGTTGTCTGGAGCGAGAGAGAATTGAGCTGTTTTTTGGGGGGAATTTTTTACAGCGTAAATGTTATGTTCAGAATACAGGTGGATGCAATGGCTCTTAAAGAAGCTATGCCACAAAACTTTTTATTGCCTGAAGCTCTAGAAATGAAGAAAGAAACAGAATTCTCTGATTAAGATTTATGAGGGCATGTTTTACTCTTTGCCACGACAGCATCCACATGAGAGAGAGGGATCCGCCCATAGGAACAGGAAACCTACAGAAATAAAAGGGGCGGTCCGCCTCTGCTCCTCGGTTGGTTTCCTGTTCCTATAGAAACCGAAGGACAAGACCTATACAGAAGCATACCTGGGCCAAAAGCATGCCTCCTGTGCAGTGTCCATTGAGAATGACAGGGGTTGCGGTTCCAGAGGCAGCGTCGGGGGAGGTCTGTCCATCAGCCTCCCTCCTCGTCTGGGTCGTATCTGCGAGGATCGGGTCCGGGGAGGGCCGCCCGGTCTCACAGGGATTGCACGGCAGAAAGCTGTGCGGGGAAGCGTGAGATCAGCGTCCGGGTGAGGCCGCCCTGGCTCACGCAGGAGCGCGGTGTATGGAGCACCTACTAGGAGGAGCCGGTGTTCGGACTCCTCCGTGAAGTCCGGGGGTCACTTCGTGCGGTGCCGAGGTCAGGTAATACTGGACCGCGCATGCACAGGGAACCGATAAGGGCTGCCCTGGAAGTACCTGGATGACTTCTGAGGGTGCCGGAGGAGGCAGCGGCACTGCGCATGCAAAGAAAAAAAAAAGGGGGGGAAACTTCCTGGACATAATTAATTTTCAGCCCGCCAGTGTTTTAATCATGTCATCCCCAGGTGAACATGAGCTGCACCAACCCTCAGTGGAATCACAGGTTCATGTCGCGGGCAAAAGCAGTAGGCACTCCAGAGGAGGAGGTTCCACGGACAAGAGTCACAGAGCGGGAACATCGAACTCTCCTTAGACTCGGACTGCATCTCAGCCTCCAGGTCCGGTACCGTATAATCTTCACTAGATGATTGTATGGGGCTCTACCTATTAAGCTGACTCCCCTTATTTCTATATACCTCCCTCTTTCAGACCAAGAAAAAACAAAAGTCAAAAAACAAGGAATCTGCATTATGCAAAAAACCCCTTCATGACTCCTACCCCAAGAGGCTATGTAAGGGTTGTATTAGTGAAACCCTACAAAGGGAGGCTGCGGTAACATCATCTGACATCCGTACGATGATAAGAGAGGAGCTTCAGGCCTTAGGTCAGACTAGCATACCTTAAAGCCACATAAGTAAAAGGCAAAAAGTGTCCCCTATCTCCAGTTCACAGTCCGACAGTGACCAAGGAGGGGCTTTTGACTTCTCACAGATGTCTTCATCTTCCCCTTCATCTGATATAGTGGGGCGTTCGTGCTTCCCGATGGATAGTATAGACAATTTAGTCAAATCTGTCAGGAACACTATGGGGTGCATGGACACAAAAGAAGCCTGAACAGCTCAGCATATAATGTTCGCAGGAATGACACAAAGAAAAAGGAGAGCCTTCCCTGTTATTCCAGTGATAAAGGAACTAGTTAAGAAGGAGTGGGACAAACAAAACCAACGGGGTTTCCTTCCTTCAGCCTCCAAAAGGAAATATCCGTTTAGTGATGAGGAGTTGTTGAATCGATCCAAAGTCCATAAGGTGGACGCGGCAGTAGCCTCCACATCCAAACAGTCGGCACTGCCAGTAGAAGATACGGGCATGTTATCAGACCCGCTGGATCACAAAGCAGAGACTTCGCTTAAAAGAGCGTGGTAAGCTACTACTGGGACCCTTAAGCCAGCCATATCAAGCACGTGCACAGCTAGATCAATGCTGGTATGGATAGACCAGCTGGAGAAGCAGGTTGCAGAGAAAGTGTCCAGAGAGAAATTGCTATCTGCCATCCCATTAATTAAAGGAGCGGCAGCATTCCTGGCAGATGTGTCGGCGGATTCTTTACGCCTAGCGGCTATATCGGCTGGTCTAGGTAATGCCGCGCAACGGGCTCTATGGCTTAAGAGCTGGAAGGGAGATACACAGTCTAAAGCAAAACTCTGCGCTATCCTTTGTGAGTTCCTTTTTGGAAGTATTCTGGATGAGATACCAAAGCGGAGGAGAGGAAGAAGGGCTTCCCTAATAGATCTCTTCCTTTCTTCTATAGGAGGACATTCAAAGGACATCAATTTAACAAAAGAAGGCTAACAAAGAGGGGCCATGTTTAAGTGATATTCTCAGAAGGGCAGTAGATACCAATAGCCCAGACCCTCCGGTAGGAGGTAGACTGAAATTTTTCCACCAAAAATGGAAGAAATAACAGCAAGAGCCTGGATTTTGAACATAGTGAAGTCTGGGTTGAAATTAGAATTCCGCCATATTCCCCATGATTCATTTATCATAACATCACTGAAGTCATCGGTACAGCAAATGGCTCTTGAATCAGAAATTTTGAATTTATTATCCAAAAATGTCCTAACAGAAGTTACAGTAGGTCAGGAAGGAAGGGGATTTTATTCTCCTTTGTTCCTGGTCTCCAAACCAGATGGGTCATTTAAGGCAATAATAAATTTAAAGAGGTTGAATACCTTTCTTTACAATCATAAATTCAAGATGGAGTCAATTAGATCCACTATTAAACTTTTATTCCCTAGATGTATGATGGCCGGATTGGATCTAAAAGATGCCTATTATCATCTTCCCATACACACCGAATACCAGCAATATCTCAGGGTGGCAGTGATCTTGGCAGGAAGGGTCCGACATTTCCAGTTCGCAACAATGCTCTTTGGTCTCTCTATGGTAACCCGGGTGTTTACAAAGGTGATGCTGGAGGTGATGACCTTTTTATGTCAGCGGGATAAATTAATCACACCATATCTTGATGACCTTCTGGTAGTAGGAAACGGCAGCCTCCCAATGTAGTAACCGCCTTGCTGACACAATTTCTTCTTTACAGGCGTTAGTCCCTGTGCCACAGACCCTCCAGTCTTTTCTGGGTCTTCTCCTATATTCAGCAAGTCAAAGATGCCTACTTCCAGAGGTAAAAAAAAATCAATCATGAAGGCGAAAGTCAGCACGGCAACTGACAGTCCTCGGATGTCCTTAAGTGACGCTATGTCCCTTCTAGGATCCCTTACTTCCTGTATTCCGGCGGTCCAATGGGCCCAATATCATACCCGGCGGTTACAGCATGAGATCCTTCATGAGAAAAAATGCTTGCGGGGTCATCTCGGGGAGTAATAACCTTGTCCACAGAAGTGTTAACATCCCTAACTTGGTGGTTGGATGATACCCATCTTTCTAGAGGCGTTCCATGGGTAATAAGACCATCCAGGGTAATCACCACTGATGCTAGCCCTGAAGGATGGTGTGCCCATGTAGGGATAGCCTGGCTCAGGGTCAGTGGAATATACAGGAGATGCAGGACTCATCAAACTTGAAGAAGTTAAATGCAGTCTTTCATGCACTACATCATTTTCTTCCGCAGCTCCGAGGTTCACATGTAAGAGTCCTGTCAGCAACACCACGTCCGTCGCATATGTGAACAGACAAGGCGGAACACGATCAAAAAGATTGATGTCTTCCGCAGTAAAAATCTTCAATTTGGCCGAAAATCATCTACTTTCTCTCTCTGCCCGTCATATCAAGGGAAAAGAAAATTTAAAAGTAGACTTCCTGAGCCATCATACGTTAAAACTAGGAGAATGGTGCCTAAATCGCCAGATATTCAGGAAGATCGTGGAATTATGGGGTCTTCCTCAAATAGACATTTTTGCCACGAAAGAGAACAGGCAGGTGCAGAGATTCGCCTCCCTGAATACAGCAGATCATCCGGATATAGTGGATGCCCTTCAAGCTCCGCGGCAGTTCAATCTTGCTTATGCCTTTCCGCCAATAATGCTGTTGCCACTAGTCATCAGGAAAATCATGGTGGAGAAGGCGAGAATAATCTTCATCGCACCATGTTGGCCCAAGAGACCTTGGTTCTCCTGGCTGCGGGCAATGTCCATAATTGACCCATGGGTCCTTCCATCAGTCCCGGATCTGCTCTCTTAAGGTGCCTTCATCCTTAAGTGGAGGGTCTCCACTTGACGGCATGGAACTTGAGAGGCAGTTATTGAGATCAAGGGGATTTTCGGAGGGTCTAGTTAACATGCTCCTACAAAGTAGGAAGGAATCTACAACAAAGATTTACACTAAAGTTTGGGGAAATTCCTAGAATTCCATATGAACATCTTTTCTAGGGAGATTCCAGTTACAGCTGTTTTGAAATTTCTGCAGAGGGGTAGATAACTGGATCTGTCCGTTACTACGCTAGCTGTCTAGGTATCTGCCTTAGGGGCCCTTTATGGTCATAATGTGGCAGGAGATAGATTGGTCTCCCGGTTCATCGTAGCATGTGAACGTAGTAACCCGGTTTACATTTCTCGAGTACCCCCTGGGATCTAAATCTGGTTCTGGATGCCCTGACAGGTCCCCCATTTGAACCTTTAGAGTCCGTTTCCCTAAAATACTTATCTCTAAAGACAGCCCTGTTGGTAGCATTGACATCAGCTAGAAGGGTTAGCGACATCCAGGCTCTGTCCATAGTATCTCAGGACATAATAGTGCTGAAACCAGATCGGTCATATCTTCCTAAGGTGGCAGCAAAGTTTCACAGGTCACAACAGATCTTTCTTCCCTCCTTCTTTAGTGATCCTTCCACTCCAGAGGAAGAAACGTTTCACACCCTAGATGTGAAGAGGGCTGTCCTGAAGTACATAGATTGAATTAGATCCTGGAGACAGAGTAGGGCTCTGTTTGTATCCTTCCAGGGCCACAGAAAGGGGCATGGAGTCACGAGGGGCACTTTGTCTCGCTGGATCAGGGATGCGATCTACCTGGCATACTCCACGAAGGGCGAGAATTCCCCGGAGGGTATAAAGGCGCATTCAGCACGAGCTCTGGCATCCTCTTGGGCTGAGAGAGCACACATCCCAATTGAGCTTATGTGTAAGGCCGCACCGTGGTCGGCTCCGTCCACCTTTTACAATCACTACAGGTTTGATCTTTCATCTTCTTCTGAACTTGCCTTTGGGAGAGCTATTCTTAGCACTGTGGTCCCTCCCAGGTGATGGATCTCTAAAAATTTCTCATCTGGGTGCTGTCGTGGCGAAGAGTAAAAAACTGGATTACTCACCAATAATGCTCTTTTATTGAGTCCACGACAGCACCCACTCACAGTCTATGTATAGGATACGGTGATTCCGCATGTGTTCAATGAACACATGCGGAATCACCGCGCTTAAAAAAGGGGGCAGCTCTTTGGGCGGAGCTGCGTCCAAAGCGCTCCCAATACGCCACGTGGAAGCATACCATTACAATTTCTTATAGTCACTTGTATTATTGATTTATGCTGGGTTTTTTGTTTATTTTTTTTTTTAAAGTTCCCTTTGAATTATAACTTTCGGCCTGGCAATTATGAAATGTTTCTTGATAACATTTTTTTTTATATATTTTACTTCTAAAACATATAACCTATGAGGCGGTCAGGTCTGATGGGCGTCACTAATCTTGGTCAGGCGCCTCTTCTCTTCTTGAGATGCCGTCCTCCTTCTGTGCTTCATATGGATGACGCGTCCACGTCATGCACACAGTGTCCATGACGTTGTGTGCCTGCGCAAGCATATTTATCTCTGCCCCGGCACATGCACACTGCAGTACTTTACTCTGCCCTAGTCAGGGCAGAGAAGTACGCCTGTGCAGGATCATGATACTGGGGACACTGTGTGGGTGATGTAGAATGCGTCATCCACATGAAGCACAGAAGGAGGATGGCATCGCAAGAAGAGAGGAGGCACCTGACCCAGACAAGGTACACCCATTGGACCCGACCGCCCCGTAAGTGAGTATTATAAAAGGTTTTTTTCCTGTCTTGCAGGCCGGATTGGTGGCAGATATATAGAATATTTTAGTATATCCGGGCTCAGGGCTTACAGGTACTGGCCCTATCTTATAATGTTTGGGACAAACCAGGTGACAGTGACAATATAAACTGAGCATATAGCCTTGTAGGAGATTTATCCCCTTTAAAAGTTGCATATTTAGTGTCCTTATCTCAACTTCATTCTACAGAAACAGAAAGTTTACTTTAATTAGGGTGCTTGGTGCACCCTTGGTGTGGCCAAGAGGCTCAGTGCACCGTTCTGTTTGAAAGCCACCGCTGTCAATCACAATTGGGGAAGCCGGAGCATGGAAAACCAGTGGCCAGAACTGTGTACTGAGCCTCTACACCACACCAAGGGTACACCGAGAAGCCTGATTATCATATTTGATTTACTACCAGTTAATCACTTGAATGCTGTTGTAAGTCTCTCATAATGCCATTTAAGTGGCGCTTTACTGGTATAATGCTTATAGAATTTCTTTGCTCTCTTTTTAAATACTGTAAACATACATTATAGAGGGTAAATGGAACATTCTCACGCATTTTGATGCTTCCTCTATATATTTTTCATGGAGTCGGGGTCCACAGATTATCCCTATTATTCTCTGCAAATAATCCTGGCACCCCAAGACTCCTGCCCTTACAAGGACAGTCCACAGGTGGCACTTTCAACTATAGGCCCTGGGCTGACCCTATGTGCTTCCCGACGGGTTTCCTCAATGTCTTAATTCATCAGATACAGTAAAGATGTATATCTTTGTACCGTGTTAGCCAGTAGATAGCAATAGGTCCTCTACCAGAAGGAACCATCCTGGCCACCATGGATGTGGAATCCTTGTACTCTAATATCCCACACCAGGATGGATTAAATGCCTGCAAAGACTTCATGAAAAACACAGAGAATGATGCTGATTCTGTGGTGAAACTCACAAAATTCATCCTCACCCACAATTACTTTGAATTTGACAACAAGATCTATTTACAGGAGACTGGCACAGCGATGGGAAGTAAAATGGCTCCACAGTATGCAAATCTTTTCATGGCCAAGCTTGAAAGCGACTTTCTGTCCTCATGTCCAACCAGGCCTCGGGCCTACTACCGCTACATTGATGACATTTTAATCATCTGGACGGAGTCTGAGCAACAGCTAAAGACGTTCCACGAACAGTTCAATCAATTTCATCCCACCATCAACTTAACACTTAACTACTCCAGCACTGAAATTAACTTTTTGGACACCATCATTAAACTGAAGGACAATGAAATAGAGACATCCCTGTATCAGAAGCCAATCGACCGTCCAACATACCTTAAATGGGACAGTTTCCATCCAAAACACATAAAAAACTCTATTGTCTACAGCCAAGCCATCAGATACAACCGTATATGTTCCAACCCCATGGATAGAGATGAACACCTTGGTCGCCTTAAAAAGACCTTTTTAAATCAGGGCTACCATCCAAGAACAATTGAAAACCAAATTACAAGAGCCACCAGAATATCAAGGGATCACCTGCTACATTACAAAGCTAAAGAAGAAAATAACCGGGTGCCTTTAGTGGTCACCTACAATCCAAATCTGGAGGTGCTAAGGGGAGCTGCACGGAAACTACAACCTTTACTACAAAAAGATGCCCGGTTACAATCCATATTTCCAGACCCCCCACTACTGTGTTTTAGGCAGCCCCCAAATCTAAGAAGCATCATTGTCAGAAGTTCCCTGTCCTCCCCAACAGCTGCAGGAACCTTGCCTTGCAATCAGAAGAAATGCAAAACCTGTCCATTTATAATGACCACGGACAAGATAAAGATCCCCAACTCACATCAGGACTACAAGATACCAGGTACTTTCAGCTGCATCACATCTAATGTTGTGTACCTAATTATATGTACTAAATGTCCAACTGGGGGTCTGTATGTGGGGGAGACCGGGCAAAAACTGAGAACAAGGATGAATTCTCATCGCCACGCAATAAGAGAAAAAAGAATGGATCTACCTGTGGCAAAACATTTTTGCTCCCCTGATCATAGCATGTCAGATATGAAAATACTGGTACTAAGAAGCAGATTCACATCTCAGAGGCAGAGAAGAATTTGCGAATACAAATTGATGGTGACCTTTGACACTCTTAATGCTGGAATGAACCTGTCACATGGTTTTATGGCCTATTACATCAATTAAGGAATTTACTCCAAATACCCTGTGAAAACATCACAAAACATTACCAGACCCCAATCAGAGGGTAATAAAACTTTCTCTCCTTATCTATGAATTGTTCCAATATTTATGCTCATCCCTCTGCCATAATGACTATTCTGCTTCACGTCACTTGTCTTACCTATTGCATTTTTTCTGTGTTTTTGTGTATAAATATGTGATTCTTCAGATTTTGTATTAGTTCAGCCTGATGAAGAGACCTGAGTAGTCTCGAAAGCTTGCAATTTGTTACCATCTTTTCAGTTAGCCATTAAAAGGTATCAACCACTGAGGACTCTCAACTCTAAATATTTTTTTAATTCATCAGGGGACTGGCACAAAACTTTTCTTTTGTCAGGAGCAAGCGGGCAGCATATCCCACCAGGGATAGCATATATGATGGCAATGGCCCTCTATAATGTATAATGTTTACAGTATTTAAATAGAGAGCAAAGAAATTTTCCCAAACAGGGAGTGCTTTGTTTGATGTATACCCTACTGGGTTTTAAACCATATTTATTGTTGGATTTATATGTATATTTGGTGCACTTTGGTTCACGTTTGATTAATAGGGGTGAAAACCCCCTTTTTTAAAGAAACTGTTAGCTTTTACTAAGTTTTAAATACCATTTTTTGCTATATTCTATATTTTAATTGGTGTTAAAAATAGTGGAAGGAGAATTGTTGGTACTTCTCTGGCTATATATTTATAATGCTTATAGCCTACAACACACTCACTGGCTGTTGATGAGATGCCATGGCAGTCGGGGACCTGTTTAAGATCCCATTCATCGTCATCTTGGTGCTCCTGTGAAGGCCGGCCAGTTCAAGGCCCCTTGGGGCTCTATTAAAGAAAATGAAAAGTGTAAAAAAAAAAAAGGTGTTAAAAGTATAAAAAAAAATAAAAAAATAACATTTTGAATCATCCCCCTTTTCCCCATCCACAAATAAAATATGAGCATATTCTGTATTTTAAAAGTCTGATCTATCAAAATATTAAATTATTGTCCCATATACCTCAAAATGCAGGCAAAAAAGACCTCACACTGATCCATTAAGTGAAAAATTAGAAAATTGTGGGTCTTGGAAAATGGCGACACTAACCAAGCTTTTTCTTAACCACTAAAATATACAAAACTATACAAATTTGGTATTGCCTTAATTATGAACTTGTTGCCAGGTAATTTTTACCTCATAGTGTAAAAACCAAATCAGCTCTTATTTTAGTAGGTAAACTCAATTTATGACATGTATCAGTATAATCTTTTATCAGCTGTAGCTTAAATTTTTTTTCTCATACTTCACTCCAGATGAGCTCCAAATTCAACATTTAGTCTGTCTGCAGCTGCATCTAGGACAGGGTCCACAACCTGGGCCTCGCGAACCCACGATGTTTGGCTCATAGCTGTCTGCCAGCTTGGTAGAAGAGCAGGTCTCTATATGGTGACTTTTCGGAGCAGATCTGGAAGCTCTTATGATTGGTGGAAGTGAGATAAATAGTTCCCCTATATAATTTCCCTAGCTGAAGTGGAATGATACCAGTTAGGGGGGTGCCTGTAGCTGGATGCAGTAGTGTGGTAAGTGTGCTTAGTATAAGAAAACTGAATGGGGGTAAAGTGGGCCCTTCTGTAAGTGTAAGTATCCTGTCTACAAAGGAAGGGGCACCAGTCATGGCGTACTTTTTTTGGGGAAGCTTTGGCTGTCTTGATACCAGGTTCTTGGTCTCACTACTGTGGACGGGATGTGGCGATGAATATCGCTCACAACCATTTCCCAGAGCTGAATGTGGCTTTTGCTATAAGAAAGGTTGGGGACACTGCTCTAGAGGGAGTTTATGAGGTTTCTGAATACTAATAGTACATTGCATTCAGTTATGGACTCCTAAGGGCTTATTCAGACTTCAGTGACTTTTCTTGTATGCTAAAAACGGTTGTTAGTTTCATCAGTGTTTCTTATCGGAATGTCATCAGAGTTTGGTCAGAGTTTTTCTCGTATGAAAAAAAACTGATGGAGGTTTGTCAAGCTTCTCCTATCAAACAGTCTGTGAAAAATGGACCGTAACGGATGGTGTCCAAGTGATATGCGATTTTATTCTTGGACCCATAGACTTGCTTTGGCGAGTTTAATGCGGCACTCGGATAAATATCGGACAAGTCTCCGTGATTGTGTGCAGACCACTCTGTCAGAGGGAAAAGTCAGACATGTGAACTGCCCCATAGACTATCATGGGTATGCGTGCTATACGTGAATAATATTGATAACACTGGTACGGGAATAACACATGTCTGAATGAGCCCTAAGATATATGGTAGTAAGTTTTTTTTAGAATTCATTATAGCCTTTCATAGCACGGCTTCTAATTACTACTTTTTAATGCATATCTGTTATTCTAGAATCTAAAGTGGGAAAGAAAATTTCAAAAATACAATTGACTTATTCCATATTTATGACTCATCATTTATATTCATTTTTCCTTATTTTAGTAATGTCTAGTAGATGTGTAAGGGCTCCTTTGTGTCACAGTAATTGCACAGACGCTGTGTCAGAGGGATATACGGTATATACGTAGTGTCTTTAAATATGTGCAGTGCAGATGATATGTGCCACTTACAATAGAAATATAATCTTGCACTGAACATTCTCATAATTACTGGGTTATACTTGAGGTATATCATTTCATACACACCATAAGAACTGATTGCGAAGCAGTGTCACAACTTGGTAACATTAAGGTAATGTCTGTTCTCAAGTAATTGCTCTAAAATATTTACCAATGTTTTTTTCTTGCAGTTCTCCCTCGACAAGATGGAAAAATTGCTATGGTCACTGGAGGTGCAAAAGGCATAGGATACTACACTGCAAAACATTTAGCAAGACTTGGAATGCATGTGATAATAGGTAGGTCCTTAATTTTCCCTTGCCCTCCTCTCATTACTGTAAAATTATAATGGGGGCCATCAGGAAATCCCAATGTTGCTATTTCAGAATAGACAATGTTGCATTAACTGACATGAAGATAGGTGTTATGACTCACCAGGTGAGGTGGATCCTCCAATCCGGAGGTCTGTGTGGGCTCTCTGACCACGGGTGTCAGTGCAGCAGGTCGGAGAGGGACACGGACAGTCGGAACAGGAGACCGTAGTCAGGTAGGCGGAGTGCGGGAGACCTGAAGGCAGGCAGAAAACATCAGGAAACTGCAGTCAGGCGAAGTGCAGGAAACTGCAGGTGGGCGCAGGACATCAGGGAAACCGCAGGCAGGCGGAGGACTTCAGTAAACTGCATGTAGTTGAAGGATGTCAGGAAACCACAGGCGGGTGGATGGAGTGCAGTAGAAGGTCCAGCAGTGCGGAAGTCTTAATGTAAGGGCGCAGTCAGAGTGCAGTATAACACGAACGACTATTGCATCGCAATGCTCTGATTGACCGGTGGCTCTCCTTACTCGAGCTTGACAGCATGTATTTCTATGCAGCTGTCACGCTCTGGTCAAGAGAGCCTCAGGCCAGTCTATGCACTGCGATGCAATCGTCGTCAGCTTTATATGGCCGTTTGACTGCGTCCTAATGACATGACACAAGAGTGTGTCTCAATGAGATTTATATAGGCCCAGTTTGATGCTTACATGGGATGACGCCGGGGCCATCTGCAAAGGGGGCCACTGTTTGGGTGCATGTCAGAGCTCTGAAGGATAGGAGCGCCGTTTGACTTTTCAGTGCAAAATTGGCTGGAAATGAGATCAGACGCCATGTCACGTTTGGAGAGCCCCTGATGTGTCTAAACAGTGGAAACCCCCCAATTCTAACTCCAACCCTAACCCCAACACACCCCTAATCCCAACCCTAACCATAACCTTAACCACAAACCTAACCCTAATCCCAACTTTAGCCCCAACCCTAACCCTAACCTCAATGGGAAAACGGAAATAAATACATTTTTTTAATTTGATTATTTTTCCCTAACTAAGGGGGTGACAAAGAGGGGTTTGATTTACTATTTATAGCGGGTTTTTATAGCCGGTTTTTATGTTTGGCAGCTGTCACACACTAGAAGACCCTTTTTATTGCAAAAAATAGATTTTGCATCACCACATTTTGAGAGCTATAACTTTTTCATATTTTGGCCCACAGAGTCATGTGAGGTCTTTTTTTTTGCGGGACGAGTTGACGTTTTTAGTGGTACCATTTTCGGGCTCATGACATTTTTTGTTTGCCTTTTATTCCGATTTTTGGGAGACAGAATGAGCAAAAACCAGCAATTTGTGAATTTCTTTGGGGGGGCGTTTATACCGTTCCACGTGTGGTAAAATTGATAAAGCGAGTTTATTCTTCGTGTCAGTACGATGACAGCCATACCTCATTTATATCATTTTTTTATGTTTTGGCGCGTTTATACAATAAAAACTATTTTATATAAAAAATAATTATTTTTGCATCACTTTATTCTGAGAGCTAGAACTGTTTTATTTTTCCGGTGATGGAGCTATATGGCAGCTTGTTTTCGCGGGACACGATGACGTTTTCAGGGGTACCACATTTATTTATATCCGTCTCTTTGAGCGCGTGTTATTCCACATTTTGTGCGTCAGTATGAAAATAAAGCATTGTTTTTTTTCCTTGTTTTTTTTTTTTTTAATGGTGTTCACTAAAGGGGTTAACTAGTGGGACAGTTTTATAGGTCGGATGCGGTGATGCTAAATATGTGTACTTTTATTGTTTATTGTAGCAAGAAAAAATGTCAAAACGTCAGAATTACGTTTTTTTGGTCGCCATTAAAATGCAATAACGGGCGATCAAAAGATCATACAGTATCTGTACCAAAATGGTATAATTAAAAACGTCAGCTTGGCACGCAAAAAATAAGCCCTCACCCAAAGCGAGATTATTAAAATTGGAGACGCTACTGGTATCGGAAAATGGCGCAGTTTTTTTTTAACCTGTTTGGTATCTATGAACTTGTAATGACCTGGAGAATCTTAATGGCAGGTCAGTTTTAGCATTTAGTGAATCTAGTAAAAAAGCAAAACAAAAAATAAGTGTGGGATTGCACTTTTTTTTTGCAATTTCACCGCACTTGGAATTTTTTCCCCATTTTCGAGTACACGACATGGTAGAACCAATGGTGTAGTTCAAAAGTACAACTTGTCCTGCAAACCCCGTTCTATCAATATAAAAAAATAATTAACCCGATTGCTAAACGGCATAACGAGAAAAAAGTAAAAACGCCAAAATTACGTATTTTTTTGGGTCGCTGCAACATTTAATTAAAATGCAATAATGGGCGATCAAAAGATTGTATCTGCACCAATGTGGTATCACGAAAAATGTAAGCTCGCCGCGCAAAAAATAAGCCCTGACCCAACCCGAGATCACGAAAAATGGAGGCGTTACGGGTATCCGAAAATCGCACAATTTTTTTTTTTTTTTAACAAAGTTTGGAATTTTTTTTCACCACTTAGATAAAAAAGAACCTAGACATGTTTGGTGTCTATGAACTCATAATGACCTGGAGAATTATAATGGCAGGTCAGTTTTAGCATTTAGCAAACCTAGTAAAAAAGCCAAACATAAAAACAAGTGTGGGATTGCACTTTTTTTGCAGTTTCACCACACTTGGAATTTTTTTTCCGTTTTCGAGTACACGACATGGTAAAACCAATGGTGCATTCAAAAGTAGCAATTCGTCCTGCAAACAACAAGCCCTCACATGCCCATTTTGACAAAAAAATAAAAAAGTTATGGCTCTGGGAGTAAGGGGGTTAAAAAAAACACACATTGAAAACTGAAACAAATTAAGAGAAGAGCTACCATGGTGGTGAGCGGACTGCAAATTATGTCCTATGAGGAATGGTAAAATGATCTGGGAATGTTTATTATTGTAATATTAAACATTAGCAATCTTCTGTGAAACCCAGCAAAGGGCAGGGTTTCAGCAGAGATCAGGGGCTTTTTGTTCGGTAGGCACCTGGGTGCAATGATAACATCATCTGCCCCTGAGGATGGAGGAGATGGACATAATGACTGATGGAAGAGGCTCACCTAATCCCTCCTCCCAACATCCAGGTACATAAAAAAGTCACTGTTGTCTGTGGCTATGTGCACACAGAGTTTTTGGTGCTATTTCTGAAGTGAATCTTATCCAAAATCCTCATCAAAATTTCTTGAAAACTCTTGTCATTTTTTCTATGGGAAATCCACTCTGCTGTTCATGTGAGGAATTCTTAAAGCTTTTTTTTTTTTTCTGAAGAGGTGTTTAGAAGCATGTGGTGGAAAATTGAAAGTGCATGTCACTTCTCTATAGCGGATCCTGAAGGAAACTTCTCCAAACAAGGCACTATCAAATCAAGACTGAAAAAAAAATCAAAAAACCTCTTCAAAAAGCACTTTAGACTACGTTCCCACAAAGAGCTTTTGGCGAATTTTTGATGTTGCAGATTTTCTGCACTCATTTAGTAAAATAGGTTACTTGCGGTTTTCTACGTTTTTATTTTTTTTTTTAAATATGCAGCATATAAAACTCTCGACATCTCACTGTGAGAACATAGCCTCAGGAAAAGAAAACTTCCTCCAAAAACTTCCCAAAAATGAGTTTCCAGAAGAGGTTTCTGTTTGAAAAACTTGTAGTTCTTCATAGTTTAAAAAAACTCTGTGGTTAAACTGCTGCAATTGGCGCTAGCCCATCGCAGTAGTCCTAGTCATAGGCTGGGGTCACACAAGCGTATTGAAAATTGGTCCACTTTTCATCCAGAAAAAAGGGCTGATTTTTTTTCTCACTTGTCATCCAGATGCAATCTTTTTTTTTTTTTTTTTTTTTTTGCTCATCAACTATTAATCATTTGCAAGATCATTTCTATGCTTAAGAATTGAAATGTATACATAAAATCGGATGCACCTCCATATGGCATCCAATTTTTTTCTCACACCCATTCAATTTCAAAGTGAAGTTGCAGCATTTTTTTCGCAGACCGATTTTGTCACTGGAAAATATTGGTCCTCAGCATTGCCCCATTGAATAACTTTGGTCCAAGTTCTATCTGATTAAAAAAATCCTATAGCACTCGCCTGATTTGTACGGTGGTGTGAGCGAGCCTATTCACTATGTATGAAGCTGGCTCAGCCCATAAGCATTCTTTAGCATCTACCACTTAGCGGTACAGGTAGGATGGATGTCGCCAAGGGGTTAAAGATACATTGTAGCTGCACAAACAATAATACAGTAATGGTGAAATTCTTCTCTTCTTTAAATTTCATTTGCTCCTGTTTTATCTCCCATTCGGTTGTGTGCCTCAGGAGCTACGCCATGTCCTCCTCACTGCCCTGGCTGTGACCATATTGGCTGCAGCTGAAGCCTCTATGCTGAGAAAAAGTGTAAGTCTAATCAGACATTCCCCAGCCAAAAACGCAGCAGAAGGATATAACCACTGCGTTCTCTGCAAACTGTTAGTTTTAGGAATATGCAGAAAATACTTTGGATTGAGTGGGGGGCAAGATTACCTTCCCAACTTCATTTATTATTCAGTGGTAAGTTTAGTGTTAATTTTAAAGGGGTTATCCATCACTAAAATACGTTTTGCTCAAAAGTTCTATTAAACCTGTCTATAGGAAAACTGTGTCCTGAGGTTTCGTTTTCTTTATTTTTTGATCCCCTTATTAGTCTTTCTACTGGTAGGTCTGGTTGTTTCTGTGCAGCACTTCCAGCTGCACTGGTTTCGGGCATCGCCTGGCAGCCATTCCCTGCTATCAGAGCTATAGTTATTATTATTATACATTTTTATAGCGCCATTTATTCCATGGCGCTTTACATGTGAAAAGGGGCAAATATAGACATGTACAGAAAACGTGAGCAATACAAGGCACACACAAGTACAGAAGGAGAGAGGACCCTGCCCGCAAGGGCTCACAGTCTACAGTGATGGGTGAGCATACACTAGGAGAGGATATTATTATTATTATTATTAATATTTATTTCTATAGCACCATTGATTCCATGGTGCTGTACATGAGAAGGGGTTACATACAAATTACAGGTATCACTTACAGTAAACAAACTAACAATGACAGACTGATACAGAGGGGAGAGGACCCTGCCCTTTCGGGCTTACATTCTACAGGATTGTGAGGCAGGAGACAGTAGGTCGGGGGGTTGCAGCAGTTCCGGTGTTGGTTGAGGCAATAACTCCGGTAGTGGTGAGGAGGCAGCAGGGTCATTGCAGGCTGTAGGCTTTCCTGAAGAGATGGGTTTTCAGGTTCCGTCTGAAGGATCTGAATGAGTTTGATAGTCGGATGTGTTGGGGCAAATAATTCCAGAGGATGGGGGATATTCGGGAGAAGTCTTGGAGGCGGTTGGGTGAGGAGCGAATAAGTGTGGAGGAGAGAAGGATGTCTTGGGAGGATCGGAGATTACGTGAGGGAAGATATCGGGAGATTAGTTCAGAGATATATGGAGGAGACAGATTATAGATGGCCTTGTAGGTCAGTATTAGTAATTTGAACTGGATACGCTGAGGGAATGGGAGCCAGTGAAGAGATTTGCAGAGGGGAGAAGCGGAGGAGTAGCGAGGAGAGAGGTGAATTAGTCGTGCAGCAGATTTAAGGATGGACTGGAGAGGTGCAAGGGTGTTAGCAGGGAGGCCAGAGAAAAGGGTGTTGCAGTAGTCGAGGCGGGAGATGATGAGGGCGTGCACAATCATTTTAGTAGATTGAGGGTTGAGGAAAGGACGGATTCTTGAAATATTTTTGAGCTGAAGGCGACAGGAGGTAGAAAGAGCTTGGATGTGCGGTTTGAAGGACAGGGCAGAGTCAAGGGTTACTCCGAGGCAGCGGACTTCTGGTACGGGGGAAAGCGTGATGTCGTTAATTGTGGTAGATAGGTCAGGTAAGGAAGATCTGTGGGATGGGGGAAAGATTGAGTTCAGATTTGTCCACATTGAGTTTGAGGAAGCGGGAGGAGAAGAAGGAGGATATGGCTGATAGACACTCCGGGATTCTGGATAGCAGAGAAGTGATGTCTGGGCCAGAGAGGTAGATCTGAGTGTCATCAGCGTAAAGGTGGTACTGGAATCCGTGGGACTTTGAGTTGCCCCAGGCCAAGTGTATAGATTGAGAAGAGTAGGGGTCCTAGAACAGAGCCTTGGGGAACTCCAACAGAGAGAGGGTGGGACGAGGAGGTAGTGTGGAAGTGGGAGACGAGGATAGAGCTGGTCGTGCGGTGGTTCAGTAAACTGATTGTCATGTATAGTGTACAGTTCCTATAGCGTCTTGTGCTTGGGTGCGAGGAAAACACAGGAGACATAGGTTGAAATGAAATGACTTGTATTACTTCATACAAGCATGCTGAAAAGTTCACACAGTTTGCAGGAACAGCGACAGGAGACACAGCAGGCCAGAGTAACTTCAAGCACTACAGTAAATCTCCAAAGCAGGTTCAGGATCTCTTCTCTGAACCGTAATTCCTCTGCAAACATGGATTCACCAAACAGCAGGTTTCCAGAGTCCAAAAGTGTTCCAAGGTTCCTCAGTAGGGAATAGCTGGAGTACAAGTCCAAGGCTTCCAGGAGTCAGGTCACAGACTGACTGAGGCTTGATTCAGGAGCACTGATTGTTCAGCTGAGGCTGCTTAAGAAGCAAGAGGGAAGAATCAGGGCGGGAACATGAAAACTGGAAACTCCATATTAACTGAGGGCAAGAGCTGCAGAAAGACAGAAAGCAAAATGGCCGACGGAAAACTGAGTTTCAAGGAACATGTCAACAGAGACAAAGAACCTTACACTGATGATCACTGCAGGTTGTAGGCTTGTCGGAAGAGGTGGGTCTTCAGGTTCTTTTTGAAGGTTTCCATGGTAAGCGTGAGTCTGATGTGTTGGGGTAGAGAGTTCCAGAGTATGGGAGAGGCACGGGAGAAGTTTTGTATGCGGTTGTGGGAAGAAGAGATAAGAGGGTAGTAGAGGAGGAGATCTTGAGAGGATCGAAGGTTGCGTGTGGGTATGTACCGGGAGACCATGTCACAGATGTATGGAGGAGACAGATTGTGGATGGCTTTGTAGGTCATGGTTAGGGTTTTGAACTGGAGCCTCTGGACGATAGGAAGCCAATGAAGGGCTTGGCAGAGAGGAGAGGCTGGGGAATAACGGAGAGATAGGTGTATTAGTCGGGCAGCAGAGTGCAGGATGGATTGGAGTGGTGCCAGAGTGCTCGAGCGAAGGGCAGAGAGTAGGAGGTTGCAGTAGTCGAGGCGGAAGATGATGAGGGCATGCACTAGTGTTTTTGTAGTTTCATGGTCGAGGAATGCACGGATCCGGGAAATATTTTTGAGTTTGAGATGGCAGGAGGAGGCAAGGGTTTGGACATATGACTTGAAAGAGAGGGCAGAGTCGAGGATCACCCCGAGGCACCGAGCATGCGGGACTGGGGAAAGTGAGCAGCCATTGACGTTGATGGACAGGTCTGGTGGGGGGGTAGAGTGAGATGGGGGAAAGATGATGAATTCTGTTTTGTCCATGTTCAGTTTTAGAAAGCGAGCAGATAAGAAAGCAGAAATAGCAGACAGACATTGTGGGATTTTGGTCAGTAAGGAGGTGAGGTCAGGTCCAGATAGGTAGATCTACATGTCGTCGGCGTAGAGATGATACTGCAAACCATGGGATTCTATGTGCTGTCTCAGGCCGAGGGTGTAGATGGAGAAGAGTAGGGGTCCTAGAACTGAGCCTTGAGGAACACCGACAGACAGTGGGCGAGGTTAGGAGGTAGTGTGGGAGAGGGAGACACTGAATGTTCGGTTTGTTAGATATGATGAGATCCAGGATAGGGCCAAGCCTGTGATGCCCAGAGATGAAAGAATGCGTTGCAGGAGGGTATGGTCCACAGTGTCGAGGACAGAGTAGTGTCGCTTGCTCTTGGCGGTTAGTAGGTCGTTGGTGGCTTTAATTAGGGCAGTTTCAGTTGAGTGAAGCAGTCAGAAGCCTGATTGTAAACGGTCAAAGAGGGAGCGGTGGGAGGACGGTTCAAGATGGACATGCTGTTCCAGTGGTTTTGAGGCATAAGGGAGAAGAGATATCGGGCGATAGCTAGACACAGAGGATGGGTCAAGGGAGGTCTTTTTGAGAATGGGTGTTATCTAGGCATGTTTGAAGGATGAGGGGAAGACACCATTTGTAAGTGAGAGGTTGAAGACGGTGGCGAGGCTAGGGATGAGGTGGGATGGGAGCGGGTCAAGCATGCAAGTGGTGAGGTGTGATCTTGATAGGAGGGTGGAAAGCTGATCTTCTGTCATGGTGGAGAAGTTGGTTTTGGAGGAAGAGGGCTGAGCAGCTAAGAGGGGCAATGGGGGCTGTGGGCCAAAGCTTTCTCTGATCGTATCGATCTTCTGCTTAAAGAAAGAGACAAAGTCTTCAGCAGAAAAGAGAGGAGGAGGTGCTGGGGGACGGAGTAGAGAATTGAAAGTGTTGAAGAGCTGTTTAGGGTTGTGAGACAGGGAGGATATGAGAGATGAGAAGTAAGTTTGTTTTACAGCAGTGAGCGTGGACTTGAAGCTGGTGAGGGACTGCTTGTAAGCGGTTAGGTGCTCGGCAGAGCGGGATTTTTTCCATCTCCGCTCAGCAACCCTGGAAGCCCGTCTCAGTTCTTTGGTGAGGCTGGTCAGCCAGGGCTGCCTGTTGATTGTACAAGTTTTGCTATGTGTGAGGGGGGTGGCCGAATTAAGTGCTGCTGTTATTGTAGTGGTATAAAAGGTGGCAGCAGAATCTGTGTCATGAAGTGAAGATATGTCTGTAAGAGGGAGGAGGGACTCAGAGAGCATTGGTAAATTGAGGTGTTTGAGATTTCTGCGAGGGTGAGTGAGTTTGTGGAGTGGGGGTTGTGCACTAGAAGAGGAGAGGGAAGAGAACGTCAGTACGTTGTGGTCAGACAGGGGAAGGGGTGAGTTAGTGAGATTAGTAAGGGAACAGAGGCGGGTGAAGATAAGGTCGAGCGTGTGACCATCTTTGTGAGTGGCCACAGAGGACCATTGAGTGAGGCCAAAGGAGGCAGTGAGCGATAAAAGTTTAGAGGCCGCTGGGGTGGAAGCATCAATGGGGATGTTGAAGTCACCCATGATGATAGTGGGGATGTCACCAGAGAGGAAATGGAGCAGCCAGGTGGTGAAGTGATCGAGAAAGGTGGAGATGGCTAATTCTGGGGGGCGGTAGATGACAGCCAGCTGGAGGTTGGAGGGGGAGTAGATGCGGACAGAGTGCACCTCAAATGAGGGCATAGTAGTGGAAGGGGGTAGTGGAATGGGGGTAAAGGAGCAGGTATCAGATAGGAGCAAACCAACTCCTCCACCACGTTTGTTGCTGGGGTGGGGGGTGTGAGATAAGTGGAATCCGCCATAGGAAAGCGCAGCTGGTGAGGCTGAGTCAGAGGGGGTGAGCCAGGTTTCGGTAATGCCAAGGAAGGAGAGTTTATTGGTGATGAAGAGGTCGTGGATAAATAACAGTTTATTGCAGACAGAGCGTGCGTTCCATAGTGCTCCAGGTAGTGGAACAGGGGGAGTGGGGGCTGGGTGAATGGGTATGAGGTTATTATGGTTGTGAAGACGTGTAGAGGATCGCAGGGTGATAGAACTGAGTGTGGGGATGAGTTGAGGAGGGCCAGGATTTGGGGATATGTCACCAGCAATGAGGAGTAACAGACAAAGCGTTAGAAGGTGGGAACAGGATAAGACATGGTGTGGCCGTGTGTTTCTGGAGAAAAAGGATTGTGCGTGGAGGAACAGTTCTGAGGAAAAGGTGAGATGGCTTGGGAGAATGGAGGGGGAAATGACTAATTCCTTACTAAGTGGGGGGATTACAGGGAATAGGAAGAAAGTAAGTAGTATGGGGGTGATAGTGAAAAGAAAAGGAAACATGGTAGTGCCATGAGCTCCCAGAACTCCCTCTCCCTCTTGGATCACTGTTGTGTATCTATTGCTCAGTGTGCTGTGATTTGGCAGCCCTCTCTGTCCTCCCTACTGTATCACTGTGAGTTTAGAATTTGCATATTTAATTTCACAGAGGAGCATGTGTAAGTCTCCTGACTCTGACATGCCAGGCCTGGCGTGTCACTCTACATAAGGAGAAACTTTAACCTTTAGAGCCGAGTCTTAAGCCTCTCCTACAGCCAAACCAGATTTCAGACTTTGCACCGACGAGGGGCAATCACCCCGAAACACCGTGTCTGCAAATTGAGATTTTGGTTTGGATTTTATCCTAAGTCATATTGCAAAGGGTCGATAGTGACTTTTGCAACTTCCAGTAGGTAGCTCTAGAGTTCTAGTCCTCTTCCTCTCTGAAGAGGCAATTTACATATTTACGCTTTTCTCTCAACATAGCTCCTTTCCTCCTGTTATCAGTTTCTGTCCTGTGTGAGCTCCCTCTGTGAGTTTCTGTTCTGTGTGAGCTCCCTCTGTGAGTTTCTGTCCTGTGTGAGCTCCCTCTCTTTCTGTCCTGTGTGAGCTCCCTCTCTTTCTGTCCTGTGTGAGTTCCCTCTCTTTCTGTCCTGTGAGTTCCCTCTCTTTCTGTCCTGTTTGAGCTCCCTCTGTGAGTTTCTGTCCTGTGTAAGCTCCCTCTCTTTCTGTCCTGTGTGAGCTCTCTCTCTTTCTGTCCTGTGTGAGCTCCCTTTTTCTGTCCTGTGTGAGCTGCCTCTCTTTCTATCCTGTGTGAGCTCCCTCTGTGAGTTTCTGTCCTGTGTGAGCTCCCTCTCTTTCTGTCCTGTGTGAGCTCCCTCTCTTTCTGTCCTGTGTGAGCTCCCTCTCTTTCTGTCCTGTGAGAGCTCCCTCTCTTTCTATCCTGTGTGAGCTCCCTCTGTGAGTTTCTGTCCTGTGTGAGCTCCCTCTCTTTCTGTCCTGTGTGAGCTCCCTCTCTTTCTGTCCTCTGTGAGCTCCCTCTGTGAGTTTCTGTCCTGTGTGAGCTCCCTCTGTGAGTTTCTGTCCTGTGTAAGCTCCCTCTCTTTCTGTCCTGTGTGAGCTCCCTCTCTTTCTGTCCTGTGAGAGCTCCCTCTCTTTCTGTCCTGTGTGAGCTCCCTCTCTTTCTGTCCTGTGTGAGCCCCCTCTCTGTCCTGTGTGAGCTTCCTCTGTGAGTTTCTGTCCTGTGTGAGCTCCCTCTCTTTCTGTCCAGTGTGAGCTCCCTCTCTTTCTGTCCAGTGTGAGCTCCCTCTCTCTGTCCTGTGTGAGCTCCCTCTCTCTGTCCTGTGTGAGCTCCCTCTTTCTGTCCTGTGTGAGCTCCCTCTGAGTTTCTGTCCTGTGTGAGCTCCCTCTGTGAGTTTCTGTCCTGTGTAAGCTCCCTCTCTTTCTGTCCTGTGTGAGCTCCCTCTGTGAGTTTCTGTCCTGTGTGAGCTCCTCTGTGAGTTTCTGTCTTGTGTGAGCTCCCTCTCTTTCTGTCCTGTGTGAGCTCCCTCTGTGAGTTTCTGTCCTGTGTGAGCTCCCTCTGTGAGTTTCTGTCCTGTGTGAGCTCCCTCTCTTTCTGTCCTGTGTGAGCTCCCTCTGTGAGTTTCTGTCCTGTGTGAGCTCCCTCTCTTTCTGTCCTGTGTTAGCTCCCTCTCTTTCTGTCCTGTGTGAGCTCCCTCTGTGAGTTTCTGTCCTCTGTGAGCTCCCTCTGTGAGTTTCTGTCCTGTGTGAGCTCCCTCTCTTTCTGTCCTGTGTGAGCTCCCTCTCTTTCTGTCCTGTGTGAGCTCCCTCTCCCCCTCCATACTGTGTCAGTTCTCCCCACTGTGTCATTTTGAGCTCTAGTTCTGCTTGGCCTCATTCAGACATTGCAATGAAAAGGAGAGTGTGCTTGCGTACATGAAAATCACTGATGGAATACTAATGGTAAAAATTGAAACACTGACCAAACACTGATGAAACTCTGATTAAAAACACTAATGACACTTGGATCGTTTTTGGAGTATGTGAAAAGTCACGACGTCTGAATGAGGCCTATTGCTGGAATCTGCCCCAGTCTGTCTGATCACGGAGGGAAGGCTCAGAAGCCGGCATTACATTTACTGAGAGCGCAGGGCTAAATCCCATTCTTGCATGCTAGATAAGAACTGTATAAGTCCTGCACCAGCAGAGCCATGGATTCTCATATTAGAGCACTAGACGTGATGGATGGATCAGGATTAACAGCAGTCTGAGCACTAGCAAGTCTGTGACAGTCGTCATTGATAATGTTCTGGTTCAGGAAAGGAGAGTTTGCAAATAAATCTAAAAATTATTTTACTTCTATAGCCCTAATTTATTCTGCAGCACTTTACAATTCAGAGAAGACATGTACAGACAATATAAGACAGGGCAGAGTTACACAAAATTCGACAATTACCAAGAAGAGACAGGACCCTGCTTATAATCTATGAGGAAGTAGGGGTGACACAAGACGGAAAAAAGAGCTTCTTGTTTATTGCCCAACCATGAGTATAAATAGGGGGAATCAAATAAAGCTGCATGAACCAGTGATCGTCCAGGATCTGTAGAAGTATAGATCAAAAGTGCTGTTGATTGTATGAAGGGTGCGGAGACAGACGAGGAGGGACCAGATTCTGAGGAAACTTTAGGAAGTGAGAGCAGTGAGTAGTTAGATTAGTGAGGTGAGGTAATAGGCCAGAGAAATCTGTTTTTAGAGCATGCTTAATACTGGATGCTAGCTATTAACCTGGTTATTTAGGATAGTGCAATCTAGAGAACTTGTGCAGCACAAGAGAAGTCTTGGAAACAAGAGTGGGAGGTTCGGATTAGAGGATGTTAGTCTTAGCTCATGAGCAGTACGAAAAGCACAGATAGGGTGGTAGGCAGAGATTAGAGTTGATAAATAGGTCATTGCAGAACTGTGGAGGACTTTCTGGGTGAGAGTGATAAGTTTTTGTATTGTACGCTGTAGTGGATGGACAACCATCCGCAAGTGCAGTGAGTGGCACAGAGTGGAAGCATCAGTGTAGTGGTGGGACAGAAATATAACCATGACTACTGCATTCAGGATGGATTGGAGAGGAGAGGGATTAGTAGGAGGGAGACAAAATAGTAGAGAGCTGCAGCAGTCCAGACAAAAATTAATTGGAGCAATAGTAAGAAGTTTTTTTTTTGCAGTTTCAAAGGTAAGAAAAAGTGGGATTCTGAGACGTTTTTGAGTTGCAGGTGACATGAGCCAATGAATTATCACATATAGGGAGTGAAGGAAAGATCTGAGGTAACTGTTAGCCCAGGACAGCAAGTGTGCTGCTTGGGAGTTATGGTACCCACGGTAATATCGGGTTAGGGAAGGTTAGTAGAGGGAGGAAACACAAGGACTTCAGTTTAACGATCAAGTTTCCGGTAGAGGGAGGACATGATGTTAGGGAAAGCAAAGAGACAATCACTGGTATTTTCTATTAATGCAGGGGTGATGTCAGGAGAATGTGTATAATTTGGTGTCATTAACGTAATGGTGGTAGTGAAAACCGAATCTTCTGATGGTTTGTCCAAAAAGGGCCATATGTAAGGAGGAGGGGACCTGGACTGAACAGAATTGTCACCTTTTCATGAGCCGAGTCTCAGTTGAGTCTGGCACTCGCTGCTATAGTATTCTCTAGGATTCAAGAGAACTGCACTCTGTCTACGGCAGACCTGTTATCCGGCTGCAAGCTGATTCCCAGGGACCGCGGGTACTTGAGCCGGCAGCTGTGTTTTAACGGCCACCGGCCCTTTTAGTTTCTTCTTGCTCTGTGAGCATGTGCATACAGCGTTCACTACAGAACATTGTGGCGCTTGCCGTGGAAGATTACGTCCTGACACCAGTGCCAGCGTCCGGACTTTCTTTGTGGGCGGAGTTATTGCGCAATTTGTTCGGCCCCAGAAGGATGGTATAAATATCCAAATGGCCCTTGGCAGAAAAATGGTTCCCTGCCCCTGAGCTACATCAAATAATCATGTAACTGCTCTTACTAAACTAGCAGAGGGGTCAAATCAGCACCTAATCTTTTAAGGCATGACAACTGCCAGATATCTGTTACCAGGTTCTCCCATAATGATTCTGTGAGATCATCCGTACATTGCTGCGCTCCATGGAGCAATGGTATTAGATGGTCCAAATGCAGTAAGATATGTTTAGTAGGCAAAAGGGACTTTCCTTCAGAACAGGGCTGTGGATGCAGGATTAAGAAAGCTCCATCTCTCCCATTTTCCTATTTTTTTTCAAAACTGTGTCCCTGCATTTCAGTTCTGTTCTGTATAACATGATACTTTATGAGAATCTATTCTAATTCCAAGCATTACAGTTATACTATTGTTTCAGTGAATACAGGGATTCTGAGCAATGGCGAGCAGTTCACTTGTCTGGTTTAGAAAGAAAGAGAAATTTGATAAGGGGTAAATGGTTTTCTGTGATCATATATACTAGTTTATCATATATGCTTACACTGTAATTGTTTGGGGACAAATGGAACCAATAGGCGCATGACTTATGATGATGTAGCGTTAGTTATTGTTCTGAGCTTGCTGTTCCAGTTTGCTTTTATTTTCTTAGGCTGGGTTCACATTTACGGTTGCGTCCGCAGCTTTTCTGATGCATACATCCGCATGCGTCGTGTTTTCCTATCTTTAACGTTGTGGACACAGGTACATGCGTTTGTATGCATTCGACTACGTTTGCTTCCGCACGTGTCGTTTCGGGTTGTGCGGCGGGGCGCAGCTAATGCAACATGTTGAAATTTTGGAGGCGGCAATTTGCCGCCTCCAAACGCATGAGGACGCTTGCAGAAGGAATGCGTTTAAATAACGCATTACAGTCTATGATAACGCAAGCACATGCGTACACTTTGTGTTTGCATACGCTAGAATTTACATAAGACAAATCGGGAAAATAGCACTTGCCAATCGTCCGAAACTGCAAATGCATGCATGCGTCTGCATGCGTTTTTGCATGCGGTTGCGGACGATACGCTGCGTACTCAACCGCAAATGTGAACCTAGCCTTAATCCATAAGAACTTCATTCTATGTAAAACAGCCAGCATTGTACGACAATTGTTATCATTTCATTGTAATTCAAGCAATAAACAATTCTGTGATCCATTGCAGCGGGGAACAACGAAACTGATGGCAATGAAGCGGTGACAAGAATACAACAAGACACCATGAATGAGAAAGGTATGCGTTTTCTATTGAGTCAATGCCATGACTGCTGGGGAACTAATGGAGCAATCTCTTGAATTCTTCTTAGCCGACCATAAGTCTTTGTCTTGTGCTTCAGCTTGACTTTTCTTTGTCATGCCAAGGTTAAGTGGGTTTGAGAAGTCATAAGTATGCATTTATAATATCTTGGGTGTCCAATTGCATTCATTCTGTGGAAATGTCTTCTTAGTCCTCAAAAATGGGAAGCTTCAGTTTTACAGGTGTGTACAGATTACAGTATACAGGAAAACTGATGTTTACAGAGAGATGTGTCTTCCTTATCTTTTCTTAGATTTGGATAAGGACTCGGTTCTGATGATGCAAATGTAACCTAATGCTGCAACATGCTAGCGAATGGTTGACAAACTGCAGTTTATATTGAATCCACTGGGTAGAATACATATAGCTTAGACATCGAGTGACAGCCTTGCAAAATATGTTTTTTATTTTAAAATAGAAGTGTACTTTTAACTGTGCATAAAACATTAGCACAGATGATTATAAGAAATTATATCTTATCAAAGAAATCCACCTCCTTCCCCACTAATTAGACTTCTTCCTTTCCCCCGCCTCTTAAATGTGTCATTTACTGTGGAAAAGCAGCTCATGTCCATCCTGCTTAGAGGAGACTGACTGCAGGTGTCATGCCACACAGCCCACCATCCTCTGTGGAGAGTAGAAAGGCGAGAAAGAAAAACATTGCGTAGAGCTCAGTAACAAGTGCAAAAAGCTCAGCTCTGCTGCCTAATATCCTCCATGTTGCTGCAGCTTATCTCTGTCGGCTAAAAATGAATGAAGAGCATGTGTCCCTCATTTGTGAGCTGTATACAGGAGAAATTAGTGCACCTTTTCTTCATTCTCCAGCAAACAGTGGATTACATGTTATAGATAGCACATGCAGCAGTTAAAATGTGTGAGAAGGAAGGATATAAATTTACTAGTGAGTATAAATACCCCTTGTGGTGTAATGACCCTGATGCAGCTAGGGGGCACTGTGTATGGCCCTCGGGATATGCATGGAGGCATGTGATGGATGGACGGTATGTATCGCAGAGGTGGGTGGCCCTGTGATGTAAGCCTGGATATGTTTGGGTTCAGCAGATCTACTGCTGAGTTGTGCTATACATTGGGAGGCTTCCAGGTGACTAGGAGAGCTGGGCGGGTCCAGTCACCTACAAACCCACCCAAGGGGTATGTGTCTGAATACCCGGGATAAAACCTGTATGTAATGGTGTGTATCTGAAGGACCTGTGGTGAGGTCATGACTATGTGACCTATCCATGTGATTCCTGACCTCACCTGTGGGTGGAGTTACACCTATGTAATGGAGTGTGTTTTGCACCTGGAAGAGAGTGTTTTGGGAGTCTACCAGTGTGGACAGACTTCCATGTGTCCAGGTGGGACATTACAGAGAGGTCTCTGTGTCTGAAGAGAGTGTGTGGGAGTCTACCAGTGTGGACAGACTTCCATGTGTCCCGGCAGGACGTTACAGAGAGGACTCTGTGTCTGAGGAGTGAGGCTCCAGGATGGAGCTGAAGCATTGAAGATTTGTATTGTATGTACTATGAGGTTTATGATGTAATAAATCTGATGAACTTTTGATAAAAGTGCATCCTGATTTACCTCTGAAGCAGCCGAGTGAGTAAAACCTTACACCCTTTAGAGTTGAAAATTCATATTACCAAATTACCCGACGGGAAAATTAACCCTAATTAAGGGATGTATTAAAACATGATTTTTATTATTTTTATTTAAAAGTGGTAAAGTCTGATTAAAATGACAACTGTGATCCTATGTTATTTCTATATAAAGTATGACCCTAGATTCACCACACTTATCGGATCCACCTAAATGCATTGCTGAAGCTCTGCTACTCATTCTATACCAGGGCTGCAGTCCATGGGTTGATACAGCATAATCAAAGTATCTGTAATCTATGATATGCCCAGGTTTCACTAGTATATATAATAGATTACAGATAAAGGGATAAAACATAAGTATAGGTACTGCCACACTAAACAATCCCGCTAGCGATCACGATAACGACGCATACTAATGCGATCGCTAGCGGGATTGTTTCTATATCGCTAAGTGCGGCCACATTTAGCGATATAGTTAACGATTCTATCGCCGTTAGCGATCTTCTTAACGACTTTAGCGGTACAAAAGTACCGCTAAATCGCTAAGAAAAGGTGCCACACAGCGATTAGATACTTACCCAGCGGGAGCGCCGACGAGAAAATAGGGTCCGGAACGATTCCAGCGACGAGCGAGATCACAGCAGGAAGCTCGTCGCTGGAAGCTGCCGCACACAACAACATCGCTAACGGGATCGCTAAATAGTGACGTTTTTTAGCGATCCCGTTAGCGATATTGTTCAGTGTGGCATACCCTTATGTCGCAAACCCCAAGGCTAATGTATTTAGTGTAAGTGGCTGTGCCATTGATTAATGACCCTAAAATGTACTATCACAGCTTCCAGTCTTTACTAGGTCCGCACCCTGATGTTCTGATGTTTGCGCAGGTACAGACAGAACTTCTAGTGAAGTTTATGCTCTTTTCTGATGTATTTCTGCCCTTCGTAAATATCATTTCTTTCTGTAACAAGTCACTTTTTATTACGTTGACTGCAAGGATTAAGCAGTGATTGATTTATTAATATTTCATAGCCTGGCTAGGTGACCTTGTGCGAACGCTGCAGTAATGCTCCCCATATCACATCATTTCCACTTTGGATGACTTAATTAACTTCTTAGCATTTTCATTAAAGCCGCCGTGGGTGAAATACATTCTGGGTGTTTACTAGGTGAGATAAGGGAGGGTGCTTTTCTCTGGAACCTGTTTTGTCACCAATGCTGTTTTCTACAAGATAATTAATAGGGCATGCTGTCTGCAAATAAGAGGGAATCACATTATCACTCGCTTCACTTACAAGGTTTTTCTGTGATTTTGTATTTAATCACTAAAATGACAGCTGTCCCAAACTTCTCCATATACACAAAGATCAATCACTGAGTCCTGATCTTGGAGGACAGAAATAAAGAAAACTAACAAAAAACAATAATGCAATACATTGAACTTCTGTGAAGTGCACATTATGTTAGATGGTGCAATCATCCCCATCTTGTGCCTGGAGCGGCAGGTAGAAGAGCTCAACACCACATGCTGATAATAGGGGTTTTCCATCTTATAAAGTAATGGCAATAATGATATGCCAAAATTTTTTGATCAGTTGAGGTCCGACATTTAAGATCCCTATCGATCCTGAGAATTAATGGGTTACTCTCACGTAGTTTAAGGCCGGGGTCACACTTGCGTGTGCAATGTGGGAAACTCGCACATCAATACCCGGCACTCGGGACCGGAGTGAGTGGCTGCATGTATTTCTATGCAGCTAAACGCTCTGGTCCGAACCACCGGCGGCAATGCCTGGTATTGAGGCGAGAGACTCGCGTGAGTTTCTCTCATTGCACACGCAAGTGTGACACCGGCCTAATGGTTAAAATTGCAAAGTCCTTGTAAAAAATCCTCTCCATTCCATGTTGAGAGGAATTCTAATTTTATTGTGTACTACTCATTACTAGATTACCAGCCACTGCTGCAGCCTGCTTGCCTTAACCACTTTCCTGGGCAAGTAGAGCAGATCTTTCCAATAGAACTTGTAAGCGCTGCTCTGAAGCTGGTATTGGCCAGCTTTACTTCCACTGCTCTCCTCCAGTGCTGCAGAGGATGAAGCTGCCTTGGCCTTCAGCATTTGAAAGAGCACAAATTGGAACAGCAGCTCAGCTATGTGGCTGGTTCAAACTGCTAAGAAGGTAGTCTGGAGGCACGGGGGGCTCTTATAATCACAACTTGAGACAACCACTTTGAGGGGCTGCAGCTCTGGTTTTGCTCTGCAGCCACTATTAAAGGGGGTTTCCTACCAACAAAGTTCATTTTAATGAATATATCTCTGAATAATAATAATAATATAATAATTTACACAATTGGATGTGTTAAAAAAATGTTCCTATGCTGAGATAATCTTATAAATGTGCCCCTGCTGTGTACTGTGTAATGTCTGTGTCTGACCGTGCAGGGACATGGTCTGATCATACCACCGCTCCTGGGCAGGAGAGGAAGGAGTAGAGACAGGACCTCAGGGGATCACAACTGATTCTTTTTGTAAAGCAAAACATGTCCCTGCCTGTTTTTAAGCAATGTTTTACCTTAAAATGCAATTCCACCAATTTTTTTTGTTTTCTTTTTACTGATGATATCCGAGTGCTGTGCGATGTTTCACACACACCCATAGACTTATATAGGTGCTTACGATCCAATTCTCGAATCGGCATGAGAAAATAATCACAGATGTGAGATGCAATATAGAGTAACGTTGGGGCGATTGCAATCTGATTTTTTTTATCGGATTGCACTTGTCTGATTGCTTCGCAAGTGGGAATGAGCCCTTAATACGTTTCTGGGGTTCTGATATGTTTGGTGTTTGGGTTCATTTATACATTTGGACTTTTATGAACACTGCAATACAAAATATACCTATTTTATCATTTATTTCTTTCTTTATTTTTATAGATGGATAAATTGGATGATGTTAGTCTTTATATTTTATAAAACCGTTTTCTTTCATTTTTTTTACATTATTATTATACTTTCTCTTCAGGACTTTAAACTTGCAAATCGTTCACATGTAACTTTAAAAAAAAAAAGCTGGAAAAATGTTTCAATTAAAAGAAAAAAAAGCACAAAAAATCCTGTGTGAACCCCATCAACAGAGAACCTTCCCATCATGGAATATTCATTTTATTGAGACCAACTTTTTGTGTCTTATGCCTATTTTAGATTTAGTTTTCATACTTTGAACAACAATGGAGCTGAGTTTCGAGTTCCCTCTTCAATAGTTTTACAATATGATTTTACAAAGTAGAATTGGATTATATATGTGTGTGTGTGTGTGTGTGTGTATATATATATATATATATATATATATATATATATATATATATGTATATATGTATATATATATGTTAATATAAAAAACAGATTGAAGCAAACCTACGAATGCCCATTTTCATTATTTTAACAGACAACTCTATTTCAGTTGTCATTGGACAAGCATTCAATACGTTGATGAAGCAATTTTGGTTCTGTATGAATGGCTATTACATGCATAGAAATAAACCATAATTATAGTATTTTGGCCATGCACATATATAAATATTGTTCTGGTGTAGAAATGACTGCAGATTGCCGGGAGTCGATTGCTCTTTTCAGATTGAGAACAATGGAAGTGGTTTGAAAAGCTTTAGTAGTGACTTGATTGTAAATGACTTACTGAGCCAATTCAATCAATAGAAAACATAATCCCCATTCGTAAAAGTCTGCAGTTACACACATTTATTATTATAGTCTTATTTTACGTGGTAGGCAGTTTTGTGTAATCTGTATACAGAATTATTCCTGGGATAATCAAGATCTATTTAGAATATTGTAGAGGCAACAACTGTAGCTACTTTGGGGCTGGTGGAGGGGAATGGCTCATTCAGTATGGGTGATTACAATAGGAAAGGCAGCATAAGCAAAGTAGGCAAACTGGAGACGACCAGTGTCACGATTCCACCACTCAATAGTGTCCTAGGGACACTGTGAGTGACAGCTCAGCTGACCTACAGAATCAGGTGCGTGCTGGGCTGTCAGTATTGTGAGTGACAACCCAACTGCCCAATTTGGCCAGGCTTGCTGGGTTTCCTCCAGGTGTCACCCAATCTGGGTGATTACCAGGCCATAGCCAGTTGTGTCTTGTGAAGTGTGCGCCTGACCTCGGACTTTTTGCCTTTTGACCATTCTTTTGTATTTCCCCTTTGCTTTTAACGTGCTCTGACCTTTGCTGCCTGACTTCGGACTTTGCCTTTAGACCATTCTTTTGCCTTACCCTTTTACCTTTGATGTGCTCTCCCGGTATCTAACCCGGGACTCCTTGACTTCCTTGTCTAACTGCATGTCCATAAGTAGTGATTCAGCATCACAATCAGGCTGAAGATAATGTCTCATTTAGATGCCTTTTTTTCCATGTATTTTGGATCAGATTTCATCAGTGTTTGGAAAAAAAAACTGGCATATGAGCAGTACTATAGACTAGAAAGGGAATGTGTTCTAGCCATGAAAAACGGACGTCCGAATGAAACCTAAGGCATGCTGATCAGTTTCGTAAAAATATTCTTAAAACTTTGTCTAATATTAGGACAACCTTTTCTCAATCAGTATGTTTCCCCTTTATAAAATAATAGCAGCTATTGATCATAGGTGGTGGTGCCTTTCTGGTGGTGTCAACCCTGAGTCTCACGGGGCTTGCGTGATATTGGTTCACATGACCTAACAATCAGTAGCCACTTCTCTCTTCTACTTAGGACAAATGGACAAATAAGACATCGAGAGGAAGTCAGGGCTGTGCCTGCTGTTTCGCTTCCTCCGGATGTCTGAGGGGAGTGTGAAGAGGCCGCTGATTGGAATCTCGTGTGAGCCCTAGGAGGTTATTTGTCAAGGTTTTTCTGCAGGGTTTGTGTGACCTAATAATGTCTTGCGAGCCAGGGAGAGTCCGTGCCGAGACCACAGAAATAGCACCGGAACTATAAGTGAGTATAGCTGCTTTTATTTAATATGAGAAAAACCTAGTGATTGATCATGGGTTGTCTGAGAAGTGGACAAACCTTTTAAATATGTGCCTAAGTTTAGATGAAACCTCTTCTATCCTAGACTGTCTGGTGCCCGGCAAAGGCTTCTAGGGTTGTCCTGTCGAAGCCCACTGTATAGATTATAATGCAATATGCTAAAAAATTAAATTGGGACAAAAAAAGATTACATATTTTAATAAACAAATACATCCCAAATTCAAAACAAGTTGAGATACTGTTTAAATTGTAAAAAAAATAAACATTTACAAATGGTTGTTTTTATTACTGACTGTCGGCCTTGTCCCTTATTCACATGGATTTCTCCACAAACTCTGAATCTTTTGATATTATGTATTGTAGATGATGGGATGTTCAAAATTTTTTTATAATTTTATGTTAAGGAACCCTTTTTTTTATTTTTTCACAATTTTTAGATGTAGTTGTTAACAGAATTTTTAACCATCTTTGCTTCTGAGAGACTCTGCCTCTCTAACATGCTCTTTTTATGCACAGTCATGTGGCTGTTCCAAAGAATCAGTGTAGGGTATTTATTTACACTATTTGCAAATTGCAATAAGGCAAATAAACCCTAACTAAAGATTCCTAAAATATAACCTTTTATTAATTCTATTAATATAGGGCTAATCTGCAATATTAAAGTCATATAAGTTTGTGACAGTCAATACGATTGGAAAATTTTTCCTTTGGTTCTAGAAATAATTCGTAACTAATTACTAATTTCTGCTGAAATATGTCTTCAGACCTTTAAATATGCTGTAGGAAACCAGTCACATATAGAGTAACTGTGCCTGGATATTCAGAAGATGAGGATAGTAACTTGTCCCTCTAGTGATACAATTGCCTATATGACACTTAATTGACTTGAATGTCCGTTCACTGTAATAATATGTCCCTTCTGGGGACAGTCAAATTTCTCTTTAATATTTAACCTGTCTCTTTTAGGATATAGTTGCCCAAGTAACACTAAATTCACTGTGATATCACTTCACTGTAATAGTATGTCCCTTTTGGGATATAATTATACTGGCTATACTCTAATACCCTGTGTTTCACCTCACTATTGATATATTGTTCCCAGTGGGATAACAACTCACTGTACGAGTATGTCCCTAGTTAAATACATTTGTAAGGCAGATGCTAATACTCTGATAGCCTTCTGGGATACAGTTACCCAGACAAAGAAAACTCTAAGTAAACATCCCAAGGACCAGAATATCATCTATTAGCGCATAGTGTGGCCGTGGACCAAATACTTTATCGCTTCGTAATGACTACCTAACAAAGCTAATTCTTTTAAAATGAGTAACCAGCTGCCTCCCCAACACCATACATGCATCAGTTAGGAATTAAACACATTAGTCAGGGACTGCTCTGATATGGGTATACCTTGATGTTTGGTAGGGCGGCTTAGTATACAATTTTTGCAAAAAAAAAACCGTATCAACCAAATACCCTGTGTTTTATCATCTTTTTATTAGCACTTGCTGTTTACTGTTACTTTTTTACAACAGAGTTTTTTTATACATTTGTTTTACTGTGCTTTTCTATGTTTCAGCATGCACTGTGCATGACAGGAAGTTTCTCAGCTCTGGAGATCTGGATGTCGTTATGACAACATCGGGTCTCCATGGCAGCAATCGGGACCCCGCGGCGCGCAACGGCATCTCCGATGCAAAGGCAGAGGGGCTGTCAGCACCTGTGCCGGCTTCAGAATGCTGCGATCTTGTTTGATCGCAGTGTTCCAGGGGTTAAAGTGCCGGGAGCGGTCTGTGACTGCTCCTGGCACTTAGTGACGGGTGTCAGCTGTGAGAATCAGCTGACACCTGGCCGCTATCGGCCGCGCTTACGCTGTGAGCATGACCGATTGCTCATGACGTACTATCCTGTCCATGGACAGAGAGGCCCAGGGCACATGGACAGGATAGTACGTCAGATGTCAGAAAGGGGTAAACGTACTCACCTATCCAATTGAAGCCAGAGCTCCACGGAAAGGACCAATAATAGCAAAGGTCATTTCAGGTCATCAGTGATCACGGGATGCACGCCCACACCTGCGCAGAAGGAAGCGGAGAATAACTAAATATGTGAATCAAACAGGACATGCAGGCATTGCATTCTAATGAAAGTATAAACTTTGCATGTTAGAATCTGCGGTCAGCACGCCTATGTTCCGCTCATGTCAGGCAAATGTCAAACACATAGCATCTCTATGTAAACCCTTGTATTTCTTCAGAAAATTATATTCTCATGTCTATATTGCTTCTCTCTAGGTCTTACAGACAAATTTTTAAATATATTCATTACCTCACAATGACTCGACAATGATAGAGTAGGAATTACAAATAAATTTTGGCTTTTCTAAAGGTTATTATTAAATCTCAGGATTAATAGGTTTTACAGACAAAATTTCCAATATACACTGGGTTTGGAAAGTATTCAGACCCCTTTAAATTTTTCACTTTGTTTCATTGCAGCCATTTGGTAAATGCAAAAAAGTTAATTTTTTTTTCTCATTAATGTACACTCTGCACCCCATCTTTACTGGAAAAAACAGAAATGTTGAAGTTTTTGTAAATTTATAAAAAAAAGAATAACTGAAATATCACATGGTCATAAGTATTCAGACCCTTTTGTCAGACACTCATATTTACATCACATGCTGTCCATTTCCTTGTGATCCTCCTTGAGATGGTTCTACTCCTTCATTGGAGTCCAGCTGTGTTTAATTAAACTGATAGGACTTGATTTGTAAAGGCACACACCTGTCTATATAAGACCTCACAGCTCACAGTGCATGTCAGACCAAATGAGAATCATGAGATCAGAGGAACTAGCCAAGGAGCTCAGGTCCATTACAGCGTTTACAGCAGTATTCACATCACACAACACTTCTTTCCCTTCCTTTCTTACTCTGTTACATGGCTCGAGATCGGGTCGTACCGTCCTGTACGTTTCTTCGGTATCCTCCCTGTGCAGCCTGGCTTCCTTTGAGAGTTCCCCCGGCCGTTTCGCCCTTGCCTTAAGAGCGTCTGCCCATGCTAGGAACTGCCACATGATGAGTAAACCGCCCGTCTGTCCTGTAGTGTACTCCTGTGTAGTTTCCCTCTCTAGGAAACGTCTGTCCTTCAGATATAACTTCACTGCTCCTTTTTGTAGCTGTACGTTGCTGTTCCTCACCTCCTGGATGACTGGGCACTCACTTGTAATCAACGTTGCGGGGTATCTAACTTGCCCGGGCCAGAGGCTGGTCTAAAACAGGAAGCTTCCTTCCTTTACACTAAGTGACCCCTCCTACATTAACTATCTACATTACCACTAAAAGCCTCTATCGTATTATATACACTTCAGTGCCCCATCTAGTAGCCCATAAACATTATTACACTAAATAACACATATAAATATATATATACATATAAATACAGCAAAATAAAATAGCAACGTAATATATGGGAGTTTAAGGGGTAAAACCTCCAACCCCTTACACATCAATAGCATGGTATATTTTCTCTCACAAAAGCTGTCCTCTACTAATAGTTCCTCCTTGATACCGGGTGATATTAGTTAATATCTTTTAATAATTTATTCAAAGCATTTAAACAGACTAGGGCTTGGTGGGAAGTTGCAAGATTTTAGACATATTTCCAAAATAAAGATTGTATATAGAGGTTTGAGAGTACAATTTACTCCCAACTCACACAGGGAAGATGTTTATTTCATAAAGCGATGAAAACAATTATTAATTTAAAACTTGTTAAGTATGATGAGTATGAGCATGAAAAGCTGAATTTAACTAAAATTAATGTACAGCTTGAAAAAGAGGTAAATAATTTATTTTGCATCCTGATTTTGACATGATAAATATATTAGAGATCTTAGTGATTTTGAGACTTGACAAATGTATAGACACCAAATGTAAGATCTTAATGATATACTAGCCCTAGGTATACAGATAGATCAGAGACGAATATATCAAAATCTGTTACTTTAATTAGTGGAATATACAATATCAATTTGGGGACAAAATGCAAAAGTGGTCCTAGGAGAAATCAAAAACAGAGGAAAACCTCTTTTACGAAAGCATAGATAAAACCCTCAACGGACAATTCATTTGCAAGGGAGAAATAGAAACTCCTCAATAGATATCTGTTCATCATCTTCTTCCTCATTGGTACCAACAAGATAAAGAACGTAGCCCATACAACAGAATATTCTTTACCTTTCTGGAAATGTAGACTGCCCACACTTATCTAACCATTTGCTTCCCTTCTTTCCGGCGCAGAGAAAATACTCATAACAAATTCTAACACAATTCTTTATTGACTATTACAAATCATAACTCTTCTTTATCACACCCACTGTTGAAGGGGTAAGGTCGCAGCTCACCATATTAACTCATACTTGTGGGGATATGCCACCGGACTCCCGGCACATGTACCCATTTTTTTCTTCTGCCAATACTGCGACTTTCAGCAAACCTTACACAAAAAACAATCCTTTTAACCAGCAAAAACCTTCAACAACGGGCGGGCAGGCCGCTCCTGCTGGCAGCGCCAAAAGAGACCGGATATCCGCAATCACCCTTTTTTATAGCCCTTGGGAGGGGAAAGCACCCGGAACTGACCCTAACAACGGGCGTATCTATCAGGTAGTCTTCCCATTAACCCTTTCTTTGCCTTCCCGAAAATTAGGTGAGCAAAATTAACCCTTTCAACCAAACTAATGGCTGGCCAGTCAGGGTCCCCCATCTAATTAGCTCCACAGATGATGAATGTTCCTACCCCCATACCCTCCACTTCAGGACTCCCTGTTATTACAACACTTAGAACTACTATTGCAACAACGGCAATGTCACTTACCAATCCTTTTTCAAGGGAATTTGAATCCAACACAATAGACAGTGGATCAAAGGTGAATGAAATGCAGGTGATCAATTTATCTTCCCTTCCTAGAAGGAGAGCATGTATCTCTCTCCTGAGTAAGGGTTTATCATTTTCTCCAATTCCATGGTTTGATTCCTTCATTTGGACTAAGGCCGGCGTCACACTTGCGAGTGTGATGCGAGTAAGTTGCACGACTTTCTCGTATCAACACCCGGCACGGCCGCCCGCTCTCGGACCCGAGTGTGCGGCTGCATAGAAATACATGCAGCCGCACACTCGGGTCTGAGAGTGGGCGGCCGTGCCGGGTGTTGATGCGAGAAAGTCATGCGACTTACTCGCATCACACTCGCAAGTGTGACGCCGGCCTAAGGATCTAAATTTGTTCACCCCAAAAATTAGCATAATATAAATACAATAAAAAGAAAATATCACGATGTACCAGCTCAGACTATCAAAGAGATGGAAGCCATAAGATCATGAGAAGAATTGGAGATCTTGAAGGTCTCTGCACATAACTCTATTACTCCAACACTGTCTTCTTTAAAAAAATAAAAACACCCCACCCTTTTCTTAGCATAGCAACATCGAAACTTTTGTCAGTATAGTTGCAGAGGATTTGAAACCACTTGTGATGACAGCAAAAAAAAAACATTGACATTGAGTAATGAAGATCTTAAAGCCCTTAACCACTTCATAGGCCGCAGGTATTTTCGGTTTTGCGTTTTCGTTTTTTGCTGTCCTTCTCAGAGCCATAACTTTTTTTTAATTTTCTGTCAATATGGCCATGTGAGGGCTTATTTTTTGCGGGACGAGTTGTACTTTTGAACTACATCATTGGTTTTACCATGTTCTGTACTAGAAAACAGGAAAAAAATTCCAAGTACGGTGAAATTGCAAAAAAGTGCAATCCCACATTTGTTTTTTGTTTGGCTTTTTTACTAGGTTCACTAAATGCAAAAACTGACCTGCCATTATGAATCTCCAGGTCATTACAAGTTCAGAGACACCAAACATGTCTAGGTTCTGTTTTATCGAAGTGGTGAAAAAAAAATTCCTAACTTTGCTAAAAAAAAAATGTGCCTTTTTCCGATACCCGTAGCGTCTCCATTTTTCGTGATCTCGGTTTGGGTGAGGGCTTATTTTTTTGCGCGCCTAGCTGACGGTTTTAATTATACCATGTTGGTGCAGATACGATCTTTTAATCGCCCGTTATTGCATTTTAATGCAATGTCACGGCAACAAGTAATTGGCTATTTTTTCTTACACCATTTAGCGATCAGGGTAATCCTTTTTTTTTATTGATAGATCGGGCAAATCTGAACGCGGCGATACCAAATATGAGTATGTTTCTTTTTTTTATTGTTTTATTTGAAATGGGGCGAAAGGGGGGTGATTTGAATATTTTTATTTTTTTAAAAACTTTTTTTTTTACTTTTGGCATGCTTCAATAGTCTCCATGGGAGACTAGAAGCTGCCATAACCTATTGGTTCTGCTTCATAGAAACGATGGTCAGATCGCCTCTATGTAGTAGAATTACTCACTTGCTATGAGCTTCGACCACCGGCAGTGACAACCATAGAGGTCTCCAGAAGACCTCTGTTTGTCATGCCAATCCACCTGATGGCTGGAACAGCGAGTTAAATGCTGATGTCAGCGTTTGACAGAGGCATTTACCAGGTTAATAGCCGTGGGCGGATCGCGATTCCACCCGCGGCTATTTTGGGCACAAATTACATGTCCCGGGAAGGATGTGGTCTCACCGCCGGAGCCCACATCAAAGGGAGGGAGTCCGATATCAGCGTAAATTTATGCACAACGTCGGAAAGGGGTTAAAGAATTAAGGGAAAATACAGAGCTCATAATTAGGGATGAGCGAATAGCTTCGGATAACTCCTTATCCGAATAGCTATAGCGCTTACTGAATAGCTGCATCGGGAACCAGGATACATGGAGCGCTCCCGATAATCAGCTGTTCAGCACCGCAGCTGCATATGTCGCGGCTCTGTGACAGTCACAACACTTATACCTCCTATATAATTTGATTGATGGTCATATATTGCCTTTCCAGTGTGGTCTGATTTATTTCCTGTATTGGCTTTTATTTTCCTAGTGTTGCAGCATCTATTATATGCTAATTCTACCATCTATACACCTGTTGTGCATCTCAGCACATTGATTTCTAACTACTGCTGTTACACATAATTATGCCCTATATCTTTGCTTCCTTATGTATTAATGCATTTTATGTCTCATGGTGTATAGTCTGAATATATGATTTTTACTTGCGTTTTATCCATCCTTTTTTTACATATGCTGTATGTATGTGCAGGCACATTTTCTGTGTAATATTGCCACCTTTTCACCATTTGTCTCAATAAGGGTGTTGTATCGTATTTATCTTGGTACTTCTTAATCCTGACCATTATTCGAATTTTCCTTCCTTGGTTCTACTGCACTAACCCGAATGGTCTTCCATTCTTTTTATGCACATATGTAACCACCACCATTGTCATCTCATGTAATATGATTAGATGACAGCTATATATATAATCTCCAGTCGGCCATTGTGCCCAAATCCCATAAGGCACTGCGGCAGTGTCAGTTGCGCAGGCGCAGTTTGTGGCCTTGCATAAGTGACATACACGTCTCCACTATTCCCATGCAGGTGCAGTAACAGCCACATCGTTACTACGCATGCGCGGGAATAGCAGTGACTTCTATGGCACCGCTATTCCCGTGCATGCGCAGTAACAGCCACAACTGCGCGCTGTTGTGAATGGACTTGAAATGAGTTCTGAGCAGAGGCTCCCTCTGGTGGTTACAAGCGGTACTGGACTGTCCAGTGAAGATTGTGAGGAGTGGGAATCAGGTGTTACTGACTGGTCTTATATAAGGGAGTCACCTTCCCATCAGGGTTGCCGGTGATCAATTGTTCTGGTCTCACTCCATGATTCCTGTTTCCCTTGTAGCCTGCTGTGTCGTGTCTGCATCTCCTGCTAACAGCTAAGACATTTTCTTCTTTTGTTTTTTGTGCTTTATTTTTGCATTTTGTCCTGCACTTCTGTGGGGGCCTTCAGGGTCCCCTCCGGGGGCTTTTGCCCTCTCAGTTTAGTTCAGCCACTGATTTTTGTACTTTTGCTTTTTCCAGTTTCTTCAGTGGCTGCTGTTTTGATTTTGTTACACCAGAGAACTAATTTAGGTGGTAGAGGTCGTGTGATCTCAGGTGTTTTTGAAATTAGTAGAGTTGGTGCTTTGCAGGGTTTTTTGGGATTGCAGTAAGTACCCTTCCTATCCTTTTCTATTTAGTTAGTTTGGGCCCAACGTTTGCTCATACTATTTTCTGTCTGTGTCAGTATTTCTTTTTGTCTAACAGCCATTACATGTTTGGGGGCTTTCTATGTTCTTTGGGGATCTGCTCCGGGGCAGATAGCTTTCCTATTTCTATCTTTAGGTGTAGTTAGTTTCTCAGGCTGTGACGAGGCGTCTAGGACCAACGTAGGAACGCTCCACGGATGCCTCTAGTTGTGGTGGTTAGTCAGGGTACTGCAATCTCATAGATTCCAACTGCTCTGGTGTATTGCCTCTTTTACCTGCACTCCTCAGTTACCGAAACATAACAGTATCACCGGCCAAAAATTTAAAGTTGTATGGTACTCACAGAAGGGAAAAATATTGTGAAAGAAAAAACGGTTGTCAGAGTTGTCAGATATTTTTCTGTTTGTTGCATTTTTTTTTTTTTTTTCCCTCTGTATCTCTGGGTGCTGGGGAGGATTTTTTCTCTCAATGGAGTTTGCACAGTTGTCTGGCCGTGTGGATCAGCTTGCCACTGAGGTTCAGAGTATTGCTGCATATCTTGCTAGGTTGCCTGTTGTGGAACCTAGGATCCCCATGCCGGATTTGTTTTTAGGGGATCGAGCTAAGTTTCAGAATTTCAAAAATAATTGTAAATTGTTTTTTGCCTTAAAATCTAAGTCCTCAGGGAACGCAGCGCAGCAGGTTCAAATTGTCATCTCTCTCCTGCGCTGCGATCCTCAGGATTGGGCTTTTTCCCTGACACCTGGGGATCCTGTTTTGAGTGATGTTGATGCATTTTTTCAGGCTTTGGGGTTATTGTACGATGAGCCTAATGTCACTGATCAAGCTGAAAAAGCCTTGTTGGCATTAAATCAGGAGCTTGATGACGCTGAGTTATACTGTCAGAGATTCCGTAGGTATAATGTAAAGGATGTTATGGTGGGATTCTCTGTCCCCTCTGGTCTCAATGATTCTATGTCATTAGCGATTCAAATTGACAGACGTTTGCGTGAGCGGAGAAGTATGCGTGGAATAGTGTTGCCTTGTGAACCTGCTTCTGAATCCATGCAGTGTGATAGAGTGGTGTCTGGGGCACAGCGTCATGAGTTTCGAAAGCGCAATGGGTTATGTTTCTACTGTGGTAATGCCTCTCATGCTATTTCAGTCTGCCCTAAGCGGGGAAGACGTTTTGCACGCTCAGTTGTCTTGGGTAGTGTTCAGACTAAGTTTTTATTAACTGTCACTCTGATATGCTCTCTGTCCTCATTTTCTGCTCAGGCTTTCGTTGATTCTGGAGCAGCTATTAACCTGATGGATTATGATTTTGCTAAACGTTGTGGGTTTCCCTTGATACCCCTACAGAAGTCTATTCCCCTACTGGGGATCGATTCTACCCCTTTGGCTGAGAATAAACCTCAGTTCTCTACTCAGGTGATAATGAGGGTTGAACCTGATCATCAGGAGTGCTGTAAATTTTTGGTTCTGTATAATCTGCATGATATTATCGTACTGGGTTTCCCTTGGTTGCAGTCTCATAATCCTGTTTTGGATTGGAAAACTGTGTCTGTAACCAGTTGGGGCTGCCAATGTGTTAATACCAACACTCCTGTTTTTTCTGCCTCCCCCCAGGCTCAGGATGTTCCTGACTTTTTGATTGATTTTTCTGATGTGTTTAGCGAAAGTAAATCTGCATCCTTGCCTCCCCATAGGAGCTATGACTGCGCTATTGAATTAGTGCCTGGTAGTAAATTCCCTAAAGGTCGCCTTTTTAACTTGTCTGTACCTGAACATGACGCTATGCGGTCTTATATCAAGGAGTCATTGGAGAAGGGTCATATCAGACCATCCTCTTCACCCTTAGGTGCCGTTTTTTTCTTTGTGGCCAAAAAGGATGGTTCATTAAGGCCGTGTATTGATTATCGTCTTTTGAACAATATTACTGTGAAATATCAATATCCGTTACCCTTGATTTCTGACCTGTTTTTCAGGGTGAAAAATGCTACTTGGTTTACCAAGCTTGACCTCAGGGGGGCATATAACCTTATTCGCATTAAGCACGGGGATGAATGGAAGACGGCATTTAATACCCCTGAGGGGCATTTTGAGTACCTTGTGATGCCATTTGGGCTCACTAATGCTCCTTCTGTCTTCCAGTCCTTCATGAATGACATTTTCAGGGATTTTGTGGATAAATTTCTGATTGTTTATTTGGATGATATCTTGATTTTTTCCAATGACTGGGACTCTCATGTGAAACATGTTCGAACTGTATTCCAGATTTTGAGAGAGAATGCTCTGTATGTGAAGGGATCAAAGTGTCTTTTTAGCGTACAGAGGATCTCATTTTTGGGATTCATTTTGTCCCCATCTGTTATTGAAATGGACCCGGTCAAGGTTCAGGCCATCTGTGATTGGGTCCAACCTACTTCATTAAAGGCTCTTCAAAGATTTTTGGGTTTTGCCAATTTTTATCGTAAATTTATTGGTAATTTCTCGGTTATTGTTAAACCTTTAACTGATTTGACCAAAAAGGGTTCTGATGTGGTGAATTGGCCTCCTGAGGCAGTCTCTGCATTTCAGGAACTTAAGCAGAGATTCACTTCTGCTCCTGTTCTAAGGCAGCCTGATGTTTCTCTACCATTTCAGGTGGAGGTTGATGCCTCTGAAATTGGGGCAGGTGCCGTTTTGTCCCAAAGAGATCCAGAGACCTCTAAAAGTAACCCTTGTGCCTTTTTCTCTCGAAAATTTTCTCCTACTGAACGTAATTATGACGTGGGTAATCGGGAGTTATTGGCCATGAAGTGGGCTTTTGAAGAGTGGAGACATTGGCTGAAGGGAGCCAAACATCAGGTGGTGGTCCTTACGGACCATAAGAATCTGGTTTATCTGGAATCTGCCAAGCGACTTAATCCTAGACAGGCCAGGTGGGCCTTGTTTTTCACACGTTTTAATTTTGTGGTTTCATTTCTTCCTGGCACTAAGAATGTTAAGGCGGATGCCCTCTCGAGGAGTTTCCTGGCGGACTCTCCTGAGTTATCTGATCCTTCTGTTATTTTGAAAGAGGGTATAGTTCTTTCCGCCATCTCGCCCAATTTGAGACAGGCTCTGGAGGGGTGTCAGGAGGATAAGCCCGAGCGCTGCCCTGTTGGAAAATTGTTTGTCCCGGACCAGTGGAAAAAGAGTGTGATGTCTGAGATTCATTGTTCCGCGCTGGCCGGTCATCCCGGAATTTTTGGTACCAGAGACTTGGTTAGTCGGTCCTTTTGGTGGCCTACCTTGTCTCGTGATGTCAGGGAATTTGTGCAGTCCTGCGGGACTTGCTCTCGCTCCAAGCCTTGCTCTCGCTCTAGTGGTTTGTTGATGCCATTGCCTGTGCCCAAGAGACCATGGACCCATTTCTCTATGGATTTCATTTCCGACCTCCCTGTTTCTCAGAGAATGACCGTCATCTGGGTGATTTGTGATAGGTTTTCCAAGATGATACATCTTGTGCCATTACCTAAGTTGCCTTCCTCCTCTGAATTGGTGCCTTTGTTCCTTCAGCATGTGGTTCGTTTACACGGCATTCCTGAGAACATTGTGTCTGACAGAGGAGTCCAGTTTGTTTCAAGATTTTGGAGGACCTTTTGTTCTAAACTTGGTGTTCAATTGTCTTTCTCCTCGTCGTTTCATCCTCAGACCAATGGTCAAACTGAGAAAACAAACCAGACATTGGAGACTTATCTAAGATGCTTTGTGTCTGCTGATCAGGATGACTGGGTCTCTTTTTTGCCTTTGGCTGAGTTTGCTCTTAATAATAGGGCTAGCTCTGCCACTTTGATGTCTCCATTTTTCTGTAATTCTGGGTTTCACCCTCGATTTTCTTCAGGACAGACGGAGGCTTCTGTCTGTCCAGGTGTTGACTCTGTTGTGGAGCGTATGCAACAGATTTGGGACCAGGTAGTGGAGAGGTTGTCCCTCTCTCAGGAGAGGGCCCAGCGGTTTGCTAACCGGCATAGGACTGATGGTCCTCGGTTTAAAGTGGGGGACTTGGTCTGGTTGTCCTCAAAAAATATTCCTATGAGAGTGGCATCTCCTGAATTTAAGCCTAGGTTCATTGGACCTTATAAGATCATGGAGATTCTTAATCCTGTTTCTTTTCGTTTGCTTCTTCCAGGGACATTTAAGATCCATAACGTGTTCCACAAGTCCTTGTTGAAGAGGTTTGTTGAGCAGTGGTTCCTACTACTGTGCCTCCTGACCCTGTTTTGGTTGAGGGCAATCTGGAGTATGTGGTTGAGAAAATATTGAATTCTCGTTTTTCTAGACGGAAACTCCAGTATTTGGTTAAGTGGAGAGGTTATGGTCAGGAAGATAATTCTTGGGTGTTTGCTTCGGACATCCATGCTAGGAGACTCATCCGTGCGTATCATAGAACTCATCCTGACCGACCTGGTTGCTCAAGTGAGGGTTCGGTGACCCCTCCTCAAGGGGGGGTACTGTTGTGAATGGACTTGAAATGAGTTCTGAGCAGAGGCTCCCTCTGGTGGTTACAAGCGGTACTGGACTGTCCAGTGAAGATTGTGAGGAGTGGGAATCAGGTGTTACTGACTGGTCTTATATAAGGGAGTCGCCTTCCCATCAGGGTTGCCGGTGATCAATTGTTCTGGTCTCACTCCATGATTCCTGTTTCCCTTGTAGCCTGCTGTGTCGTGTCTGCATCTCCTGCTAACAGATAAGACATTTTCTTCTTTTTGTTTTTGTGCTTTATTTTTGCATTTTGTCCTGCACTTCTGTGGGGGCCTTCAGGGTCCCCTCCGGGGGCTTTTGCCCTCTCAGTTTAGTTCAGCCACTGATTTTTGTACTTTTGCTTTTTCCAGTTTCTTCAGTGGCTGCTGTTTTGATTTTTTTACACCAGAGAACTAATTTAGGTGGTAGAGGTCGTGTGATCTCAGGTGTTTTTGAAATTAGTAGAGTTGGTGCTTTGCAGGGTTTTTTGGGATTGCAGTAAGTACCCTTCCTATCCTTTTCTATTTAGTTAGTTTGGGCCCCAACGTTTGCTCATACTATTTTCTGTCTGTGTCAGTATTTCTTCTTGTCTAACAGCCATTACATGTTTGGGGGCTTTCTATGTTCTTTGGGGATCTGCTCAGGGCAGATAGCTTTCCTATTTCTATCTTTAGGTGTAGTTAGTTTCTCAGGCTGTGACGAGGCGTCTAGGACCAACGTAGGAACGCTCCACGGCTGCCTCTAGTTGTGGTGGTTAGTCAGGGTACTGCAATCTCATAGATTCCAACTGCTCTGGTGTATTGCCTTTTTTACCTGCACTCCTCAGTTACCGAAACATAACAGCGCGCTCTACCCATGCATGTGCGGTAACGACGCGGTTGTTACTGCGCCTGCATGGGGACTAGCGGTGACGTCTATGTTTAATTTCACCACACTCCCGATGCAATAGCATCGGGCCTATTTCTAGTATACTGTATATATATTGCTTTGGTCCAGTGTCTTTGGACTTCCCAAGGATTATGGAGTGGATTGACATAATGCATGGTAGCTGGGCTCTCTGGTTTTCATACCAGGTGGACTAACCGCTTTACATTGATTTGGTTGTGGAACCAGCCTTTTTTTTTAACACGAAAACACCAGACCACATGTTTCTCGTACTTCGGTGAGCAGCCTGTGTAACCTAAACGAGTTCTCGTGGCCTGCAGCGTCTCTGGATCTGTCTCCTTTGCGCACATCTGGGATGTCAGAAGTGGACCTTAGTGATTTGTTTGTCCAAGGGATTGAGTATGGCAGAATATTCTTCAGACAACCATTAATAGCTGCATTGACAGCATGCCAAGGCATATAAGTATACATTTCTGTACATGGTACTAATACTCAATACTGAATACAGCAAGATGTTTTGAACATTTTGTTTGAATTTTTTCATTGTGTGCAAATCATTATCATGCCTGTCAGTCCTATGATGTCCATAATTCCATGTCTTCGTGTTGCAGTTTCATTGTTAAATGTAGATATCACCCTAATTATAACCTTCGAGACCCACTGGGGATTTGTAGATTGGTAATGGAACAATGTATGTGTACAGTACTACAGTCTTGTATCACACAGGTCAGATGAGGGATTTTTACAGGATCTGCGCTACAAAGCCAACTGTCTTTCTGATGACATTCTAACAGGAGATGCACATGTAGCATGTCCCATAAGGGACAGCATTTGCTGATAGGTCAGACAACCTGTCAGATGCAATATTGCAGTCATATCAAATACTATGCCATAGCAAATCATCCTGAATTCCACATAGCCTTGGCCTAGCAGATATTCTTCCTAAGGTACCAAGTCTAAGTGTATTTATTTTCTAGCTACCGTATTTTCTAGCAGCAGAAACCTGAAAACAGCCTTTGTGAGAGCAGCATTGTGGACCTCAGACACTCAGCCTTTGCACACCTTCTAGTTTAATCTCTGATTGTAAGACACATTGAATTTAGCTTCCATACATGGAATAATAACACATAAGTGGAATGGAGTTCATAACATTCAAAAAGATTTAATGGGGATATAAACTGCTGATATTTGTATTAAAATCAGACCGTGCATGCCACTGATCACATGAATACATATCAAAAAACTGACCGGCACATCCAAAAATAGACCCAATGTGAACAGGTGCTAAACCTAGAGTCACCAACTCATGCACATTCAAGAAAAAAGGTAGCACACTGTAGCGCTATAGCTTGCAGACACAAAATATGGAAAATGAATTGCATCACTGCCTTAGAAATATGAAAAATTAGACTTTTCTAAGCAAGGATTGGCATTAGTTAGGACCTGGAATACGAGAAGAGCCTTAACGTGGCTTCCAGGTACACATAAATTGGCCATTATATGCGCCAAGACTTCACAATTTTTCATATTTCTAAGGCAGTGATGCATTTCATTTTCCATATTTTGTGTCTGCAAGCTATAGCGCTACAGTGTGCTACCTTTTTACTGATCACATGAAGTCGCTCGCCATAGGAGGTAGCGCAGAAAGTGTGCAGCACACCACAGTACTGGCCATGCACAGATTTTAACAAATCTCAGCTACATGCAGCAAATATTTTTTGTGATATGATTAACTTGCAGTACAGACCGTATTGATTTTCACAGTGGAAAAATCTGTCCTGTGTACAACTACCCTTGAAGCAAATTTTCCGAAGATGGATGGATAAGGGTGTACTACAAAAAAGGAAAAATATCCATCTTTCCAGCACAAGGTTTTAATTTGGAGTGATGCCTGGTTTGGCACATGGAGAGGTAGGACAATAGTGTTCAAAGACCATCCGTATTTAAGGTACACTTTAATGTGGTTGGATGGCTAAAAAACGCTAACCAAGTGCCTTATGTTTTTAAAGTTTACAGCAATGTTGGAGTCCATGTATCAACAGGTCACCTCCCTCTCTTTGATGCAGTCTTCAGCTCTGATTTGATCAGCTGTCATGTGCCCTTAACAGCCGCGGGTGGAATCGCGATCCACCCATGGCTGTTGACATGTTACAAGCTGCGGTCAATCTCTGACGGCAGCACTCAAAATGCGTGCACCAGAAACACAGACCCCGCCCATAAGCGCCTCTGTCACATGATCGCGGGGCTCCTATGGTTTGGCATGACAACCGGAGGTCTGCAGGAGACCCGTGGTTGTCATTACAAGTCTGCCATGAATTCCGCCCCGTGGCTGGCTTTCATAGCAGATGTTCATTTCTGCTACACATAGCACAAGCGATCAGAAGATCGCAATCTCAAGTCTCGTAAGGAGACTATTGAAGCAAGTAAAAAAAAAAAAAAAAAGTTTTAAAAAATATACAAAAATTAAAAATATAAAAAGTCAAATCACTCCCCTTTTGCCCCATTCAAAATAAAACAATAAAAAGTAAATTAAAAATACACATATTTGGTATTAATGCGTTCAGAAACTCCCAATCTATCAAAATATAAAAAGAATTAATCTGATTGGTAAACGGCATGACGAGAAAAAAAATAAAAACAGCAGAATTACCCTACTTTTTTCTGGTCGCCGCAACATTGGAATAAAATGCAATGACGGAAGTTGAAAACATTATATCTAAACCAAAATGGTATTAATAAAAATGTTAGCTCCACGCTTAAAAAAAAAAAAAAGTCCTCACTCAGATCCCGAAAAATGGAGACACTACAGGTCTCGGAAAATGGCACCATTTTTTTTTTTTTACAAACTTTGGATTTTTTTTCACCACTTAAATAGAAAAGAACCTACACATGTTTGGTATCTGAAAACTTGTAATGACTAGGAGAATCATTAATGTCAAGTCAGTTTTAGCATTTAATGAACATGGTAAAAAAAAAACCAATAAACAATTGTGGAATTGCCCTTTTGTTTGCAATTTCACTACATCTGGATGTTTTTTTTCCTATTTTCCAGTGCACTATATGATAAAACCAATCGTGTCGATCAAAAGTAAAACTCCTCCTGCAGAAAACATATTGATGGAAAAATTTTAAAAAATGGCTTTGGGAAGGAGAGCAAAAAACGAACAAGCAAGAACATAAAATCCCAAGGTAGTGACGAGGTTAATCTCTGCGTTCTAACGTACAGTATGTATATATGTTTGTATATCGGCCTACACAGCCTATTTGTGCACTTGTATGTTAATGTAATACCAAAGGTTTGCGGGCCCTATTTTTTCTTTTTTTGTCAGTTATTACATGTCTCACAGTTAACAAGATATCACGTTATTCAGCTTCCTATGACCTGCATGCCTCTGCAGACAGTTTATGGGGCTGATCCTACTGACAGATTCCTTTTAAGCATCATTTTGCATTTGCTCAGTAACTAGATCTGACACCCTTTTCTCAAAAGCAGTTATTGCAATCCTAATAGTAGCCGTGGCGATTTTTCCAACACTTTTGATCACGGATCCCTAAAGTGGTAATATCTGGGAGGTAAAGAAGCTGGAAATATTTGTCATTAGACATCAGCACACTGCAAGCGAATGAAGCATTTGGGCAAAGTGTGTGACACCACTCAGCATAATGGCGGTTTCGTAGTTCTGTGAAGCAAGAACCTTTCTGGAATTGCAATTCCACGTGCCACCATTGGTTCTCTTGACCTGAGCTGTCTCCTTAACTCGGGTCAGGAGACCGGGCGGGTGGACCAGGTATTCCAATCCTAGCATGGTCACCAGCTTCACTCTTAGGCCTGCTTCACATGTCCACCATTCATAGTCCGAGTATGGACTGCGATGTATGGACTGGTGCGGGTCTCCTGACTCTAACTTAATGGCTTCATCCCATATATGCTTATGAGGCTCTACCCCAGTGTGGTCAGTACATTGCAGGTCTGTACTCGCACTATGAATGCCGGATGTGTAAAACCGGCCTTATTTAAAGCTAAAAGAGGAGGTATAGCTGAAAGGAGGAGATATTCACATTTATGTTTTACTTTGTTGCCCCTACCATTGACTAGTATACCCCAACAAAGCAATGTCCTGTCCTCTGGCTTACATTAAAACGCTGCTTATAGAGATGAATCTTTTTCGATGACTGTAATGTAACACATATATGTACTGTAGGTTGCATGTACATATACTGTGCTGATTACTCAGGCAGAAAGCTGACACTGGAATTGACCATTTCATATGGCTTTGATTACAACTGAGACACTCCATTTGCTCCATCACTAGAGTGATATTTTGGATCCAGAAAAATCAATAGCAATTTATGTCATGAATGAGAAGCTGCTGTCTTTACAGTTGGTGGGAAAAGCGGCAAACATGCTTGGTCATTACACATGAGCAAATAGTAAAAAAAAGCTATCACAATAATAGGAGATGATGAAAGTCCTTTACACCGAAAAATGTTTAACTCATTACTGCCCGGGGTCATAACTTGTAAAGGATGTACTGAAAGTCTGTTTAGTGAATTCTACTAGTTAAATCACAGAAAGTACCCCAAAGTAGGGACAAAGGGAAATAGGTATATACCACAGAATCACCTATACACTTTTATGGTAACCATACAGTCAGAAAAAAGAGGATACCACGGGATGGTATATCAATTAAAAATATACTTTATTAATCAACAATTAAACAATACATAACAAGATAAGGTGCAAGATAAAAATAAAGAGGGACAAGACAACCATAGGAAATCCACATAATAAACACCGACCAGATTCGTAGCCTGATTGACGTATAGAGAATATCAGCTAATCATAATGCACATGTGCAAGGCAAATTGCCATAACCTCCATATAAATAATTACACATTGCCCAACCAGGCGTAATGATATCAAGAGCTAAATAGCAATTTCCCCCTCACAAACAATAGAATAAGCATATATAATGCTAAATATAGCAATGAAATAATAATGCTCAGTTGTAAATGAACATACTGACAGCAGGTGAGTAGAGATCCTCGGACGTCCGTCTGCCCTGACGCGCGTTTTGCACAGCTTCTTCGGGAATTCTATTAGTGCAGTGTTTCTCAACTCCAGTCCTCAAGACCCACCAACAGGTCATGTTTTCAGGATTTCCTTAGTATTGCACAGGTGATGGAATGTTGCGCAAGTGATGAAGTTATCACCTGTGCAAGGGTATGTTTCCATGGTCCGGAATGGCAGCGCTTTGGGCTCAGCGGATACCCGCTCCGTCCAAAGCGCTGCCGGCTTTTGTATGCACGGTGATTCCGCATGTGTTCAATGAACACACGCGGAATCACCGCGTCCTGTACATAGAATGGTGCTATTTATCTTGCGGAGATAAATAGACATGCTGCAGTCTATAAAGACCATGGAAACATACCCCAATACTAAGGAAATCCTGAAACCTGACCTGTTGGTGGCTTCTGCGGACCGGAGTTGAGAAACACTGTACTATTGGCTTCTTTCTGTTTCAAGTTTTCAGTTAATTTAGGACTTTATTTGGAATATAATGATAATGTTTATTATATTCTGCTCTTGCATGGTATTCGAAGCCCATGATCTGGTCATACATCATAAGTTGTCCATGGATTTTAGGTAGTAGAGTTTTTGGAGCTGTCATAAGAGGATAAGATTATGATCAAAATTTTATCAATTACAACTGCACCAAGCGGTAAGGTTTAGACCACTGGCAACATGGGTCAGAATGAGTTAGAAGGCAATTGGACTTTGCTAGAGGATTTTTCAGGGATGAGAATACTACTGTAAGAGTTGACCTCCATCTTCTCAGACTTTATATTTCTTTCTATTTTATTAAAAGTGTTGGTCTTTTATTTATTACAAATGTAGGAACATGATTTTGTTTCAGTTACTCTCCTCCTTTGAGATGTGCTGCCTGCTTGTTTGTTCTGCACTCCTGTTCTCAAGATGGCAGTCCATGGAGGAGCGCCCATAAGACTTCCATCTAAGAAACAATGAACATAGGAAAGCTTTTTTTTTTTTCAATTGGAGGCTGATGGTAAGATCTGGTCACATGCTTCTCTGTAAGCAGCCATCTTGAACACAGGCAAATTGTGGAGTTTTTTTTCTGGAAGGGTGAGCTAACAAGTGCAGGAGGACAACCAGTACTGATATATTCGTACATACCACAAAATCGTGTTTCCCAACAAAACTCCTCTGAGCAAGTGACAATTCAAAGGCTGTATTCTAGTCACCGGTGGTGATGTAAATGTATGGATAAATTTTCACACTACACAACTTTGGTTTTTCTATATGGATGCAAATACTTTTCTGCCCAATGATGACAAAAGTATTCTCGGAGTCATACCTTTATTGGCTAACCAGAAAATATGTTTGCAAGCTTTCAGAGCACAGAGGCTCCTTCAGGCGAGATTGCAAATAGATTAATAGGAAAATGGCCCAACATTTAAGGGATAGTACAGTAGGATATTTGTTCATGAGGTGGGATGCCTCCTAAAGATAAGCCAAGGAAATCAAATTAGCATTTTCTTACAAATGAAGAGGCAGTGGGGATGGTCTTCTTTAGTTATCTGAAGTTCTTCAGGTGGAGGTGTGAATTGTGTCTATGTAGTTAGTCATAAATCCAGGTGTTAAATTGAGTCCTAGTGTCAAAGTATTGAACATCCTTATAAGTTTGAATTCCCAAATTTTTCTCTCTCTGTCATACAATGTTAAATGTGCCTTTTTCCTATTAATCTATTTGTAATTCTGCCTGAAGAAGGAGCCTCTGTGCTCTGAAAGCTTGCAAACGTTTTATTTTCTGGTTAGCCAATAAAGGTATCACTCCGAGAATACTTTTGTCATCATTGGGCAGAAAAGTATTCACATCGAGTTTTCTGGCTAACACGGTACCACAATATAATTTTTTATTGTACATCGTGTTTCTATATGGAAACAAGTTGCAAGTGACCTTACTGCTGTGTTAGAAATTCCTGCTTATATCTCTAACATTCAAAGAATTAGACCAATTTGTTAAAGAAATTGTCTAACAGATTTCCTACTGAACAGGATTGAGCAGCCTTAATGTCTGAGATACATGCAGGCTACAGAAGACAGAGTTCACATTTATTCTTAAAAGTATTCAAAAAACGTACAGTCATGGCCAAAAGTTTTGAGAATGACACAAATATTAATTTTTACAAAGTCTACTGCTTCACTTTTTCTAATGGCAATTTGCATATACTCCAGAATGTTATAAAGAGTGATCAGCTTAACAGCAATTGGTGTGGGTGTTGATGAGGACATGGCTGGAGATCAATTTGTCATGATTAAGTAAGAATGACACCACTGGACACTTTAAAAGGAGGCTGGTGCTTGGCATCATTGTTTCTCTTCTGTTAACCATGGTTATCTCTAAAGAAACACGTGCAGTCATCATTGCAATGCACAAAAATGGCCTAACAGGGAAGAGTATCGCAGCTAGAAAGATTGCACCTCAGTCAACAATCTATCGCATCATCAAGAACTTCAAGGAGAGAGGTTCCATTGTTGCCAAAAAGGCTTCAGGGCACCCAAGAAAGACCAGCAAGTGCCAGGACCGTCTCGTAAAAGTGTTTCAGCTGCAGGATCGGGCTACCAGCAGTGCAGAGCTTGCTCAGGAATGGCAGCAGGCAGGTGTGAGTGCATCTGCACGCACTGTGAGGCGGAGACTCTTGGAGCAAGGCCTGGTCTCAAGGAGGGCAGCAAAGAAGCCACTTCTCTCCAGAAAAAACATCATGGACAGACTGATATTCTGCAAAAGGTACATGCAGTGGACTGCTGAAGACTGGGGTAAAGTTATTTTCTCTGATGAATCCCCTTTTCGATTGTTTGGGACATCAGGAAAACGCCTCATTCGGAGAAGACAAGGTGAGCGCTACCACCAGTCTTGTCTCATGCCAACTGTTAAGCATCCTGAAACCATTCATGTGTGGGGTTGCTTCTCAGCCAAGGGAATCGGCTCTCTCACAGTCTTGCCTAAAAACACAGCCATGAATAAAGAATGGTACCAGAATGTCCTCCAAGAGCAACTTCTCCCAACCCTCCAAGAGCAGTTTGGCGATCAACAATGCCTTTTCCAGCATGATGGAGCACCTTGCCATAAAGCAAAGGTGATAACTAAATGGCTCAGGGAACAAAACATAGAGATTTTGGGTCCATGGCCTGGAAACTCCCCAGATCTTAATCCCATTGAGAACTTTGGTCAATCATCAAGAGACGGGTGGACAAACAAACCTAAAAATTCTGACAAAATGAAAGCATTGATTGTGCATGAATGGACTGCTATCAGTCAGGATTTGGTCGAGAAGTTGATTGACAGCATGCCAGGGAGAATTGCAGAGGTCCTGAAGAAGAAGGGTCAACACTGCAAATATTGACTTGCTGCATTAACTCATTCTGTCAATATAAGCTTTTGTTACTCATATGTTTGCAATTATTATATTTCTGTCTGTGATAAAAACATCTGTCAAACACACAGAAAAACCAGAGGGCAGCAGATCATGTGAAAATATAATATTTGTGTCATTCTCAAACTTTTGGCCATGACTGTACATTGAGGCGGACGCCACTCAAACAAGGGATCTTCTAACTACATAGTTTTGTATATATTGGCACAATAATCCTTACTTCTCGATGTGCATGTGTTTCTTATAGACTGTGGATCTTATCTCTCATATGAGACGTGTTTGGCAGAATTGCTTATAACCTATGGAAAACACATGGTTAACACAGGGATATAGAGACAATCGTGATATATTATCCCGTTTTTACCCATATGTCAACTATTATATGTGTGTAGAGCCACATACATAGCTGCCAGCTGTTCATATTATGCTGCTTACTGTCTCACATGCATTCAGGTAATTTTATGATGGATTGCATTCTGCACTGAACCATATTTTTATGGCGTTATTGTTTCCATTAAACCATATGCCTCCCTTGATGTACGTGATGTTTTTATAATTTTATTTATGCTTGGGTGTGCACTACTTTCCTTTTTATGTACGTGCACCATTAATTATATATTTATTTGCTACATTGATGTGACTTATTGACTATATGGTCAGTCATTTCTTGAACGATTCAGACTTTTTCCTGTACCACTATTTAAAGCAAAGGTTTACTGGCAGTAGGTGTGGGGATTGATTTTAAGTCCATCTTTCAACTTGAAAAGGTCCAACTAGTTGATCTTTAATAATACCAGCCAGGTACAGACTGGGGCTGAAATTCAGCCCTGGCATTTGAAATCACACAGGCCATGCTGTCTCCGCCCTCGTGCCCCAGATGGGATGCATTACTAATATTACAAGACCAATATTTCTAATTATACCTGTGACTTGCTGGAGTAAGTGACGGAGTCAGCGACTTTGTGCTCCGTCACAACTCCTAACAGTATGGGTGTCTTTAGACATGGATTCTGTTAACAATGTAGCAGACAAAGCACCCAACGACCAGACAGGCCCTTCTGGCATTTGCCAGATTTCCAGATGACCAGTCCGGCCCTGATACCAGCCCATAGCAGTACTCACCTCCACCTTTCTGGTGTCTGAGCATCTCGTATTTCTGGGCCTTCTAGGGGAGTTGTAGTTCTGGAATATGACAACACTGGAGGATAATGGCTTTCTGGTCGCTTCACGTTTTGATTCTTCTTAAATCTTTAATAGTTAATGTGCTTCTTTTTTCTCAGTATGTTTTTTGTGACCCTGTTGAGTATTTGCAACAAAACTTTTGATGGTTCTGTGATCCCGCCTCAATATCTTAGCACTTCTTTCCTCTGTAAGGCTTGTAACAATTTTGGACTTTTCAGAGTAAGTTTTTTGTCCTATTGTGCCTGATGAAAACAAGCTGCCTCATAATTCTGCACACCTTCATAAAGGGTGTTATACCCCTACACATCACCTGATCTGCTTCATCCAATAAGCATTCACATTTGTACAACGCAGAGTTGGAGAATCTGCATAAAAATAATGAAATGGTCAAAATACTCACCTAATAATTGTGTGCATAGATGTAGATTACATCTAAAGGGGGTGTATCATCAGAAAATTGCTTAATTTGCAATCTGTTTTTTTGTGTTTTTTTTTTTGTGTTAAAGGGTTATTCGTACAATATTCATCCCAGCTCAGTGGCTTAAAATCATGAAATGAATAAAGTTGTCAAATGCAATCAATTTCCAAAAGTGCTCTCTGCACTAGATATCGCCCCTGAAAACCCGCACAGCAGAGACTTCGGCCTGACTAGTTGACCATGGATACGTCCTGTAGTTCTTTCATAACATATCGGCGATGGTCAGGAAATGCCTGTTATTCTGTGGTGGGTTTCCTTATTTTACTCTTCAGCAACGCGACACATGTGGGATTGCACCGGCCTCACTGCACAGAGTGGACATGGGCACCATCTACCTTCTGGTAGGAGGAACCGTTGTCCTCCTCTCCGACAGCACCCTGGCTGTGGGACCGGCAAAGCAGACAAGCGCACAGAACCACCGATGGTTTGTTATTAAAAGCATGAACATTTCTGTCCATCTCTGTTATAATGCACGCCTCCTAACTATAAATGCGATAGAAATACCCCTGCACCCATATCTATACTCTCTAATAGAGAAATATGGGCAGCTCTAAATGACCACCCAGTTCACGATGAGGGACACAATTACGGAGGAGCTGGAGATAGAAATTGATGTAAGAAATTAGCCAACAATGGGTTACTTTAAAGTTGTTGTTTTCTTGTTTTTTTTAAGCTTAGAAATTAGATACTACAGAATTTGAAAGCAAAAAATATATTCATATTGCCTAAAATAAAGTAAAAAAAATGTATGTGTATGTATGTGTATATATTCAATTTCATTCACATCATGATCTGTATATACAGTAAAATCAAAATTCTAGATTTCATACTGACCCCTGACTGTGGCTGTTTTAGACTTATACTCGCTGTCCTTTCAGGAACGTTTTGAGAACACAGGATTCACCAATCACTATAGGCGAGGTCACAACTGAACCTGCTCCCACCCTTCACAATGACCTTTGCACACGCTCATTAGGTGCGTCAATACAAAATATCTGCGTCTGTCTATTGCTGCTAATGTATATTTGATTTTCCTGAAATAACAGCAAGTATAAATGTCAAATTGCGTCAAAGGCCAGTGTGAAAAGATTTCTATTTTATTTTTAATACAGATAATTGCCAAAGTGTTTAAAAAATAAATTTACTAAAAAAATTATTAAACAATAATTTTCTGATGACACAATCCCAAAGAATTTACTGCTAACATCTTATGCCAGATACTAAGACACCTTTTGAGGTCTTAAGGTCACCATGCCTCAGTTGATCAAAGCTGTTTTATTGGTCAGAGGAAGACATACGCAATATTAGTCAGGGGGATTTTCAAGTTATGACTGACCAGTGTATATTGCAGTAAAATGTTCACTACTTTTGCTTCCCTTGAGTTTTCTTTCATTTATATTAGCTACTGACCATTTTCCTATTAATTTCACAATACTTTGTGAAAAAAAGAAATTTCAAATAGATGTAAGGTTCCAGGTGACAAAATAAATCATATCATTTTCAACATTACTTTGACTGCGATGGCAAATAATAAAACCCTCGTCAGGTTTTATCTTGCAGATAGAACAGTCTATATGTGGCTTCATGGCCTGCCCGACAGACGTGGCCTTGGGCACTGTACTATTAGCAAACTTGATTCCCTCCTATTTTTCCTGATCAGCGCTGGTGTCACTGTCACCGCCTTCAGACAAATCGAAGATGAAGAGGAAGTCCAGGATGAATCTGCTGTCTCACTTTCTCTTCATGTTCAATTCGACAGGGGACAGTGACATAAGTGCTGATTGGACGCCGGGGTCACGTGTCACAACACCCGCACAGGAGCCTCAAGAATGAGAGTGCCGATACCGCGTGAACGGCGCCAGCGCTGGAGAGGAGTATAAGCTTTTTTATTTTATCGGGGCCAAGCGTGGGGTATGAGAAAAAATTGTCCAAGTAGTGGACAACTTCTTTAACCCCTTTCCGACATCGGGCGTAAATGTACGCTGATGTCGGACTCCCTCCCTTTGATCTGTGCTCCGGCTCTGAGCCCACATCTTTTCCTGGACATGTCAGCTGTTTTGAACAGCAGACGTGCCTATAACAGCCACGGGTGGAATCGCGATCCACCCGCAGCTGTTAACCCGTTAAATGTCGCTGTCAATTTCTGACAGCGGCATTTAACACGCGCTTCCAGCAAGCGTGTCAGAAATCCCGCCCATTGGTGTCACGTGATCGCTGGTCACCGATGTGTTGGCATGGCAGCCATGCCATGCCAACACATCGGTGGCATGGCATGGCAGCCAGAGGTCTCCATCAGACCTCTATGGTTGTCACTGCTGGATTGCTATGAGCGCCGTCCGGTTTTTGTACTTTTTATATTTTTGCTTTCAGTCGCACTGCAAAAGAGAAAAAAAAAAAGACTAGAGTAAGAACGGATTGATTGTAGTAATGGTTCTATGATCTGTCAATAAAAGTAACTATTAGTACACGCACAAGAAACTGCTGATGTGTGAAAGAGCCTTTTCATTGCAAAAATAGTAAACCTTTCCCTAAGAAAAACTAAGCAGTATGTTTGATATCACAACCCGTAGAATAAAGCTAACATACCATTTATACGGTACTTTTATACTGGTTTACTGTCGCTGATCCAGGCGCTTGTGTGATTATCACATAAATATTACCAAAGAGCTTCCGATTCATCGATTACTCACGTACATAACAAACTGCAAATAATTGTTAGTCAAAGTATATTAGAAAGCTGGATAAATGAGCTTTTTACAATAAATTAAATGTGATACATCTTTAAGTCAGCAATGTGGACTTTTCTTCTTCCTACAGTGAGATTTCATTGCAGTTATCCTAAAATTCACACTTAGAATTTACACCTTGTTAGATACAGTAGCACATTCCATAGTCATTTTTCTTGAGCGCATCTTTTCTTACCTTTTTTATTTGCATTTCCTTACTGTTAGCAAATCTTTCTATTCACGTGTTTCAGGTCTTTTGTTTGTCTTCTCTTCTTGGACTCCTCTTTTTTTCTTGTTCAGATCCCTTCAGCACAGAACGAGCTGTGCTCCATTGTCCCCCTACAACTCTCTAGTGAAAGAATCAATGTTGTGATAGTGATGATTACATGGGCGAGAAGCTTCTCATTATGTGAAAATCTTGTCACCCCCAACATGTTTTTGCAGATTTTGCTGGGAAGAAACCAGAGGAAGTCGCCAAGTGCATGCCTCTGTTTGCACGTTTTTCCTTTTTTAGGCCTTATTCAGACATCTGTATTTTTCGTGCAAGTGCTTATCTGTGTTTTCCTTAGATAACACTCTGGGCCGGCATCGGGGACAGGCAGACTAGGCAGCTGCATAGGGCCCCCATTCTCCCAGGGGCCCTCAGGCAGTGACGTTCCGCTAATAACGGCACACCACGCAGCCACTATGGGACCCATAAGTCCACGTGCTGCATTCAACTGTATCAGCATCATAGATGCAGATACAATTGAAAGCAATAATGGAGTAGAGAGCGTCAAATGACGCTTCTTCCCCGATCATTTTTGTTTTGCCTCTGACACAGCGGGTGCACGATGAAGTCACTTCATTGCGCATCATGCTGTCTGCCGGGCAGTGCAGCTGCTGAAATGCTCTGCAGAGTCTGGAGCAGCAGGGTAACGAGGAGGAGGAGAGGTGAGTATTGTATTTATATATATATATATATAATATATATATATATAATATATGTGTGTGTATATATACAGTGTATATACCAATATATACATACAGCCCATTTTTCTTCGAGTTCCTCCTTATTTTGCACCTTGAAGCAGCCACCCCGCTAGTTTTCAGAGAGTTCAGTATTTCAGCTAATGTTATTTGTGGGTTTTCTTTGCATCCCGAACAATTTTTCTGGCATTTGTCACAGGTGTTACCTTTAGTAGCCATTCAAACCCACTTGTGTCAACTTCTGTGCATGTTATCAGGCCAAAATCACCAGACTATGTAAACTTTTAAACAGGGTCATTTGTATGTTTTGGGTTGTCATTATGGTTTAAAAAAGAGAAAACACAGTAGTTTGACAATAAATGGCTTAACCCAAACACTAATTATGAGTGGAGAAAAAGTTTTGGTGTTACCATTCATAGTCTCTTAAAAAAGGCCAAGAAAGCAAACATTCTGCCGGGGTATGTAAACTTTTGAGCACAAATGTATATGTCAGTGAGTACGTGGTGGCAGTAATACTGTGTAGGACTGCATTATATTAAATGGGGGGTTGCATTATATTCTATGGGGGCTGCAATATACTATGAGGGGTATTGCATTATATTCTATGGGGGCTGCATTATACTCTGAGGGTGCTGCATTATACTCTATGGAATGACTGCATTATACTCTATGGGGTGGCTGCATTGTACTCTATCAATATCTATAGGGTGCATTATACTTTATGGGGCTGCATTCTACTCTATTGGACTATGGTCAGTGCATTATACTATATGCACTATTTGAGACCTGCATTATACTGTATGGAGGACTATGGGAAATGCATTATACTATATGAAGAAGTATTGGGTGCATTATACTATGGGGAGTGCATTGTACTACATCGAGGACTATGAGGGGTGCATTATACTACATGGAGGATACCAAAGAGTGTATTTTAATATATGGAAGGCTATAGGGTGCATTATACTTTGGAGAGTGCATAGTACTACATGGAGAACTATGGGGGTACATTATACTATATGGCGGACTTTGGGGAATGTATTATACTATATGTAGGACTATGGAGCACATTATACTATATGAAAGACTATGGGGAGTTCATTATACAATATAGAGGACTGTGGTGCATATTTTACTATATGGAGGACTATGGGGTGCATCATACTATGTGGAGTACTATGGTGTGTATTGTACAAAACAAGAAAAATGTTGATAATTCATCAATTGATTGGATTGGTTATGTTGGAACAAAAATCATTGTTCTCAGTAGGACATCTCCCTGTGAAAACTGCAGATATGCTGATGATAACATGATACTGTATAGGGACAGATCTACAAGTGATCATTTTGTCACCATCATTGTTTCTCAGCCGATGTAAAAAGGCCGGGAAACAGGCGTTGAACGATTTCAATGTTGTCGTATCACGCTCGTTTAGAGGCCTGAATTTGGTGCAGGGCTGTTCACATGTTATCTTTTTTTCTTGGACAGAGTGGTCCGTTTAAAAAAGGGTTGAATCAAAATCGGCAATACAAGTCTGTGGGTCTGTGAAAAGCCATTCGAGTGAGGTCTGATTTTCATGGACTGACACATGAGAGAAGGTGTAGAAACTTTTTTTTTTTCCTCCACATACGAGAAAAACATGAAATTCAGACCACACACTGATCAAACTGTGATCAAAGTCTGATTAAAATAATCTGTCTGTTTTTATCATACTTGGAAGGCATTTGAGTGTGATCAGATTTTCCCGGACTGCCACATGGGAGATGGTGGAAAATCTTTTTTTTTCTCCACGTACGAGAAAATGGACGTCTGAATGAGGCCTTAATATTCCCATTACAGTTGATGCACTCTGCCCATCATTTACATAATATTGCCCCACAGCCAATCTCAAAAACTGGTGCAAAAATATTGTTTACCACAAAACATTGCTGTTCAGTTGGGTTTTCAACCAGAGCCATTTATATGAAGGGATGAACGAATCTTTTGAAATTTGAATTTGCCAGCTTTGCCGAATTTTCCCCCCAAATTTGATTTGCCACAAATCTCAAACCTCTAATTGTCCAGAAAACACATGTTTAACCCCTTAGTGATAGAGCCAATTTGTTACTTAATGACCAAGCCAATTTTTACAATTCTGACCACTGTCCATTTATGAGGTTATAGCTCTGGAACACTTCAACGTATCCCACTGGTTCTGAGAATATTATTTCGTGACATTTTGTACTTCATGTTAGTTGTAAAATTTCTTCAATATAACTTGCGTTTATTTATGCAAAAAATGGAAATTTGGCAAAAATTTTGAAAATTTTGCAATTTTCAAACTTTTAATTTTTGTACCCTTAAATCAGAGTCATATTGCAAAAAATATTTAATAAATAACATTTCCCACATGTCTACTTTACATCATCACAATTTTGGAAACGCAATTTTTTTTGTTAGTTATAAGGGTTAAAAGTTGACAGCGATTTTCTCATTTTTCAAACAAAATTTATAAAACCATTTTTTTTAGAGACCACCTCACATTTGAAGTGAGTTTGGGGGTCAATATAGCAGAAAATAACATAAAATACCCAAAAATGACACCATTCTAAAAACTGCACCCCTCAAGGTGCACAAAACCACATTCAAGAAATTTATTAACCCTTCAGGTACTTCATGAAAACTAAAGTAATGTGAAAGGAAAAAAATTAACATCTTACTTTTTTCACAAAAAAATTACTTTGGACCACAAAATTTGTTCTGCAATTTCTCCTGAGTACACAGATACCCCATATGTGGGGAAAAGCCACTGTTTGGGTGCATGGCACGGCTCAGAAGGGAGGGAGCAGCATTTGACTTTTTGAACGCAAAATTGGCTGGAATCCATTGTGGCGCCATGTCGCATTTGGAGAACCCCTGATGTAGCTAAATAGTGGAACCCTCCCAATTCTAACTCCAGCTCTAAACTCAACACACCCCTAATCCTAATCCCAACCATAACCCTAACCACAAACCTAGCCCTAACACACCCCAACCCTATTCCCAACCCTAACTGTAATCCCAACCATAACCACAACCCTAACTTAAGCCCAACCCTAACTTTAGCCTTATCCCTAACTTTAGCCCAACCCTAACTTTAGTCCAACTCACATTAGCCCAACCCTAACTTTAGCCCAACTCACTTTAGCCCTAATGGAAAAATGGAAATAAATACATCAAAAATCTTCTATTGTTGCCAGGTGCCGGCCAGCAGATCTTGGCAGGCACACTGCGCACGCGCCCACCATTTTCTCCCAGAAGAAGACACCGGCGGCTCAGGGGACTTCACGGGGAGATGCAGAGACATCGAAGGTACCAGGTGGTGGGATCGGTGGACCCTATTTCTCCACTGATGTGCAATCACATCAGAGGAGAGAGAGATTAAATGGAAAATCAGCCTTTTTTTTTCTTTGCGGTCACCGTTATACTGTTGTGATTGCAACCCCGGGGTCAGTAAAAACCGACTCGAATCATGTTCTTTGGTGTCTCGGCTACCTTCGGTAGCCAAGACCCCGGAGAAATTTCAACTCTGGGGGAGCTATAACCTTATTCCTCAGTGCCATTAAAAAGCGGCGCTGTGGCATAAGTACCCTTAACTGCCGCCGTTAAAAGGTGTATCGGCGGTCGTTAAGAGGTTAACATTCTGAGTTCTCCTAGGTGTGTATTGAATCCCTTTTGCGCTCTTTAACCCCTTCATGACATGGCTGTTTTCTGTTTTTGAATTTGCGTTTTTGCCTTTCCTTCTTCCAAGAGTCGCAACTTATTTTTTTGTCACTATAGCCATATAAGGGCTTGTCTTCTAAAGGACGAGTTGTACTTTTGAATAAGACAATTAATTTTATCATGAGATGTACTGGAAAGCAGGAAAAACTTCTAAATGCATCAAAATGTGAAAAATTCCAGCCATTTGCAGATCATTCAGTTTAACCGGACAAGCTTGGGGCCCTTCGCCGGGTGAACAGTCCACACTGCAGGCAGGATATGCTGAGAATGAACATTTGTGTCCAATCATTTGCTCGGTGGTCAGGGGACAATGGGCAGCTATATGACCATGAAAAATCCATCATTACATTCCCCAATGAGACCCTCGGCATGTCCTCTGTTGCCCCCTATAATGTGGGAAACCCTACCCCCTTTTTAACTTCTGACCCCCAGTATGGAGTGGGTTACCTGCCCAAGGAATCGTCAACCTCCTGATACCTTTTGATTAAGTCATCAGAATTCCGGGGTTCTCTCTGGGCAACCCAAGTCTGCATCTGGTTTGAAAGGGAGTATACGAACCAGTCCATTATAACTTGCTCCACCATCTGCGCTGGGGTAGAGGACTCCGACTTCAACCACTTGGATGAGTTGTTGCAACAAATCAAACATTTGGGAGCGAGGGGGTTTGTCACGGTGATATGCCCAGCTGTGAACCCGTTGTACCTTGACAGACATTGTCACAATCAAGTGTGCCAATTTCTGTTTTCAATTTTGCACATTCACTTCATGCACAGCTGTTCGAGGCAAATGACGGCAGAATATCACAGCCACCATCTGTCTGCAAATATGTCGGCCCAATTCATATGTTGGTTAACGGGTTAATGCAAAAACAGCCTTATTAATGTCCAAGTGACCTCAACCTCTCTGGCTAGGGGAAAACGGATGGTAACCAATAGCTGTATTCAAATGGCGTGTACAGGTCTAATATTGGATTATTAGAAAATATACACTTTGCGAGGAAGACAATTGTGTTTGAATCTCTATATTGTGGAGATTTTTTTTCTTTTGTCCTAAAAAAAACAAACAAATTAAACAATGGTTTACATGTCTTATAATCCAGGAAACAAATTTTCGGTGGCACACAAGCCTTGTTAGGATTTTTGTTTAGTAGCAAAATTAAGACCGAGTGATATTAAAATGCCTTCCTTGTTTGCTGTGTGTGAACAATAAAAAAAAAATTATCAAATGGGTTGTCCACGACTTGGCCACCCCCTTTTTATTCACGGTTTCCTCCATTTGTTTGTGATTTTCCAAAAGAAGAAATAGTGAAGTCCAGTGCTGATTGGCCACATGGATCATGTGACATAGTCACATGATCCTCTGGAGAGCCAGTGCCAACACCACTGTCACGGCACCAGACGGGAGAATACGTTATTATTTTACAAGAAGGGAACAAAGGGATTGAGACGGCGTAGTGGACAACCCCTTTAAGATGCTGTTACGGCAGTATATCATGAACCAATCAATTCACTGTCACATTGACTGCAGGTACAGCACTTCTGTCACTTGAGTCTTTGGATTATAATAATAATAGTAATAACAATCTTTATTTTTTATAGCGCTAACATATTCCGCAGCACTTTACAGTTTTTGCCCACAATCTAAATTCCCTATCAGTATGTCTTTGGAATGTGGGAGGAAACCGGAGTACCCGGAGGAAACCCACACAAACAGGGAGAACATACAAACTCCTTGCAGATGTTGTCCTTGGTGGGATTTGAACCCAGGACTCCGGCGCTGCAGTGCTATCCACTGAGCAACCATGCCGCCGGATTCTTAGGCTGTGCGCCCACAATAAGTTTTTGATGCTGCGTATCTTCCCTGTGTCAAAAATGCAGCATCTTACAGTTCCAGCAGAACGGATGGGATTCATAGAAATCTCATGCCCACTGTGATTTTTTTTTTTAACAAAGCGCAAAGCAAATCCGCAATATGTCAATTTTTCTTACGAAATTTTTCTTTTCTTCTGAGCTTTATGTGCAAACTTTTCCCACGGAGTTGTATTAGATGTGGAAAATCATGATTGTATAAATGAAGTTTTGTGAAAGCAAAATACCGTGAATTATCAAAAACAAAGCAGCTTTGTTTCAAACATGACACACCAAAGAGACAAATAATGCAGCGTCACAATGTGACAACGCATGTAAAAAAAAAATGCTCTTAAAAAGCAAGAAAAAAACCCAAGTAATCTAATTTACTCAGTAGGTGCAGAAATGGTGTAGAAAATCTGCAACATTTAAAACTCCTCATAAGCTCATCATGGGAACGTGCTATATATCACACATAGATATCCTGTGAATTTATCATTAGTGTCTATGATGAGGATACCCAACTGTCAGGAGTGTTTCACAAGAACATTAGGGTTTTTGTTTGTGTCATTACATGGCGGGTTAAATAATTTTCTTATTATATATTAGATAATACTGACTACAGATATTTTTTACAAGGCTTTTTTGCAGGACTTAGTGGCCAGGAGGGAATAACGTGTAAGCTGTAACCCTGCTGTACGTGTGACTCACAGCAATTTACAAAGAAACCAAGTCATATATTATCAAGTTTCCTGAAAATATATTTCTAACATGATGTAATCATTAAGTTAGTGTTCTGATATATACAGTGAAACCAAAATATAAATTGTCTGACAAGACCACCCCCTTTATCAAGGACTCTGCCCTCTAGCAGACAACTTTCACAGCATTTTTCTTTAGGTTTTTCTAATCTCAGTTATCTCACTATTAGGTAAAGTAAAATGCATTAGTTTTCTCTTGTAAATGGTACTTGTCTAGGAGGTGTGATCTGTTAAGGGGGTTATTGAGTATGGGGCTAAGAAGTATCAGGCAGGTAGTTGCTAAATACCTTCCTCATATCTGCTAGCTCAGAGCAGTCACAGACTGCTTCTGCCGGCAATTCTACAGTGTCTACTGAAATCATGTCATTAGAGCAGCTTCTTTTCTGCTTGGCTCTGTTGACGGAGCATCAGTGTCAATGTCATGCTGAGAGACATCCGGCTCCACACTACCCAACTGCGAGGAGCCAACTATCAATCCGCATGAAGTTGGCTGTGGTGCCTTGTCGACAGAGCAGACCAGAAGAGAAGGCTCTTCGCTGGTGATAAAAGGTGAAATGAAGTATGGGAATAAACCCTTTAAACAGTTTTATATTTGATGAATTGGAAGCTGAAACATGGGAAAGCTTAAAGGGAACCTGTCACCAGGTTTGGCCAATATAAGATACGGCCACCACCTTTCAGTGCTTATCTACAGCATTAGCAGGTCTGTGTCTGGCGCCTCCCATCTTCTTGGGATGCCGCCCTCCTGCTTGCTTCACAGGCTCCCCAGCATCACGCTCCTGTGCAGGCATACTTATTTGCCCTGGTGAGGGCAGAGCAAACACTGCAGTGCTCAGGCACTAGGCCTCTCTGATCTTTCCCGGCGCCTGCGCACTGCAGTGCTTTGCTCTACCCTCAACAGGGCAGATAAGTACGCCTACGCCGAAGCAATGCCGGGGAACCATGAAGCAAGCAGGAGGGCGGCGATCATAAGATGGGAGGCGAAGGACCCAGACCTACGACACCCATCAGACCAGACCGCCCTGCAGGTGAGTATAATAAAACTTGTTTTTCTTATCTTTCAGGTCAGATCTGGGGCTTATCTACAGCATTAAAGAATGCTATAGATAAGCCCTGAAAGGCGGTGGTCGTATCTTATATCAGCCAAACCTGGTGACAGGTTCGCTTTAAGGATCTGACTGAAATTGTGATAAAGGACTGTAGTAGTACCCCCAAAAAATGGGATGGCACTGCGTTTTTTCCATTGCAGATTGGTGGATTTTCTCGTAGGAACTTTTTTCTACTACATAATGTAACCAACACTCAATGCTTGAGAATATGTTAATTCTTTTGATTACATACGTACTTGCCAACCAAAACAAAAACAGGTTTGGAATGTATTCAATGAACTTGAATCTGTGGTCATCAGAAACTTAGAAGGTAGTAGAATCATAGACTCATAAAATGTTAGAGTTGGAAGAGACCTCAAAGGTCATCGTGTCCAACCCCTGCTCAATGCAGGATTCTCTAAACCATCTGTCTGTCCAGCCTCTGTTTGAAGACTTCCATTGAAGGTAACGCTTCACCTCTCGTGGCAACCTGTTCAACTCATTGATCAACCTCACTGTCAAAAAGTTTTTTCTAATATCTAATCTGTATCTTCTCCCTTTCATTTTCCTTCCATTGCTTCTCATGTTTCCATGTGCAAATGAGAATAATGATGGTCCCTCTACACTGTGACATAACTTCAAATATTTGTAAACCGCTATTAAGTCTCCTCTTAGCCTTCTTTTTTGGAAGCTAAACATTCCCAGATCCTTTAACTGTTTTTCGTAGGACATGCTTTGCAGTCTGCATACCTTCCTGGTAGCTCTTCTCTGAACTTGCTCCAGTTTTTCAATGTCTTTTTTAAAATGTGGTGCCCAGAACTGGACACAGTATTCAATATGACGCCTGACCAAGGAGGAGTGGAGGGGGATAATTACTTCATGTGATCTAGACTGTATGCTTCTCTTAACACATGCTAGAACTTTGTTTGCCTTTTTTCTGCTGCATCACACTGTTGACTCATGTGCAGTCTGTGATCTATTAGTATACCCAAGTCTTTTTCACACGTACTGTTGCTTAATTCTATTCCTCCTATTCTATAGATGTATTTTTTGTTTTACTTGCCCAGATGTAGAATCTTATATTTCTCCCTGTTAAATACCATTCTCTTAGTCGCTGTCCATTGTTCAAGCTTATTTAGATTTTTCTAAATCCTTTCTCTGTCTTCTCTATTGTAAGCTATCCCTCCTAGCTTTGTTTGGTTTAACTTCAGTTCCCTTATCTAGATCATTTATAAAAATGTTGAACAACACTGGGACTAGGACAGAGCCTTTTGGACCCCACTTGAAACACTTTTCCAGTGAGATGTTCAACCATTTATCACCATTCTTTTAGTTTGATCGCTGAGCCAGTTATGAATCCACCTAACTGTATTCTTGCCAGTCACATACTTGGTAATTTCTTCAATAAGGATCGTTTGAGATACTTTATCAAATGCTTTGCTGAAGTCAAGATATACTATGTCTACCACATTTCACTGATCCACCTAGTTGTTGATTCCATCATAGAAGGAAATCAGATTTGTCTGGTATGAATTGTTTGCTACAAACCCATGCTGACTCTGTTTAGTAGTCAAGCACAGCTGTATAAAAGCCATAGCTTTATTGAGAATCTTCATCTAAATGTGCATCTAGTCATATGCAGGTGTTCACATAATGCTCTTGGTTAGAGATGATGGAACCCGTGGATGGTCGGGTTCGATGAACATACTGTAAAAAGTTCGGTTCAAACTTGACTCTGGACCCAAAGCCAATAGAAGGCAATGGGGACCTGAACTTCGCTGCTTTAAAATGGTCATAATCAGGGCTAGGGATGCAAAAGGAAGCTAGATGGGGGTAATGTCAGGACAATTACATTGCAAAAAAATGTGGATAGGGAAATGATTTACAATAACAGCATAAAAAAAGAAAAGCTTATCAAGTGGACGTGGTGGTGTAAGTGGAAAAGTCAGAGGAGGAGGTATCCAACAATGTTTTTTTTTCTTTTTGTAAGTGAGGGGGGTTAGTAAGGGAACTGACTTAGACGAACATAAAATAAAAAATTAAATAACAATCTAGAACCAGGAGTCCCAAATGGAGAAGGAGGTTAAGGTGGAGGTGTTTGTGAGAGAGGCGTAGGAGGAGGAGTTATCAAACGCTGGTTTAGTTTGGGAGTTCTGAGATATATGGTGGAAACTGATTATGCATGACTTTGTAGGTGATTTTTAGTAGCTTGAAGTGGATACGTTGTGGAATTGAAAGACAATGAAGGGATTTGCAGAGGTGAGAAGGCCAACGAACTGAGCACACCAGGAGCTCCCTTACAAGACTCTGGTGATTTGCAGTCTGTATCATCAGAGACAGAAGCAAGGCCTAAATATTCCTAACCTGAGCACCACCTGCATGACGAGGTATCTGAATGCAAATCATGAGCTGCAGTGGAGTGCACACCTAAAAAAACAAGGAAGGATCTGAGCCTCGTCCTGCTCCCTTTTCTGCTGCAGTCTCGGCCTCTTCCTCTCCCTCCTGAGCAACAGGGCCCACCTGACTCCCCACAAAGAGAGGATGTGGCAGCACTGCCACAACCAGCAGTGTCATAGAGCATTTCTACACCATCGCATTGAAGCGTTCAGCTGTATATCTCAAAAAACTGGATCCCATTTTTTACATGTGGCCTCACAAGTGGTTTCTAAATGGCTAACAATACGTTGGGATCACCGGTGGGCCACCCTGCCCTGCACAAATATGTTACAAAATCAAGTGTGCCCTGTGCAATGCCATCGGTGTAAAGGTCCACATAACCAAGGATACATGGACCGGTAAGCACAGGCAGGGACGTTAAATCTTTCTAACTGCCCACTGGCTAAATTTTGTGGGGGCTGGGCCTGAGTCAGGAAGTATTTTGGTGCACGTCCTTACACCGTAGAGAATTGCTGGATGTTTTAGAAATGTTTCTCTGTTCATGTTGCCTCCTCCTTCTCCTCCGCTTCCTCTAATGCCTCCTCATCTGGTCAGCCTAACACCTGCACCACAGCCAGGGGTAAACTACAGCAGGGTGTTTCAAATTCATCTGCTTGGGAAGAAAATCTCACTCTGTGCAGGAGCTGTGGATGTGGATCAACAAACAGACAGATGTACGGTTGGTGCCGCTAAATCTCAAGCCCGGCCTGGTGGTGTGCGATAATGGGCAAAATCTCATAGCAGCTCTGGGCCTAGCTGGCTTGAGACACATCCCTTGCCTGGCGCATGTGGTGAATTTGGTGGTGTACAGCTTCCTTAAAAATAGAGAGCTGCTGAAACTGCAGGCCGTCTGTGCGCACTTTAGGTGTTCTCACCCTGATGTTGCTCACCTGTCTCCACTGCAGCTTCACTTCTGCCTTCCTGTTCACTGCCTCATATGTCACATACCCACAAGGTGGAACACCACCTTGCACATGCTGGAGAGACTGTGCGAGCAATACCAGGCAATACTGGAGTTTGAGCTGCAGCATGTACTAGTGAGTCACTCTGCGGAACAACACCACTTCACGATCAACGAATGGGCGTCGATGCGAGATGTGTGTGTCCTCTTCCGCTGCTTCAAGTACTTCACAAATATGGCCAGCACTGATGACTGCATCATCTGCGTTGCTATTCCACTTCCATGCCTCCTAGAAAAACAAAGCTTCAGGCGATGATGGATGAGGTGGTGGCACAAGAGGAAGAGGAGGAGGAACAGGGCTCATTCACACCATTATCAGGCCAATCATCCACACATGGCTCAGTGGAAGGGTCCCTGTACCAACAGCGGCCAGGTACACAAATATCAAGCCAAGGGACAGTTTTGGAGGATGAGTGTTATGGAAATTTAATTAGGATAAATCTATCCTGCAGTGTTTGCTGGTGCTGTTCCCAATTTTATCCTAAAGGGTATGCCACACTAAACAACATCGCTAACGGGATCGCTAAAAAACGTCACTATTTAGCGATCCCGTTAGCGATGTTGTTGTGTGCGGCATCTACCAGCGACGAGGCCCCTGCTGTGATCTCGTTCATCACAGCGATCGTTCCGGACCCTATTTTCGTCGCTGGTGCCCCGCTGGTAAGTATCTAATCGCTGAGTGTGGCACCTTTTTTAGCGATTTAGCGGTACTTTTGTACCGCTAAAGTCGTTAAGGAGATCGCTAACCGCGATAGCGTCCTAACGACATCACTAAAATAGGTAGCTACTAGCGATATAGAAACAATCCCGCTAGCGATCTCATTAGTATGCGACGCTAACGAGATCGCTAGCGGGATTGTGTAGTGTGGCAGTACCTTAATTGTCTTTTTGAGCGCTCAGAACGAAATGAGGACTGTCCACACGGAAGTGTCAGTATAACAGTTCGTCAAGACCAACAGTTTATTATTCATTCAAGGTTTTATACGTTTACAAAAAGGGGTTGGTTAGTCAATTAACATACAATTAAAAGCTGCTAGATTATTGGCTGTTCTAGTGTAAGTATGATAATTATGATAAAAGGGCTGAAGTTGCAGATTTATTGTTTATTGTTCTTTGCCCCAGCTTTCCTGCATGACTAGAAAAGAAAACAATAGATATCTTTCCGAACACTCTGTTCTTGTTTCTGTATCCTTGGTAAAAAGTCCCTATGAACTATCTTTTGCAATAGCCTGATTTATGTAGGCCAGGGTCGTCTTAAACGACTGATTATAGCTAGCATCAGCTTTTTCATAGATATGTGTGAGCACAGGATTTTTTAGCAAGTGAGATCTATCTAACTGTAAATGCATATATATGAATATACATTGAATACGTGGAATACATGTATATTTCCATGACAGTCCCCCCTTAGATACCACTTGCCCTAAAAACCTGCTCCTGTCCCAAAACGCTGCAACTCTTTTGTGCTGCCGATGGGCTGGCACATGCCTAACACATGTACCCCTCATCGATGCAGACTTTTTGCAAATGGGCGGTCAGGAGATCTGTCCCTAGCAGGGGTTCATGTGTTTGCAATCATAGTCTCTTTATTCAACTGCATGTTCAGAAAAACGTGTGTATTCTTCATCAGGTAGGTCATCTGTCTGGTCAGTCCGAGCATCCACGACATCCTTCATGGCTTAGGTGTCTCTCCTGGTACGGGAGCTTCCTTGCAATGCGATACGTGGATCCAAGCAGGTTTTCCCTCTAGTTTCACAGAGGTTGGTGTCCTCTGGGGCTCTTGGACAGGACCATCAAATCTGGGATCGAGTGTTCTCATTTCCAACTTTTTTCACCAACACCCAGTCTCCTGGCTTTCAAGGAGTGCTGTTATGTTTCGGTAGCTGAGGAGTGCAGGCAAAAAAGGCAATACACCAGAGCAGTTGGAATCTATGAGATTGCAGTACCCTGACTAACCACAACAACTAGAGGCAGCCGTGGAGCGTTCCTACGTTGGTCCTAGACGCCTCGTCACAGCCTGAGAAACTAACTACACCTAAAGATAGATATAGGAAAGCTATCTGCCCCGGAGCAGAACCCCAAAGATAATAGAAAGCCCCCAAACATGTAATGGCGGTTAGACAAGAAGAAATACTGACACAGACAGAAAATAGTATGAGCAAACGTTGGGGCCCAAACTAACTAAATAGAAAAGGATAGGAAGGGTACTTACTGCAATCCCAGAAAACCCTGAAAAGCACTAACTCTACTAATTTCAAAAACACCTGAGATCACACGACCTCTACCACCTAAATTAGTTCTCTGGTGTAACAAAATCAAAACAGCAGCCACTGAAAAAACTGGAAAAAGCAAAAGTACAAACATCAGTGGCTGAACTAAACTGAGAGGGCAAAAGCCCCCGGAGGGGACCCTGAAGGCCCCCACAGAAGTGCAGGACAAAATGCAAAAATCAAGCACAAAACAAAAAGAAGAAAATGTCTTATCTTAGCAGGAGATGCAGACACGACACAGCAGGCTACAAGGGAAACAGGAATCAAGGATAGAGACCAGAACAATTGATCACCGGCAACCCTGATGGGAAGGTGACTCCCTTATATAAGACCAGTCAGTAACACCTGATTCCCAATCCTCACAATCTTCACTGGACAGACCAGCACCGCTTGTAACCACCAGAGGGAGCCTCTGCTCAGAACTCATTCCAAGCCCACTCACAACAGTACCCCCCCCCTTGAGGAGGGGTCACCGGACCCTCATTTGAGCAACCAGGTCGGTCAGGATGAGTTCTATGGTACGCACGGATGAGTCTCCTAGCATGGATGTCCGAAGCAAACACCCAAGAATTGTCTTCCTGACCATAACCTCTCCACTTAACCAAATACTGGAGTTTCCGTCTAGAAAAACGAGAATCTAATATTTTCTCAACCACATACTCCAGATTGCCCTCAACCAAAACAGGGTCAGGAGGCACAGCAGCAGGAACCACTGGCTCAACAAACCTCTTCAACAAGGACTTGTTATGGATCTTAAATGTCCCTGGAAGAAGCAAACGAAAAGAAACAGGATTAAGAATCTCCATGATCTTATAAGGTCCAATGAACCTAGGCTTAAATTTAGGAGATGCTACTCTCATAGGAATATTTTTTGAGGACAACCAGACCAAGTCCCCTACTTTAAACCGAGGACCATCAGTCCTATGCCGGTTAGCAAACCGCTGGGCCCTCTCCTGAGAGAGGGACAACCTCTCCACTACCTGGTCCCAAATCTGTTGCATACGCTCCACAACAGAGTCAACACCTGGACAGACAGAAGCCTCCGTCTGTCCTGAAGAAAATCGAGGGTGAAACCCAGAATTACAGAAAAACGGAGACATCAAAGTGGCAGAGCTAGCCCTATTATTAAGAGCAAACTCAGCCAAAGGCAAAAAAGAGACCCAGTCATCCTGATCAGCAGACACAAAGCATCTTAGATAAGTCTCCAATGTCTGGTTTGTTCTCTCAGTTTGTGGAAATTAATCCTTGGCACAACTGCTGGTGAGAAGAGACTGTGGTGCCTGAGTAGGATCCCAATCCGTGCAGTATTGCAATATAATCTCGGCACACACAAGTGATATGTGGTAATGAAAATTTAATCAAGTACATACAACACAAACGTTTCGGTCAATTATGACCTTCTTCGGTGTACTATAACATAATAAACAAAATAGAATATATGTGCAAAACAATTCAATAGAAACATAGGGCATATAAAGAAAGTATATACAAATGTAGTATTATGGATATTTCATGATGTGATACTAATATAGAGGCTTATATGCTCAGAGACATCCAATATAATAATCATAGAGAAATACAGGGATCTAGATTCTCCCTCAAAACAAAGATACAAGAAATCATGCCGTCGATACATACCATAATGTGTACTAGAAATCAGGTGCAAAGAGGCAGAGGCTAAACCTAGTGGAATATGATGACAGAGATAAGGGGTGCAATGAAAATCTATCGGCTGGGAGAGAAGCCAGTGTGTAGTGATGAATTTAACCTACCACAGAACACAAGGCTGTATAGTGGGCGCAATAGCTGAGGAAACACAAGAAATGGCTATAGCGATGCCGCAGAGGGTAATCATGTAACTGCATATTACTAGACAGGCCGGTCATATAACAAGGTGCTGGGGGTGGCTGTGCTTACCGTTATGGTGCAGGTAGAGCAGGGTGGCTTTAGACGCGGTATACCACCTCTTGTCAGGGAGCGTTATGAGATCGCCAGTGTCGGCATATAAAGCCTGCGATGCATGTGGTCCGGACCGGAAGTTCGGTACCGGAAGTGAGGCGGCGTGCGTTCCAGGCATGCCGCAGGTGCGTTCCAAATGCAGGAACCAGTATGGAAGGTGAACAGAAAGTGCCTAGATGTGCAGTGTAGCGTCATATGGTGCTACTATAGCGGCCTAATGGTGCAACCAACGATATATATAGCCAGAGGAGAATAAGATGATATAATTCAGTCGAGGAGTGAGACTGATGGTAGTAGTGCTCCCAAGTTCTGTGCCCAAAGAGGAAGTATACAATTCATTGTGGTAGATTCTGTAAACAAGGAATAAATAATCAGTACATAACAATAAGCAGAGAATATATATCATATTCATAAGACATAGGAAAAACCTTCAAATAAATGATACAATGTCATATTCTCTATTTAACCCTTTCGGGTGCAGTGTGTCTAATTGGTGAATCCAATAGGCCTCTCTTTTTTTAAGAAGACTGATACGGTCGCCCCCCCGGCGTGGTGCATGTACATGTTCGATGACTTGGTATTGAAGTTGCGCAATGTTATGACCAGATGATATGAAATGGTTAGGGATGGGAAGAAGAAGATTTTTACATCTAATTGTCGACTTGTGTTTGGATATTCGGTTCTTTATAGCCTGTGTGGTTTCACCCACATACAACAGGCCGCATGGACATTTAATTAGATAAACAACGAAACTGGAGTTACATGTGAAATAATCCTTAATCTCGTATCTTTTTCCCGTGTATGGATGACGGAATACATAGCCTCTAATAATATTGTTACATTGGAGACATTGAAGACATGGAAAAGTCCCATGTTTAGGCTGAGAGAGAAAATGTTGTTTCGTTGAGGGGTGAGAGGTACCAATGTCGGCTCTGATTAGATGATCCTTAATATTGCGCGGTCGACGGAAGCAAGGGAGGAATGGTCTATTAAACTCTTTAACACTTGGGTGTGCGGTACTGAGTAGGTGCCAGTGGCGTCGTATGCTGGTGTGTAGTCGATAAGCTATGGGGTGATAGTCGTGTACGAAAGGTATCCTATCACATGTATCTGTTTTTGGGGAGGTGGAATCTACTGGGAGGTCGAGTGTATATTCGGGGTAACCTCTAGCACGAAATTTATTACGCATTTCTTCAATGCGAACGTCTTTGGTGGCTGTATTGGAGACAATTCTCTGGACTTGTTTGAGCTGGGATTTAGGAATTGAATCCTTCATTTTGGTTGGATGGAAGCTTTTATAGAGTAACAGGCTATTTCGGTCCGTGGGTTTATATCGGAAGAAAGTTTATGATTGCCTTCTCTGATAATGCTAACATCCAGGAAATTAATATTTTCCTTATTGAAAGTCATTGTGAAATCCAATCCTGGCCAAGAGTTGCACAGGAAGGAAAAGAAATCATTAAGAGTACTGAGGGAGCCATTCCAAATACAGAAGACGTCATCGATATATCTCTTCCATACAATAGCATGTGTGCGGAAGAGATGATTGTTATAAATTTTGCTATCTTCATAGTGGGCGACGTAGCAATTGGCATACGGAGGTGCTGCGTTCGAGCCCATAGCGGTCCCCTTGGTCTGTAAATAAAAGGTATCCCCAAAAAGGAAGAAATTTCTGGTCAATGGATACAGTAAAGATGTATATCTTTGTACCGTGTTAGCCAGTAGATAGAAAAATATTTAGAGTTGAGAGTCCTCAGTGGTTGATACCTTTTAATGGCTAACTGAAAAGATGGTAACAAATTGCAAGCTTTCGAGACTACTCAGGTCTCTTCATCAGGCATAGACTAATACAGCATCTGAAGAATCACATATTTATGCACAAAATAGCACAGAAAAAATGCAATAGGTAGGACAAGTGACGTGAAGCAGAATAGTCATTATATTCACGTCACTTGTCCTACCTATTGCATTTTTTCTGTGCTATTTTGTGTATAAATATGTGATTCTTCAGATGTTGTATTAGTCTATGCCTGATGAAGAGACCGGAGTAGTCTCGAAAGCTTGCAATTTGTTACCATCTTTTCAGTTAGCCATTAAAAGGTATCAACCACTGAGGACTCTCAACTCTAAATATTTTTCTGGTCAATAGGATAGTAATTCGCAACACATATCTATTTGATCTGGATTAAAGGTGGAGGACTCCAGGAGTCTACGTACAGAATGGATACCCTCTTGATGTGGTATAGAAGTATATAGGTCTTTAATGTCAAAGGTAACTAGGAGGGCCTCGGGGATTGGATCGAGATTATGTATCATATTTAGAAAATCTCCTGTGTCTAGGAGAAACGAGGGAGATTGTTTGATAGGCGGTGTCAGAATTTTCTCCAAGTATTTGGCTATAGGTGAAAAGATAGACTCTGTGGAGGCAACTATAGGTCTCCCAGGGGGGTTGGTAAGATTTTTGTGTATTTTGGGTAGTACGTAGAAAACCGGAGTGATAGGAAATTTCTTTTGAAGATATTCACCAGTCTTGGTGTCAATGGTACCGTTCAAGATGTATTTAGTTACAGTAGTCTGGATAACAGAATTAATTTCGTTGGTTGGGTCATGGTCTAATTTTTGATAGATGGAAGTATCATTCAATTGACGATTGACTTCATTCAAATACATGGATTTATCTAATATGACAATGGCACCCCCCTTGTCAGCTGGTTTAACTATAATATTTTTATCATCCTGTAGATTACGTAGTGCCTGTTGGTCAGGAGATGTCATGTTAGAAGGAAAAAATATTTTTTTCCTATTTAAATCCTCTTTTAGATCACAGAATGTTTTATGAATAAACGAGATGAAGGTCTCTAGCGCATGAGAACCATATGGAGGTCTAAACGTACTTTTGTTGCGTAAGCCCAATTTGTGGGCTGACAAGGATGTGGAGGGGGTGTCAGTGTTGGTATTTAAGACATTGGAGAAGTGTAACTTCAATCAAAGTGATCTATAGAAACGTTGTAAGTCCATGTCAAGTTTAAAGGTGTTATAGCGGTAACTTGGACAAAACGAAAGACCCTTTTGTAAAAGTTGGTGTTCTGCTATGCCCAAGTTTTTGGATGAGATGTTAATGACCAGGGGGTTGTTACCTGGGAGCGGGTCACTTGGTTGAATTCTCTGTGAGTGTCTCTTTCCTCGACGGGTCCTCTTCTTCTTGTGGCCCGTCTCCTTTGTCCTAAAAAACGGTTGGGCTGGAAGCGTCTTTCGCGGTCTGAACCTGAAGTGGATACGTCTGTAGAAGACCTGTAATAGGAGCGTGAGAAGTTCCAAGAAGCAGGCGATACTTGCCATTTGTAGACCCTATTGGATTATATATTGTATTATATTGGATGTCTCTGAGCATATAAGCCTCTATATTAGTATCACATCATGAAATATCCATAATACTACATTTGTATATACTTTCTTTATATGCCCTATGTTTCTATTGAATTGTTCTCTCAGTTTGACCATTGGTCTGAGGATGAAATGCCGAGGAGAAAGACAATTGAACACCCAGTTTAGAACAAAAAGTCCTCCAAAATCTGGAAACAAACTGGACTCCTCTGTCAGACACAATGTTCTCAGGAATGCCGTGTAAACGAACCACGTGCTGAAGGAACAACGACACCAATTCAGAGGAGGAAGGCAACTTAGGTAATGGCACAAGATGTATCATCTTGGAAAACCTATCACAAATCACCCAGATGGCGGTCATTCCCTGAGAAACAGGAAGGTCGGAAATGAAATCCATAGAGATATGGGTCCATGGTCTCTTGGGCACAGGCAATGGCATCAACAAACCACTAGAGCGAGAGCAAGGCTTGGAGCGAGAGCAAGTCCCGCAGGACTGCACAAATTCCCTGACATCACGAGACAAGGTAGGCCACCAAAAGGACCGACTAACCAAGTCTCTGGTACCAAAAATTCCGGGATGCCCAGCCAATGCGGAACAATGAATCTCAGACATCACACTCTTTTTCCACTGGTCCGGGACAAACAATTTTCCAACAGGGCAGCGCTCGGGCCTATCCTCCTGACACCCCTCCAGAGCAAGTCTCAAATTAGGTGAGATGGCGGAAAGAACTACACCCTCTTTCAAAATAACAGAAGGATCAGATAACTCAGGAGAGTCCGCAAGGAAGCTCCTCGAGAGGGCATCCGCCTTAACATTCTTAGTGCCAGGAAGAAAGGAAACCACAAAATTAAAACGTGTGAAAAACAAGGCCCACCTGGCCTGTCTAGGATCAGATTCCAGATAAACCAGGTTCTTATGGTCAGTAAGGACCACCACCTGATGTTTGGCTCCCTCCAGCCAATGTCTCCACTCTTCAAAAGCCCACTTCATGGCCAATAACTCCCGATTACCCACGTCATAATTACGTTCAGTAGGAGAAAATTTTCGAGAGAAAAAGGCACAAGGGTTACTTTTAGAGGTCTCTGGATCTTTTTGGGACAAAACGGCACCTGCCCCAATTTCAGAGGCATCAACCTCTACCTGAAATGGCAGAGAAACATCAGGCTGCCGTAGAACAGGAGCAGAAGTGAATCTCTGCTTAAGTTCCTGAAATGCAGAGACTGCCTCAGGAGGCCAATTCACCACATCAGAACCCTTTTTGGTCAAATCAGTTAATGGTTTAACAATAACCGAGAAATTACCAATAAATTTACGATAAAAATTGGCAAAACCCAAAAATCTTTGAAGAGCCTTTAATGAAGTAGGTTGGACCCAATCACAGATGGCCTGAACCTTGACCGGGTCCATTTCAATAACAGATGGGGACAAAATGAATCCCAGAAATTAGATCCTCTGTACGCCAAAAAGACACTTTGATCCCTTCACATACAGAGCATTCTCTCTCAAAATCTGGAATACAGTTCGAACATGTTTCACATGAGAGTCCCAGTCATTAGAAAAAATCAAGATATCATCCAAATAAACAATCAGAAATTTATCCACAAAATCCCTGAAAATGTCATTCATGAAGGACTGGAAGACAGAAGGAGCATTAGTGAGCCCAAAGGGCATCACAAGGTACTCAAAATGCCCCTCTGGGGTATTGAATGCTGTCTTCCATTCATCCCCGTGCTTAATGCGAATAAGGTTATATGCCCCCCTGAGGTCAAGCTTGGTAAACCAAGTAGCGTTTTTCACCCTGGAAAACAGGTCAGAAATCAAGGGTAACGGGTATTGATATTTCACAGTAATATTGTTCAAAAGACGATAATCAATACACGGCCTTAATGAACCATCCTTTTTGGCCACAAAGAAAAAACCGGCACCTAAGGGTGAAGAGGATGGTCTGATATGACCCTTCTCCAATGACTCCTTGATATAAGACCGCATAGCGTCATGTTCAGGTACAGACAAGTTAAAAAGGCGACCTTTAGGGAATTTACTACCAGGCACTAATTCAATAGCGCAGTCATAGCTCCTATGGGGAGGCAAGGATGCAGATTTACTTTCGCTAAATACATCAGAAAAATCAATCAAAAAGTCAGGAACATCCTGAGCCTGGGGGGAGGCAGAAAAAACAGGAGTGTTGGTATTAACACATTGGCAGCCCCAACTGGTTACAGACACAGATTTCCAATCCAAAACAGGATTATGATACTGTAACCAAGGGAAACCCAGTACGATAATATCATGCAGATTATACAGAACCAAAAATTTGCAGCACTCTTGATGATCAGGTTCAACCCTCATTATCACCTGAGTAGAGAACTGAGGTTTATTCTCAGCCAAAGGGGTAGAATCAATCCCCAGTAGGGGAATAGACTTCTGTAGGGGTATCAAGGGAAACCCACAACGTTTAGCAAAATCATAATCCATCAGGTTAATAGCTGCTCCAGAATCAACGAAAGCCTGAGCAGAAAATGAGGACAGAGAGCATATCAGAGTGACAGTTAATAAAAACTTAGTCTGAACACTACCCAAGACAACTGAGCGTGCAAAACGTCTTCCCCGCTTAGGGCAGACTGAAATAGCATGAGAGGCATCACCACAGTAGAAACATAACCCATTGCGCTTTCGAAACTCATGACGCTGTGCCCCAGACACCACTCTATCACACTGCATGGATTCAGAAGCAGGTTCACAAGGCAACACTATTCCACGCATACTTCTCCGCTCACGCAAACATCTGTCAATTTGAATCGCTAATGACATAGAATCATTGAGACCAGAGGGGACAGGGAATCCCACCATAACATCCTTTACATTATCTGACAGACCCTTCCGAAAAAGGGCCGCCAAAGCGTCGTCATTCCACTTGGTCAGGACTGCCCACCTACGGAATCTCTGACAGTATAACTCAGCGTCATCAAGCCCCTGATTTAATGCCAACAAGGCTTTTTCAGCTTTATCAGTGACATTAGGCTCATCGTACAATAACCCCAAAGCCTGAAAAAATGCATCAACATCACTCAAAACAGGATCCCCAGGTGTCAGGGAAAAAGCCCAATCCTGAGGATCGCCGCGCAGGAGAGAGATGACAATTTGAACCTGCTGCGCTGCGTTCCCTGAGGACTTAGATTTTAAGGCAAAAAACAATTTACAATTATTTTTGAAATTCTGAAACTTAGCTCGATCCCGTAAAAACAAATCTGGCATGGGAATCCTAGGTTCCACAACAGGCAACCTAGCAAGATATGCAGCAATACTCTGAACCTCAGTGGCAAGCTGATCCACACGGCCAGACAACTGTGCAAACTCCATTGAGAGAAAAAATCCTCCCCAGCACCCAGAGATACAGAGGGAAAAAAAAAAAATGCAACAAACAGAAAAATATCTCTGACAACCGTTTTTTCTTTCACAAATTTTTTCCCTTCTGTGAGTACCATACAATTTTAAATTTTGGGCCGGTGATACTGTTATGTTTCGGTAGCTGAGGAGTGCAGGCAAAAAAGGCAATACACCAGAGCAGTTGGAATCTATGAGATTGCAGTACCCTGACTAACCACAACAACTAGAGGCAGCCGTGGAGCGTTCCTACGTTGGTCCTAGACGCCTCGTCACAGCCTGAGAAACTAACTACACCTAAAGATAGATATAGGAAAGCTATCTGCCCCGGAGCAGAACCCCAAAGATAATAGAAAGCCCCCAAACATGTAATGGCGGTTAGACAAGAAGAAATACTGACACAGACAGAAAATAGTATGAGCAAACGTTGGGGCCCAAACTAACTAAATAGAAAAGGATAGGAAGGGTACTTACTGCAATCCCAGAAAACCCTGAAAAGCACCAACTCTACTAATTTCAAAAACACCTGAGATCACACGACCTCTACCACCTAAATTAGTTCTCTGGTGTAACAAAATCAAAACAGCAGCCACTGAAAAAACTGGAAAAAGCAAAAGTACAAACATCAGTGGCTGAACTAAACTGAGAGGGCAAAAGCCCCGGAGGGGACCCTGAAGGCCCCCACAGAAGTGCAGGACAAAATGCAAAAATCAAGCACAAAAACAAAAAGAAGAAAATGTCTTATCTTAGCAGGAGATGCAGACATGACACAGCAGGCTACAAGGGAAACAGGAATCAAGGATAGAGACCAGAACAATTGATCACGGCAACCCTGATGGGAAGGTGACTCCCTTATATAAGACCAGTCAGTAACACCTGATTCCCAATCCTCACAATCTTCACAATCTTCACTGGACAGACCAGCACCGCTTGTAACCACCAGAGGGAGCCTCTGCTCAGAACTCATCCCAAGCCCACTCACAACAGAGTGCGTACCGGACACTCAGTCTGGATTTGAAAGTGAAGAGAAAAAAACTTGAGAATGGACATTAGTTTTTGACCAATTCAATTACATAAGCAATCAAGATATCATTTTGCATATTCTGCTGCTGAGGGAAGAATGCACCTGACTTGGGACTAGACCCAAACAAAATTTTGCATGGTGACAGCTTTTCTGGGTCTCTGGGACTCGGAGTGTGCCTTACGTTAAACAGTGCAATTGGGAGTGTGTCATGCCATGGTTTGCGTGTCTCTTGGGCAATTTTCAGCATCCTATTCTTAAGTGTTCCGTTCAGTCTTTCTACCTTCCTGCTGCTCTGGGGGTGGTAAGGAGTGTGTAGGCCTAAATCTGACCCTACTGCTAACCAGATCTCGTGTCAGATTTGCTATGAATGCGGGTCCCTGATCACTTTCTATCATTTCTGGAACACCGTATCTGCACACTATTTTCCGAAAGTAGCTTCTTTGCAGTAGTCTTTGCTGACTGGGAACGCTTCTGTCCATCTTGAAAATACTTCTTTGACCACAATGGCGTATTTGAATCCTTCACTTGGTGATATCTGGATGTGGTCTATCTGGATCCGCTGAAGCTGGTAGAGTGGTCTTGCCAGATGAGGTGAGGGGAACTTTCTTCCACACGTCCAGGCTTGCATTTGCCGCAGGTCAGACAGCTGCTGGTGAATTTGGCTTTTAGGGTGGAGATCCCTGAAGCGAACCAGTAAGCACCAATCGGATCATTCATCTGTGTCTTTGATATGTGGTGTGTGGGTCCATGTGCCCATTGGACCACCATAGGGTGCATACTTTGTGGTAGGCAGGGTTTGGAGTCCATTGTTGATAGCCTTCCTTCTTCACGTGCTGCTTTTTTCGCATTCAGCTCTTCTTCTCCTTTTGGAGCTTGGTCTTGTAACTTCTTGAGCAGATCCCAGGACGTCTTTTTGTCAGGTTTCTTGTCTTCAGTCGTCATGTAGTAGCCATCCGGCTCTACGACCTCTCCCACTTCTCCATGTTTGTCTTCCTTTGGCCGCTTCTTTGCCTGCCATGTCCGCCATGTTGTTGCCTCACGCCTCTTCTGTCCTCAGTTTTCCATGCGCTTTTTATTTTTCAAATTGCCACCATTTTGGAAGTTTGAGTACACCCAGCAGGTCCCTGAAGGCTCCATGATGCTTCACGGTTGTCCCGTTTGCTGTGATGAAGTCCCTTGTAGCCCAGATGGGCCCAAAGTCGTGTGCTATGCCATGCAAGCACCTGTAGTCGGTGTAGATGTTTGCAGTCTTGCCTTCTGCCATCTGGCAGGCCGTCAGCGCTATCAGTTCTGCTTCCTGGGCTGACAGGCTAGGTGACAGACTTCTGGACCACAGGATTTCTTGATTGCTGGTCACTGCACTTCATGTGTGGAAACTTCTTCATCATCTGCAAATCTGGAGCCATCCAAGTGGAGGATAAATTCTGTAAATTTTTGTTCTGAAAAATCCATATTGTATCCCCCCTTGGGAGTGGGAGTAGAGTGGCCGGGATGAGGACTGTAGTCTGGAGACGGTGACATTGTGAGACAAAGGCGATAGAGGCGCCACAAAGATGTCTGGCGGTGGGGAGATTATTGTTGGTTGAGCTTGATTGAAGATTGCCAAGATGTCGTGTGGAGTGAGAGTTTCCAGTGGCTGTCCAAGAGTGATGTCAGCAGTCTTGTCCAGGAAGGTGTGTGCTGCAGATACTGCCATCAGGCAGGAGGGTGCTCCTCTTGCAACTGGATCCAAGCGGGCTGAGAGGCAGCCTAAAAGTCTCTGTTTTCCCCTGTGAATCCGTGCCAGGACTCCAGTAGCATGACCTTTTTTCTTCCATCAGGTAGACGGAAAGACTTCTCGTAGTCAGGTAGGCCTGGTATTGGCGCTGAGACTGTGGAGTTCTTCCAGTCTCCTGAATGAGTTGAAGGCTGCGTCCGATAGAAAAAGCGGGCTTGCGTTGATGCAAGCGCACAGAGGCTACATTAGGACTGAGGCATCAGGGATCCAGGTTCTGCAATACGACACTAGACCAGGGAACATACAAGAAAAAAAGGTAGCACACTGTAGCGCTGTAGCTTGAAACACGAAATATGAAAATATGAAAAATATGAAAAATGAATTGCATCACTGCCTTAGAAACATGAAAAATTGAGAAGTCTTAGCGCATAAGATGGCCAAATTATGTGAGCCTGATAGCCACGTCAAGGCTCTTCTCGTATATCAGGTCCTAACTAATGCCAATCCTCACTTAGAAAAGTCTGTCTGCATGGGAACATATGAATCCTCTCTTCAGACTAAAATCTACATCTCTGTGGAGGGGTAATGAACCTAGTGTAATTAAAAAGCCTGTGACCAACAGGTGGAGTGCTCAGGTAGAAGGTAAATTAATACATATCAAAAAACTGACCGGCACATCCAAACAGAGATCCAGTGTGAACAGGTGCTAAACCTAGAGTCACCAACTCATATACATACAAGAAAAAAAGGTAGCACACTGTAGCGCTGTAGCTTGCAAACACGAAATATGAAAATATGAAAAATAGGAAATAGTTTTTTGATATGTATTCATTTACCTTCTACCTGAGCACTCCACCTGTTGGTCACAGGCTTTTTAATTACACTAGGTTCATTACCCCTCCCAGAGATGTAGATTTTAGTCTGAAGAGAGGATTCATATGTTCCCATGCAGACAGACTTTTCTAAGTGAGGATTGGCATTAGTTAGGACCTGATATACGAGAAGAGCCTTGACGTGGCTATCAGGCTCACATAATTTGGCCATCTTATGCGCTAAGACTTCTCAATTTTTCATGTTTCTAAGGCAGTGATGCAATTCATTTTTCATATTTTTCATATTTTCATATTTCGTGTTTGCAAGCTACAGCGCTACAGTGTGCTACCTTTTTTTCTTGTATGTATATGAGTTGGTGACTCTAGGTTTAGCACCTGTTCACACTGGATCTCTGTTTGGATGTGCCGGTCAGTTTTTTGATATGTATTCATTTACCTTCTACCTGAGCACTCCACCTGTTGGTCACAGGCTTTTTAATTACACTAGGTTCATTACCCCTCCACAGAGATGTAGATTTTAGTCTGAAGAGAGGATTCATATGTTCCCATGCAGACAGAGTTTTCTAAGTGAGGATTGGCATTAGTTAGGACCTGATATACGAGAAGAGCCTTGACTGGCTATCAGGCTCACATAATTTGGCCATCTTATGCGCTAAGACTTCTCAATTTTTCATGTTTCTAAGGCAGTGATGCAATTCATTTTTCATATTTTTCATATTTTCATATTTCGTGTTTGCAAGCTACAGCGCTACAGTGTGCTACCTTTTTTTCTTGTATGTATATGAGTTGGTGACTCTAGGTTTAGCACCTGTTCACACTGGATCTCTGTTTGGATGTGCCGGTCAGTTTTTTGATATGTATTCATTTACCTTCTACCTGAGCACTCCACCTGTTGGTCACAGGCTTTTTAATTACACTAGGTTCATTACCCCTCCACAGAGATGTAGATTTTAGTCTGAAGAGAGGATTCATATGTTCCCATGCAGACAGACTTTTCTAAGTGAGGATTGGCATTAGTTAGGACCTGATATACGAGAAGAGCCTTGACGTGGCTATCAGGCTCACATAATTTGGCCATCTTATGCGCTAAGACTTCTCAATTTTTCATGTTTCTAAGGCAGTGATGCAATTCATTTTTCATATTTTTCATATTTTCATATTTCGTGTTTGCAAGCTACAGCGCTACAGTGTGCTACCTTTTTTTCTTGTATGTATATGAGTTGGTGACTCTAGGTTTAGCACCTGTTCACACTGGATCTCTGTTTGGATGTGCCGATCAGTTTTTTGATATGTAACTAGACCAGGGAAGGCCTGCAGCATTTTCGGAGTTGTTGGGGGAGCCATCTTCTCCACAGTGGTCTTCCAGTCATTTGACAGGTGTTTCGTCTGGTGGGCAATACAGTGTCCCAGGGATGTAACTTGCTTCTGATACCGCTGGACTTTGTTCTTCTAGACCTTGCGTTGCTGTTCCTCAAGGAACAGGGAATGGACTGTGCAGGTATCGATGTCAACCACGCAAAAGAGAAGGTCATCCACGTGTTGTAGAAGAGTGACTCCTGCATATTCTGCAATCCAGTTGACAAGGATGGAGGACATTGTCTTGGTGAAACTTGAAGGGCTTGTTCTGAGCACCTTGAGGCAACACTGTCCATAAGCACTGCACTGGTGCGTGAAGGCAGGCTGGTCATCCAGGTGGAGGGGGACACTGAAGAAGGCACTGGCCAGGTTGAACACCGTGAATACCGTTGCGGTGACTGGGACTTTTGAGAGCAGAGTGTGCGAGTTCAGCACTGTTGGGGTTTCAAATACCGTAGCCTCTTTCACGGCCTCCAGGCCTTGCACCATTCTGAACTCAGTGGGGTTTACAGTCTTTTTCTTCATGTGGAAAGCTGGGATTGATTCCGATGGGCGAGGCAGCCCAGTTTGGCCTTGTCCTTCACTATGCGGCAGGGGACTCCCATCTCCCGGCACAGAGCTGGCGGGAAAACAAGCCGTCTACTAGGATCCACATCATGAGAGATGACGACCAGCTGTCTTTCTTGTTCTCCACCAAGGCAGTCACTGTGTTAGCACCTGCTCTGGCCACAGGGGGTCTTCTTGTTGGGATGTCTCCTTCACCGGCTGCTTTTTTCTCAGCACGGGCTCAGGTCAGTATTTGCGCACAAGTTTGAAGAGCTGAGTGGCCTTTTGCCGGTCTAGGGCCAGGGTGAACTGGTTGATTGCAGGGGGCACCTCCTGGTGCTTGCAAAAGATGAACCTCTGGCGTTGGAGCCGGATGAGGTGTTGCCATTCCATGAAGTGAGTAGGGTCCTTCTTGAGTTGAATATCCTGGCCAATGTCAAAGTTCTCAGGCCGTCTTCTTAGGCGAGTTCACTTAGACCTTCAGTTGGTCAGAGACATCTTGACTCTGGGTGATGAAGTGGCTTTCTGGTACTATGTCCAGCACCTCCTGTGATAGGTCTGCATTGTGGTTGTTTGAGGTTCCTGTTTCTTCTTGGGTCAGGGGTGAAGAAAGTGTCATGGTCCCATCTTCCTGCAACACTCTGGTCGCTTTCAGCTTCTGCAGTAGGTCCACTCCCAATAGGTTGAGGGTGCAGGTCTTTGACACAACAAACTGGGACATGATGGAGTGTTCTGGCTGAGTCCACACGCTCAGGGGCTTCATAATCTGGAAATATCTGACTTGACCATCAATTCCCATGCAGGACGCAGAAGATTCTGATAGATAGGTGAGGTTGCGGAGTTCCACAAGAAAAAATCTGACTACGCCATCCACTCTCAGGATATTGGTCCCACTGGTGGGGTTCCCTGTGGACTTGACGTGCTTCTGTCCTATGGACTGGGTTCTTCACTGCTTTCTGTGTTTCTTCTTCTTCTGGGCGAAGTCGGTGTTCTGCACCGGTTCCGGAAATGACCAAACTCGCCACAATTGTAACACTGGACATCCCTTCTGTCCCGGTGGGACTCAATCCTTTTTGTTACTGCGAGCAGGGTATCCATTGCTATTGACGTGTACTCAGGCCTGGCTACTACCAGTGGTTTCCTGATTGGTTCTCTCAGTCCATGCACAAAAGCCTGTGCCAACATCCGTCTATGTGTCTGATCATGGGTAATGAGGCCCAAATCTTGAAACACTTGCATCACTCTGTCATGGAACTTCTCCACAGACTCTGTCTTGTCTTGACTCATGTCATGTAGGCTGAGAGTTTGTCCTGTCAGTCTGCTTTTGGCCCATTCTCTGAGCTGCTCAATTAGCTTTGGTCCTGTCTCCCAGGCATACGCATCTAACTCTGCTGGAAGCTTGAAGTGTTCTCTCATAATTGACCAGAATGCATCACCTGCTTTTATTTCCATTACGGTCCAGAGATCAATCCAGGCTGCTGCATTTGTTCGCTGGATCTGCTGCATTTTTTGGCAAAATGGCATGGGGTGTATCCCTGGGTCTGGCAGCATACTGATCACCTGGCTTGGGATGAAGGGCTCATAGGATGGTGCCTCTACCTGTCCCTGCTCTATTGGTGCTTGTGTGTTTTCTTCCCTAGTATTGGGCAGCATGTGTGACGTTGCATCTTCGTCTTCATCAGATGAGGAGTGACATGGTGTGCTTGGTGCATATACTGGGTGAAATTTGGCCTTAAAAGTTGTCTTGCTGCATGGGGATTTCCCTCTTCCTTGCTGAGGCTGCGGTGGATCAGTGTCATAGTTCCATGCTGGCAGCCCTGCTCGGCACTGAGGTTCCTCATTTGTGTCTGTAGCTACACCTCCCCCTGTGAAGCCCCAGCTGTGGGCTCTGCTAGAACACTCCATCATGTCCCAGTTTGTTGTGTCAAAGACCTGCACCCTCAACCTATTGGGAGTGGACCTACTGCAGAAGCTGAAAGCGACCAGAGTGTTCCAGGAAGATGGGACCATGACACTTTCTTCACCCCTGCCCAAGAATAAACAGGAACCTCAAACAACCACACTGCAGACCTATCACAGGAGGTGCTGGACATAGTACCAGAAAGCCACTCCATCACCCAGAGTCAAGATGTCTCTGACCAACTGAAGGTCTAAGTGAACTCGCCTAAGAAGACGGCTTGAGAACTTTGACATTGGTCAGGATATTCAACTCAAGAAGAACCCTACTCGCTTCATGGAATGGCAACACCTCATCCGGCTCAACGCCAGAGGTTCATCTTTTGCAAGCACCAGGAGGTGCCCCCTGCAATCAACCAGTTCACCCTGGCCCTAGACCGGCAAAAGGCCACTCAGCTCTTCAAACTTGTGCGCAAATACTGACCTGAGCCCGTGCTGAGAAAAAAGCAGCCGGTGAAGGAGACATCCCAACAAGAAGACCCCCTGTGGCCAGAGCAGGTGCTAACACAGTGACTGCCTTGGTGGAGAACAAGAAAGCCAGCTGGTCGTCATCTCTCATGATGTGGATCCTAGTAGACGGCTTGTTTTCCCGCCAGCTCTGTGCCGGGAGATGGGAGTCCCCTGCCGCATAGTGAAGGACAAGGCCAAACTGGGCTGCCTCGCCCATCGGAATCAATCCCAGCTTTCCACAGTGAAGAAAAAGACTGTAAACCCCACTGAGTTCGGAATGGTGCAAGGCCTGGAGGCCGTGAAAGAGGCTACGGTATTTGAAACCCCAACAGTGCTGAACCCGCACACTCTGCTCTCAAAAGTCCCAGTCACCGCAACGGTATTCACGGTGTTCAACCTGGCCAGTGCCTTCTTCAGTGTCCCCCTCCACCTGGATGACCTGCCTGCCTTCACGCACCAGTGCAGTGCATATGGACAGTGTTGCTTCAAGGTGCTCAGAACAAGCCCTTCAAGTTTCACCAAGACAATGTCCTCCATCCTTGTCAACTGGATTGCAGAATATGCAGGAGTCACTCTTCTACAACACGTGGATGACCTTCTCTTTTGTGGGTTGACATCGATACCTGCACAGTCCATTCCCTGTTCCTTGAGGATCAGCAACGCAAAGTCTGGAAGAACAAAGTCCAGCGGTATCAGAAGCAAGTTACATCCCTGGGACACTGTATTGCCCACCAGACGAAACACCTGTCAAATGACTGGAAGACCACTGTGGAGAAGATGGCTCCCCCAACAACTCTGAAAATGCTGCAGGCCTTCCCTGGTCTAGTGTCGTATTGCAGAACCTGGATCCCTGATGCCTCAGTCCTAATGTAGCCTCTGTGCGCTTGCATCAACGAAACCCCGCTCCTTCTATCGGACGCAGTCTTTCTTCCATCAAGTAGACGGAAAGACTTCTCGTAGTCAGGTAGGCCTGGTATTGGCGCTGAGACTGTGGAGTTCTTCCAGTCTCCTGAATGAGTTGGGCGCCAGCTGTTATGGAAATTTAATTAGGATAAATCTATCCTGCAGTGTTTGCTGGTGCTGTTCCCAATTTTATCCTAATTGTCTTTTTGAGCGCTCAGAACGAAATGAGGACTGTCCACACGGAAGTGTCAGTATAACAGTTTGTCAAGACCAGCAGTTTATTATTCATTCAAGGTTTTATACGTTTACAAAAAGGGGCTGGTTAGTCAATTAACATACAATTAAAAGCTGCTAGATTATTGGCTGTTCTAGTGTAAGTATGATAATTATGATAATTATGATAAAAGGGCTGAAGTTGCAGATTTATTGTTTATTGTTCTTTGCCCCAGCTTTCCTGCATGACTAGTAAAGAAAACAATAGATATCTTTCCGAACACTCTGTTCTTGTTTCTGTATCCTTGGTAAAAAGTCCCTATGAACTATCTTTTGCAATAGCCTGATTTATGGAGGCCAGGGTTGTCTTAAACGACTGATTATAGCTAGCATCAGCTTTTTCATAGATATGTGTGAGCACAGGATTTTTTAGCAAGTGAGATCTATCTAACTGTAAATGCATATATATGAATATACATTGAATACGTGGAATACATATATATTTCCATGACATGAGGACCAACTGTGTTCACAGCAGGATGGCACTCACGAGTGGCTGGCGGGATACAGATGATATAGAATACCCAGACGATACACCTCCCACCGAGGACAGCTTATCCTTGCCTATGGGCAGCCTGGCACACATGAGGCAATACATGCTGCTCTGCTTGTGCAATGACCGCCAATGCTGATTATTGTGTAGTGACCCTGCTAGATTCCCACTACAAAAGCATAATGTGCCATTGTTATGTCAGTCTCTGGAGAGAGATTGGAAAATGTGGGAATACAAGCGCCTTGCACGCTTATACACCCAATACTGAAGATGTCCTCGCTTGATGGGGGCTCAGTGAAAGCACGAGGAGGAGGACAAAGTCTCCAACTGTGCTGATGCACGTCACCACCACGGAAGAGATGGTTAGCATAGCAGAAATGTGTAAAACCTTTTGCAGGACCTCGCAACATCTAGCACCACCATCTGATATGGTTCGTATTAGCAGGAGGCAGCATTTACGTTATGCCTGTGTAGCAACTCACTCCAGATTAATAGGTTAGATGCTAAAAAAAAAACAGCTGAGCCTGCTAGTTCCTGTAGACACTAGATATACTGACACCGCAGTCCCTAGTTGGTGCCTGCTGGTACAGATATAGCACTAACCAAAGAACTATTAGATGGCAACTGGGACCTAAACTCCTTAAACGTCCAAGTTGCTTTACGTTCCTCCTAAAGAAGCAGAGGGCAGAGCAGAGTGTAAATTAACTACAAGAGGAAAAGTGTGCTGAACCACATTAAAGATGTTAAGGTACTGTCACGCTAAACGAGATCGCTAACGAGATCGCTAATGCGTCACCGATTTTATAACGCAGTAGCGATCTCGTTAGCGACGTCGCTGTGTGTGACATGTTGCGGCGATGTGGCCCTGCTGCGATGTCGCTGATCGCTCATGAACTTTCTGAGCCGTCTTTTGGTCGTTGGTGTCCCGCTGGTGAGCCTGAATCGCTGAGTGTGACACCCTTTATGAACGACTTTACCAGCGTCTCAGGCGGGACTAGGTTTTCCCAACGACCGCAGAGGTCGTTATACAGATCGCTGATGAGTTGTGTTTGGAATCTAACTAGCGATCAGATAGCGATCGCACCAGCGATCTCGCCAGGTCGTGTCGTTGTCGTGATCGCTGGTGCGATCGCTAAGTGTGACAGTGCCTTTACAGTGAGCAAAGTAAATAACAAAATACCAATAAAAGAATAAAGAAATTACTCTTATCAAATATGCAGCCTACTTACTAAAGTTAAGCAGAAGAGAAGTCCAAAGTATAGCAAGGAAACAGTGAAAATCCTTATCTGAAAGCTCACAGATTGGCTCCAAACATCAATACAATGTCAGAACATCTACATGAATCTTTCACCAGCAGGAAACACCCACTGGAGGGAACAGAATATAAAGGTGCACCCAAAAGGTGAAATGTGAACAAAGGAAAACTCCTCTTTTAAGCTACACAGACTGCAGCCAGAAAACAGAATCCAAATACCCAAAGTCTCTCCTGTGGCTCAGCAGAAAGAGAGGCTGACTACAAAACACAAGCTCAGGGAATCAAATCCATGAGCATGACTGTTTCAATAACATGTTGGAAGATTTTATTATTGTGTTTATTTTTCTTTGTGTCACTATTTTCTACGTCCCAAGTTTTTTACCTACTTTGAATAAATGTTAAATTTTAGATAAAGGGAATCTCTCACCACTGCCTTCACAGTTATTTCCCAGACTAACAGAAAACTCACGTCGGTCCTGAAAAATTATTTCTTTGGCCTACTAATGGCAATGAGATTACTGATGCCAATTATTTATTTCTCAGACTACTAGAAAACTTATACCAGTCCAGAAAAATTATTTTTGGGGCTTAATTGGCAACAAAACAGCTGATACGATATATTTACTACTACTAAAACTGCTAGAAAACACATAGTGGTCCTGAAAAAATATTTTTTTAGTCTGCTAATGGCAATGAGATGGCTGATGACAATTATTTATTTATCATACTACTATAAAATATATAGCGGCTTAACGTAACTGTACTCCCACAGGTAATGGGTGCAGAGTACACACAGCGGCTTAGAGGACAGTACTCCCACAGGCCCGGGGACAGAGTACACACAGCAGCTTTTAGCACAGTACTAGCATGGCTGCGGTGGCTTCAGGAGTGCCCACAGTCTAAAAGCTTGTTGATTGTCTGCTCTGCAGCCTTTCAACAAGCTTCAATAGACTGCCGAACCCTTACAGGAAACCGGACATATGGCAAAAAGTCTGTGTTCAGGGTTTGGTACTGAACACTAGGTGTCCGGTATGAACCCTGAACTGGAAAGTTTGGGTTAGCTCATTCCTACTGTTGGTGAGACATATTTTGAACCCCGTTAGTTTTTTATCAAAGATTATGTGGCCACTCATTTTTGTGAATTACTTTTCCTGTGATCAACCAGGTTAGGAAAACTGGATCAACAGATTGTTGTGTTGGCTTTAGACTGTTAAATGATTGTTTAGTTGTAAAAGTCATACATTTGGGATTTTCTATTAATCAGCTTTGAAATAATTGAAACAACAAAATAATTACATGGAATTTGTCTTGAGGCTCAAACACCATAATCAGCTTAGTCATGTAGGTCTTTGAAGGATAAGCCAATCTATACCATTTTTTATATGATGCATTGATTCATGGTCACAAAATCCACATTTTAATTTGTGAGTCTGAAGTGCTTTTGCTATAATAAAAGCACTTCCTGTGTATTTGCCTCCCCAGCTCTAGTATCTGCCTAGCACCTCCTTCTGCTTAACTGACAACTCACTGGCTAGATTACACAACTATTGCGCTGACAGTCAATTAAAGAGGTGATGCTAGGCTGGTAATAGATCCAGGGAGGCAGAGACTCAGGATGTGCTCCAACCACACCCAGAGCACTTAAATCTTATTTTCATATGGTATAAACTGTGGATTTTTCCGCTATGGATTTTTCAGCTATGAAGAAGCAAATTTTATGCATAAAAGTATAGAGTGGTTTATTTCTTGAAAAATAAGAAATTCATAACCATATAACCTGTTTGGGGGAAGGGTTGATTCTCATAACAGATTTTCTTTAAAGATGTTTAAAATAAAATTTTGCAATGAAAAGTGTCTTTTTTTTTCTTGATTTCTTAGGATTATCGAACCTGATGATTAAATATTGGTTTCATTTAACACTTGCAATTTAATGTGGCACTATATTAAATTCCATTGAAAAGAACTTGGTAATCCTGTGTAGGACAGAAATGTACTGTACATCCAAACACATGGACAGGAAATATATATAAAAAGGGGTAAATAACAGAGGAAGACAAAAAAAAGAAGACGGTTTGTGTCTTTGTACAGTCAGATTGAAAGGTAATACTGGGTTGCCATAGAATGTGGCATTTTCTTGGGTCATCAGAATCTTCTGCCTCTAATTCCTCCATCCATATAATGAATTTGACCACCGTTGCAAACTCTTCTACAATCAGAGATTCTGTTTTTCACCGATGTCAATGTAATTTTCCATGACTGCCAGTCTCTTACAAAAGCTAAGCAATTCAAAAAATCTGGATAATAACCGGGCATGTAAATGCTAAAATGTCCTAATTAGACAAAAACAAAGGAGGTTTGAAAACTAACAGCAAAACAACCAAAAAAGAATTTTTAACTTGACAGGAGCATAAAAATTAAAGATTTATATATTTTGGATTTTCTTGTTTCAATGAGAAAATGCTCAAAGTTGTTCTGATGAAAGGAAAAAGGTTCTATAGCTGCTAGACGCTTCTTCTATAATCAGTACAACTATACTTCCAATTCCTTTCCATTTTCACTGTACCCCAGTCTCGGGCAGCCACCTTTGTGGTTCTTCTCTTTACTTCCTGGATACTTGTAGATTCCGAAAGACTCCTCCTAATTTTATGGTATTCTTTGCCCCCCAAGAGCAAAAAACAACAAAGACACAATCACATGGCATGTCTCCAAACCAATGTTATGCAACCAGGCAGAAAATCTGGCTGCATATATGTGAACTGCACACAGAGGATATATTATAAAAGTAGAAACATTTTATTGAACAGTTTTAAAACAAACATAAGAGAAAGAGTGACAGTGGTAACCAGAAATGGAGTGGAACCACACAGGTACTCAGGTACAATAACAATATAGTACTGGTATGCAGAAATGCACATAGAATAGAAGCGACCGTAGTAATAATATGCCAAAAGTCCGTATCAGGAGACTATATATAAAGTCTTACAGCCAAGGACCGGGCATTTAGTGACATTAGCCTAAACAAAAGCTGTACGCCAGTCTAAAGACATGCAGTCACAATTAAAGATAATGGTCGAACGCATACCTGAGACCCAGTGGTGCCACTCTCCCCAACGCGCGTTTCGGCGCTGTGCCTTCTTCCGGGGGAGGTATGCGTTCGACCATTATCTTTAATTGTGACTGCATGTCTTTAGACTGGCGTACAGCTTTTGTTTAGGCTAATGTCACTAAATGCCCGGTCCTTGGCTGTAAGACTTTATATATAGTCTCCTGATACGGACTTTTGGCATGTTATTACTACGGTCGCGTTTATTCTATGTGCATTTTTTGCATACCAGTACTATATTGTTATTGTACCTGAGTACCTGTGTGGTTCCACTCCATTTCTGATTACCACTGTCACTCTTTCTCTTATGTTTGTTTTAAAACTGTTCAATAAAATGTTTCTACTTTTATAATATATCCTCTGTGTGCAATTTTCCTCTGTTTGAGTTGAGATAATTCTTGCACTGAGTTCCCTTACCTAGGCACTGTGATACTAATAGCTGTATCTCTATTAAAAAGGTGCTAGCCTTGTATAGGTTATATATATGTGAACTGGCCTTCTCTGTTATATATAAAGCAGAAGATTAATAACATTCTGGATATTAATCAGATAAACATTCCAAGACCACATGCTAAATATCTCAGCATGTACAACGTGACATTCTGTGCAGTATTGATGCTGTAGTGTTTTTCGAAGTCTCTCGTGCTAAGAAAATTGCAGTGGGAAAGAAAGCACTTAGGTTACGTAAGTTTCTTCTCTGTGACTATCTCAGAAAAGTCTTTCCTCCCCATTCTTCCTACAAGCCCATGTTGCTACTTCCCAGTGGAGAAGTGTGGTTATTTTCAGCTCTAACTGTTCTTGTTACAAAAGAAAAAAACACGGAAAACAAAACAACAGATAGAGGCAAGATTAGGAAAAAAGGCAACATGATCAAAACTCTCAATAATCAGTAAAACACATCTGAATTTTCAAGCTAAGTTTTGAAAACCACAAATTGCAGACATTATACAGTCTACGGTGTCCATAATGAGACTAAAAATGTCTTATGTGCAGAATATTATCCTTTGTTAACATCTGGATAATTACAGTCTGATAGCTCTCTGACTCTCCCACCCACACACACACACACACACACACACACACATATATGTATAGTTATTTTCCTTGACGGACATAAGTATGTACCCGTCACATTAGTACATTATTAGTAGCATTAGTCTTTTTATTATAGCACATTGATTACCTGATGCTGTACACGAGAAGAGGTTACTTGCAAAATACAGATAAAAATTACAGTGAACAAACTAACAATGATAGACTGGTACAGAGGGGAGCTGACCCTGACCTTAGTGGCTTACAGTCTACAGGATAATGGGGAAGGTAGACATTTGTTTGGGGAGTTTTGGTAGCTCCAGTGGTGAAGAGGTGGCAGCGGGGTGATTACAAGCTGTAAGCTTTCTTGATACATTTTCAAATTCCATTTGAAAGTTCTGAGTGTGGGGCACAAAATTCCAGAGCTTGGGGAATACTCAGGAGAAGTTTTGAGTCGATTGGGTGAGGAACTTTTAAGTAGAGTTGAGCCAATATTTCTATATTACAATCAGCAGCGAATATTGAATTTGCAATGCTGAACGTCATTGGAGACTGTAGGAGTAGAGATGCGCGAATATATTCAACGCTGATCACCAATCATAAATTTGGCACAAATAGGGTACAAATACGGCACGAATATGGCAAATTAAGATTCGGCGATAATTTCCGAACTTTTTCGCTCAACTCTACTAATAAGTGTGAAGGCGAGAAGGAGGTCTTGGGAGGACAGGAGATTGTGTTGGAACATATCGAGAGATTAGTTCTGAGCTATGCTGAGGAGACAGATTATGAATGGCTTTGTAGGTCGGTGTTCATAGTTTGAACTAGATATTTGAGGAATTGGGAACCAATGAAGGGATTTGTAGAGAGAAGAAGCAGAGGAGTAGCGAGGACAGAAGTGGATTAGTCAGGCAGCAGAGATGAGGACAAATTGGAGAGGAGCGAGGTTGTTAGTAGGGAGGCCACAGAGGAGGATATTGCAGTAGTCAAAGTGGAAGATGATGAGGCATGCACTAACATTTTAGCAGATATAGGGTTGAGGAACTTACCCCTGGCCTTGATGTCAGCGACCCTAAAAAAGCCGACATCAGACCCATAACTTTTACCTCACTTGCTACCTCACGATGGCAGGGAAGAGCGGAGGCGAAGTGTCAGAATTGGCGCATTTAATGAATGTGCCATTTCTGGGGCGTCTGAGGGCTGATGTCTTTAGTCTGATAGGGGGCCAATATCCAGCCTATGTCCCAGCCTATTCATATCAACCCGCAGCTGACTGTTTAGCCTTTGCTGGTTAGCAAGTATAGGGGAGACTCCACATTATTTTTTTTGGGGGGTCCCCCCTATAATAACCAGTAGGGATGAGCGAATAGCTTTGGATAACTCCTTATCCGAATAGCTATAGCGCTTACTGAATAGCTGCATCGGGAACTTGGATACCTGGAGCGCTACCGGTAATCAGCTGTTTGTTGGGCTCTCCATGCATGTGTTGTGACTGTCACACAGTCATGACACATGCAGCTGCAGCGCCGAACAGCTGATTATGTCCAGTAAAGGCTAAGAAAACAGCTCTGCGCTGTTATTAATACACTGGGAACCTTTCTGTCTATTGGCCCCTTCCCAGAATATTAACTCCAAACCCCAGCTGTTGGCTTTCCTTCAGCTGGTTAGGAAAATTAAGGGTGATCTCACACCTTTTTTTTTTTTTAGTGTACTGTGTTTTTTGGACTGTAAGATGCACTGGACCATAAGACGCACTTAGGTTTTAGAGGAGGAAAATAGAAAAAAAAATTGAAGGAAAAAAAAAAATGTGCTCAATTCTGTACTAATATATCCTGGAATATACATGTCCCCATTCCAGTTATACATGGTCCCTTCATCCCTATATTTGTATGCATGGCCCCCTCATCCCTATACTGGAATGCATGGCCCCCTCATCTCTATCCTGGTATGCATGGCTCCCTCATCTCTATCCTTGTGTGCATAGTCCCCGCATCCCTATCCTTGTGTGCATAGTCCCCTAATCCCTATCCTGGTATGCATGCCCCTCTCATCCCTACCCTGGTATGTATGGCCCCCTCATCCCTATCCTGTTATTCATGGCCCCCTCATCCCTATCCTGGTATGCCTGGACCCAATCAGAAAAACATAAAAAATTAAACCATTCTACTTGTCTTCTTGTAATCAGCGAATGGCAGTGACTTCATGTGCTGCTTACAAGCAGAGGACAGCTTTCGGAATGCTCACTGCTCCACACGCTGGGACTATGGGGGTGTGGCGCAGTGAATAATCATTGATTTTTAATAGCAGGCATAGTGTTAGCTGCAGCAGCCAGCTTCCTGCAGTGGCCGAGCGATCACGTGTGCCCGTTACTAAAGAGAATGAATATTCACTGCTCTCCACGCCCATGGGCATGGAGAGTAGTGAATGTTCAATCCCTTTAACAGTGTGCACACATTATTGTCTGGATGGTGCATTGAGCCAGTGGCTGCGACTACTGTGCCCGCTATTAAAGATCAATGAATATTCAATTCTCCTCACGCCCATGGGAGTGGAGAGCAGTGAATATTCATTCCCATAAGTAGTGGGCACACTGTGGAGCCCAGCAGCTGCAAGAAGCCAGCGGTTGCAGCTAACAGCGTATCCTTTATTAAAGAGAAATGAATATTCACTGCTATCCTTTCCCATTGGTGTGGAGAGCAGTGAATATTCATTTCTCTTTAGCAGCAGGCACAGCGGGAATTAACCCCAGCAGCTGTTTCATGCCACCGTGACTTGTTGCTCCGCCGCTGCTGCTCCTCCAACATCCACAGCCAGAGCAGGTACATCTGGGTTATAAGATGCACCACCGATTTTCTTTAACCCCTTAACCCCAAGGGTGGTTTGCATGTTAATGACCGGGCCAATTTTTACAATTCTGACTGCTGTCCCTTTATGAGGTAATAACTCTGGAACGCTTCAATGGATCCCGGTGATTCTGACATTGTTTTCTCATGACATATTGTACTTCATGATAGTGGTAACATTTATTTGATATATGACTTAAGTTTATTTGTGAAAAAAAACTGAAATTTGGCGAAAATTTCGCAAATTTCCAACTTTGAATTTTCATGCCCTTAAATCACAAAGATATGTCACACAAAATACTTAATAAATAACATTTCCCACATGTCTACTTTACATCAGCACAATTTTGGAACCAAAATTTTTTATTTCTTAGGAAATTATAAGGGTTAAAAGTTGACCAGCGATTTCTCATTTTTACAACACCATTTTTTTTAGGGACAACATCACATTTGAAATAACTTTGAGGGGTCTATATGATAGAAAATACCCAAAAGTGACACCATTCTAAAAAATGCACCCCTCAAGGTGCTCAAAACCACTTTCACAAAGTTTATTAACCCTTCAGGTGCTTGACAGGAATTTTTGGAATGTTTAAAAAAAAAATGAACATTTACCTTTTTTTTCACAAAAATGTACTTCAGATCCAATTTTTTTTATTTTACCAAGGGTAACAGGAGAAATTGGACCCCAAAAGTTGTTGTACAATTTGTCCTGAGTACGCTGATACACCATATATGCAGGAAAACCACTGTTTGGGCGCATGGCAGAGCTCGGAAGGGAAGGAGCGCCATTTGACTTTTCAATCAAAATTGTCTGGAATTGAGATTGGATGCCATGTCGCGTTTGGAGAGCCCCTGATGTGCCTAAATAGTGGAAACCCCCCACAAGTGACTCTATTTTGGAAAGTAGAGCCCCTAAGGAACTGATCTAGATGTGTGGTGAGCACTTTGAACACCCAAGTGCTTCACAGAAGTTTATAACTTAGAGCTGTAAAAATAAAAAATATTTATTTCACAAAAATGATCTTCTCGCCCCAATTTTTTATTTTCACAAGGGTAATAGGAGAAATTGAACCACAAAAGTTGTCCAATTTGTCCTTATTTCGCTGATACCATATATGAGCGCACAGCATAGCTCGGAAGGGAAGGAGCACCGTTTGACTTTTTCAGCGCAGAATTGGCTGGAATTGATATCAGACGCCATGTCACGTTTGGAAAGTCCCTGATGTGCCTGAACAGTGGAAAACCTGCAATTCTAATTTCAACCCTAACCCCAACACACCCCTAACCCTAATCACAGCCCTAACCATAATCCTTACCACAAACCTAACGCTAACACACCCCTAATCCCAACATTAACCCTAATCCCAACTCTAAATTTAGCCCCAACACTAACCCTAACTTTAGCCTTAATCATTGCCCCAACCCTAGCTCTATCCCTAGCCTCAACCCTAACTTTAGCCCTAACCCTGATGGGAAAATGGAAATAAATACATTTTTTTTAGTTTATTATTTTTCCCTAAGGGGATGATAAAGGGGGTTTGATTTATTATTTATAGCGGGTTTTTATGTTTGGCAGCTGTCACGCTAAAAGAGGCTTTTTATAGTTTGAGAGCTATAATTTTTCCATATTTTGGCCCACAGAGTCATGTGAGGTCTTGTTTTTTGCAGGACGAGTTGACGTTTTTATTGGTACCATTTTTGGGCACATGACTTTTTTTATCGCTTTTATTACGATTTTTGGGAGGCGGAATGAACAAAAACCAGCAATTCATTAATTTCTTTTGGGGGGGCGTTTATACCGTTCCGAGTGTGGTAAAAATGATAAAGTGGTTTTATTCTTTGGGTCAGTACGATTACAGCCATACCTAATTTATATAATTTTTTTATGTTTTGGAGCTTTTATACAATAAAATCTATTTTATATAAAAGATAATTATTTTTGCATCGCTTTATTCTGAGAGCTATAACTTTTTTATTTTTTACCTGATGACGCTGTATGGTGGCTCGTTCTTTGTGGGACAAGATTACGTTTTCAGCGATACCATGTTTATCTATATCCATCTTTTTTATCGCGTTATTCCACTTTTTGTTCGGCGATATGATAAAGCGTTGATTTTTTGCCTTGTTTTTTTTATGGGGTTCACTAAAGGGGTTAACTAGTGGGACAGTTTTATAAGTCGGGTTGTTACGGACGCGTCAATACCAAATATGTGTACTTTTATTGTTTAGATTTTTTTTGTTCAAATATATTTATTGATAGAATAAATATTGATTTTTATTATTTTTTATATTTTTACAATTATGTAAAAAAAATTTATTCAATTCTTACTTTTACACTGTGTCCCACTATGGGACACTCATTTTCTGCAGGCTGATCGCTTATATGGCATGCAGATCTGCATGCCATAAGCTGTCAGTGCTGCAGAGGTTTGTCACTAATCTCAGAGGCTTACTGACATGCACTGCACATGACATGAAGTCTCTGAGCTCCGGTAACCTGGATGTCGTCATGACGACAATGGGTTACCATGGGAATGATCGGGACCCCACGTCATGACACGGGGTCTCCGATCCAAAGGCAGAGGAGCTGTCAGAGCTGACAACCCCCTTTCCTGCTCCGGAACGCTGCAATCTTGTTTGATCGCAGTGTTCCGGGTGTTAAAGTCCTGGGAGTGGTCCGTGACCGCTTCTGGCACATAGTGCCAGGTGTCAGCTGTGAGTGCTGCTGAACGCGTATGACATACTATCCCATCCATGGTCATACGGGCCCAGGTCACATAAGTGCCTCTTATAGTCCAAAAAAATATGGTAATTATTTCTTTATTACGCGCGATACAAAGGCGGACGATGCGGACTACAAGTTTCTTCAGCGTCGCCTGTTCTTGCTGATCGTATGGAGACCAGGCGACAATGATGAGAGCTGCATTCAACACCCAGCGCAATGGAACAGCGCTAACTGTACTGCTTTTTCCCAGGCACTGGTACGTGTCACACTGATGCGGCATTCAAATGGCACACGTATTCCACATGTATGTTACACACAAACACACGTACACCGATAGCACTGGTACTCTTTTTTTCAGTAGCGGTAATATCAGGACGTGTGAAGGGGGCCTTACAGAGATTGCTATGTGGTACACAGATTGTTAATAAATTGTTGTCACAACCGACCTGATTAATGTTGGTGCTTTTAGTTTATGATGGAAATTAATTCAGAATAGATTACCTTTAAGTGTTGTGGAAACTAATGTCTGCACAGAGATAGGGCCCCGTCTCACATAGCGACACACCAGCGATCCCGACAACGATCAGGATCGCTGGTGTGTCGCTACATGATCGCTGCTGAGCTGCCAAACAGGCAGCGCAGGCAGCGATCAGGACAGCGACACTGCGGGTAATGTCGCCTAGTTACTTACCGTTGGATACCAGCCCGCTGATGCAGGGAGCTGGTATCCAAGGTACACGTCAGATTTCCAGGCACAGCCCCGCGCCTGGAAACCCGATGTGTACCTTGGTTACCAGGAGATCGCTGGTCTCCTGCCTGTCACGCAGCGATGCGTGCTGGCCAGCGGGAGACCAGCGATCAAAAAAAAAAGTCCTGGCATTTCTGACACGACCAGCGATTCACAGCAGGGGCCTGATCGCTGGTTCGTGTCAGACATAGCGAGATCGCTGCTGAGATGGCAGTTTAGCAGCGATCTCGGTAGCGATCTCACTATGTGAGACGTGGCCCATAGAGTATATTAATTGTATTGCAGTGTTAAGCGTCAGCCAAGAGGATGATATGTTTGTCATAGTTATACGAGCTAGGGCTATAGCAAGATAAGATAAGATAAGATTTATTTCCACTGGCATATTATACACTGCTGAGCAGTGATCACCATTCACACCAGGCAGTCCTTGTCTCCATTGTTCTCGCAATCTAATTTCAAACACCAAATTCACAGGAAACCAATTAACCAGTATGTTTTTGAGTTGGAGGAAACTAAAGTCCATGGAGATAATATACAGAAACATGCAAACTCCCTGCAGCTGTGGTCAGGACCTCCGTGCTGACCGCTGAGCCATCGTGCTGCCCTGATCTCAGAAGACAAACTTGTGTTCTTAAACAAGTTTTTGGCTCTGGTTTATAATAATAAATAATAATAATTTTTATTTTTATAAAGCGCTAACATATTCCGCAGCACTTTACAGTTTGCACACATTATCATCGCTGTCCTCATTGGGGCTCACAATCTAGATTCCCTATCAGTATGTCTTTGGAGTGTGGGAGGAAACCTGAGAACCCGGAGGAAACCCACACAAACACGGGGAGAACATACAAACTCCTGTGTAAAACTGCTGGACAAGATTGAACAAAGTAAAAATAATGATTTCTTATTGAAAAATTCATAGCTCGTGTTTTATCTTCCTGGTCGTCTGATTCTACGTGTAGTTGGAATAAGTCTCTGGGTCATTTGATCTGGACAAAGAATAGAAATAGAAATATGCTTCATTGAATAAAAAGTGTCTCGGCTGTCAGTGGCCATACAAATCCAAGAATAAGAATTAGATGAGCTATTGTCAGGAGGGATCACCTGATACTCGGAGCTGCAGCTGACCAAAGTCCATAGTGTATGTAATGTAATGTAGTAATGCTGTTGGTAATGTTTTGTTTGTAATGCTGCTGTGATACCATAATTTCCCTCGGGATCAATAAAGTGTATCGTATCGTATGAAGATGGCACCCCACAGCTCCGAACGCTGTGCGCTCATGGCATTTTTTGTGTATTTCGGCTCAACCTCCATAGAAATGAATATAATCTGAGGTGCATTACTAAAGAAGAGCCACTAAACCGTATGCGAGGTTGTGGCGTTACCCCTCAAGCTTCAGGCATCCGCGGCTCCAGGTATCAGTGTTGTGAATAGGCTGGAAATGAGTTCTGAGCAGAAGCTCCCTCTGGTGGTTACAAAACGGTACTGGACTGTCCAGTGAAGATTGTGAGGATTGGGAATCAGGTGTTACTGACTGGTCTTATATAAGGGAGTCACCTTCCCATCAGGGTTGCCGGTGATCAATTGTTCTGGTCTCAATCCTTGATTCCTGTTTCCTTGGTAGCCTGCTGTGTCGTGTCTGAATCTCCTGCTAACAGATAAGACATTTTCTTCTTTTTGTTTTTGTGCTTGATTTTTGCATTTTGTCCTGCACTTCTGTGGGGGCCTTCAGGGTCCCCTCTGGGGGCTTTTGCCCTCTCAGTTCAGTTCAGCCACTGATGTTTGTACATTTGCTTTTTCCAGTTTTTTTCAGTGGCTGCTGTTTTGTTTTTGGTTACACCAGAGAACTAATTTAGGTGGTAGAGGTCGTGTGATCTCAGGTGTTTTTGAAATTAGTGGAGTTGGTGCTTTTCAGGGTTTTTTTGGGATTGCAGTAAGTACCCTTCCTATCCTTTTCTATTTAGTAAGTTTGGGCCCCAACGTTTGCTCATACTATTTTCTGTCTGTGTCAGTATTTCTTCTTGTCTAACCGCCATTACATGTTTGGGGCTTTCTATGTTCTTTGGGGATCTGCTCCGGGGCAGATAGCTTTCCTCTTTCTATCTTTAGGTGTAGTTAGTTTCTCAGGCTGTGACGAGGCGTCTAGGACCAACGTAGGAACGCTCCACGGCTGCCTCTAGTTGTGGTGGTTAGTCAGGGTACTGCAATCTCATAGTTTCCAACTGCTCTGGTGTATTTCCTTTTTTGCTGCTCTCCTCAGCTACCAAATCATAACATATCAGCTGATCACAGGGATCTAGGGTGTCAAACCCTCAGCAATAATCACCAATCGTAAGAAAAGGTCACCAATACCTTTGTCCTAAACAACTCCTTTAATATCCATGATGGTCTTCAAGGTGTCCACCTTGGAGCAAATTAGGTTCTCCTGATGTAGTTTGTTCTGAGCAAATGTATATAATGAAACAATTACTGTATTTTAAGTGTAACTAAAGTTCTAAAGCATTTTCATATTTTGTAGGCTCTTTAAGCACTGTTGGTCAATGGGGAGGTGGAGTCCTGAGACCTCCACCCATTGATCAAACCGCAGGACAGAAGTTCTTAGCTTACGCATGAGCATGTGCACAGCGGTGTGTAGACCAATAGACTTTCTATTGACCCTGTATACTGCAGTGCCCATGTACAAGCTGAGTGCTTGTGTCCTCGGGTTTGAGTGATCAATGGTGGTCTCAGAATCCAGACCCCTACTGATCAACAGTCTTCAGAAGAACTACAATATATCAAAAAATGTTTTAAAGTCATTGAGTGTTCAGAGTTTGTGGTTATTATCCAATTCCTCTGCAGATGCCTTTTTTTCTGTGTTTTCTACCTGCATGTCCGTGATATTACCATGGGAGAACGTTGCTGAATGAAAGGGATTTGGACTCCTTGTAGAAGTCAGCGGCCTATGCAGCTTATGTGCAGCCCTGTACATCAAAACTTGGGAAAAAGATCTTGGATAGAATTTATAAAGAGAGTGAAAGAAAATATAACCGTTTTATTCAGAACCACAATTGGGTTAACCTAAATGTTAATATTCTTTCCAAAATTTTGGCAAAATTGAAGTTCTGTTTATATAGGAAAACAAGTGCGCTGCATGCAAGGGTCCAGATACCGCAGGGAATTTGTTGTGGTCCTGTATCTTTAAACCAGTTTGAAGGGGATATATGGGAAAATACATGGTTCTTTTTTGCGAAGCGTGTTATGCAGAGCGAGTGATTATGATTAAATGCCTGTGTGCAGGGGACCATTTTGGCCCTCTAACATGCGCTGTTGGCCAGGGTTGCCAACTGTCCCGAAACTCCAGGACGGCCCGTTTTTGCCCTATTCATAAAAGAAATTTAAGGCGTCAGTGATTTTTCTTTTAAGCTGAAAAAACTTTTACAGATTGTTTTGACTGTAATTCTCATCATTTTACAGTTAACAGTAAACACAGCTGATGTCTCCATATCAGAGGTATGGGCTGTAGACTTGGATCACTCATAATGATGATTATTTCTTACGGCTTTCCAATGTATCTGTAAAAAATATTGGATGTTTTGATAAGCCGTTCAGAAAAAAACAGAAAACCAATTTCACAATCGTGACTATGTTAGTCGATCACTGCTCATTTACTGACCTGTTCACACAAGGCAGTCAGTCTGTATGGGGACGAACGATTATTAATACACAGCATATTGTTAGCAGTAAATTTCCATTTACACAAGCAGCATGTTTATAGGAGCAGATAATCGGGAATCTGCGTTCTTATGAATGCTTGTTCGATGACTATCGCTTCGCATAAGGGGCTTTAGCTCCCAATTCTTGGGGTTGTGTATATGGCGGTATAACTTGTATGCCATGTATAAATTGGGGCGGTGTATATGGCGATGTATCTTGTATGCAGTGTATAAATTAGGGCTGTTTATATGGCGGTGTATCTTGTATGCAATGTAAAATTTATGGCTGTGTATATGGCGGTGTATCCTGTATGCCGTGTATAAATTGGGGCAGTGTATATGGCAGTGTATCCTGTATGCCGTGTATAAATTGGGGCTGTGTATATGGCGGTGTATCCTGAAGCCATGTATAAATTGAGCTGTGTATATGGCAGTATATCTTGTATGCCATGTAAAAATTGTGGCTGTGTATATGGCGGTGTATCCTGTATGCCGTGTATAAATTGGGGCAGTGTATATGGCAGTGTATCCTGTATGCCGTGTATAAATTGGGGCTGTGTATATGGCGGTGTATCCTGAAGCCATGTATAAATTGGGGCAGTGTATATGGCAGTGTATCCTGTATGTCGTGTATAAATTGGGGCTGTGTATATGGCGGTGTATCCTGAAGCCATGTATAAATTGGGCTGTGTATATGGCGTTTTTTCTTGTATGCCGTGTATAAATTGGGGATGTGTATATGGCGATATATCTTGTATGTCATGTATAAATTGGGGCTGTGTATATGGGGGTATATCTTGTATGTCGTGTATAAATTGGGGATGTGCATATGGCAGTATATCTTGTATGTCATGTATAAATTGGGGCTGTGTATATGGCGGTATATCTTGTATGCCCTGTATAAATTGGGGCTGTGTATATGGCGGTATATCTTGTATGCCCTGTATAAATTGGGGATGTGCATATGGCAGTATATCTTGTATGTCATGTATAAATTGGGGCTGTGTATATGGCGGTATATCTTGTATGCCCTGTATAAATTGGGGCTGTGTATATGGCGGTATATCTTGTATGCCCTGTATAAATTGGGGATGTGTATATGGCGGTATATCTTGTATGCCCTGTATAAATTGGGGATGTGTATATGGCGGTATATCTTGTATGCCCTGTATAAATTGGGGCTGTGTATATGGCGGTATATCTTGTATGCCCTGTATAAACTGGGGCTGTGTATATGGCGGTATATTTTGTATGCCCTGTATAAATTGGGGATGTGTATATGGCAGTATATCTTGTATGCCCTGTATAAATTGGGGATGTGTATATGGCAGTATATCTTGTATGCCCTGTATAAATTGGGGCTGTGTATATGGCGGTATATCTTGTATGCCCTGTATAAATTGGGGCTGTGTATATGGCGGTATATCTTGTATGCCCTGTATAAATTGGGGCTGTGTATATGGCGGTATATCTTGTATGCCCTGTATAAATTGGGATGTGTATATGGCGGTGTATCCTGTATGCCCTGTATAAATTGGGACTGTGTACGGTATATAGCGGTGTATCTTTTATGCAGTGTATATGGCGGTATAAGTTGTTTTACTATAGGCGGTGTAATTGTATACCTGTACGGTGATACACATCACACTGGGGGGTTACATCAGAATATACTGTACCTCTGATGGAATCCTCTGATGTGATTGGAGCCGAGACAATTTAGATAAATTCTAGCTGCAGCTCGCTCACAGAGTAAATCAGACATTTTTCATCATCATCACATTTTCAATAAACATTTTCATAAACCTATTAAGACAGACGTGAATAATCCTCAGAGATAACATTGTGGGGCGAGGCGGCTCAGACTTCTATGATTAATTATGTGTGAAATAAGGTACCAGTCACAATTCTGCTCCTGAGCAACTGCAGTAATTGTAGATTAGCCATGTTGACACATTTTACTGTAAGGAGAGCGCTGATAATGTCATGTATATTTCATCCCGTTCCAACTTGAAATAATAAACCAGGTTTTAAAGCGCCAATCTTCAATATAAAGGTAAATCTATGCCCAAAAGCAAATGTTTTCCCACGAGGAACTTTTGTTGCGTTTTTGATGCTGCAGATTTTCTGCCCGTATTATTATTTAAATTAAGTTACTTCTGTTTTTATTGCGTGTTTTGTGTGTTTTACATGCGTTTTTATTGTGTTTTTTTATGTTGCTTTTTTGTCTCTTGTTGGTGTGTCATGCTTTAAATAAAGCTGCTTTGTATTTGATCCTTCCTGGTATTTGGCTTTGAGAAAACTTTATTGCTATACTTAGGTGCGGATTACTTGCGTTTTTGGTGCATTTCCGCTGCCGAAACCACTTAAAACACATGTATTTTTTACCTTCTGAATTTCCACACCTAATGCAAATCTACAGATAAAATCCACACCGAAAACTCAGCGTATCCCCAAGATAAATTGACGTACTGCTGATTTGAAACGCACCACAGGTCGGTTTTGCTCTGTTAAAAAGAAGCATAGTGGGCAGGACATTTCTATAAATCCCATCCACTCTGCTAGATCTGTAAGACACTGCAGTTTTGACGCAGAAAAATCTGCAATTTCAAAAACTGACCAAAAACTCATTGTGGGAACATAGCTTTGGTTTTAGATATTCGGTGATAAAGCTGAGATCTGTGTTACTGATTTAGAAGGGATACAGTGTACAGTTTTGCAACCACCTTTCACCTTTTTGTGCTCCCATGCATCTTAAAAAAAAAAATGCAACTTTGCACATTAAGGCTGTGTGCACAGGTTGTCTGATAGACACCTCTCCACTACTAACCCCAGGGTTTGATGTCAACTGTGTTTTTGGACAATTCACAGCAGACATCAACAGCAACTACCATTACACCGATGCTACTGCACCAGGGCAACCAATAAGAGCAGTGATGCTCCACTTCTGGGGTGGCTGAGGGCTGGTATTTTTAGGCTGGGATGGGCTCAATACGATACACTTTATTGATCCTGAGGGAAATTATGGTATCACAGCAGCGTTACAACAGCATTACAAACAAAACATTACAAACAGCATTACATAGAGTAATTACTAGACACAGAACTTGCACATGACTAACCACAATACATAACAAAGGTACACAAATCTCTAATCATTTCCATTAGTGCACCAGTCCTAGGTCGTAGCCATCTTTCACCCTTAGTGAATTGTTATACATCCCCATAGCGGTAGGCACATACGATTTCCTGAATTTCTCCTTCTTGCACCTTGGAAGGATTAGATGGCTGCTGAATGTGCTCTTCTGCTTCAAGAACAGCTCGAATACCCAGAGACCGTCCCAGCCTGATAATATAAGGTAAATGGAAAGAAAAAAAGAAGCACAGAACATAAGCGCACTCACAGCACCATTATACAGAAAAGCCTTTATTAAAGATACAAAAATGTCAGACAGACCAAATGCATGTTAAAAACAATTCAAACACATGATGAAAAAATCCGTGATAGGCAGGTGAAAAAAATTACATGCACATATAAGACATATTTAAAGCCGTATAACCTCTCCCAGATGGATGATGAAAAATATGTGACACACAAAGGATAGTAATCCCTTAGAAAAATTACATGGTAAAGAAAATAGTTTAAGAAGAGAAAATATGCATGCAATGAATCAATAATAGATGTGAATAATGCAAGCCAAGAAAATACAACTCCTCAAATTCTTTTTCATGTAAATGGAACAATACATGGAATATGGTGTCAAGTTACATAATAATTACCCAGGGAGAGTCACACTGCCCACAGACCCAACAAGTATCGCTGCTACCTGCAGGTTCGTCAGGGGAAGTAGCCAGGCACAGGAGCAAGCCCCTTAAAAAATGCAATTGCAATCACATCAGTGAGCGTTGTCACCTGTGTGCTGCGTTCACTGAGTGAGACAAATAGTGTAGGACTGAGGCTGGCATCACACTAAGGAGGAATACGGACGAGTGAGAGGCGTGAAAACCACGCATTACACACGGACCAATATTTCTCTATGGGGTAGCTCAGATCATGCCTATTTTTCTCGCCCGTATGTTACGGTGCGATACACCCGCAGCATGCTGCGATTGTCATCGTATTACGCCAGTTGTACGCCAATGAAAGTCTATGGGTGCGAGAAATCAACGGATTACACAAGGACCACATGTGTGACTTGCGAGAAATACGCATCGGTGTCCTTTAGAAAAGCCGGCAATTCATCCGCGGCTATACTGTAAAATCACACTGACAGGTTTAATAAAGAATAGAAAGAATAGCTATATACACATAGAATACATATATATATATATATGTATATATGTCATTGTGACATATATATATATATTTATAGTTCAAACACTTCTACATAGTATATTAGCCGCTAATTCAATTGCCGGCTTTTGTGAAATTACAGAACCCGACATGAAATGACACATGGTTTACATACAGTTAACCATGTAATTTGATATCTGGTTTTCACTAACAATTACATGAGTGTATGTGTGCAAAATTTCATACATGTAGGGGTTAATTAAAGGTGTAAGTTCGTTGAAAAAAAATGCGTAGGCTTCCGCTGTATTTTGTCCACTAGACAGGGAAAGCCAGCGAGTGGGGGCAGATAATATAAGCCTAGGGAGGGTGCATTTTTTTTGTGCCCCCCCCCCTGGCTGCTAAGATCTGCACCCAGCCACCCCAAAAAAGGCACATCTATGAGTAGATGCGCATTTTCTGGCACTTAGCCCATCTATTCCCATTGCCCTGTAGCGGTGGCTAATGGGTTAATAATGGGTTAAGGCCACCTTGCTATTGGAAAGTGACTTTAAGACAGGTTAATAATTGAGAGTTGTCAATTAGACAACTATCAGTTATTAATCCTATTGTATAAATGTTTACAAAAAACGCAGACACATTAATTAAAAATTATTTTAATGAAATACAGTTTTTGACCATATTGTATTTAACTGGTACTCCATCCTATTCCCTTGCTCTCCTGTAATAAACATAACATAATAAAGCAACATTATTCGAACCTCTCCGGCGCTGTCAGGTCCCCCTATGTAATCCTTCTGAAAGGGTTAACGTTTACTGCGGGGACCGGAGCGAATGCTCCAGCGTCGCTGTAAACCCCCGAATGAATGAGTTCCTCTCCTGGCCGACAGGAGAGGAAGTGATTAGCTGGGAAGCTTAATTGATTGCTTCCCAGGCTAATCAGTTCAGTTCAGGTCAGCCGGGGACTCTGCACAGCATCAGTGACGTCAGCGGAAATCCACGGCTGACCTGAAGTGAACTGATTAGCCTGAGAAGCAATCAATTAAGGAAGGAACCCCGTATGCGGAAGCCCGTGTGGGTTTTCACTGTAGGTCTAACAAAGTGACTCTTCATGAGTGAATCACGGAGGTTGGGAGCCCTCCATGCAGTTAACAGCGTTTTTTCTGGTGGGTGGGGGGACCATTATTTGTCTGTCTGTATGTCTATATCTATTATCTATGTATCTCTATTATTGTAAGGTTCTGTGTACATGTTCCTGAAACTCAGTTTGTTCGTCAGCCATTTTACTTTCTGTCTTGCTGCAGCTATCTTGCCCTCAGTCAAAATGGAGTTTCCAGCTTGCATGTTCCCGCCCTGATTCTCTCCTTTTGCTTCTTAAGCAGCCACAGCTGAGCAATCAGTGCTTCAGAATCTAGCCTGCAGTGAACCTGTGACCTGACTCCTAAAGCCTTGGACCTTGTACTCCAGCTATTCCTACTGAGGAACTCTGAAGCACTTGTGGACTCTGAACCCTGCTCTTTGAAAGACCCACGTTTGCATGGACTTACGGTAACAGAGAAGAAGATCCTGAACCTGTTGTGGAGAGTGATTGCTGAGCTTAGATTACTCTGGCCTGCTGTGTCTCCTGCTTCTGTGTCTGCAAACTGTGTGACTATTTTTGCCAACTTGTATGAAGTAATACAAGACTTTCTATTTCTCCTTCGTCTCATTGGGGGACACAGGACTGTGGGTGTATGCTACTGCCACTAGGAGGCTGACACTAAGTAAACATAAAAAAAGGTTAGCTCCTCCTCCGCCGTATACACCTCAGCACTGGCCACAGGCAAATCCAGTTATTGCTTAGTGTCTGATGGAGGCACACGTCTGGTTCAGTTTCCAGACCATTTTTTTTTTTTTTTCCCCACGAAGATGAGATAGGGGCGACGGATCCTATTGAAAGGGTCCGATCTCCCCAAACCATCAACGGGCGAGCACGTGGAGTAAAGCCTCCATCGTATCCTCTCCCGCAACGTGGGACATAAATGCCGGACTCAGCCCTGACCACCCTAAGGTATTGAAACCCTAGGCTGTACAGAGGCGGGAGTTAGTCCGTGCGGCCCCCACTGCACCACCAATGCTAGACTGCGGTGCTGCAAGGTGGCGGACGGTCCCTCTCCTCATCCCCTGAAGGGGTGATGGAGTTAGGGTTCCTGCACCGTCTTTTTTACTTTTCACGGAGAGTCCCCCTTTTTTAATGCGCTGCATGTGAAGGATTGGAAGAAGAATCTCACCTTCAAATGGCATAGAGATACAGCAACGCTCCGTAGTTCCCGGCTTCCTGGACTAGGCCGCGGGCTGAAGAAATATGGTAGCGGGGTCGTGAGTATGGGCCCGCTTCCGGCGGCGTCCCTCTCCTCTCTGCAGCAGTACCCTCTCCAGACAGCCTCCCCCCAGGTCGGGGAGTTGAAGCAAGAGCCAGGCGTGCTCATGGACACCTTAGGTCCGACTTTGGGGTGTCCGCCGCCGGGGGGAAAAAATTTAGGCCGCGGCTTCTAATGGCGCTAGGCCGCGGCTTCAAATCTAGTCCCCGGCTTTTTCCGGGGACTGGGCCGCTAGCCAGAGTGTTTTGCGGCGTCAGCTTGAGGGGGCGCGGTCGCGGAGGTGGGCTCCGCCTCCGGCGGCGTCTCTTTCCGGTGGACCCGCCCTCCGACTTTGGGGCCGCCGCCCCCGGAAATTTAGATCGCGGCTTAAGTGACCGCTAGGCCGCGGCTTCAAATTTAGTCCCCGGCTTTTGCCGGGGATAGGCCGCGACCGGAAGTTGGGGGGACAGAAGCCCTGACGTCATAGGCCGCGCCTTTTGACCCTCCCTTCTGAGGCTCGGCTACATGAGCACTTCCTCTTTGATAGAGAAGCGCTCTTTTTTGAAAGATTGGAGCTGCAGGCAATTCCACCTGGAGAAACTCACTAAGGGACGCTGGGATACAGGACTGGGGTGAGTGCTACTACCTCCAGCCTGATTGTTGTGCACTTTTGCGCCCCTTCCGCTGTTTGACACATCCAGTTTATTGTGTACTGTGACGGATTCAGAATGTCCAAAAGAACCAAGACGCATACGATACTTTATACCGCATGCATTGCTTGTAAGTCCCCTTTTCCGCATGCCCAGACTTCTCGGGTCTGCGAGGCCTGTGACTCTGAACGGGCTCAGGAACCTTCTCCTATAGCCGAGCCTAGTGCGCCAAGCCCTCCTGAATGGGCCCTTTCCCTGGCTCAATCTGTGGCGTCATTGACTAGAGCGGTTGAGTCCCTTCAAGCTCCCGATAGGAGCAGGGACAGTGGTTCTCCTGTCTTGAATACATCTCAGGAACCTCAGGCCTGCAGGGGCCGCGCTCGCACCAGGCAGACACAGGGGAAACGAACCCACACTGTGTCGCCCATGCCGTCTGGAGCCTCGGCATCTTTTAGTTCCGTCTCCCGCTCTCCCTCTCCCTTGGCAAGTGATCAATATTCGGATTCCGATATGGAGGAGTCACTTAATCTAGAGGCGCAGTATAGTCAAGAAACAATTGACAGTTTGATCGAAGCTATCAATCAAACTCTGGGGATAGACGATGAGTCCACCTTGACCTCTGGTCACAAGGTGACCTTTAAACGAGCCAGGCAAGCCCATAAGGTTTTTGGTGCTCATCCTGAGTTTGAGGAATTAGTGCAGCGCCACCGGGAGAAACCGGACAAGCGCTTTGCTGGACAAAAGGCTCTCAATACTAGATATCCTTTTGCTCCTGAGCTCCTTAAAAAGTGGACAGAATCTCCTTCGGTTGATCCTCCTGTTTCGCGTTTGGCATCTAAAACGCTCCTCTCTATTCCCAGCGGTTCCTCTATTAAGGAGCCAACGGATCGTCTAATTGAGAGTTTGGCCCGTTCGGTATTTGAGGCGTCAGGTTCTGCTCTCTCTCCTTCTTTTGCAGCAACTTGGGTTGCCAAGGCCATGATATCCTGGTCGGAGTCTCTAAATAAAGCTCTTCACGGCATAGAGGTGCCGTCTGAGGTAACCCAGATTTCTAATCAAATAGCTCTTGCCGGAGACTTCTTAATTAATGCATCCATGGATGCGGCAAATTGCGCAGCATTAGCCGCTGCTAATGCAATTGCCATTAGAAGATCCTTGTGGCTAAGAACCTGGCGAGCGGATTCGACTTCAAAGAAGTCGCTTACATCTTTACCTTATCACAGTGGTCGGTTATTTGGCGAGAGATTGGATCAGCTTATATCTGATGCAACGGGAGGGAAGACCAATTTCCTTCCTCAGCAAAGGATTAAACAACCTTTTCGTCGACAACCTCAGCCTCGTTTCAGAGCCTTTCGTAACCCAGGCTGGGCCATGCCAGCCACCTCCAGCGGCTCAGGTCGGCCTAATCAGGCCAAAGATCGCCAGGTCACCTACAGGACCAATCCTCTGGGAAGAGGGAGATCTTATCAGCCAAGATCCAGAGGGTCCAAACCCCAAAGATATTCGGACAAATGACTGGAGGCAAAATCCGGTCAATTTTTCCAGGGTAGGCGGCCGCTTACTCTGGTTTCGTCCCACTTGGCTATCAGTGACTCACGACGAGTGGGTCAGGGAGTTAGTCTCCACAGGGTACAAAATAGAATTTACCAGCCTTCCCCCAAATCGCTTTTTCCCCTCGCGCCTTCCCAAGGAGGAGTCTCGACGTCGTGCCTTATTCAAGGCGGTCGAATCTCTTCGACACAGCGGGGTTGTTGTACCTGTACCAGAGGTCGAAAGAGGTCAGGGTTTTTATTCCAACCTGTTCATTGTACCCAAGAAGGATGGGACCGTAAGGCCCATTCTAGATCTAAAGCGGTTAAACCGGTTTGTCAAAATTCGGCATTTCCGAATGGAATCTCTCCGTTCGGTCATTGCAGCCATGGAAAAAGGGGAATTTCTAGCATCAATAGACATTCAGGATGCCTATCTTCATATTCCCATTTTTCCCCCTCATCAAAAGTTTCTTCGGTTTGCCATCGACAGGCTTCATTTTCAGTTCGCAGCCCTGCCATTCGGGCTAGCCACAGCCCCCAGAGTGTTCACAAAGGTCATGGCTGCTGTTGTGTCCATTTTGCACTCCAGGGGGATAGTCATTCTGCCTTACTTAGACGATCTCCTCATCAAGGGGCCGTCTTTTCAGACCTGCGAGGAAAGTGTCAGCATTACGTTAGACACCCTTGCTCGTTTAGGGTGGCTGGTAAATATGAAGAAGTCATCTCCCGTGCCATCTCGGAAGATCACCTTTTTAGGGATGAATTTCGACACCGCTCAGGGGTTGATAATTCTTCCTCAAGACAAGGCCTTAGTTCTCCGCCAAGAGGTACGGATACTTCGCCAACCAATTCCTCACACCATCCGGTTTTGCATGAGGGTCCTAGGAAGGATGGTGGCAGCAATCGAGGCTATTGCTTTTGCCCAATTTCATCTTCGCCCCCTTCAACATGCACTCTTGGCGGTATGGGACGGGAGCCCTTACTCCCTCAATCTGCGGTGTCGCCTGTCCCTGCAGATCAGACAGACTCTTATGTGGTGGACGAGGGACACCACTCTTCGACAGGGTCGTTTGTTTCCTCCAAATTTTTGGTTGGTTGTCACAACGGACGCCAGCCTTCTCGGATGGGGAGCAGTGTTTCGTCACCACACAGCTCAGGGAATTTGGTCTCAGCAGGAATCGACCCTCCCGATCAATATTTTAGAGATCCGAGCGGTTCGGCTGGCTCTGAGGCATTTTTATCAGCATCTGGCGGGCCGCCCAGTCCGAATACAATCGGACAATGCCACGGCGGTGGCATACATAAACCATCAGGGAGGTACCCGCAGCAGGGCGGCCATGCACGAGGTAAAACAGATTCTGACCTGGGCAGAGAAAAATCACTCTGTGATTTCAGCAGTCCACATACCGGGCGAGGAAAACTGGGCAGCAGATTTTCTCAGCCGTCACGGCATAGCATCAGGGGAATGGTCTCTACATCCCGAGATCTTTCAGCAGATATGCCGACGCTGGGGAACCCCAGATGTGGACCTGATGGCTTCCAAGATAAATGCCAAGGTGCCCAACTTTGTTTCCCGGTACCGGGATCCGCAGGCAATTGCAGTGGATGCCCTGGTTCTACCATGGAATCAGTTTCATCTTCCGTACTTGTTTCCTCCAATAGCTCTGCTCCCAAGGGTGATCAGAAAGATCAGGTTAGAAGGGGTCCCAGCGATATTAATCGCTCCAGATTGGCCACGTCGCCCATGGTACGCGGAGCTGGTACAATTGCTCGCCGACGCACCCTGGCGACTGCCAGAGCGCGCGGACCTTCTTTCTCAAGGCCCAGTTTACCACCAGAACTCAGCGGTCCTGTGTTTGACGGCTTGGCCGTTGAATCTTGGATCCTGACCAGGGCTGGATTCTCTAAAAATGGTCGCCGCGACGATGGCTAGCGCCCGAAAGCCTGTCTCGGCTCGCATCTACCACGGGACTTGGAAGGTCTTTTTTACTTGGTGCAGGGAACATGGTTGTTCCCCGCTTCAGTTTTCAATTCCAAACATTCTGTCATTTCTCCAGGCAGGCCTAGATTCAGGTCTAGCACCAAGTACGCTTAGACGCCAGATATCAGCCTTATCAGTGCTTTTTCAGCGAAGGATCGCGTCTAATTTTCAAGTTAGGACCTTTATTCAAGGGGTTGTCCATATAGTTCCCCCCTATAAGGCTCCCTTAGATGTTTGGGATCTCAATCTAGTCCTGGGAGTCCTGCAGGAATCTCCTTTTGAACCTTTGCAGGAGGTTTCTCTATCATTTCTTTCCTGGAAAGTGGTGTTTTTGGTAGCCATAACATCCATAAGGCGGGTTTCGGAGCTGGCTGCACTGTCTTGTCGAGCTCCGTACTTACTTTTCCATCAGGATAAGGTGGTGCTCAGACCAACACCACCTTTTTTGCCTAAAGTCGTCTCCTCATTTCATATTAATGAGGACATTGTTTTGCCCTCATTTTGCCCAGCTCCGACGCACCGTGTGGAGAAGGCTCTCCATACGCTGGATCTGGTGAGAGCACTCAGGAGATATGTATCTCGGACGGCGTCCTTTCGTCAGACGGACACTCTGTTTGTCCTCCCTGAAGGTCGCAGGAAGGGACTTGCTGCTTCTAAATCAACCTTGGCTAGGTGGATTCGGTTAGCCATTCAGGAGGCTTACCGCATCAGAGGCGCAGTGGTTCCCGCAGGGATCAAGGCTCACTCCACCAGAGCGGTGGGTGCTTCCTGGGCCCTTCGACATCAGGCTTCGGTGGAACAGGTTTGTAAGGCAGCAACCTGGTCCAGTCTGCATACCTTTTCCAAGCATTATAATGTCCATACCCAGACTTCTGCGGATGCCAGTCTGGGTAGAAGGATTCTTCAGGGCGCGGTTGCGCACCTATAAGCAATGCTTGATTATAAACTACACTGTGGAGTCGGTTTCCCACCCAAGGGACTGCTTTGGGACGTCCCACAGTCCTGTGTCCCCCAATGAGACGAAGGAGAAATACGGATTTTTGTGTTACTCACCGTAAAATCCTTTTCTCCGAGACGCTCATTGGGGGACACAGTTCCCTCCCTAATAGCCGGATGGCTTTGTTTTGAGTTAACTCTATTCTCTGATTAGTCTGTATCAGCAGTTTTTTCTTCTGGATATACTGTATCTGTGTTAACTCTGATTTATTTTAGCCTCCTACTGCTTTTTGCACTAAACTGGATTTGCCTGTGGCCAGTGCTGAGGTGTATACGGCGGAGGAGGAGCTAACCTTTTTTTATGTTTACTTAGTGTCAGCCTCCTAGTGGCAGTAGCATACACCCACAGTCCTGTGTCCCCCAATGAGCGTCTCGGAGAAAAGGATTTTACGGTGAGTAACACAAAAATCCGTATATCAAACCTGTGTCTCATGTATTTTCATCGCACCCAAGCACAAGACGCTATATGAACTGTACTACATACATTACAAGATTCTGAAGCCAAAACGTTGGTGTCTGCTGGGTCTGGAAAGGCTGTGTCTGCTGTAACTGTGGATATCGGATGTCCGGTTGTACTTTCTGTGATGATAGTGGTTGTGACTTCTCACAACCATTCCAGGTGAGCAGTTCCCTTAATTTTTTTTTTCTCTCTGCAGTGTTACCACAGGTAAACACTATTGTTTTTTTTTTTCTCCTCTCCTCTTCTTCCAGTACTCCTGTCTTAAAAGATCTGGAAAATGGAGGCCCGCATAAAGGAACTTTGCGGAGTGACTGATAATATCCTTGCAGATTTGCAGAATATAAAGACCCGTTTTTCAAGCCTACAGGACCTCACTAATCACAATTTGCAAGTGTTTGGACAGACTGCCCAGGATTTGCGAGCCAGGATTGAGGTTCTAGAAGAGCGAGTCCAGGCTCCTGCCGTAGCCCCGAGTTCTGGGATTCCCAAGTTGCCCCCTTTTCGTTTTGGCGGTGAACGTGAGAAATTCAGAGGATTTATTAATCAATGCAATCTTTTTTTTCTGCACATGCTTCACAATTTCCCACTGAACGATCTAAGGTGCTTACTATAATTATGTTGCTTACCAACAAGGCTTTGATGTGGGCAAACCCTCTGATTGAGACTGAGGATGATTGTTTGAATCACCTTGATGCTTTTATTTCAGCCATGGGGCAGGTGTTTGATGACCCCAATCGAGGTGCAACAGCTGAAGCAGCCATGTTAGCTTTGCGCCAAGGTAAGCACTCGGTAGCTGAATATGCCTTGGATTTCAGGAGATGGGCCCTTGATACCACCTGGGACAGTTCCGCCAAAAAATCTATTTTTCGAAAGGGGTTATCTCCACTGATTAAGGATGAACTTGCTCGTGCCGACCCTCCCACTGCGTTAGGTGACTTTATTAACTACTGCATCCGTATTGATACTCGTTTAACTGAACGCAGGCAAGAGAGATGGTTCGAAAGCAATCGTCACTAACCTTTTCCTACCTTCCTCTCCAGCTAAGGAACCTTTGAGTAGGATTACACGGGAACCTGAACCTGAACCCATGCAGGTAGACTCTTTACAACGACGGGTTAGTGATGCACGCAAGGAACATCGTTTTAAGGAAAATCTATGTTTCTATTGTGGTAAGTCAGGGCACTTCATTATAAACTGCCCCAGCCGTTCTCGTAAGACTACTGCAGCACTCATTCATTGTGAGTGTTGCGAGAGGGGATCTGTCAGGTCCGAGCCTCAGGCTCCAGAGAGATCTGCAGCAACAGATCTTGATTTCTCGGACTTAAACTCCGTTACCTCTGAGGACGTTGACTGTGTAAACGCTGCCATTTTTCAAGTTTCCTCAGCGGTGTCCCAGCTGAGTTGTAAGAAAAACAATTCTCATTGCTTTCTTTCCATCAAACTCTGGGTTGACTCAGCTTGGGTGTCTAGCTTGCTATGATCGACTCAGGGGCAAGTGGAAATTTTATGGATGTCTCCTTTGCTCTGAAACAGGGGATACGTTCAGTGAAGAAGGCTACTCCAGTACAGATGGAAACTGTGGATGGCTCCCTGCTGACCTCTGGACCAGTGGATCAGGAAACAGAGCCTTTGAGGGTTCTTATGGGTAAAGATCATCAAGAGAAACTGTCCTTTATGCTTATCTCTTCTCCCCACTTTCCCATTATTCTAGGGCTACCATGGCTGCAGGCTCAGAATCCTACCATTAACTAGGAGACCAAGGAATTACACTTTCCAGAGAAACAGATGAGTCCAAAAGTTTCAGCTTGCTCTGTTCCTAAAGGAACCATGTCAGTCCCTGAACTACCAGCTGTATACCAGGACTATGTGGATTTATGTGACAAGAAGAACGCTGACCAGCTTCATCCTCACCGTCCATATGATTGTCCAATTGAATTATTGCCTGGAGCAGAGATACCTTTTGGTAAGATCTACCCCCTGGCGGGGCCCGAGCTAAAGACTTTAAAGGATTACATAGACGAAAATCTAGCCAAGGGCTTCATACGCCCCTCTTCATCTCCTGCAGGTGCACCCATCTTCTTTGTAAAGAAGAAAGATGGATCTCTGAGACCATGCGTAGACTATAGGGAACTCAATAAGGTTACTATTAGAAACCGTTATCCATTGCCTTTAATCCCTGAGTTATTGGAGAGAGTGCGACATGCCAAAATTTTCTCTAAACTAGATCTTCGTGGGGCCTATAACTTAGTCCGTATTAGACCTGGGGATGAATGGAAGACTGCATTCAGGTCACGCTATGGACACTTTGAATATCTAGTTATGCCTTTTGGTCTGAGTACCGCCCCAGCCACTTTCCAACACTTGGTGAATGACATCTTCAGGGATCTCCTAGATACATTCGTGGTAATTTATTTGGATGATATTCTAATTTTTTCTAACTCCACAGAGGAACATCATGGACATGTGAGAATGGTCTTGGAACGTCTAAGACAAAATCATCTTTACATCAAACTTGAAAAGTGTGAATTCCATAGGACCGAAATTCAATTTCTGGGGTATGTACTGTCTACACAAGGAATTAGTATGGATGGAAGCAAAACCCAAGCCATCAAGGATTGGCCAAGTCCTAGAAATGTGAAGGAGGTACAGCGCTTCATCGGGTTTGCCAACTTCTATAGACGTTTCATTAGAAATTTCTCTGAGGTAGTGTCACCTATCACCCAACTTACCCGGAAAGAGTCTAGGTTCTCCTGGACTCCCAAGCCCAGGAAGCATTTTCCCGTCTAAAAGATAAATTTACCACTGCACCTATCCTAGTACATCCCAACCCCGAGCTTGCCTTCATAATAGAGGTGGATGCTTCAGACTGTGCCGTTGGAGCTATACTCTCTCAGAGAACAGGTGAGAAGAATGTCTTGCATCCCTGTGCCTTCTTTTCCCAGCAGTTGTCTTCGGCTGAGAGGAACTACGATGTGGGCAATAGAGAGTTGTTGGCCATTATTGCCGCCTTCAAAGAATGGAGACACCTTCTTCAGGGAGCTGCACAGCAAATAGTCGTTCTGACAGATCATCGTAACCTTGAGTTTATCAGGTCGGCTAAGTGCCTGACTCCTCGCCAGGCTCGCTGGAATCTTTTCTTAAACCAATTTAATTGTATCATTTCTTATAGACCAGGATCGCGCAATGGAAAGGCTGATGCACTCTCTAGGATTTACTCAGCAGAGACACGTCCAATTACTCCTCCTAAGACTATTCTTCCTGACTCTAGATTCCTAGGAGTAATTCATAATCAAGACCTACTTAAGGACATCAAGGAAGCATACCATGCGGATTCCTTTTTGGCACAACCCCCAAGGGACGTAAGTCTTGTCTTTAAGAATGGTGTGTGGATTCAGGGACAACGCCTGTATATTCCTGAAACAGTCAGATTGAGAGTATTGCAACTCATTCACGATTCCAAGATAGCTGGGCATAGAGGAATTCTAAAGACACAGGAATTTCTCTCTCGTTTCTTTTGGTGGCTCACTTGCAGGAAGGATGTTTTAAACTATGTCACTTCATGTGAAGTCTGTGCAAGATGCAAAACACCTCGCTCCTCACCAACTGGTCTGTTACAGCCTCTTCCCACCCCGTCCCGCCCGTGGGGATCCATTTCTATGGACTTCATTGTGGGGTTACCAACCTCTCAAGGGAAGAACACCATTCTAGTGGTGGTTGACCGTCTAACAAAGGCAGCTCATTTTATCCCTTGTGTCGGCTTACCCACTGCAAAACAGACATCAGATTTGATGATTAAAGATGTGTTTCGCTTACATGGAGTACCGGATGAGGTTATTTCGGATCGAGGGGTGCAATTCACTTCTAGGTTTTGGCAAAATTTCTGTGCAGCATTGGACATTAAAGTAAACCTTTCTTCTGCTTTTCATCCCCAGACTAATGGACAGACCGAACGAACCAATCAAACCCTGGAGCAGTATCTCCGCTGCTTTATCTGCCACCTACAGGATGATTGGGTGGATCTACTTCCATTAGCTGAGTTCTCGTATAACAACTCTCAGAGTGCCTCCACTAAGCAGTCTCCTTTTTACTCTAATCTAGGTTATCATCCTAACATTCTACCACGATTTCCCATAGAAACGCCTTTACCAGCAGTGGCTGAAAGAATCACGTCTTTACAGAAGAATATGGATCTTCTAAAGGAGAATCTGGAATCGGCTCAGGAAAGGTACAAGAAAGCAGCAGATAAATTTCGTAAACCTGCACCAGCTTTCAAGGTAGGAGACTTGGTCTGGCTGTCAACCAGAAATCTTAAGTTAAGGATTCCATCGTCTAAGTTGGGACATAAGTACATTGGACCCTATAGAATCAGTAAAATTATAAGTGCCGTTGCTTGTCGTCTTCAACTGCCCAGAACTATGAGAATTCACCCTGTCTTTCATGTATCCCTACTAAAGGCTGCGACACCCAATACGTTTCCTGGACGTTCTTCTCCTTGCCCTGACCCAGTGCTAGTCGATGGTCAGGAAGAATTTGTGGTGGAAAGGATTTTAGATTCCAGGTTGTATAGAAATCAGTTACAATATCTGATTAAATGGCAGGGCTACCCAGTGGAGGACAACTCATGGGAACCAGTCAATAACGTTAATGCTCCTCGCTTGCTCCGTCAGTTTCATCAGAGGTACCCACACAAGCCTGGCCTGAGGTCATCCGGAGGTTGTCCCTAAGGGGGGAGTAATGTAAGGTTCTGTGTACATGTTCCTGAAACTCAGTTTGTTCGTCAGCCATTTTACTTTCTGTCTTGCTGCAGCTATCTTGCCCTCAGTCAAAATGGAGTTTCTAGCTTGCATGTTCCCGCCCTGATTCTCTCCTTTTGCTTCTTAAGCAGCCACAGCTGAGCAATCAGTGCTTCAGAATCTAGCCTGCAGTGAACCTGTGACCTGACTCCTAAAGCCTTGGACCTTGTACTCCAGCTATTCCTACTGAGGAACTCTGAAGCACTTGTGGACTCTGAACCCTGCTCTTTGAAAGACCCACGTTTGCATGGACTTACGGTAACAGAGAAGAAGATCCTGAACCTGTTGTGGAGAGTGATTGCTGAGCTTAGATTACTCTGGCCTGCTGTGTCTCCTGCTTCTGTGTCTGCAAACTGTGTGACTATTTTTGCCAACTTGTATGAAGTAATACAAGACTTTCTATATCAAACCTGTGTCTTATGTATTTTCATCGCACCCAAGCACAAGACGCTATATGAACTGTACTACATACATTACAATTATCTATCTGTATAGCTTTCATTGCTGTCCAAAAACGCAGGTGAAAAATCGCTTCATAAAAGCTGAAAAAATGTGCATTTTTGCCTCTGGGGTTTTCTTGCCAAGAGATGCAAAAATGGTGCAGAAATTTCTGCATCCAAATACTCAACGTGTGCACGTAGCCTAAGACTATTTTACAGTTCTGCATGTCCTGGCTCCTTCTGTACGTGCTTCCATCATTACAACCTACAAAAATTTTTTTTATTTAGTCTGGTTCTCCTTGTTCTTTTACCTTTTCTTTTTCAGCGTACAGACATTAGAATGAAGCAAGTCACACATGTATGCATGTCTGTATCACGCTGTGCATAGAATTTGTCAGCAGTCTGCATATATAGTCCTCGATTCATCAAAGTTTTTATGCCAGGACACTTGCGCCAAAAATTTGTAACTTTTCAAAGCTCTTTACACCACTCGAGAATTTGTGTAAATTTGAGACGAGGTGCACACAGAGATGCCGCCGCTTTGCGCCTCGCCTGATTCATTATGAATTAAGTGCCTTATACTGACTCAGGCGCCTCACACTCCCCAAGCCACTTCATCAAAACTTGGAAGAAAAAAACACTATTCTTGACTATTTTGGGCTTACTTTTTTCAGTTTTTTATTATATTTTACTTTCTAAGACAAATTTTTTACTGAACTCTAAAATCTCTTGCATTTTATTCCCAAATCATAAGAAATTTTATCCACCATGCCCGCTGTACGTATAGCATTACCAGCACTGGCAATCACAATGGCAGCATGGTCACTTTCATCTAATTATACAGTAAGAGTGTGACAGAAGCTGTGATGCACATCTCCCCCTAGTGTTCAAGTGCATACAATTAATGTGTGGTAATGTAAATGATGCGTATGTGTACCTTACTAATGATAATGTGGTTGTTATATTGTGTATGGGTTTTACATCTAATTTTATGTGTTTTGATATAGTTGCAAGATTAGGGAAAAATGTAAAGATAAGAGGGTACCTATTAGAATAGGATTGGATTTTGTATAGTGGGGCACAATAGAGTCAGGAAAACTAGGGTTGCCAGTAATAGGAATAGTTAAAGTATGGGATTTCAAAGATGGGAGTGGTTGGAGTGAGTGAATTTGTCAGGGGGACACTTCAGTGTTCAGTAGTGTATTATAGTTGAAACGTTAAGAAAGTGCTGGAGAAAAATTCAGGAGAAGTCAAAACAGGCCAGAGGGCCGCACAGTATGGAAAGACACCGAACGCTTGGGAAAAGCAGAATGTGGTCTGCCGCCACTTGGTATCCCTTAGAGAATCCGGGGCCTACGGCTTGAATCAGGACACAGGAACCTTTTATATCTCCCAGTGAAGGGGAGCTGGAGTGGGAACCAGTATGGGAAAGTGGGTGCAGGAATATGGGGATCCCAGGGCCAGGATGAGCATCTCAGAGACTAAAGGAGCCAGAATTGAGAAGGAAATCTCCGGCTGAGTATGGGACCGCAGAGCCTGGAAGAGCATCTCACAGGCTAAAGGAGCAAGCATTGAGAAGGAAAGCTCAGGCTGAGTACAGTATGGTACCGCAGAGCCAGGGAGAGCATCTCAGAGGCTAGAGGAGCCAGCATTGAGAAGGAAAGCTCAGGCTGAGTATGGGACCCCAGAGCCAGGGAGAGCATCTCAGAGACTAGAGGAGCCAGCATTGAGAAGGAAATCTCAGGCTGAGTATGGAACCACAGATCCAGGAAGAGCATCTCAGGGCTAGAGGAGCCAGCATTGAGAAGGAAAGCTCAGGCTGAGTATGGGACCGCAGAGCCAGGGAGAGCATCTCAGAGGCTAGAGGAGCCAGCATTGAGAGGGAAAGCTCAGGCTGAAAATATGAACATGTGCTGTAATGAAACTGCCATGGATTGTTTGTTATCAAGTAAAGTTACACTGTGAAAGCAGAATACGGTGTCTGTTCCTGAGTGTGTGATATCGTCCGGAGACTGGACTATGGGATCAGCAGGATCTGTAAACGTGAGTTTTGTGCTATATTTCCACACCACACATCAGACAGGACATTATATTTATTTTGCAGGGTGCCAGGGTGTGAGAAGACAACAGCCCCTTGCCATGACTACCACCCTGGGCACGTCAGTCATTTAATCTTTTATTGGTAATTGCCATATGATCCCTGTACGACGTAAGAAAACTAACAGAACTCTAAGGTTTCCTGTTAACAATTTTGCATTGGGACCTAGAAACTTTGGAAATACCTCCACTGTGCACCCTTAGAGATCGGTCTACTATTTGGAAATTTTGAGTTGTTATTTCAGTTTGTTACCGTCAAAACAGTTAGTTACAAGTTTACATGGTGGTCATTTTTGGTTAAAAGGATCATTCCCTTGTAAATTGCAGACCTACTGACAATCAGTTGTCCATTCCAAGTCTGGCAGCTGGATGCACCAGCAACCTGATGATTTTTTTTGGGGATAATTGTCGGCTGATGCACCTTTTGTAATTTTAAATGTCGTCCTCAGTAATGGAAATGATAGACCTTACTCTCGCCAGCCATGGGACTCACTCAAATGTAGGAAGTAGTTAGTGGAAGCTGGGCTGGGTACAAGGGTTAACGTACTGATGACTTTAAAATGTGGTGATCCCTGTAGTTTAGTAACCTTGTCCAGATATTTTGCTACACTGATGAAGTGTTCAGTGGTTCGAAACTTGATTTATATGAGCTCGGAGATCTATCAGCTTATAGCTTGGCTGTTTGCCCAGATCCCGGTTGTACACTTAGTTCTGTGTAGCGAGAAGATACCATCAGACTCACATAAGTAAAGCTCACTTTTCTCATCATCCTGCTCTGGAACATTAGGAGCACAGTAAAACATTGGAGAGAAATCCTTGAGGAATACTATGGCAGGGCTTATAAATTAATTTTAATAATGAAAAGCCAAAAAATGTTTGTGAACCCGAGCAATACAGCACAGATGGTCCTCTGTCAAAAATAAATCACATGAGATCATATGATTTTATTCCGGCATTGAACTTGTTTCTTGGGGATATAATAGTTTAGATCCGTGAATAATTGACTTTAATATCTGCAAACAACATTTTAAGAGTCTGTTCTAAACTCAGGGTTGCCATTGAATTTACAATCAGAAAATAGTTTTCTCTGTGAGGCTCGTGTCAAAACCTGAATATATGAAACGGTGGTAAAAGAACAATGAAATGCCAAAATATTCACTTTCTGCCACTATCCTGTTATTTAGGTGAAAATTAATGTGCTAATTATGAAAATGTATCATTATAGCAGTCAGAGATATATATTTTTTTAATACTTTGTCGCCAAATACATTTAACAGAAATAGAGATTATTTATAAACTCCTGTAGACCTTCAGTCGCCACTAGAGGGAATTAATATTTATACACTGAACTCAATAATAATGGCGTATTCAGAAAACTCCCCAGCTCCCCCTAGTGGTGGCTGCAGTTAGCCAGGAAATCGCATTTAAAGGGAAACAGGTCATATAAAAAAAACTCTATCTACCTGCAGATATGAGATTAATCTGTAGGTTAATGGCATTCTAAAGCTGTGCGACCACTGAACCGTGGCCCGGCTGCTGGGGGGGAAATTAACTTTATTCCTCTCAGCAGCCTCCGGCTTTCAGTCTTGGGGGCATGGCTGCTGTGGCTCCAGTCACCACTCATTACATAGTGAGCGGCGGCTGTAAGCACACCCTGGCTCTGACTGACAGCTTTCTGAACAGTGTATCGATGCTGAGTCGGCTGTCATTTAGTGCTAGGCATTCTTACAGCCCCTGCTCACTGTGTTTTGAGTGGTGGCTGGAGCAGTGGTGGGCTCTGGGGGCCCACTGGTCAGCAACATGCAAACATTACATTACCATCAGTCACAAATTCCCCTATGCCTCTATTTAATAATAAACTGGGTAGTCTGTTGAATGACTGATCAGATTCTACTTTTGTCTGTACATAGAAAATCACAAATATTGGGCCAGCTACAGTTAATGTTTTGGGCTAAGTGGCCCACCGGGGTATTCACCTCTGCTCCTTTGGGACAGTCTGAACCTAGTCAAGCTAGATGTGTCTGGAGTGCCCGCCAGGGCAATGGGATACTCGGTACCAGGCCGCTTCCTAAAGGGGCAGTGTCACGGCAGCAGTGACCCGGTCCGTGGTCCTGGGCGTCCAATGAAAGGGGAATTTGAGGAAAAGGGAAATTTAAGAGTTTATAATAAAGTGTTCATGACGCCAACCGTGGTACTCGGTCATGGGACCGACGCTGCAATGCAGATCCTCTGGGATGATGGTTAAGCCCTCCGCGAGTAGGGCTATGTCCCAGGGCAGTTAGAATGTTAGAGGAGATATTGATAGAAAGTGTGGTGCAGAGCAGGTGACACAGGAAAGATTCAGAAGACACAACAGAGTGCAGATTCCTTTACCTTTTACTGAGCTGTGCAGGTACGGTCCAGGGCTCAGGTTACAGATGGTTCTGGAGTCGGTCAGCCTGAAAACAATTTGGGAATCTCCTTAGTCAGGTGGGTTGTGAGGTCTCCTCTCTAGCGCTATTCTCTGAGGTACTTGCTGCTGTAGACTCTGTTCAAGTTCCTCTCTCTGTCTGCTACTTAGGTAGAACTCCACTCGCATGACAGGCAACTGTAGCCTGCTTCAGGGATCGCCCCTGTCTGGCGTCTCCGGTTCACACATGCTGCTGTGTCGTCGAGTATCAGTTAGGGACAGAGGACCTGCGGTCTTCTGCCCTCCGGATTCTGCTGCTGGGGCTTTAGTACCCACTCAGCCTCGGACTCCGGGGTCCGGTCTCTGGCGCTTAGGCCTGGGGTTAAGCTCAGCTATAGCTCCTGTCCCCCATCTCTTCTCCACACGTCCTGTCTCAACCCTGCTCAGGCACTGACTAACTACTAACTTCCTGCTTCTGACCGGAGTAGAGTCGGTTTAGCGCTTCCCCTGCTGGCCCGGAGCAGGATCTGTGTTGTATGCTGGAACTACCTGTTAAGAGGATCCCTTCTTTGCTTCCAGGCATGACATCACTCCCCCTGGAGGGAGGCAAGGCCATTGTGGCAACCGGACTCCTGGGGTGCCACATGTCCATACAAATCTGGAGCCTGAAGAAGGCCAAAAGATGGTCTCAAAATTGCATTAAAAATGGTCTTCTACGGAAGTGAACTTCTATAATAATAATTTTATTTCTATAGTGACATTCCACAGCACTATTTTTTTTTTTTAGAGGGGACTTGTACAGACAATAAAAGACATTACGGAATAACGATAATCACATAAATCAACAGATAATGAGGAGTGAGGACCCTGCTCGCAAGCTTACAATCTGAGGAAATAGGGAGACACGTAAGGTGGATGGTAACAATTGCTTGTATTGTACTGTCCGGCCATCAATGTAATAGATTGGGTGTTCATGTATTGCTGAATGAACCAGTAACCAACCATTATGTGTAAAAGTACAGACACAGAGGGCTATTAATTGCATAAAGGGTGTGAGAACAGATGATAAGACTGTCCTGGTTCTAGAAGAACATGGCCACAGGGCCGGCGTTAGGGGCAGGCAGACTAAGCAGCTGCCTAGGGCCCCCGCTGCCCCAGGGGCCCTCAGCCAGGGGCAAACATATTGCCGATGCAGCATTAGGGTTCAGAGGTGGAGGGGGCCCCTGAAGGCAGGAGCGTACTGCCCATAGCGGCAGAGTATGCAGCCGCTATGGAGCCACTCAGTCAAGATTGCAGGCGGGAATGAGAGGGGCCCAGTGTCATGCAGCATCGAGCCCCTCTCACTCCCTCCCATAGTCACGTGTATACCCAGAGCCGAGGAGAGAGCGGCGCGCGGAGTGCAGTTCAAAAAAGGGGGCATGTCATGCAGGGTGAGACCCTGGCCAATGATTGCTTTCCCTACCAGCGTGATGAGAGCGCTCACTGGCTGCCGTCTGTCCTCCTGCATGGCGCGTCCCAATGGTGAGTACTTACCTGTGGTCAGGGGCCCGGGACCGCACAGCACACAGGGTACAACAGTGGAGGAAGAGCAGGACTTACAGGGGGTCTTCTGCTCCCTCCACTGTTCTGTTCTCAGCAGCATCTCAGAGAAAAGGTCGGGAAGGCTCACTGCACGTGACATCTCACAGAGATGAGGTTGATGGAGGAAAGATCACTACATGGGACAGTAGGGCAGTAACAGGGGGCTGATATCAGTCTTCTCTGCTGTGTGTCCCCATCCCCCACAGTGAGGTATGCAGCCCTCTCCTGCTGATCTCTGCACTATGCGGCTGACCTCCTCCAGGGCTCATCTGAACACCTGATATCACAGATTAGTGTTTGTGTGTATGTATGTGCTTATGTATGTATGTATGTATGTATGTATGCATCTGTGTATATACAGTATGTGTGTGTATCTATGTGTATGTGTCTATCTGTGTGTGTATCTATGTATGTACAGTATAAGTTTGTATGTATGGTATATTTGTATGTCTGTATGTGTATGCATGTACAGTATTTGTATATGTGTATGTCTGTGTGTATGTATAGTATACAGTGGTTTCGGAAAGTATTCAGACACCTTTAAATTTTTCACTCTGTTTCATTGCAGCCATTTGGAAAATGCAAAAAAGTTTTTTCTCATTAATGCACACTCTGCACCCCATCTAAAAACCAGAAATGTAGAAATTTTTGCTAATTTATTAAAAAAGAAAAACTGAAATATCACATGGTCATAAGTATTCAGACTCTTTGCTCAGACACTCATATTTAAGTCACATGCTGTCCATTTCCTTGTGATCCTCCTTGAGATGGTTCTACTCCTTCATTGGAGTCCAGCTGTGTTTAATTAAACTGATAGGACTTGATTTGTAAAGGCACACACCTGTCTATATAAGACCTCACAGCTCACAGTGCATGTCAGACCAAATGAGAATCATGAGGTCAAAAAAACTGGCCAAGGAGCTCAGAGACAGAATTGTGGCAAGGCACACATCTGGCCATGGTTACAAAAGAAATTCTGCAGTACTCAAGATTCCAAAGAGCACTGTGGCCTCCATAATCCTTAAATGGAAGAAGTTTGGGACCACCAGAAGTCTTCCTAGACCTGTCCATCCAGCCAATCTGAGCGATCATGGGAGAAGAGCCTTGGTGAGAGAGCTAAAGAAGAACCCCAAGATCACTGTGATTGAGCTCCACGGAAGCAGTAGGGAGATGGGAGAAAGTTCCATGAAGTCAACTATCTCTGGAGCCCTCCACCAGTCGGGCCTTTATGGCAGAGTGGCCTGACGGAAGCCTCTCCTCAGTGCAAGACATATGAAAGCACGCATAGAGTTTGCTAAAAAAAGACACATGAAGGACTCCCAGACTATGAGAAATAAGATTCTCTGGTGTGATGAGACGAAGATAAAACTTTTTGGTTATAAGTCTAAGCGGTGTGTGTTGAGAAAACTAGGTACTTCTCATCACCTGCCCAGTACAATCCCAACAGTGAAACATGGTCGTGGCAGCATCATGTTGTGTTTTTTAGCTGCGGGGACAGGACGACTGGTTGGAATTTAAGGAAACATGAATGCAGCCAAGTGCAAAGATATTCTGGATGAGAACCTCTTCCAGAGTGCTCTGGACCTCAGACTTGGCTGAATGTTCACCTTCCAACAAGATAATGACCCCAAGCACACAGCTAAAATAACAAAGGAGTGGCTTCTGAACAACTCTGTGACCATTCTTGACTGGCCCAGCCAAAGCCCTGAGTTAAACCCAATTGAGCGTCTATGGAGAGACCTGAAAATGGCTGTTCACCAACGTTCACCATCCAACCTGACGGAACTGGAGAGGATCTTGCAAGGAAGAATGGCAGAGGATCCAGGTGTGAAAAAGTTGTTGCATGATTCCCAAGAAGACTCATGGCTGTACTAGCTCAAAAGGGTGCTTCTACTCAATACTGAGCAAAGTGTCTGAATACTTACGACCATGTGATATTTCAGTTCTTTTTTAATAAATTCGCAAAAATTTCTACATTTCTGTTTTTTTTTTAGTAAAGATGGGGTGCAGAGTGTACATTAATGAGAAAAAAATGAACGATTTTGCATTTACCAAATGGCTGCAATGAAACAGAGTGAAAAATTTAAGGGGGTCTGAATACTTTCCGAACCCACTGTATGTGTTTCTCTGTATGTGCAATATATTTGTGTATATAATGTATATATGTATGTTTATGTGCATGTATGTACAGTATATGTGTATGTATATGTGTGTACGGTATGTGTATACTATATGTGTATATAACTGTATGTGTGTATGTATGGTATATGTATGTGTATCTGTGTGTTTGTATGTACGGTATGTGTTTGTATGTACGGTATGTGTATCTATATGTATGTGTAAGCAGGTTGCGGGATGCAGAGACGGACGGGAGGCAGAGCAAGAGTTAACAGGTTTATTTTCAGAGGATAACTCCACACAGGGAGACAGAGGGTTAACAAGGGGTTAAATAACGTAAGTTGTAGAAGGATATGACAAGTTGCAATACAACGGTACAGTTCCCGGCGGTAACGATGAAAGTCACGGGTTCCCGTGTCTCACTGGTGTCAGAAGTTCTGCAAACTGTAATTCCTGCTGGGAACTCAATGGCGCCTGCAACGGCTGGCACGGTGTCTCTATTAAAGGGTTTCAGCACACAACGATACCCCGTCTTCTGGTGACAGTGGTCGGTCTCCGGTACCTTCCACTGCCTCTAGTCCATATACTATAGTGGCTAAATAACGATGTCCTGTGCAAGCCCAGCGTGGCTCCGCTAACATACGCTGGCAAAGTCAGGTCACCAGTGTCTGGGCCGACATTCACTAGCACAATCGGGATGTAAAATAACGGTCACTCTCCCGGTCTCTTTCTGGCGGCACACGCGCGGTACTCACGGTCCTGAAGTGCCTGACACCTGGCTCTATGGCGGTCACCGGGCACACCCTGTACGACTCTTTCTCTCTTGTCCTCGCTTTTGGCGGGCGACGGTGAGCGCTGGTCTGTGTGGCGTAGGTGCTCCCCGTACAGAGCACTCCTCTCTTTTGTTGCTATAGCACCCAGCGTGGCTCTGCTCTGCTGGCACGGCTCTGCTCTGCACGGCTCTGCTCTGCTGGCGGCAGTCCCGCTTTCCATATTGCTGCTGTGCACTCCGAGTCTCTCAGCGCAGCAGCCCCTATGTTCCTGGTCGGCTGGTGCACGGTCTGTCAACGGCCCTGTACTGTCTGACGAGGAGGTGAGTGGATCACGCTGCTCGGCTGACTGCGCGCTGCTCTGCCCTGGCGCACAACTGCCTTCCTTCGTGCGCTTTTTATTCTCTTCCGCCCCCCTCTGACAGCAGGAAGCCCCTCCTCTCTAGAGCTTCTCCCAGGCAATAAGGGGAGGTCCGCCTCACTCAGGCTTCCCCTCGGGAACTGTGGATGCAGCCTCTCTAGTTCCGGACCCAGCACGCAGGTACCCGCTGCCACGTCAGTCCCCCTACATGTGTACGGTATATGTGTGTGTATGCATGTACAGTATGTGTGTGTGTTTGTACGGTATATGTGTGTATGCATGTACGGTATATATATGTGTATGTACAGTGTATGTACGGTATATGTGTGTGTATATGTACGGTATGTGTATGTTTGATGTTATATGTGTATCTGTGTGTATGTATGGTATATGTGTGTGTATCTGTATGTACGGTGTATGTATGTACGGTGTGTGTATGTATGTACAGTATATGTACAGTACAGACCAAAAGTTTGGACACACCTTCTCATTCAATGATTTTTCTGTATTTTCATGGCTATGAAAATTGTAGAATCACACTGAAGGCATCAAAACTATGAATTAACACATGTGGAATTATATATTACACTTTACAAAAAAGTGTGAAACAACTGAAAATATGTCTTATATTCTAGGTTCTTCAAAGTAGCCACCTTTTGCTTTGATTACTGCTTTGCACGCAGAAAAGGTGAACGGATGGACTCTACATGCCTGGTTCCCACCATGAAGCATGGAGGAGGAGGTGTGATGGTGTGGGGGTGCTTTGCTGGTGACACTGTTGGGGATTTATTCAAAATTGAAGGCATACTGAACCAGCATGGCTACTACAGCATCTTGCAGCGGCATGCTATTCCATCCGGTTTGCGTTTAGTTGGACCATCATTTATTTTTCAACAGGACAATGACCCCAAACACACCTCCAGACTGTGTAAGGGCTATTTGACCTAGAAGGAGAGTGTTGGGGTGCTACGCCAGATGACCTGGCCTCCACAGTCACCAGACCTGAACCCAATCGAGATGGTTTGGGGTGAGCTGGACCGCTCACCGCTTCAATTTTGAATAAATCCCCAACAGTGTCACCAGCAAAGCACCCCCCACACCATCACACCTCCTCCATGCTTCACGGTGGGAACCAGGCATGTAGAGTCCATCCGTTCACCTTTTCTGCGTGCAAAGCAGTAATCAAAGCAAAAGGTGGCTACTTTGAAGAACCTAGAATATAAGACATATTTTCAGTTGTTTCACACTTTTTTGTAAAGTGTAATGTATAATTCCACATGTGTTACTTCATAGTTTTGATGCCTTCAGCGTGATTCTACAATTTTCATAGTCATGAAAATACATAAAAATCATTGAATGAGAAGGTGTGTCCAAACTTTTGGTCTGTACTGTATGTGCATCTGTGTGTGTTTGGTATGTACGGTATTTGTGTATGCGTCTACGGTATATCTGTACTGTGTATGTGTGATCACTGGGGATTTGACCACTGGGCCCCCCAGAGATTCTGAGAACACGGCTCTGCAGTTTCATCCTGGATGGAGCAGAGTTGTGCATACAGCCTCTGCTCTTTTCATTATCTATAGAGCTGCTGAGTGCTGCGCTTAGCTCTTTCCATCACTTCCATAGACAATAAATAGAGCAGATACCAGATGATGCAGATACCAGACATATAATGTAATATAATATATACATGATTGGGCTCTGCGGGATCCAGCAGTAATCGCTTAACCACGAGGTGGCGCTATAGAGTTCAAGTCCTTTTTCCCTCTTAAGAGGCAATTTGCATATCGGGGAATAAAATTTTTTCACACAAAATCTGATCTGAGTGTAGTCGTCTTCTCAAACAAGCTGTACATGATACACTGATTGTCTCAAAGTAGACGTAACATACAATATGTGTTTATGGGTACGTACATAAAAGATAAAATTATGAGGATTTAATTTACTGGCTGGGACTGTGGAGTGACTAGGTTCACTGTTGCATGCAGTAAAATAATTTAACTCGGGAATATTGCTCCGTGGAGCCGAGAACCTTATTTTTATGCCACGGGCATACGTGCACACACTTGTACTGCAAGTACTGTCAGAATTCATTGTTTTTTTTCTCTAGGTTTTGTAAATAAAGCATTAAGGAGTTCCGCATTGATAAGTGCTTACATTCTCTTGTATCCATGCAGCTCTTATTTGCTGCTGAGAGTAGATCTAGAATCTGTGAGAATGAACCGTAATGGGGGCTGCAGACTCCTCAGGACAAGCCTGCATGCACTGAATTTTGTATAAGGAAGGCCATTCTTGCAGCTGCTCACAGAAGACAGGTTGTTGGCTTCTCTCATTTGTTCTGTATTTGCTATTAGCTATGAAATATTAAAAGCTAGTATATAACAGAGACTGTGCCCCTCACAATGTCAGACTTTTTACTATAAATTTGGGGCAGTGCAGAACTCCATCGTTAATTGTTTTAAAAACAAATGCAAATCTCTACTCCAAAGAACACTGCGTTGTGATATATCCATTAGTAAAAGCAGGTGACACATGTACCTACACTTACAAGTGATTTATTTTCCTAATAGGACAGTCTAGCCTTAGAGCTTAGAGACTATGACATTTTTCACCGATTTTCTTTTACTATTCATTTGCTTCCTTAATGTAAAATGGGGCAGCTTACTAAATTATCCTGTATTCATTAAATTTTTCCTAACATTCTGCTGTACAGTCTGGGCAACTCCTTAGGGTGCTTTCACAATGTGTTTAGGGGCATATATCTGAACCCTAACAAAACGGGATTTGGACGTATGTGCCGATGGGGCCACAGAATGTAATGATTCCGGCAGAGCGAACATGCTCTCTGACGTGCATCATTTTTTGCATTGTATGCTTACTTGAGGCGATCGCTCACACGCAGTAGTTTGAGTGACCGTCTTCAGTAGGTGTACACTCCCGAAAATGATGCACGACATCTGCCGGCATCATTACATTCTGTGGCCCTATCGGCGCATACATCTGAATATCGTGTTTCAGGGGGGTTCAGACATGTGCCATGACTGATTATGTTTTATAAGAGAATTGGGTAACTTTAAACTGGAGATTTTCTGGGTACTAAATGAATGAAACTGAAATAGAAAATCCTATTCAGCTGCCGGAATTACATTTCTTCCACCCGTAATGAGTGCTTCCTAGTCCTAGTATGGTTTTTGGAAAGATTAAGTCATGTGCCAGTCCTTTGTATTGACCATACATGTATTTATTCATGTAAATGAGATCTCCTCCGAGGGTCTTTTTTCTAAGCTCTGTTCTAATGTACCCTGTCATCATATGAGAGGCCTTCCGTCCCTTGTAATAATCTAATTGCCCACGTTTGAGCTGACTCTTAACTTCTGAATGTCCTTTTTACAATGTGGAGCCCAGAACTCAATCCTATATTCTAGATATGGCCTCACCAGTGATTTATAGAGGTGTTATAACTTAGAAATACATTGGGATCACAGGATTTTATCTCTTTTTATACGCTCTAAAACATTTGCACTATTTGGACATCCTAGCGATAGACTTCCTGATGTCATCACCAATATTTCCTGCTTTTGGGATATGTTCTCCTCCTGCAGTTTAATGGGAGCAGGATCTAACAATGGTTCTCACCGGCACCGCGCATGATGTAGATCTCACAGTATTAACGGACAGCCAGGATGTATTGGCGCCAATAAGGCGTTGCGTCTCCATGTGCTAACAGACAATTTTTGTACAGTTTTGCCGTGACGTTCACGCTAATTCTTTACTCGCTCTCAGCAGTGTATCCCTGTACTGATGGCATAGGACAAAGCCATTTTCTCTGTATTAAAATTTCTGTATGATTTATGGGGTTGACAACATGCCTCATGCGCCACATAATAGGAGAGCGGTGATTTTCAATGAATAGTGTATTTTTTTTTTACCTGTGGTGATGATTTATTAAGGCGACTGCTGCTTAATAAATATCCCGCCGTGCTTGTGTGATGCAGCTCGTACCTGTTCTCCGCAGGCTAAATAACAAGATTAGACGCCACCAGCTCTTCAAGCACATAAACTGTTTGTTGACTACGGAACGAGGCATTTGATATTCTGTCCGCAGCTCGGCCTGTGTTTCATGCTTTTCTTACTCCATCAGCTATAGTGTTTCTTCCTATGGTACGATTATTTATTTTTTGTAGAAAATCCATATACTGTACTTCTCTAGTGTTTGCATCCGTATAATACACACTCCCCATGAGGGTACTCATCGCTTTCTCGGTTAAGCACAAGCATCATCTTGGGAGATATTTTCGAGACTGTACAATTCAAAGTGGATTTCTGCTTTCACGGACTAAATATTAATGTCGTTCTGTGTATATATATATATATACATATATATATATGTATATATAATATATATATACATATATATATGTATATATTATATACTCCCGACACCAGAGAACCCTAGGGCTACGTCCCCACGGTCTGTAATCAGCAGCGCTTTGGATGCAGCACGTTTTTTTTTTTTTCTTTTTTTTTACAGACTCCCCATATAAGCCTACAGAGAAAATAAAGCACCAAAACCGAACAGTTCAACAGCGTCTACAGACGCCCTGTAGGCAGACTTTTCATGAAATCACATATGCTTTCCTTGCACAGTTGTACCAAATATGTCCATTTTTTTGCTGATTTGTGATGTACATTTTAAAAAAAATGCAATAAAAATTTAATTATTTTTGTTTTTCATTATTTTTTTTTAGAATTTTTTGGTAAGAAAAAAAAAATCTGACATTTATTTTATCCCAGATGAGAGGTATATAGACATGCACTGGTATATCGAGATGTATCTTTATGTACCAGAACAATCTGACTATTATTTAGGAGAATACAATGCACATTCAAGTAGAGAAAATTCCAGAGAGACCAAATCTCAAGAGAAGAGAAGAATTCGGCATTGTATTGAATATAAGTATGTAGAGAGCAGGGAGAAAGATCCGCTGTTATGTGCCCGGCCAGCACTGAGCCCGCACCAAACATGGTGAATCTGACGTGTGCGTATTATTACGGCAAAGGTCAGAAAGGGGTTAACAATTACATGTTTCCTTTGTATTTTAGTCAAAAAATATATATATATTTTCATCTTTTACATTTTAAAAATTACAAAAAGGAAAATCGGCCAATGAAAAGGTTTGGGCACCTCTGGAGATTTGTGTGCTCAGATATCTTTGATCTCGCTTTCAGACCTTAATTAGCTCGTTAGGGTTAAGGCTGGTTCACCATCATCGTTAGGTAAGGCCAGGTGATGGAAATTTCTCAGCTTTATAAAAACCCAGCCTCCTCTAACCTTGTGAAAGTATATTTATTTATTTTTTGTCTAAAATACAAAGGAAATGTCATCTTTAACTTTTGACTTTTTCAGAGATCATTTCATCTTCAACTTTCTTAACTGCTCACAATATCAGTCATTTTGACCAGGGGTGCCCAAACTTTTACATGCACTGTATGTTCTTGCTCAGGCTGATTGAATCAGTCATTATTACCGGAGGGTCAGGGATCAATTAACAAAATCTTTTCTGATGGAATATGCCCTTAGGATTTTCCTATTTGGGTTAAATTAAAAGTAAGAAAAATAAAGCTGGCATTCCCTAAATTGGGAGTTTTGTTTATTCTTTATGGAAGCCATTCCGATATGAGAAAATATAGACCGCGGTCCACGTTCAAAAACATTTCAGCAATGGATGTACGGTTTATATTATTAAAAGAATTGTCCTTTAAATACAACCCTTGTCTGTGTAGTCTCAAAGCATCTGGATTTCGTCTAGGAGCCGTAGGTGAGAGCTGCTAACAAGGAGCATCTCACATTCTAGCGAGCCGGACCTGTCGATGGTTGTAAAGTTGGATTTTGTTTCTTGTTGTCGGGTATATATTTTTAAAATATTTGTGCAATGTTTTTTTTTTTTCTCTCACAATTAATAATCTTTAAATTTCCACACTGGCCACTTGGGCCTCTTTTTTAGACCCCATACTCCCTGTTCTTTCAGGAAGAGTTTACATAAGGCCGGGGTCAGACATGTGAGAAACTCGCACGAGTCTCACATGTCAATATCCGACACTGCCGCCGGCACTTGGACAGGAGCGTGCGGCTGCATGTATTTCTGTGCAGTGCACGCTCTGATCCGGAGTGCCGGCGGCAGGGACGGTTATTGACATGTGAGACTCATGCGAGTTTCTTGCATAAATGACCCCAACGTTGGGCTTCTTATCAATAAAGGCAGGATCACAATGATGGGTAACACCCCTATATACAGCTGACCCTTCTCCCACCCTTCACAATGACCTTTGCACACGCTCATTAGATGCTTCAATACAAAATACATGCCGGACCAAGACCTGCAACACCCATCGGACCGGATCGCAGTAGACCGCCATGGGTGAGTATAATAAAACATATTTTTTTTTATCCTGCAGGTCTGACCGGGTGCTTATATACAGCATTTCAGAATGCTGGAGATAAGCCCTGAAAGGCGGTGGCCGCAGCTTATAGCGGCCAAAACAGGTGACAGGTGCACTTTAATATACTGCAGTTATAAACATAGAATTAATGACCAATAACAAGTATGGAATATATTCAGATAGATGAATCTGTTTATAAACCAGCAATGAAAAAAGAGTAATGGCTGCGACATCAGAATATAACATGTATAGTGTATTTCCACCAGTGACCCGCCACATATACAGTATAAAGCCTTCCCAGTCTATGAAAGGCAATTATTTAAATGGACTGCAGTATTGTTCTTAGAGCCGCTACCTATAAGCCCAAGCTGTCTCTATAATGAAGGATTACTTTGGGATTTCTTTGATCGTTTGCCTTTTTTTTTGATAGTGGATGAAATATAAATTTCTCATTTTGTGCTGCTTTTTAGAACAACAGAACACAATTATAATGCAATGCACTGAGCACCTGTGGTCCGAAAGTAGGAAATAAAAATAGAAAATCCTCTAAAATAGAAGTGCCCTAAAGTGGCACAGAGCGTATAGAACAAAGCTGTCCTCAATCTCTTCCGACAAATGGGCAGATGCTGTAAATTTGCTCTCACTTGTGTTGAGCTGCCGGAGTGTCTGACGTGAGGTGACAGACATCCTTTATCAGATCACTAAGCAAGAGGCTGCAAACAGGAGACATGCATTGACCTTTCCCTTCCGAATCCCCGGAGAGACCGTTACATGCTGTACATAAGCGCACTTTATTTAGACTTTATTCAAACAACACAGATATTATCACATTTCCAGTTTTTAGCTTATTTTTTTATATCAAGTCAGAAAAATCCAGTGTTGTTGAAGGTGAGCAAGCCTAGAATTGTACCGTGTAGATTTAGAATTTTATCTACATCTTTTATTAGTATATAATATTTTAATCCGGCTCTGCACTCATTATTCGTCAGGCTTCAGTACTGAAGTTACCAAGTATTCTGCTGCTTCAGTGTATACGCAGCATGTATCTATGTACTCTTACATTGCTCATGTTGGAGTATACAACAGCTGCAGACTTATGCTGTGAGATTATTTTGAGCGGACAGCAGATGGCGCTGTGTTAGGTGATGTTGGTTAGCACTGTTTTGTGTGACCTCTTTGGTTTTGTTTGTGTCACATTCCTCCTGTACTTTTATGTTATGCAGAGAATGGTGGCTGAATCTCTGTACAGTTGTTGTACTTTGTGGAATTTGAAGCCAGGACTTCAGCACAAAAAGACAACAGTGCTAACCACTAAGGCCTCTGCTGTCCAGGAAAATGGCAAGGGGGTAGCATATTTTTTTGCTTGGCACCTACACATTTCTATAGCTAAACCCTGAATAGGATGCATAGGCCCTCCATTCCTCAAGGCCAGTGATGTTCACACCTGTCTTGATGAGGGGGTGGCGTCAGAGGCACCTGATTCATTAAGAGGCACGTGACTGAATCATGTGCGTCTTAAAAGTGAATTACTTGAGCAAGATTTGTAGCGGAAGTTACTTCACTCCTCGTCATGAAATAGCTGACCGGGCTTTGCCATGCTCTGTCTTGTACCCAGCGCCGTCCCATGTTGGCAGGACTGACTGAAAATGGCGTGAAAACAACTAAATTCTTGACCCAACTTGTATTGAGCAAAAATGTAGCGATTTTTCAAAGTGTTTTATATAAGCACTTTAAAGAAGTGAGGTCAAACAGTCCCTGCTCTGTCCTTTTGAAACCTATTTTAGGCTACGTTCCCACGTTCCGGATGTAGAAGTGCTTTGGACACAGTGTATGTTTGCTGCATCCAAAGCACTGCCATCTATTGAGTGCAGGTGCATTCTCTGTTCACAGAACCCTGCGGATTCACGCGTCCAATACGTTCTATTGGTGTAGTTTCTGTTGCGTAGACTAGTGTCTCCGCAAGATAAATTGACATGCTGTGATCTTAAAAGATGCCACGCATGTCCGTCTCCGCGGGTGAGCTGTAGACTATGCGTTTTTGTACAGCAATGAATGCTTTTTTGAGCTAACTAAAGATATTTAAAAAAAAGTTTTGTCATGTAATTTCTTGGTTCAACACCACCTTTTTCATGCTGATGCAGTTGCATCAGGGTAATGGGAAGGGCTTGGTGTCAGTAGCTGTCATTGACACCTAGCTCTCGGCGCAGGCGGGACTTTGTTTTCTTTCGTTAACGCCCTTCAGCTCCGATTGGTGACCACAACATCACCTCAGCTATAATAACTGCGCCCCCATCCATTGTTTCCAGAGCGCTTTGTGGGTGACTCCAACAGGGCTTTGTGCGTTGTTGCGAGGATTGTATCGTGTGTCGGAGTTTTGCGATCCTGTTTGTGGCGCAGTGGTGGGTTTTGCGATCCTGTCTGAGTCGCTAGAGCACTTCATCTTTTCCATTTGGATTTGGATCTTCAGGATATTTGGATTCAAGGTACATATTGTTTGTGATGTTGTTTGATACGTTTTTTGACCTTATTTTTTTTTTTTCGTCTGCTTTATTTATTTTACACCCCCCACCATTTTAGACATTTGTAAACTGTATTTTAAATGTTAACTGAAAAGTTAACAAACATTTTTTTTTTTTATATATATTTTTTATTTTATTCTTTATTTTATTTTGTTTAAACACTTTAGTAATAGTAATTAATTAGTAATTAACTTTTCTCTTCTTTACCGTACAGGTTGCACATAATGAACCTGTCCACCGCGGAGCGTGTGATTGTGGCAGTTGCACTATCAATGGAGGCAGATCGACAAGAAGAGGCGCGGGTGGAAGAGAGGCGCTCCAAGCGAAAGCGTCGCATGTGGACCAGAGAATGGCTGGAGCAGAGGTCCAGATTCACCCACATGCATCTAGTGAGGGAGTTGCAGGAGAAGAATCCGCAGGATTTCCGAAATTATCTACGGATGTCGGAGGATTCATTCAAGCTCCTACTGGAATGTGTGAGGCCACTCATTGAACGGCAGGATACCCGGATGCGTGCAGCTGTTTCAGCAGAGGAACGTTTGGCAGTAACGCTGCGATTTCTGGCAACCGGACATTCAATGAAGGATTTGCAATTTTCTGCTGCAATTTCTCGATCGCTGCTTGGAGTACTAATTCCAGAGACATGCAACGCCATCGTCCGCAGTTTACGGAGCTACATGCCTTTTCCCAAATCAGTGGCGGAATGGCAAATTATTGCCTCTGATTTTGAAAGGATTTGGCAGTTCCCAAACTGTGGTGGTGCCTTGGATGGCAAACATGTGCGGATCACGCAACCAGCCAAAATCGGATCCTTTTTTCATAATTACAAGGGTTACTTCAGCACGATCCTCATGGCCCTTGTTAATGCCAATTATGAATTTATTAACGTTGATGTTGGCATTAATGGAAGGGTTTCTGATGGTGGCGTTTTGGAGCACACAAGTTTTGGTGAACGGTTGTTTAATAATAAACTTAACTTGCCAACCAACATGGACACCACCGCCAACCTAAACTTTGTGTTTGTGGGTGATGAAGCCTTCCCCCTTCATGAGCATCTTGTGAAACCGTACCCACAAAAGACTTTGACAGGGGAAAGGCGGATTTTTAACTACAGACTGTCTAGGGCACGGCGCGTTGTGGAGAATGCCTTCGGCATAATGGCCAACCGCTTCAGGGTTTTCCACACTCCAATCAACATGAAGCTGGAATCGATAGACTCGGTGGTGTTGGCCTGTTGTGTGCTGCACAATTTTCTACGCAAACGCGATGCTGGTACTTACATTCCGCCAGGCTTCATGGACTCGGACAGCAATGGTGACGTGGTGCTCGGAGAATGGCGTAACAATGATCCCGCTATTGCAGGCCTTCAACCTGTCAATCAAGGCAGGAGCAAGGACGATGCGAAGGCCGGCCGAGACAAGTACTGCCATTACTTTAACGGGCCTGGTGCAGTGAGTTGGCAGCATCATATCTAGTTTGCTTTTGAGAATTTTGTCTTTTTTTAACAATCTTTTTATAATAAAAATTTTTATTTTAAAAATGCATTCGTGTTTTTTTTCAGTTATTTTATCAATATGGGAGAAGGGATAATGATGGGTGATATGTGGGGAGGGAGTAATGGGGATGGCAACGAGACATGTTACCAGCTGCTGTCGTTTTTAAAATCTTTTCTAATGTTTTTTGTTGTCTATATATTTTTTTTTTTTTACATTGTATCTACTTGTCACACACATTGGGTCATGGGAGTACCATCAGTCATAGGAGTTCATTGTTAAAGAAATAAAAAGAAAAAAATTTCAAAAATTTACAATTATTTTAAAGGCCCATGGTCACACTAGCGTTCAAACCTTATAATTAAAATAACACATAATACACCACAGCTGCATATATAAAGTTTAAATATATAATATATATTTTTAGTCATATATGAAAGATTAAAAAATTGTTATAAATATATAAAAAAAAAATTTGGGAGGTAAAGGTCAACATTCACCAGGGAATCCCAGCTATTTACAGATATGCGACGCCATTGTGATCGCAAGGTGACGATTCTGACATGGTGCCCCAGCTATTCACAGATATGCGACGCCACTGTGATCGCAAGGTGACGATTCTCAAATGGAGCCCCAGCTATTCACAGATATGCGACGCCACTGTGATCGCAAGGTGACGATTCTCACATGGAAAATATAAAAAATATAGGGTGGCACTGCTGTGTGTGGTGCACAAGTAGGAGCCCAACCACAAATGAATGAAGAAATAAACTTGGCACTCAACTTATAGGCAAATGAGAAGAAATTTATTGCAGTCATAAAACAACGTTTCGGTCATCAACGGACCTTTTTCAAAGCACTGCAGTGAATATACAGAGATACATACATCATATAATCGATATACTATGAGTGTAAATGCATAAATGAGTAAATTACATCATATGAGTTTTTCCCTTTCTTTTCCTTTATTATATTCTTTATTTTCATTCTTTATTTTGCAACTTTTTCACCAGCCTCATTTATGGGCTTTTTCATTTGTTTATACTCATATGATGTAATTTACTCATTTATGCATTTACACTCATAGTATATCGATTATATGATGTATGTATCTCTGTATATTCATTGCAGTGCTTTGAAAAAGGTCCGTTGATGACCGAAACGTTGTTTTATGACTGCAATAAATTTCTTCTCATTTGCCTATAAGTTGAGTGCCAAGTTTATTTCTTCGATTCTCACATGGAGCCCCAGCTATTCACAGATATGCGACGCCACTGTGATCGCAAGGTGACGATTCTCACAAGGAGCTCCAGCTATACACAGATATGAGATGCCATTGCGATCGATCGCCTAGCTTGGAACCATCATCTTGCGATCGCAACAGCATCTCATATCTGTGCTTGGCTGAGCGCATGGCCGCTGCGGTCACTTTGAGATCGCAAAACGTTTTGCGTCGCGAGTGCGGCCGCAAGTACGTACGCACGCTGTGACGTCATGTCGCTGGCGTCCCCCAATGCGGTGTTGTTTGCAATGGCGGCGAGACAGCGTGGGGCAAAGTGGGCAGATGAGGAAGTGTGGTTTTTGATAGCAAAAACCGACAAATGGGACTACAATTGCAGGCTACCTGTGGCGCATCCTATGCGCCACAAGAAGGTATGCCTGCGAAAAATCCAGCGGGGCTTGGCGAGGCGATTTAATGTGCAGCGGACCACACAACAGATCCGCAAGAAGCTGGCGGACCTTCGCTACCGCTCCCGCGAGAGGGTCGCCAGCATCCGGGCCCAGCTACGCAGGCCTCTGAGTGAGTATTGATGAGGGTATCTGGAGAGGTTGTTTTGTGGGTTATCTACCTATATCAATGCACCCGCAGTGATGTGAGTACCGGCAGTGATAGGGCAGGCAGTGATGGGAGTACCAGTCGTGAGGGGGTTTACAGGCATAGATGGAAGTACTGGCAGTAACGGGAGTACCAGTCAGGGCCGGCGTCAGCACCCGGGCAAGTGCCGGGGCCCTGAGCAGGCAGGGTGGCACACTCGCCGTCGGGCACCCCGGCGCCCGTTAGCGGTGTCAGCGCCGCCACTGGGCCCCCCCCCGCTTGCTCAGGGCCCCGTCAGAAGCCAGCGCAATACTTAACTCTCCCGTGCCACTGTTGCCGCAGCTCCGAGCTCTGTGTGTATCAGTGTGTGTGTGCCTGCGTGTGTGTCTGCCTGCCTGGGTGGGGGGAGGCAGTGATGGTGGTGAGGAGGTGATGATGATGATGGGGAGGCAGTGCTGATGATGATATTAATGGGGAGACAATGATGATAGGGAGGCAATGATGATTATATTAATGGGGAGGCAATGATAATGATGATGGGGAGGCAATGATAATGGGAAGGCAATGATGATGATGATATTAATGGGGAGGCAATGATGATGATAATGGGGATTCTGAATTGTATATTTCATTTACAGCACCACCTTCACCATCACCAGCTCCAGCTGCTCCACCGTCCCCAGCTACCCCTCCACCTCCATCATCTCCTTCCCCGGCTACCCCTCCACCACCATCATCACCTTACCTCTCAACCCCTTCGCCTGCAGCAACCCCCCCTCCTGATTTGGGGTCTTCGAGCCCTTTACAGGGTTATGGATTCTCTCCAGTGTCACCCCGTGACACGGATGCAGGCTCCCCATCAGGTAATTAACGCACATTATATAAGCTTCAGACAAGTTTGAGAACTTTGTAAGGTCTTATGTGTAATGGCTGTTGTGATATAATTTTTTTTTCTGTGTTTCCCTAGCCGGCGGAGCAACAGGTTCTGGGTGGGCGGTCAGCTGGTCGGCTGACGAAAACCGTAAGTGTTAATAAACATAACATGTACATGTTGATGTTGCAACAGAATTCACTATTAACTGTTACCTTTACCTCCACAGAAATCCCAACTGCCCAGGACCTGTTGCTGTCCCACCGCCGGCTGATGGCTCCATGAACAGCGCGATGGCAGCGATGCAAACTGCCATGGGAGCTCTGCATCACCACGGGGTGATGCTGGAGAGGGTAGTGGCTGGACTCCGGGGCCCTCATTAATTTTTTTTTTTTTAATTATTTTGTATTTTGTTAATATTTTGTTTATAATTTTTTATTTTATTATTATGTTACTGTATTTTGTTTTTATTTACATTTTATTTACAAAAAAATATATATATATAAATATATATGAATATAATATATATTATATATTAACGTTTATCTACGCAGGTGTGGTGTATTATTTTTTAGTATAAGGTTTTAGCGCTAGTGTGACCAGGGGCCTTTAAAAGAAATGTTAATTTTTGAAATTTTTTTCATTTCATTTTTTCCCTATGATGGAACACCTATGACAGCTGGTATTCGCATGACCCCGTGTGTGACAAGTAGATGTAATAAAAATACAACATTTTAATAGTTGACATCACATAAGAATAAAAGACCACAATTCATTAGATAAATAAGATTTTTATTAAAAAAGGTAACAATGTAAAAAAAATATAGACAACAAAAAAAACTTGTAAAACATTTTAAAAACTACAACTGCTGGTAAGATGGATCGTTGCCATTACCACGTTGCCTCTGCGGTGTATAAAAATAAGGTGGAGCAACAACGTTTTGGTTTGGTTGATTTATCCCAATTGGGTTCGGCACAGGATTGTGCGACCATGAGTAGTCCGGGTACTGCGGTCTTGGCATGACGACATAATTGTTATCCAGGTTTCCAAAAGACGCTTGAGTCAGGACCTCAAACATGAGTCTCTCTGCATGAATCCGCTGTACAGGATCCAGTGTTGGGAGCTTCTCATTAGCGAAGTAAAGCAAAGCCAGTTATTTTTGTTTGCTCTTTTTCTGCCGTAAGCACTTTTTTCACAATTTCAACCAATTCTGGAGTAGCCGAGGTGGGAGCCTTCCTTTTTCTGCCAGAAAGTGTAAGCCGGCTCCGCACAGATGAGGATGGTGGCTCGACTACTTCTTCGTCTTGGATCAACGCAATGCTGTCTTCTTCAGTTGGAGGTGTGGAGACCGCCTCTTCTGTGTCGTGCATGAACACAAAAAACAAATCGTAATCACAAAGACAAAGAAATTTATCTTCACACTATAACACCCATATACAGCAAAAATGTGAAAACGACACTTGTAAAAGGATAGGCCTCAACCGTTGAGCTACATAAATTATCAGTACATGAAGGGATAAATTCAGCCATTTTATCTACATCTCACAATTAAATTTTTTAATTTCAAGCCCACTTTGGCATGTACATTAAAATGTGTTTTAATACAAAGGTACTTACATAATGACATGGGAGAAGGAGAGTCACTGGTGACCAAAAAAACATTTTATAAAAGGTAAATATTTATTGTATAACAGTATAAATGTAACACATGAATAAATAACACTGAACAATGGAAACAATACAAAGGACATGTGCATATACAGGGAAAATAGACCTCCTCACGGCTTAATAAATGGACACATGTGGCAGTACAAGTAAGTAAATAGTAGCCCAGAACATATCATATGCAGGATCCCCCACAATAGAGAAGATAACAGGGTAACAAGACTAACAAATTTGTAAACCACAGACAGTCAGGCATGCTTCTCTAAGCGACAAGCGCTTATATAGTGAGGCCAGCAGTAGTCAATGCAGCGCTGCCATATCTAGTAAGAAGCCATGCTCACCAAAGAGGTTGTAAGATGCCGCAGGAGGAGGATCACCCCATACAAAAAATGCCACCCCAACGTACGTTTCGTGGATGCCTTGCCACTTTCTCAAGGGGAAAGGGTACTTACATGTACGACGGGGAGTCCGGCTGGATCACCGGGTCTAGATCCAACATGGATGTCCCTTGTCTGGGTACTTCTTGGTCCCTTGTGAAAGAGAACAGCTCAAAGTACCACAGTTTGGGGACATAAACATCTTCGGCCCCGGCTCCAGATTTGGTTGAATTTAGAACTTTATTTAGCTCTTTTTTTGTACACTGTGCAGAGGGCCTGAATGCGTTTTTTCAGAGAGAGAGAGAGAAAAAAAAAAAAAAAAAAACCTTACAAAAACCGTCTTGTCCGGCCGCCGGAATGTACAATTCCGACGGATCCGGCCAAAAACGGATGCAACGCAGTGACATCAGGCGCGATCCGGCGCTAATGTAAGTCAGTGCTAAAAAAACGCATCCGGTACCGGATCCGTTTTTTTAGAAACACGCCGGATCGCGCCTGATTCAAAAAGCCTGATGTGTGAAAGTAGCCTAAGCCTGTTGCAGTAATCAGCCGACTTTATTTTCCACAGGCACGGCATCGAGCGGTACATCTCAATAAACTCCCGCAGAAATTCATGCTTATCGGCCATCTGTAATAAAAAAGGATTATGTGATAACGGCAGAATGGTTAAATAAAATGCTTACATAGCCTACAACATAGAACACAGCAGGGATCATAAAATGGTGGTTGTGGGCGCAGCTGGAGTAAACAATGGCAGAGCTAAATAAAAGTCATAGATGGACCACTATGGTAAAAACAGCAGGGATCACAAAATGGTGGTTGTGGGCGCAGCTGGAGTAAACAATGGCAGAGCTGGGATCATAAAATGGTGGTGGTGGGCGTGCCTGAACAAAACAATGGCAGACTAAAATAAAAAAAATCATAGATGGACAACTACGGTAAAAACAGCAGGGATCATAAAATGGTGGTTGTGGGCGCAGCTGGAGTAAACAATGGCAGAGCTAAATAAAAGTCATAGATGGACCACTATGGTAAAAACAGCAGGGATCACAAAATGGTGGTTGTGGGCGCAGCTGGAGTAAACAATGGCAGAGCTGGGATCATAAAATGGTGGTGGTGGGCGTGCCAGAACAAAACAATGGCAAAAAAAAAAAAAATTGGTGGACGACAATGGTTAACAACAGCTGGGATCTAAAAATGGATCTGTAAAATTAAAAAAAAAAAAAAAAAAAATTAAATGTGACAAAAAAATACCTACCTTACAAAACTTGTTTGTGATCCTGAAAAAAAAGAAAAAAATAGGTAAACGCAATAGCGTCACAAACTGGATCGCAGAGGATATAACGGCACAGCCTGGATCGCAGCTAATGCAAGAGGCACAGACTGGATCGCAGCAAATGAAATAGAGACACAGACTGGATCGCAGAAAAATCAACGGCGTAGACTGGAACGCAGCAACCGCAATAGTGGCACAAACTGGATCGCAGTAGCTACAAAGAAGGCTAGTGGAACGATGCTGGAGATTTGAAAGAACCGCTTCTGCTTGAGAGCAATGGAAAGGAGTGCTGGTACGTCGTCTTTTATGACGCGGTCATCCAATCACAAAGCGAGAGAGCTGTGACAAACATTATAGTGACCACCAATCTGTGATGAGGGGCGTGGAAAAGGTTGCGCTCAGTCACGCCTATCGAGGTCGTGATCTTTCACAATACATGTAGTGTGGCACGTCCCAATGACCGCCAAAGTCGTTAAAGAGATCGCTGACCGCTGATGCGTCGTTAATGAGATCGTCCAGTTTGGCAGCTACTAGCGACCTTAAAACGATCACACCAATGATCTCGTTAGCTTGCGTCGTTATCGTGATCGTTAGCGGGATCGTTTAGTGTGGCAGTACCTTTAGTAATGAAAAGGTGATGAAAAGTAATGACATTGTCACCAGCCTATGTAGGAGCATTAACAGAATGAACGTACATAGGCGGTAACCGGACAGCAACTGTTAATTTTAAAGAAAAAAAATATGAAAAAAAAATTTGTGTGGGCTCCAGCGTCATTTTAATAACCAGCAGAGGGAAAGCCGATATCTGAGGGCTGTTAATATTCTGGGAAGGAGCCAATAGCTTATAAAGGTTCCCAGGATATTAATATCAGCTCACAGTGGTTTTCTTAGACTTTACTGGCTAGTTTACAGGGGGACCCCAGAAAACAATTGACAGGTTCCCCCTATAAAATCTAACCAGCAAAGGTTAGGCAGAAATCTGCGGACTGATATTAAGAGCCTAGGAAGGGGCCATGGATATTGGCCCTTCCCAGACTAAAAACATCAGCTCTCAGCAAGCCGCCCCAGAATAGGCACATCTATATGATGCGCCAAATCTGGCGCTTAGCCTCGCTTTTCCCACTTGCCCTCTTGCCCTAGGGTTCATTTTTGTGGGGTTGATGTCACGTTTGTATTGTCAGGTGACATCAAGCCCACAGGTTGGTAATGGAGAGCATCTATAAGACACTTATCCATTACTAATCCCATAGTGATATTGAATAAAAAACACACACACCCAGAATAAAGTCCTTTATTTGAAATAATGACACAGACTCCTTTAATAATCTTAATTAAACCATACTCCCCGAACGTTTAATCCACCGAAGCCAACGTCACCTGCAACAAAAATAAAATATTAAACCACAATATTCCTCACCTGTCTGCTGAGAAGATAATCCATAATGTCCCACGACGATCCTGATCACTTTGAGAGTAGTCACATAAGTGATGTGACTGCTCTCAAAGATAGTCGGCGATACACTGACAGGAGGTAATTGCTCCTGCAGTATATCACCGTGCTGCAGCGAGAGAGTTCACCGGAGTTCATCAGCTGATCAGCTCCGTGATCTCCCTTACGGCACCACCGCTGCATGATAAAGTTCTCATGCAGCGGTGCCGTAAGCGAGAGCACCGGAGCTGATGAACTCTGGTGAACTCTCATGGCAGCTCAGTGATATACTGCGGGAGCGATTACCTCCTGTCAGTGTATCGCCGGCGGCCGGGTAGAGCGGTCACATCTCCCGATGTGACTGTTCTACACATGAGATCGCCGTGGAACACTCGGGATTACATGGATTATGGCAGGCCGGTGAGTATATGGTGCTTTATTATTTTACATTATTTCTAGGAGACGAGGGCATCAGGGATTTGATTGTTAGGTGAGTATAATTTTTTTTAATTTTTATTTGAATATATATGTAATTTTACTTTTTTTTTTTTTAACTGTGAGCACAGGCGCCGGCAGAAGAGACTACGTTTCCCGTCAGCGGCACCTGTTGTCACTGTTATCAGTGACAACAGATGTAGCCCGATGAGAGCAGTAGTCTCATCAGTCCACGCCTGCTGGACACAGTCACAGCTGCGGGATAACATTGACATCTGACAGCATGATCCTGCAGCTCTCTGACCGACAGTCTTTCCGACGGTAACGTTACCGCCGATAAAAACTACCGCGCCGGTGTTTCCCACGCTGTCACACAGATGACAGCGTGGGAAACACCATAGGAAAATGGTAAAACTCAAAACAAAAATGCAGCAAATCTGCAAACATTTTTATACCTCCGTTTTTGCTGCGGATTTGACTGACTCAATTGAAGTCAATGGGTGAAAAATGCTGCAGAAACACAAAGAATTGACATGCTGCAGAAAAAAAATGCAGTGTAAATTCTCAAAGGAAATTTAATGATCATGTGCACAACACTTAAGGATTGTCATTGAATTAGCTTTTATAAGGATTCCATAGAGTTTTTGGCTCATTTCCGCGTGGAAAAAACGCCATGAAAACGCATCAGAAACGCTCTGTGTGCACATAGCCTTGGTGTCTTTACTGCTCTCAGGTAGATACCCTGTAGGTTCATTTATACTGCAAGATTATTGCAAACCAACTTTAGGAACTTTCATAAATGATAATTGTGCAGCATAAACAGGTGTCCAAACACCCAATGCACACTCGTTCCAAGCAAAACACTCGTTCTTTCTGTGAAATTACCTTTTGGTTTGCGCAAAAGATCGTCGTTCTTGGCAGCACATTGTCCTATGTAAACAGAACATATTCTGCCAAGAAAAGTGGCAGCCTATGCGCACTGTGTAAGCTATTACAGATTTTTTAGAGCACATCTAAAGTGTAGTCTGCCAGTGTAAGGACAATATTAAATGAATTTCGATCAGCAAACAGGTGACCAGTAGTCATTAAACTGGTATTCCCATCCTCAAGATTCTATCCCAATATGTAGTAGGTGTAGTAATAGTAATATTCGTAAATACCTCCAATTAGAAATGGAGTATGGTTCTTCTGATTAGCTATGTTTGCTAATATTTTCTTATTATTACATCTGCTACATATCGGAATAGGATCTTGTTGATTTGAATACCTCTTTAACCCCTTAACCCCCAAGGGTGGTTTGCACGTTAATGACCGGGCCAATTTTTACAATTCTGACCACTGTCTCTTTATGAGGTTATAACTCTGGAAAGCTTCAACAGATCTTCGCGATTCTGAGATTGTTTTCTCGTGACATATTGTACTTCACGTTAGTGGTAAAATTTCTTCGATAAAACTTGCGTTTATTTTTGAAAAAAACACAAATATGGCGAAAATTTTGAACATTTTGCAATTTTCAAACTTTGAATTTTTATTCCCTTAAAACAGAGAAATATGTCACACAAAATAGTTAATAAATAATATTTCCCACATGTCTACTTTACATCAGCACAATTTTTGAACCAAAATTTTTGTTTGTTAGGAAGTTATAAGGGTTAAAAGTTGAACAGAGATTTCTCATTTTTACAACAAAATTTACAAAGCCATTTTTTTAGGACCAACTCACATTTGAAGTCACTTTGAGGGTCTATATGGCAGAAAATACCCAAAAGTGACACCATTCTTAAAACTGCACCCCTCAAGATACTCAAAACCACATTCAAGAAGTTTATTAACCCTTTAGGTGCTTCACAGGAGCTGAAGCAACGTGGAAGGAAAAAATTAACATTTAACTTTAGTCACAAAAATGATGTTTTACAAACATTTTTTTTTATTTTCACAAGGGTAAAAGGAGAAAATGGACAGATAAAGTTGTACAATTTCTCCTGAGTACGCCAATACCCCTTATGTGGGGGAAAACCACTGTTTGGGCGCACGGCAGAGCTCGTAAGGGAAGGAGCGCCATTTTACTTTTTCTAACCAAAATTGGCTGGAATTGAGATTGGACGCCATGTCGCGTTGAGAGAGCCCCTGATGCGTCTATACAGTGGAAACCCCAAGTGACACCATTTTGGAAACTAGACCCCCTATGGAACTTATCTAGATCTGTTGTGAGCACTTTGAACCCCCAAGTGTTTCACTAAAGTTTATAATGCCTGGGTGTGAAAAAAAAACAAAAACAATTTTCCACAAAAATGATTTAGTCCCCAATTTTTGATTTTTCCCAAGAAAATTGGACCCCAAACGTTGTTGTCCAATTTGTCTTGAGTACGCTGATACCCCATATGTGGGGGGGGGGGGAAGCTGTTTGGGTGCACGGCAGGGCTTGGAAAGGAAGTAACGTTTTGGAATGCGACTTTGATGGGTGTCATGTTCCGTTTGCAGTGCCCCAGACATGCCTGAACAGTGGAAAACCCCCACAAGTGACCCCATTTTGGAAACTAGACCCCCTAAGGAACTTATCTAGATCTATGGTGAGCACTTTGAACCCCCAAGTGCTTCACACAAGTTTATAATGCCCGGGCATGAAAATAAAAAATCCTATTTTTTTTCCCACAAAAATTATGTTTTAGTCACCAATTTTTTTTCCCAAGGGTAACAAAAGAAATAGGACCACAAAAGTTGTTGTCCAATTTGTCCTGAGTACGCTGATACCCCATATGTGGAGGGAACCACTGTTTGGGCGCACGGCAGCACTCGGAATGAAAGGAGCGCCATTTGACTTTTTCCAACCAAAATTGGCTGGAATTGAGATTGGACGCCATGTTGCATTTGGATAGCCCCTGATGTGCCTAAATAGTGGAAACCCCTCACAAGTGACCCCATTTTGGAAACTAGACCCCTAAGGAACTTATCTGTGCTCATCAGTGGTGAGCACTTTGAACCCCAAGTGCTTAACACAAGTTTATAACGTAGAGCCGTAAAATAAAAAAATCATATTTTTTCGACAAAATTATCTTTTCACCCCAATTTTTATTTTCCCAAGGGTAACAAGGCCCCAAAAGTTATTGTGCACCACTGTTTGGGTGCATGGCAGAGCTTGGAAGAGAAGGAGCGCCGTTTGACTGTTTCAAAGCAGAGTTGGCTGGACGCCATGTCGTGTTTGGAGAGCTCCTGATCTGCCTAAACAGTGGAAACCCCCCACAAATGACACCATTTTGGAAACTAAACCCCTCAAGGAACTGTTCTAGATGTGTAGTGAGAACTTTGAACCTCAGGTGTTTCACTAAAGTTTATAATGCCCGAGCATGAAAATAAAAAAAATCATATTTTTTCCACAAACATGATCTTTTAGTCCCCAACTTTTTATTTTCCCAAGGGTAACAAGAGAAATTGGACCCCAAAATTGTTGTCCAATTTGTCTCGAGTACGCTGATGATACCCTATATGTGTGAGAAAACTACTGTATGGGCACACGTCGGGGCTCGGAAGGGAAGTAGTGACGTTTTGGATTGCAAACTTTGATGGAATGGTCTGCGGTCGTCATGTCGCATTTGGAGAGCACCTGATGTGCCTAAACAGTGGAAACCCCCCACAAGTGACCCCATTTTGGAAAATATACCCCCAAGGAACTTATCTAGATGTGTGGGGAGAACTTTGAACCCCCAAGTGCTTCACAGAAGTTTATAACGTAGTTCCATAAAAATAAAAAAATCATAATTTTTTTCCACAAAAATGATATCCCCAATTTTTTATTTTCCCAAGGGTAACAGGAGAAATTGGACCTCAAAAGTTGTTGTCCAATTTGTTCTGAGTACGATGATACCCTATATGTGGGAGAAAACTACTGTATGGGCACACGTCGGGACTCAGAAGGGAAGTAGTGACATTTTGGATTGCAGACTTTGATGGAATGGTCTGCAGGCGTCATGTCGCATTTGGAGAGCACCTGATGTGCCTAAACAGTGGAAACCCCCCTCAAGTGACCCCATTTTGGAAAATAGACCCCCCCAAGAAACTTATCTAGATGTCTGGTGAGCGCTATGAACCCCCAAGTGCTTCACAGAAGTTTATAACGTACAGCCGTAAAAACAAAAAAATCATTTTTTTTACAGAAATTATTTTTTCACCCCCAATATTTTATTTTCACAAGGGTAACAGATGAAATTGGACCCCAAAAGTTGTTGTCCAATTTGTCCTGAGTACGCTGATACCCCATATGTGGGAGAAAACTACTGCATGGGCACACGTCGGGGCTCGGAAGGGAAGTAGTGATGTTTTGGATTGCAGACTTTGATGGAATGGTCTGCAGGCGTCATGTCGCATTGTGGAGAGCCCCTGATGTGCCTAAACAGTGGAAACCCTCCTCAAGTGACCCATTTTGGAAAATATACCCCCCAAGGAACTTATCTAGATGTGTGGTGAGCGCTATGAACCCCCAAGTGCTTTACAGAAGTTTATAATGCCCGGGCATGAAAATAAAAAATCCTATTTTTTTCCCACAAAAATTATCTGTGATAATGAACTAAATTATCTGTTAGTTCATTATCACAGCTGACACCCGGCACTATGTGCCAGGAGCAGTCACGGACCGCTCCCGGCACATTAACCCCTGGAACACCGCGACACTCTGTGGTCTAGTTCACCCCAAACCATCTTGATTGTGTTCAGGTCTGGTGACTGTGGAGGCCAGGTCATCTGGCGTAGCACCCCATCACTCTCCTTCTAGGTCAAATAGCCCTTACACAGCCTGGAGGTGTGTTTGGGGTCATTGTTCTGTTGAAAAATAAATGATGGTCCAACTAAACGCAAACCGGATGGAATAGCATGCCGCTGCAAGATGCTGTGGTAGCCATGCTGCTACAGTATGCCTTCAATTTTGAATAAATCCCCAACAGTGTCACCAGCAAAGCACCCCCACACCATCACACCTCCTCCTCCATGCTTCTCGGTGGTAACCAGGCATGTAGAGTCCATTAGTTCATTTTTTTCTGCGTCGCACAAAGACACGGTTGTTGGAACCAAAGATCTCAAATTTGGACTCCTCAGACCAAAGCACAGATTTCCACTGGTCTAATGTCCATTCCTTGTGTTCTTTAGCCCAAACAAGTCTCTTCTGCTTGTTGCCTGTCCTTAGCAGTGGTTTCCTAGCCTCTATTTTACCATGAAGGCCTGCTGCACAAAGTCTCCTCTTAAGAGTTGTTGTATAGATGTGTCTGCTACTAGAACTCTGTGTGGCATTGACCTGGTCTCTAGTCTGAGCTGCTGTAAACCTGCGATTTCTGAGGCTGGTGACTCGGATAAACTTATCCTCAGAAGCAGAGGTGACTCTTGGTCTTCCTTTCCTGGGGCGGTCCTCATGTGAGCCAGTTTCTTTATAGCGCTTGATGGTTTTTGCAACTGCACTTGGGGACACTTTAAAGTTTTCCCAATTTTTCGGACTGACTGACCTTCATTTTTTAAAGTAATGATGGCCATTTGTTTTTCTTTACTTAGTTGCTTTTTTCTTGCCATAATACACATTCTAACAGTCTATTCAGTAGGACTATCAGCTGTGTATCCACCAGACTTCTGCACAACACAACTGATGGTCCCAAACCCAATTATAAGGCAAGAAATCCCACTTATTAAACCTGACAGGGCACACCTGTGAAGTGAAAACCATTTCCGGTGACTACCTCTTGAAGCTCATCAAGAGAATGCCAAGAGTGTGCAAAGCAGTAATCAAGGAATAATTTGCCTGCTTTGAAGAACCTAGAATATAAGACATAATTTCAGTTGTTTAACACTTTTTTGTTAAGTATATAATTCCACATGTGTTAATTCATAGTTTTGATGCCTTCAGTGTGAATTTACAATTTGCATAGTCATGAAAATACAGAAAAATCTTTGAATGAGAAGGTGTGTCCAAACTTTTGGTCTGTACTGTATGGGTCACAGTGCATTGCATGGCCTCATCCCTTAGCAGATCTATGGGCCTCAGTGCATTGCATGGCCTCGTCCCTCAGTACATCTATGGGCCGCAGTGCATTGCATGGCCTCGTCCCTCAGCAGATCTATGGGCCACAGTGCATTGCATGGCCTCGTCCCTCAGCAGATCTATGGGCCACAGTGCATTGCATGGCCTCGTCCCTCAGTAGATCTATGGGTCACAGTGCATTGCATGGCCTCGTCCCTCAGTAGATCTAAGGGTCACAGTGCATTGTATGGACTTGTCGCTCAGTAGAAATATGGGCCACAGTGCATTGCATGGCCTGGTCCCTCAGTAGATCTATGGGCCACAGTACATTGCATGGCCTCGTCCCTCAGCAGATCTATGGGCCACAGTGCATTGCATGGCCTCATCCCTCAGCAGATCTATGGGCCGCAGTGCATTGCATGGCCTCGTCCCTCAGAAGATCTATGGGTCACAATACATTGCATGGCCTCGTCCCTCAGTAGATCTATGGGCCGCATTGTGTTGCATGGCCTCGTCCCTCAGTAGATCTATGGGCCGCGAACGTAACAGCTGGGGAGGTGAATTAATTGGGAATAGTTTACCTAAGACATAAACAGAGCATTGACTTTGTAGGACACTGTTTACTTTCACACTTTATTCAGTCCTTGAGTTGATCATGCATTATTCAATTTCACACCTTGGTCAGCCGATGTTTAAGGGTATGCCACACTAAACAATATCGCTAACGGGATCGCTAAAAAACGTCACTATTTAGCGATCCCGTTAGCGATATTGTTCAGTGCGGCAGCTTCCAGCGACGAGCTTCCTGCTGTGATCTCGCTCGTCGCTGGAATCGCTCCGGACCCTATTTCATCGCTGGCGCTCCCGCTGGGTAAGTATCTAATCGCTGTGTGGCACCTTTTCTTAGCGATTTAGCGGTACTTTTGTACCGCTAAAGTCGTTAAGAAGATCGCTAACGGCGATAGCGTCGTTAACTATATCGCTAAATGTGGCCGCATTTAGCGATATAGAAACAATCCCGCTAGCGATCTCATTAGTATGCAACGCTAACGAGATCGCTAGCGGGATAGCTTAGTGTGGCAGTACCTTTACTTTTTGCACATCACTAATTTAATTAAACTGTACTAATCCCAACTGCCATTCTAAACTGCCATAAACACCAAGGCATTATGGTTTAAACATGGGAAAATCACAAAAATAAATTGGTTTCACATAGTGCTGTACCTGCTTTTTTCACTTTGCTGCGAGTTTGCACTTACCATTGTTTTTTATGGGTGAAAGAACGCTGAAAAAATGCAGAGAGAAGTGACATGCTGCAGTTTTCCAAACTAGTCAGGAAGCTAAAACCAATCTGTGTGCATGCGATTTGTGAAATCTCATAGGCTTTGCTGGTATTGTAAAATGTAGCTTAAAACTTGCATTAAAAATGCACCAAAAACCTGCAGCTAAAACGCAACATGTGAACATAGCCTATCGGGCCACAACAAGGTATTTTGGTGCCATAGGCAGATAAGCAGGGAGTATATTTTCATAGATATGGAATCATTCATTGCTTGCAGACCATTTGCACGATAACAGGGAAAAATAGCAATATTAATTCCTGACATCCAAGGGCAGTTATGGAATCTAATATTGCTTAACTATAATGGGGGACGTTTATTTTCAATTAAAGGTGTGCAGCATTTGGTGGATACCCCAATGAAAGCTAAACTGATGGTTTTTATATCCGTCTTACAACAAATTCAGTTTGCAACAAAACGGACTGTGGTTCTGATGATGTATTCATGTACTGATGGTGGTTCTGGTCTCATTCCTGCACTGATGGTTGTTGTGGTAACATCTTCACATAGTGATGGTTGTTCTGGTGCTGTAATTGGAGCGCCCTACCGTGCAATGGGGTACTCAGACCCAGTGTCATGTATAGTGTACAGTTCCTATAGCGTCTTGTGCTTGGGTGCGAGGAAAACACAGGAGACATAGGTTGAAATGAAATGACTTGTATTACTTCATACAAGCATGCTGAAAAGTTCACACAGTTTGCAGGAACAGCAACAGGAGACACAGCAGGCCAGAGTAACTTCAAGCACTACAATAAATCTCCAAAGCAGGTTCAGGATCTCTTCTCTGTACCGTAATTCCTCTGCAAACATGGATTCACCAAACAGCAGGTTTCCAGAGTCCAAAAGTGTTCCAAGGTTCCTCAGTAGGGAATAGCTGGAGTACAAGTCCAAGGTTTCAGGAGTCAGGTCACAGACTGACTGAGGCTTGATTCAGGAGCACTGATTGTTCAGCTGAGGCTGCTTAAGAAGCAAGAGGGAAGAATCAGGGCGGGAACATGAAAACTGGAAACTCCATATTAACTGAGGGCAAGAGCTGCAGAAAGACAGAAAGCAAAATGGCCGACGGAAAACTGAGTTTCAAGGAACATGTCAACAGAGACAAAGAACCTTACACCCAGGCTGGCACAGTTTTTAAAAGGGAAGGTCACGGCAGCAGTGACCCGGTCCATGGCCCTGGGTGTCCAATAAAAATGATAAAGTTAAATAAAAGGGAAATTAGGAAAATAGTTTGTGACACCACCTGTGGTACTCGGCAATAAAGATGTTAGCTGATGCTGCTTCAGAGTCCACTGGGGCTGATGGTGATGCCTCAGAGTTGTCACAGCTCTCCACAGGTAGAGCTAGGCCCCAGGGCAGCTATATGTTCTTATAAAGGATAGTGACGGGGTGCAGGATTGAGGGAATAATGAATAACTGCAGACACATGAGCTGTAGTTTCCTTTGCCTTTACTTGATGATTTGGAGTGCAGACCGGAGCACTGCTAGCAGATGGAAATGGAGATCCGGGCAGCCTGGAAGCAAGTTAGGATTCCACTAAGCCAGATAGGGTTGCAGGCCTTCCCACTGCGCTGTACTCTGAGGTCCTTGCTGCTTTAAGCTCTGCTCAAGTTCCTCACTGTCCTTAAGTTCTTGCCCGTATAGCAGACAGCTTGAGCCTAATGCAGGTGTCGCTCTGTTGTGGCGGCTCCGTGCTCTGATATGCTGCTGTGCCCTGAGTGTTTGATGGGGCAGGAGACCTGCAGTTCCCTGCCCTCCAGATATAGCTTCTGGGCTGTAGTACCCTGCAACCACGGACTCCGGTGTTCGGTTCTTTTTTATATAAAAACGGCAGCAGAACCATCATAAGCAAATTAATAGATCAGTAGAACCACCACTTGTGCATGAATATATCACCAAAACCAGCTTCAGTAGATAAATGCAACAACAGAACCACTATCAGTACATTAATGCATCACCTGAACCTCCATCAGTACTTGAATGCATCACCAGAATAATCTTCAGTACATAAATACGTCACCAGAATCACCATCAGTACATGCGTAAATCACCAATTGTAGTACAGCAATCAATTATAATGTCAAATCAGGCCCATACACATTTGTATCTCATGAACCTACAACTCCCAGTATGTCCTTAATAATAGTGAGGAAATGCTGGGAGTTATCAGACTGTGGACAATAATGTATTGTAAGGTTTCCAACTCACTCAGCTGCGACGGAGGCAATCAGGACGCACTTTTATATCAAAAGTTCATCAGGTTTATTGCTTCATAAACCTCACAGTAACGTACAGTACAATTCTCCAGTACTTCAGCTCGGTCCTGGAACCTCACTCTTCAGACACAGAGTCCTCTCTGTAATGTCCTGCCTGGACACATGGAAGTCTGTCCACACTGGCAGACTCCCACAACACTCTCCCAGGTGCCGAGCACACTCCATTACATAGGTGTAACTCCACCCACAGGTGAGGTCAGGAATCAGGATCACATGGTTAGATCACATGGTCATGACCTCACCACAGGTCCTTTAGATACACACCATTACATACAGGTTTTATCCTAGGTATTCAGACACATACCCCTTGGGTGGGTTTGTAGGTGACTGGACCCGCCCAGCTCTCCAAGTCATCTGGAAGCCTCCCAATGTATAGCACAACTCTCAGCAGTAGATCTGCTGAACAAAACACGCCCAGGCTTCCATCACAGGGCCACCCACCTCTGCGATACTTACCGTCCATCCATGACATGCCTCCATGCATATCCCGAGGAGCATACACAGTGCCCCCTAGGTGCATCAGGTGTCACTACACCACATACCTCCCCCCTCTGTTCAAACTTGTGGGGTTGAACACTTATTACCCGACCAGAGATCCTTCTCGGTCGTCTCTGCCAGTCAAACCGTCTCTCTAAGTCGGACCCTGCTACTGATCTCTTTGGTAGGTGTCTGTCCTCCGACTCTGTCACATCTTTTGCTGACGAGGCCCCCCTGTCAGACCACCCGCATCCCCAGCGGTCAGTACTGCGTCGCAATTCACTTGCACCCATACGTCCTGTCTGGTCTGAGTCCTTTTCATTTTGTCTACTACAGGTTCTCCTGCTTAGGTCACTCATCACTGAGCTAACTGAGACATCACTACTTCTACCTCTTCCATCAGGCGACCTATTTCCTGTATTAGCTCCAGCTTGAGTACTTGAAGTCTTGAGCGAACCTCTTCGCCTCTCAATACCACGGGTTGAAGGTGGCGGCCATCTTCTTTCCATTTCTTTCAGGTTTCTGTTGACCTGCTCCCTCTCAAGTCGTAGCTGCTCTACTTCTCTCAGGTACGACAAACGATACTCCAGGAGCATCCGGATATTCCCAAGGCTCTCCATGGATCCGACAATGAGGAACGGAACCATCCCGTCTTCACCCACGACCTGGACTTCGTCATCAGCCGGAATCCTGACTCTCGTCACACCGGATTTATTCACCATCTCCTGCATCATTTTCCCAAGTCTTCCAATGACTTTCTTCACCAGATCTCTGGGCACTTGAATGATGTCTTCCACCAATCCAAGCCGACTTTAAACCTTTCTTGCTTGCTCCAGACGTCGAGTGGCTTCGTGATTTCTCAACAGGATCATTTGCTTTGTGAGACAATGTAGGTGCATGTCCCTCAGGATAGCCACCCGCTTCATTGTGACTTCCCTAGTCGACAGTATGACTAACTGTTTCATCTCTGGCACCCAGTTCACACTAGATGCTTCTACCGCTTTTCTAAAGGCCTCATGTACATCCTCACTGGCACAAGCTTCTTGCATGTCTTCGGGTACCTCTATTATACACTTGAAAAGCGATGTCTCCTTTTCCTGAACATGCGGTTGGACCTCCTCATCCTGAGCATCAGCGCAGTTTTCCAAGACCTCGGCATTTCTTGTGTGGCCAACTGCGTGGCACTTCTGCTGGATTTCTTCTCCCGTGGATTTCTGGAGCTGAGCACTAGTCTCCTCCTTTATCTTGAGCTCTCGGAGAACTTTATCTCGCTCCTCTGCCAAGCAGCGACATTCATCCTCCCTCCGGAGAAGCTCCTGCTGATGCTTCGCTTGGGCCTCTCTGAGCTTAGAGACTTCCTTCTCCAACTCCTCCATTCTGTGCTCAATTATTCGTCTCAGGACCCTTTCTTGCTCAACTACCTCTTTCACTGTTTCTTTAAACAGCTCTATCTCCTGGTCCTGCTCTCTTTTAGCCAGCACATGTCGCACCATCACTTCTTTAATCACAATTTCAGATGGGCACTCTTGCCCACTCACACTCTGCCTCTTCAGAGTTCCGCCTGTTCCGGCATCCATGGCTTCAACTGTCTCACGACTCTCAGTAACTTCAGAGAGCTCCAGCTTACTGCACTCACTTTCCCTTGCAGTCCAGTCACAGTCTGCATAGGAGTCACTCCCACTCCCCCTGTCATTCTGGAACAGCACGTCCCTACTTAGACAGGTCTCTGCCCCCTTTTCTGGAGCTATACCGTTTCTCACGGTCACACGTCTTGTCACGTCCAAGTCCCCGAGTTGGTCTGACCCACACTTTCTTCTGGTCACCTGGGACTCTAGACTAACGATATTAGGTAGAGATACCTCCTTTTCACACCTCACATGACAAGGAACAACTACAGTCACCTGCTGTGGGGCTCCCTTAGGGTCATTCGGTCTCTCCTCTGAGCAACCCCACACTTCATCAACCTCCCATGCATTTTCAAAAAATACAAATTCCCGCTTCCTCTCATACGGGTACAATAAGTTCGGTGGTATACCGCCATTTTTATCCTCGACACTTGTGGACATCTCCAGCATCACTCTGTCCACCATATAGTCCACAGTGAGTCCATGGATGCAGCACACCTGGACCTTTTTCTCGGTCAGACAGAGAACTAGCGGAGTTCCTTTCAGAGTCACCTGACTCTTTGAGTCCAACCGTCCAGAGACTCTTTCCCGATGTAACATTACAGTACACACCTGTGGGCTGTTATCAAACGGGAAGTCTATGCCACATGCGGAATACGTATAACACCCACACCGCTGTTCCTCAGCCATGTCCACTGAGGTAACCGGTGCCACCCCTTTTTGGGCCACCATCCCCTTTTGATTTGCCGCCCCCTTTTGGGACTCCGCCCCCTTCCTGGCCACCATCCCAATTTGGGTTACCGCCCCCTTTTGGGACTCCACCCCCTTTTGGGCAACTGGTCTGATTTGGGCTATCACCCCCTTTTGAGACTCCCGCCTCCTTTTGGGCCACCATCCCAATTTGGGTTACCGCCCCCTTTTGGGACTCCGCCCCCTTCCGGGTAATCATCCCTGTTTTGGGTTGCCGCCCCCCTTTTGGGACTCCTCCCCTTTTAGGGACACCACCCATCACTGGGGTACACACCACGGCTCTTACAGGCCCCAGTCCACACTATCCTTTTTACCACACCAGCTCCTGCTGGTACTGCCACCGCTTCCGTTGCAGCCACCAATAACCAGCACCTCCAGATGCTACTCCTAAGCTGCTGTGGCTGTTACTGCAGCTCCGGCTGCTGCAGAACCTCTTGCTGCAACAGTCACTGTAGCTCCTGCTACCACAAGTCTCTGCACGCTGCACTGTCTTGCCACTTGTCACCTTCGTGACCCCACGAGTCACAGCCAGCCGCTTGTCACCTTCATGACTCCTCCGAGCCACAGCAAACACCTCACACGTGTTCCAGAAAAAAAAAAAACAGTTTCTCACTGACCCGTCAGCACAACACTGACTCCTGTCTGTCCCACTCTCGGCCACAGAGATTTCCGGACACCTCCTCTCAGAGGCATCTACAAAGGAAAAACAGCTTTCACTGACCCGTCAGCACACCACAGACTCCTGTCTGTTACACTCTCGGCCAGAGAGATTTCCCTGACACCTCCTCTCAGAGGCATCCCACAAAAGAAAAACAGTCTTTCACTGACCCGTCAGTACAACACAGACTCCTGTCTGTTACACTCTCGGCCAGAGAGATTTTCCGGACACCTCCTCTGAGGTATCCTATCAGCATGCTTTTTTCTCCATTTTCAATGACCCCGGTCAACATAACACAGACTCCTGTCTGTCACCACTGCTTAACAGCTTCTTCAGATACCTCATATGTTCAGAGGCACCACATAAACATAAACACAGTTTATTCGTGACCACTGGTCACACTCACGGTTTTCACAGACCGTCCCTTCCTCCTCTGGTTCCTGATTCCCAGTCCTGCAACATGTGCTCCTTGGGTCGCTGCCAGCATTCCATCCACCAATTGTAAGGTTTCCAACTCACTCAGCTGCGACGGAGGCAATCAGGATGCACTTTTAGATCAAAAGTTCATCAGGTTTATTGCTTCATAAACCCCTCAGTACTTGAATGCATCACCAGAATAATCTTCAGTACATAAATACGTCACCAGAATCACCATCAGTACATGCGTAAATCACCAATTGTAGTACAGCAATCAATTATAATGTCAAATCAGGCCCATACACATTTGTATCTCATGAACCTACAACTCCCAGTATGTCCTTAATAATAGTAAGCAGATGCTGGGAGTTATCAGACTGTGGACAATAATGTATTGTAAGGTTTCCAACTCACTCAGCTGCGACGGAGGCAATCAGGACGCACTTTTATATCAAAAGTTCATCAGGTTTATTGCTTCATAAACCTCACAGTAATGTACAGTACAATTCTCCAGTACTTCAGCTCGGTCCTGGAACCTCACTCTTCAGACACAGAGTCCTCTCTGTAATGTCCTGCCTGGACACATGGAAGTCTGTCCACACTGGCAGACTCCCACAACACTCTCCCAGGTGCCAAACACACTCCATTACATAGGTGTAACTCCACCCACAGGTGAGGTCAGGAATCAGGATCACATGGTTAGATCACATGGTCATGACCTCACCACAGGTCCTTTAGATACGCACCATTACATACAGGTTTTATCCTAGGTATTCAGACACATACCCCTTGGGTGGGTTTGTAGGTGACGGGACCTGCCCAGCTCTCCAAGTCACCTGGAAGCCTCCCAATGTATAGCACAACTCTCAGCAGTAGATCTGCTGAACAAAACACGCCCAGGCTTCGATCATAGGGCCACCCACCTCTGCGATACATACCGTCCATCCATGACATGCCTCCATGCATATCCCGAGGAGCATACACAGTGCCCCCTAGGTGCATCAGGGTTCACTACACCACAGTATGAACAAGTAAACATTTACATCCAGATGCCTTATGGGTGACCTCTTCTCTGATTGAGTAGTTTCTTTCTTTTCATCTCCATCTTGTGCAAATGCCATGGTGACTTTTTACAACCACAGCTCTTCGCTGTAGACGTCCTTCTCTGGTCTTGTGCAGCACATCTCGACATAGTGCCCTTAAAAATAGGAGTGGTACAAAAATCGCCCCACTGTGAAACACTGCCTATGCCATGGCTGTCTCCTCTCCCCTATTTTCCCTTACACTCTCTATAGATTATCCCCCCTGCCATGCTAACCTCTCCATACTATGCCCCCATTTCATGTTGCTCCCTCTTCATATTCACATTGTGCCCCTTTTTCATACTTTGTCCTCACCATCACCACCATGTTGTCCTGTCCAAACTGTTCCCTGTCCTCATACTGTTTTCCTTTACAGTATGATGTTCCCCACAGCACCCCATACATTAATATGGCCCCCCAGTCACTGATTCAGTATAATGGCTCCACGGCCACTTATATACTATATAATGTCCCCCATAGCACTCCGCACAGTATGATATCCACAGTTCCCTATATACGGTATAATATCAACAACAGACCCCAATATACAGCTCCTCTGTTCCTGTCCCGGACTGAGCTGACATCAATTGTATTCGTGTATTACAGATGGGAATACAGTTAGGTGCGGGAAAGGAGCGATGACTGGGTCACAGGCTGAGCGAGATGAGCGGTGTTAGTGACTGACACTGCTCTCCTGTGTGACCGGATCACTGTGTTGAATGCCTGCGGCCGGAGGAATTCAGCAGTGTCAGGGTTTTTTTTTCTCCGAAATACACCCCTCTCGGGTTGGAAGGACGTATTGCCCTAGGCAGCTGCCTACCCTACCCTCCCAACACTTCTCCTTATACTGTTTTCTGAAATCATTGGCAAAAGTACTGAAAATGCCCAATGAGTGCCCTAAAACCGCTCTTTATTAAATTGAGCCACAATATGACTTCTGTGCATAATCAATGTGTGTGCCACATTAGCTTGACAAAGTGCTTAATTCCGTTATAGCCCGAAATGTTACTTTTTAGAATATTTGATTATTATTAATGTCTGTCAATCCTGATATTTTCATAATTCCACTACTTTTCTTTCTTGGTGTTGCAATTTCATCGTTGAGGAGTCTATATGCAAACACTTCTGATCAGCAGTAGACAAAGCAAGTCATGCTAAAGTAAGATCATACATTGCCAAAAATAGTAGTGTGCAAAATATTGAAAAATTATATGTGCATCCCTTGATGCTTCCATGGCTTTCTTGTCTGGTACCCCATCGGTTTCTCTATAGTGATTGGCTGCAGAGGTCACATGGGACCAGGCCTTCAAGGACAAGAAAAGAGCCGTGAAAATGTGAGGAGAGTTGATACATATACAGTATTTAATTTTTATTTCAAACTTTGTGGAAGGTGTTTTGGGGGTTGGTGAGGTTCTAGATTTTGTTGCATATTTTGTGGGTGATCTGCCGCAAAATCTGAAACATTTTGGGTTTGTTGCAGACTTTCAAGGATTCATCCATTTTATGACATGATTCACATGGTGCAAATGTGAAATTTGCACTTCATGCCAATTTTTGGAGCGGGCATCTTTCTCTTCCAATTTGCAGCTATACTAATTATTTGTAGATTTTCCATCCAGAAACATGAACAGAAAATCCACTCTATTATAAATATGTGCTCCGTCTTTGGTGCTTCGGTATTGATTGAAAAGAGAACAGAGTTGACATCCTGATGCTGGGAGGTCTGTAATTCTAAAGTGCAGCTGATGTCATAATTTCTATTATGTGTGTTATTTACTGGTTGAAACCTGTTGGACGGTTGGGATATATATTGTGTGCTGTGCCTCCATAAAAATGAAGGAGTGATTGAGCCACATCATACCCAACACTGAATGGGAAACATTTGGGAAGTGCGTCAGCATCTCATCAGAATGACAAGAGGGAGCACACAAGGGAGTGAGCCAGGGGTCTCATTTTAGGAATACTGAATCATCTTATTGTTGTGTTTTCATCTCGCTATCTGATCAATCTCACATCTGGACTCTTTTCATTCAGTAACATATTGTATGACTTCACAATCTGTCTGAATTCAATTAAGAACATAATGGAAGCTCAATGCTTGTGTCTCTCGAAAGAAAGAGCTTTAATTTGTATTTGTATTTTTTGTATTTTCCATTGGCAATGAGTTTATAGGCGGCACATATTTGATGCCAAGGATAAGAAAAACAAAATGAAATAGAATATCACATGAAGAGGATCAACCCATATTCAGTGGTTTGGCTTTACTGGGTTTCTCTGATCTGTACTTTTTTATGTTTAGTATGCATTGTAAAACTCCAGGTTATTTAAACCTTAGAAATCATTATGTCCAGTTAGGAAGTGTAAAGGGTTGGCCGAGGGGTGAACTTACTGGGAGCAGCTGCATTCTTCACTCTGGTTACCTCTATTCTCCTGAGGTGTTGTTCCCCCGTGACAGATTATGCGGAACAATCAGAGTCCAGAATCACGTCAAACAGTTCTGCTTTATTTGCCTCTGGACACAGCACATCCAAAACACCATAAGCACGTCTTATACGGTACCAGCAGTACATTTTCCACAACTCCGCTTCTTCTCCTCTGCTACATCAGAATGGACCACAAAGTATTGATGGGACGAGGAGCCGGGTGAAAACGGCACTTTGATCTCTTCCCCTGGAGACACTCCAATCCAGTATAGAAAGACACATCTGCTAGGTCTTCCACCCCTCTCTGGTAATCGTGCCCAGATACTTGCTGGTGGCCCACTCGCTACTACGCTCATGCGTGCACTCTTCTGCTGAGCGTTCCCACAGTGGATCTTCCACTTGCTTCTGCTTCGTCAACTCCCTCACTTTGGGGGCTCACGTTACCATGGTGACTTCACCGGCTACTCTTCAGGTTGCTGGTACCTTCACTCTACTAGTCACTGTCCAGGGCCCAGGAACATGGACGTCCTCACACTAGCAAGGTCCACCCCCGACTGACTTCCGCTTGGAGGAAATCTTCCCAACAGACCCCCGCTTGGAGGGGACCTTTCCCTGACAAAAAAGTCCCTGACCATTTGTCCTTATTGGACTGGATGTGCTCAGTGCCCCCATCTAACGTCCAACCCAAATACTGCATTGACATATTTTTATAACTTCCTAACTGGATCTCTAACATGCCCCCATTAGTGATCCCTCGCAAACTATATCTAAACTCCAAATATATATACTACTTTACTAGTGCCCTCCATTAGTGATCCCAAGGATGCCCTATCTACTTATATCTATACCCCCAAATATCAGACATGACATTGTGAAATGACTTCATACAGTATATAGCAGACATACCTTAACACACCTAAAAGAATGCAAACATTTCAAGGGTTAATACTCTTCACCTCCTTACAGAAGCATAAGTGATTATGAATCAATTCTACTTGCTTTGGTGCAAATGAGAGCAACAACAGATGCACTGAAGAGACAACAGCAAGACTCACAGTAAAAGAATAGTTTTTCAGGTGGTGGTCACCGTCAAATTCCTTTCTCCTTATTCTTCCTGAATAAGTTTCAGCAGCAGATGAAGGAAGGGAGACACACTAGTCATTACTAGTGGGTAGGCGGAGCCCACATAGGATAGAAACACCTCAGATTAAAAAAGTGTTGACCGGCCCCTCCAGCATATAGGGCTCCTCCTACTCCAGCTCTCCAGTCTAAAATTTGAGGTCACAGAGGATAGTCGCTGCTGGAAGCAGCTCCTCAAATTTTTTTTTATTTATTGTTTTATTTTAGTCGGACAGAGACTTGGACCGCCAGTGGTCTAGAGGTCTCAGGGGTCTCAGCGCTGCTGGACCCCCACCTCTCCCTTGGCGGATCTGTATTACCCTGTAAGGTGGTCCCTGCAGAACCCTGCCGGCCCTGGGGGATGAGGATTGCTTCCCTGGCGGGGACGCAAACCGCGCTTCTGGGGTCACTGCGTTCCCCGCCCTGGGGGGAAGCTACGGGCACAGCGCTACAAATCTCTGAGGGGTCCCTGTGGCGCTCAGCTGGGTGAGTACTCCACATTTTAATGTGTTTGAGTGCTTCAGCGACTGCTGCGGCAGCCGCTGTTACATGTGACATGTTGGTGATTAGTGTCTTTTGTCCGCAGGTGGATGCCTGCAGGACATGGAGAGCGGAGGAGTCGCGCGCCCTTTTTTTTTGAATTTTCGCGGCGCTCTGAGCGCGCGCTTTACTACAAGCTTCTTCCGGCTTCTCTGTCAGAAGCACAGCGCGGCGGCCATTACTGGATCAGGGAGCTGAAGGCTTCCTTCCTCACTCTCCTCCCCTCCCGACAATCGAAGACGCTACACCGCGGCCAGCTGGGTGAGTCGCTTCTGTCTGTCAGGGCAGAAGCTTAACCCCCTCACCCCCACAGCGCAGGACACTGAACGCTACCGCTAACGATCATTATAACGACGCATACTAATGCGATCGTTTTTTTGTGATCGTTTTAATGTCGCTAGTAGCTGCCACAGTGGGCGATCTCATTGACGACGCATAAGTGGTTAGCGATCCCCTTAGCGACTTTGGCGGTCATTGCGATGTACAAATCAGCGCAATATTTTAGCGTTTTTGTTTAGTGTACAAAGGTAAAAGAAGCATACCTTTGAGAGCACTGTCCTGCAGCTGTTACCTCATAAGAGGCACCTGGGGCTCGCACACCCTTTTCATTAAACAAGGGTTGTGGGGAGTCTGCGACATTAACCCCTTCTCTGGCGGTTAACCCTTTATTGGGGGACAGCTGATATTGGGAGACAGCTGGGGTAGCTCTCTCTTTAAGAGCTTTAACCATTCAGCGTTCGTTTTGCCTTTGAAAACCACACTGTTCTAGTTGCTGACAGGTTTTGACCTGCCATATACTGTGTGAGGGCATGTCAAATCAGGGTCCAGGTGCGGACCGTCTCCCAGATCCGCTACAGGATCAGTCTCGCGTATCTGACACGCAGACCTCGACGGTGTCAAGTGCAGCGGTCAGAGGTGTCAGTGATGACAAAATGGAGGCCCTCGCTCGTTCTATTAATGGCCTTTCTGACCTTCTAGGTTATTGAGTGTCAGCTAGATCCTCTCATGGTAGGAAGCGACACAGGCCGGTGCCATCTTCCCCGCATAGCGACTCGGGGTTCCCCTTCAAGCTCGGATGGGGAGATGTCCGATTCGGATAAGGAGGATCGGCAGGGACACTCTGCCTCTCTTCTGAGCCGTGCAGAGGTTTTTATTGGGGCCATGAGGGAGGCGTTACAGTTACCGGAGGAGGTAACTAGACGTCCTGGTAAGTTGGCCCGGATGTTTCAGGAGTCGCATAGGTCGCGATCAGCCTTACCATCTCTGGACGAGCTTAATGGGGCAGTGGAGAAGGAACGCCTGTGTCCAGATAAACGTTTTCAGGGGACATGGTTTTTTTGACGCTATATCCGTGTACGACGGAGTTGATTGATAATTGGATTCCTTCTCCTGAAGTGGATGTCCCTTTATCCTAGCTTAGCAAATCCTCATTACTTCCTGTTAAAGGGAAGGCGAGTCTGCAGGATCCGCTGGACAGAAAAACGGAGATGGCAGCGAAATCCATCTACGAGGCCGCGGGTCATGGATTCAGAGCAGTGCTAAGATCCATGTGTGCTTGTAAAGCTTCCCTGAGTTGGTTAGACCGTCTACGGACGGCGTGGCAAGATGGATCCCCACTATCCGAGGTAGAGGGGCTTTTCAAGTCATTGGAGGATGCAGCACGATATGGCAGTGATGCAGGTTTGGATACTGCCTCACTGCTGTCCAGGGCACAATCCTCGGCGATCACAGTCAGGAGAGCTCTGTGGCTTAGACAGTGGGCCGGACACGCGGTTTCCAAGCAAGGTTTGCTATCCTTAGCTTACAAGGGTGGTCAGCTATTTGGATCTGACCCCACGGAGCTGATTGCCAAGGCAAAGGCAAAAGAAACGGCTTTACCGCAGCGAAGAGCTGTGACTTCTGCGTCTGGCAGGCATAGTGCCGGTACTAGTCGGCGATCCTTTCGGTCCAGGGGACGGTTCGGTCAGCCCTCTTGGGGATCGGGGCGTCCCTCTTTTTCAGGAAAAAAGAACGCTCAGAAATCCCGCACTCCCTGGAAACAGAGCTTCTGCCAAGACAAGCGGGAAGCTGACAAAAAGCCCGCTAAGGCGGACTGACGCCAGGGCCTCACTCGAGGGCTCTCGAGTGGGAGGTCGCCTGCTCCAATTCGAACCGATTTGGGCTTCCCGCGTGTCGGACGCTTGGGTGACGCGGGTTGTGTCGGCAGGCTACTTCATAGAGTTTCTTTCTCGACCCCCAGACAGTTTTTGCCAATCCCGCATTCCGTCAGAGCCCGAGCTATTTGCCGCTCTACTGCGGGAGGTCGATTCCCTTCTACAGAAGGGTGTGGTGGTACCAGTTCTACTGGAGGACCGGGGAAGAGGGTTTTATTCCAACCTCTTTGTGGTCCCCAAAAAGGAGGACAAATTTCGCCCCATTCTGGATCTCAAAAGATTGAATCGGCATGTCCGCTCCCGGAAATTCTGCATGGAGTCATTTCGCTCCGTTGTGGCGGCCTTGTCGCAGAACGATTTTTTTATGTCAATCGACATTCGCGACGCTTATTTGCATGTCCCCATCGGAAAGGCCCACCAACGCTTCCTTCGTTTTGCCATAGGCCAGGACCATTACCAGTTTGTGGCCCGGCCATTCGGGTTGGCCTCAGCACCCAGAGTTTTTTACAAAAATTCTGGCTCCTCTCATGGCAATTCTGCGAAGACAGGGGGTTACGATTCTTCCCTATCTGGACGACCTTTTGATTGTGGCGTCCTCAAAGGAGGGAGGCGGTGACGGTTCACAATCTATCCCTTCAGCTCCTGGAGGACTTCGGGTGGCTGTTAAATTGGGAGAAGTCGTCTCTGGAACCGTCGCAGTCAATCCTGTTTTGGGAATGCATTTCGACACGATACGAGCAGTGGTGTCTCTGCCTCCAGACAAGCAAGCGAGTCTTCTTCGTCATGTACAGGTTATGAAGTCTGCGACAGCAATGTCCCTTCGAAGGTGTATGCGCCTTCTGGGTTTGATGGTGGCGTTAATGGAAGCAATTCCGTTTGCCCAATTTCATTCCAGGGCTCTCCAAATGTTCATCTTGAACCGCTGGGATCGATCGCAGTTTTCACTGGATTGCAGTGTCATCATCTCCCACAGGGTGAGAGAGTCTCTAGAATGGTGGTTATGTCCGGAAGCGTTATCCCCGGGGAAGTCCTTCCTTCCTCCGAGGTGGTCGATCATAACCACCGATGCCAGCCTGACGGGCTGGGGGGGTGTCTGGAACGATCTCTGGATTCAGGGAGTATGGTCGTTGGAAGAGTCTGTCTTGCCGATCAACATCCTGGAATTGAGGGCAGTTTTCCTTTGCCTCCAACACTGGACGGTCCGTTTAAGCGGTCCACCAGTCCGAGTGCAGACAGACAACGCGATGGCGGTCACGTATATCAACCATCAAGGTGGGACAAGGAGCTTCAGGCTCATGATTGAAGTGTCTCGAATTCTGGTATGGGCCGAGGCCAGAGTGCCAGCCATCTGTGCGATTCACATTCCAGGAGTTCAGAATATTACAGCGGACTTTTTCAGTCGCGAAAAGATGGATCCCTGAGAATGGAGTCTTCATCCGAAAATTTTTGCACTGCTGTGCTCCCGTTGGGGAACTCCCCAAGTGGATTTGATGGCATCCAGGTTCAATGCCAAGTTACCGACGTTCATGTCCAGGTACAAGGACTCGAACGCTGTGGCAGTGGATGCTCTGGTGGCTCCTTGGGACCAATTCGAGCTAATCTATGTGTTTCCGCCGATATCCTTACTTCCTCTGGTGTTGCGTCGGATCAGACTGGAGAGAGTCCCGGCTATGTTGATAGCCCCAGATTGGCCGAGGAGGACGTGGTTCTCGACACTGGTGTCGCTTCTGGCAGCGCCTCCACTTCCACTTCCTCTTCGCCCGGACCTGTTAACCCAAGGGCCCGTTCGTCACCCGGACCTGACGTCTCTGCGTTTGACGGCGTGGCTCTTGAGACCGAAATCTTGACCCGTCAAGGGTTTTCAGCCGAAGTCATTGCCACTCTGCAAGCTGCCAGAGGTCCGGCTACTACTAGGATTTATCACAAGACTTGGGAAGCCTTCCTCTCGTGGTGTTCAAGTTCTTCTAGGAACACGAGGATTTTTTCCATTCCCAATTTGTTGGCCTTTTTGCAGTATGGGCTGGACAAGGGTTTGGCAGTTAGCACTCTGAAAGGACAGGTTTCTGCTCTGTCCTTGCTGTTTCGGTAGACTATCGCCTCGCGTAGGGACGTACGTTCCTTTTTTCGCGGGGTAACCCGTCAATTTCCGCCGCGGAAGGCGCCTGTGTCTCCTTGGCGGCTCAATCTTGTCTTGGAGGCTCTTCAACATGGACCTTTTGAGCCTATGGACTCTGTTAATCTTTCCTTTCTCTCTTGGAAGGTTGCCTTCCTAGTGGCGGTCACTTCTTTGAGAAGGGTTTCTGAGTTGGCGGCTCTTTCTTGCTCGCCTCCTTTTCTGGAGTTTCTCCCAGATCGCGTAGTGCTTCGCATACGGGGCGACTTTCTACCTAAAGTGGTGTCACAGTTTCATGTTAACCAGGATATTGTTTTGCCCTCGCTCTGTCCGGAGCCAAGGAATGCGAAGGAACGGGCCTTGCACACATTGGATTTGGTGCGGGCTTTGAAGTTCTATTTGTCTATTACTCAAACTTTTCGGAAGTCGGATTCTCTGTTTGTGATTCCAGCAGGTCGTCGACGTGGGCAACGAGCTTCCAAGGATTCTATAGCTCGTTGGATTCGGTCAGCCATTTTAGAGGCTTACCGACTTAAGGGCGAACCTTGCCCGATTAAGATTCGAGCTCACTCCACAAGGGCTGTGGGTTCATCGTGGGCTTTCCATCAAGGAGCCTCGGCAGCTCAGCTCTGCCGGGCGGCGACCTGGCGCTCCGTCCACACATTTACAAAATTTTATAAGGTGGACGTCAGTGCTTCCGCTGATGCGGCCTTAGGACGTAGGGTCCTGCAGGCGGCTGTAGTTTAAAGTTCTTGTGAACTTGTAGTTAGCGCTAGTTGCGCATTTATTTAGGTTGTTGGGTATCTGCCTCTTTTGGTTTTTTTTTGCCCACCCTTATTTTTGGACTGCTTTGGGACGTCCCACTAGTAATGACTAGTGTGTCTCCCTTCCTTCATCTGCTGCTGAAACTCGGATTTTGGTAAGAACTTACCTGTAAAATCCTTTTCAGCGAAGAAGGAAGGGAGACACACATCCCTCCCATGGCAGAAGTGTGTTGTTGTGTTTTCAGATGCGGCGTGACCCTTCTCTGATAGCGATTATCTGGGCTGAGGTCGGCGCGCTAAGGCTCTGTTCCAGAATTGCCAGCTCATCGCAGTGGTCAGGTTCAGTGAGTAGTACCTGAAACTGTGTGTTTTTTTCTGTTATATGCATAACCTGTCTCTTTGTTTTTCTCTCTGAAATCCTTCAGAAGGGGTTATGTTGCTCCGCTGGTGATATTTGCTCTTCCTTAGCTTGGGTACGACTGGAGAGCTGGAGTAGGAGGAGCCCTATATGCTGGAGGGGCCGGTCAACACTTTTTTAATCTGAGGTGTTTCTTTCCTATGTGGGCTCCGCCTACCCACTAGTAATGACTAGTGTGTCTCCCTTCCTTCTTCGCTGAAAAGGATTTTACAGGTAAGTTCTTACCAAAATCCGAGTTTTTTTACTAGTTTTTGTGTTTTTCTAGTGTCTTTGCAACTAGTGTTAGCATGAGTTATCTAAAGCCTAGCTAGGTTGCATAGGTAGTTCAGCTCCTCCACGGTGGGAAATCCATTGGAACAGGGGCGGACCTACCGCCCGTGCAGCATGTTCATTGAACGGGGGCTCCAGGGGAGAGGGGGCCCCTCCAGCCTCCAGCACCGCATGGCTAATTATTTACCTATTCAAATTAGCCATGTGGTGCACTACGCAGCCGAGGCACAAGGAGAAGAGCAGCGCTGCGGGAGGCAGGGCCGGCGTCAGCACCCGGCCCACCCGGGCAAGTTCCGGGGCCCTGAGCAGGCGGGGGGGGCCCACTGGCAGTCTGGCACCCCCGCACCCGTTAGCGGTGTCAGCGCCGCCACTGGGCCCCCCCCCGCTTGCTCAGGGCCCCGGCATCAGCTGGCACAATACTTACCTCTCCCGTGCCTCCGCTGCCGCAGCTCCGGGCTCCAGTGGGCGCCGGCGCTTCCTCTCACAGCAGCGCTGCTGAATGACGTCATCATTCAGCGGCCGGCTGTGGCAGAGAGCGCGCGGACGCTGGACAGGTAAGACGTGTGTGTGTGTGTGTCTCTGTGTGTGTCTGTGTGTATGTAGTGCGGTGCTTTGTGTGTGTGTGTGTGTATGTCTGTATGTGAGAGAGTGCTTGTGTGCTGTGGTGCTGTCTGTGTGTGATGATGGGCAGGCATTGCTGATAATGGGGAGGCATTGATGATGATGGGGAGAAGATGATGATAATGGACAGCATTGATGATAATGGGCAGGCATTGATGATGGGGAGGCGATAATGATGATGGGGAGGCGATGATGATGGGCAGGCATTGATGATAATGGGGAGGCATTGATGATGATGGGGAGGAGATGATGATGGGCAGGCATTGCTGATAATGGGGAGGCATTGATGATGATGGGGAGAAGATGATGATAATGGGCAGGCATTGATGATAATGGGCAGGCATTGATGATGGGGAGAACATGATGATGGGCAGGCATTGATGATGGGAGGAGATGATGATGATGATGGGCAGGCATTGATGATAATGGGGAGGCCATGATGATGATGGGGAGGCAATGATGATGATAAGGAGGCAATGATGATGATGGGAGGCAATCATGATGATAATGGGGAGTCTTTCCACAGCGCCCTTTCCTGAGCCGTAACAGTGCAGAACGCAGTACAGCGTAGAGGAGAGCTCCATATTTTGTATGGAGCATTATATTGGGTCCAGTATTCTGTATGGAGCATTATATGGGGACCAGTATCCTGTATGGAGCATTATATTGGGTCCAGTATTCTGTATGGAGCATTATTTTGTGTCCAGTATTCTGTATGGAGCATTATATGGGGGGTGACATCCTGCATGGGGTATTATATGGGTGATGAGGGGGATACTGTGTTGCCCATAATATTGTATGGAGGACTGTACTGTCCAGTCTGTTCTGTGCGCTGTGAGGATTGGCGGTTTTTGAGCTATTGTAGAATTTACAAATAGATATCACTCATGTAATGGAAGAAGTGAAGTATTTGGCATTGTACTATACCCATATTTCTCTGCTGTATCTGTGCATCATGAATCGTGGTCTGTTTAAAGGGGCCCACCGAGGTTTGTGACTGACCTATGCAAGTGGTAGTAGAACGGGCAGGTAGGTATCATCTATCTCCCTATTAGTTTTTATGATCATATTAAACAACTTTACTATTTAGATTTGATATAGTTGCGTTCTAAATAAATATTACAATCTATATGATTACATAACTTTGTTGCCCTATAAAGTGCGGAGGGGGGCCCGAAAAATTTCTTGCACAGGGGCCCACTACAGTCTGTGTCGCCCCTGCATTGGAAGACTGTCTCAAAAGCATGGAGCAGATTACCAGGACCTGTAAAGGGTCCTAGAAAGGCATTGGACTCAATAACAAGACTGGTACCTGCTTTTTTTGTGCAAGGTGGAAGAAGAAGAGCACTATTGGAACTCTAACACAATTATCTCCAGTGGGCGACTGTTTGTACATATTTTATCCTTCATGAGTGTGGCTTTAGGGACCAACATAAATAATACCATAATGCGACTTGTCCTATAGCCCAGCACCATGCAGCTTAATTGATATTCACCAGAAAACATCAGAATTGTCAGGTCTGACATTGCTGGTTTACACTTAGCCCAAGTGACAGGCGTCAAAAAGTCTGGAGTCACTGTGGTGAATTTCATTCTTCCTGCAACATCATCCAACAGGACTATTATGTAAGTTCGTTACTGATGGTTTGAGGATGCAGATCCTTGAAGGGTCTCACAAACCTTGAAATGGTAACCAATGTTAGCCTGACTGGTGAATCAGTTCCTTAGATCCATTGTCAGACGTTAAGCTGATGCAGTGGAACCTCGGTTCCTCCTATGCAGGAATGACAATGTCCGGTCTTGTGTCACCAGAGCGTGGCAGTTACTTGATGATGAAGACATTGATGACACTGACTGGCCCTCACATTCTCTAGATTGAGAACTTCTGGGACTTTATGTATCATTGCATCCAGTGCAGCCACGTAACACCACAGACCATGAGATTAATGATGCCCTGATCCAAGTCCAATAGAGGTTATCCAGGACACTTATTCTCATAAGTAGCCACATTATGAGGTGTGTGTTGAATTTTTCACAAACTGTATCTGTGATTGCAATTTTTTACTTTAGTTTTCAGGGTGAAGTAGTTTAATTGTATATGTATAATAAATATACTTTTGAAGTATGTAATACTTGGGTTATTACTCGTAAAGCTGCTGAGTTACTCGCTCTGGGATCACATGTCAATCCTTGGGTTCTCTTGACATGAGTGTGACAGATATATTTCTGTGCAGCTCTCACTCTCCAGTCAGGAGAGCAGACGGCCAGTCCGAGGATTGCAATGTGATCCTCAGGCATATGGCAGTCTGACAGAATCAGTGACGCCTATCAGAGGAGTGGGCGGGATTATGGGTGGGGGATAGGTGAATATTCATTAAATTTACATATGCTGGACTTGCAGGTGCAAGACAATAAATTTGTCCAGGGCTTGCAGCAACACAATGGGGGCCCCGTAGAGAAATAAAAGTTACATATCCTGAAAGAGCTGCCCAAGCACTATTTTACGATACTATCTTATAGTACACAAAAATCCCCTGACAGATTCCCTTTAATTACAGGTTGGATCTGTACTAGTTGATCTATACTGGTGTTTCCAGTAGAAAGAAGACAAATGGTAGCTCTATGGGACGGAGCAATCAAAATAAAAGGAATGCTCCTAAAAATATATTTAATTCCAGAAAGGTATAAAACACCATAACCACTGAGGTCCAGAAGGACTGCACAGAAAGTATGAGAGGTGGTCCTGAGCCATCAGTTGGCAACCTGCCCCAAACATTAGAATTGCATGGTTAAAACTTGGATTCAAAGTTTTTTTTTTTTTGTTTTTTTTTTAATATTACCTGCTGCTGTTCTAAACTGTGAAGCTCCTCCATCAAAATATACAGTAGCTCCTGTTCATGTTTTTAAGTTTTTTGAATATGCAAAGAACTTGTATTTTCACCATGATGCATATAAGAAGTATTGTGGTACGCTGTTTTTTAAAGGGTTGTGCAGGACTTTAATATTGTTAGCATCTGCTTATGATATGTTGACAATATCTGATCGTGCGATCGACACCACCTGCGTTGCAGTACAAAGGAGCGACCGCTACAGACTGTGGTGAGCTGCGGTTGTTGCGACTTTATACACGGTTTACTTGTGGTAGCAGCGGGATTTGCGATTAGCCTTTATGAGGCAGATGTCAAATGTAGTCATGGAAAAATTTCCTTACCAACGATAAAGTGGCAATTAGATTAATTCCTTGGATCAACAACCTGAAGCCATCTACTACAGAGAAATTCCCTCCAGACAGGCTTCCAGACCCCCTTATGCTCATTCAACAAATTAACCTTTGCAGCTTCACAATTTACTGTTCGTATATTTCATAAAGTCTTTATCCTTAATCTCACAATATGAAAATTGGAACGACAGATCAATAATACCTGACAAAACAATTACCTAAATGAAATAACCAGATTAGAATGAGTAACAGCAGCATTGCTATTAAAGCTATCACCATGTGTTAAATGTAAAGTAATCATATCAGGTTTTAGCTGGCAGATATTTGGGACATCATTCTATTTTCTTCTCTCCTTGGTACCTAGTGGTCTATTTGTAACAAGGCAAATAAGGTGTCACAACCCATTAGCTCTAATAATTATCCTGACCAAATGCTCAGGGATTGAGCTGTTTACTTTTAGCAGTGAAGCGTCGTTTTCCGGTAGAACCCGTAACTCTGATAATTTACCATTATTTCCTTTATTATAACAACTATTTAATAACTTATATCCAGATTTAATCTGAATTTAACCTCTGATGACCCACCCCACACAGGCCTTTGAGACTTATTGATTTTTTTTCCTTACAGGGACAAAAATACTTTTCTCTCTTGTTGTATTAGCCTCTTTATGCATTTAGTTGTAGCTCTCATTGTCACCTTTTTGGGGCTTCTATAATTCAATAATTCATTTTTTTATGTGG
>JARQOD010000002.1:509493086-509624896 GCA_033576555.1 Oophaga sylvatica | reverse complement strand
ATGGATCCCTGAGAATGGAGTCTTATCCGAAAATTTTTGCACTGCTTTGCTCCCGTTGGGGAACTCCCCAAGTGGATTTGATGGCATCCAGGTTCAATGCCAAGTTACCGACGTTCATGTCCAGGTACAAGGACTCGAACGCTGTGGCAGTGGATGCTCTGGTGGCTCCTTGGGACCAATTCGAGCTAATCTATGTGTTTCCGCCGATATCCTTACTTCCTCTGGTGTTGCGTCGGATCAGACTGGAGAGAGTCCCGGCTATGTTGATAGCCCCAGATTGGCCGAGGAGGACGTGGTTCTCGACACTGGTGTCGCTTCTGGCAGCGCCTCCACTTCCACTTCCTCTTCGCCCGGACCTGTTAACCCAAGGGCCCGTTCGTCACCCGGACCTGAGTCTCTGCGTTTGACGGCGTGGCTCTTGAGACCGAAATCTTGACCCGTCAAGGGTTTTCAGCCGAAGTCATTGCCACTCTGCAAGCTGCCAGAGGTCCGGCTACTACTAGGATTTATCACAAGACTTGGGAAGCCTTCCTCTCATGGTGTTCAAGTTCTTCTAGGAACACGAGGATTTTTTCCATTCCCAATTTGTTGGCCTTTTTGCAGTATGGGCTGGACAAGGGTTTGGCAGTTAGCACTCTGAAAGGACAGGTTTCTGCTCTGTCCTTGCTGTTTCGGTAGACTATCGCCTCGCGTAGGGACGTACGTTCCTTTTTTCGCGGGGTAACCCGTCAATTTCCGCCGCGGAAGGCGCCTGTGTCTCCTTGGCGGCTCAATCTTGTCTTGGAGGCTCTTCAACATGGACCTTTTGAGCCTATGGACTCTGTTAATCTTTCCTTTCTCTCTTGGAAGGTTGCCTTCCTAGTGGCGGTCACTTCTTTGAGAAGGGTTTCTGAGTTGGCGGCTCTTTCTTGCTCGCCTCCTTTTCTGGAGTTTCTCCCAGATCGCGTAGTGCTTCGCATACGGGGCGACTTTCTACCTAAAGTGGTGTCACAGTTTCATGTTAACCAGGATATTGTTTTGCCCTCGCTCTGTCCGGAGCCAAGGAATGCGAAGGAACGGGCCTTGCACACATTGGATTTGGTGCGGGCTTTGAAGTTCTATTTGTCTATTACTCAAACTTTTCGGAAGTCGGATTCTCTGTTTGTGATTCCAGCAGGTCGTCGACGTGGGCAACGAGCTTCCAAGGATTCTATAGCTCGTTGGATTCGGTCAGCCATTTTAGAGGCTTACCGACTTAAGGGCGAACCTTGCCCGATTAAGATTCGAGCTCACTCCACAAGGGCTGTGGGTTCATCGTGGGCTTTCCATCAAGGAGCCTCGGCAGCTCAGCTCTGCCGGGCGGCGACCTGGCGCTCCGTCCACACATTTACAAAATTTTATAAGGTGGACGTCAGTGCTTCCGCTGATGCGGCCTTAGGACGTAGGGTCCTGCAGGCGGCTGTAGTTTAAAGTTCTTGTGAACTTGTAGTTAGCGCTAGTTGCGCATTTATTTAGGTTGTTGGGTATCTGCCTCTTTTGGTTTTTTTTGCCCACCCTTATTTTTGGACTGCTTTGGGACGTCCCACTAGTAATGACTAGTGTGTCTCCCTTCCTTCATCTGCTGCTGAAACTCGGATTTTGGTAAGAACTTACCTGTAAAATCCTTTTCAGCGAAGAAGGAAGGGAGACACACATCCCTCCCATGGCAGAAGTGTGTTGTTGTGTTTTCAGATGCGGCGTGACCCTTCTCTGATAGCGATTATCTGGGCTGAGGTCGGCGCGCTAAGGCTCTGTTCCAGAATTGCCAGCTCATCGCAGTGGTCAGGTTCAGTGAGTAGTACCTGAAACTGTGTGTTTTTTTCTGTTATATGCATAACCTGTCTCTTTGTTTTTCTCTCTGAAATCCTTCAGAAGGGGTTATGTTGCTCCGCTGGTGATATTTGCTCTTCCTTAGCTTGGGTACGACTGGAGAGCTGGATAGGAGGAGCCCTATATGCTGGAGGGGCCGGTCAACACTTTTTTAATCTGAGGTGTTTCTTTCCTATGTGGGCTCCGCCTACCCACTAGTAATGACTAGTGTGTCTCCCTTCCTTCTTCGCTGAAAAGGATTTTACAGGTAAGTTCTTACCAAAATCCGAGTTTTTTACTAGTTTTTGTGTTTTTCTAGTGTCTTTGCAACTAGTGTTAGCATGAGTTATCTAAAGCCTAGCTAGGTTGCATAGGTAGTTCAGCTCCTCCACGGTGGGAAATCCATTGGAACAGGGGCGGACCTACCGCCCGTGCAGCATGTTCATTGAACGGGGGCTCCAGGGGAGAGGGGGCCCCCACTCCAGCACCGCATGGCTAATTATTTACCTATTCAAATTAGCCATGTGGTGCACTACGCAGCCGAGGCACAAGGAGAAGAGCAGCGCTGCGGGAGGCAGGGCCGGCGTCAGCACCCGGCCACCCGGGCAAGTTCCGGGGCCCTGAGCAGGCGGGGGGGCCCACTGGCAGTCTGGCACCCCCGCACCCGTTAGCGGTGTCAGCGCCGCCACTGGGCCCCCCCCCGCTTGCTCAGGGCCCCGGCATCAGCTGGCACAATACTTACCTCTCCCGTGCCTCCGCTGCCGCAGCTCCGGGCTCCAGTGGGCGCCGGCGCTTCCTCTCACAGCAGCGCTGCTGAATGACGTCATCATTCAGCGGCCGGCTGTGGCAGAGAGCGCGCGGACGCTGGACAGGTAAGACGTGTGTGTGTGTGTGTCTCTGTGTGTGTCTGTGTGTATGTAGTGCGGTGCTTTGTGTGTGTGTGTGTGTGTATGTCTGTATGTGAGAGAGTGCTTGTGTGCTGTGGTGCTGTCTGTGTGTGATGATGGGCAGGCATTGCTGATAATGGGGAGGCATTGATGATGATGGGGAGAAGATGATGATAATGGACAGGCATTGATGATAATGGGCAGGCATTGATGATGGGGAGGCGATAATGATGATGGGGAGGCGATGATGATGGGCAGGCATTGATGATAATGGGGAGGCATTGATGATGATGGGGAGGAGATGATGATGGGCAGGCATTGCTGATAATGGGGAGGCATTGATGATGATGGGGAGAAGATGATGATAATGGGCAGGCATTGATGATAATGGGCAGGCATTGATGATGGGGAGAACATGATGATGGGCAGGCATTGATGATGGGGAGGAGATGATGATGATGATGGGCAGGCATTGATGATAATGGGGAGGCCATGATGATGATGGGGAGGCAATGATGATGATAAGGAGGCAATGATGATGATGGGGAGGCAATCATGATGATAATGGGGAGTCTTTCCACAGCGCCCTTTCCTGAGCCGTAACAGTGCAGAACGCAGTACAGCGTAGAGGAGAGCTCCATATTTTGTATGGAGCATTATATTGGGTCCAGTATTCTGTATGGAGCATTATATGGGGACCAGTATCCTGTATGGAGCATTATATTGGGTCCAGTATTCTGTATGGAGCATTATTTTGTGTCCAGTATTCTGTATGGAGCATTATATGGGGGGTGACATCCTGCATGGGGTATTATATGGGTGATGAGGGGGATACTGTGTTGCCCATAATATTGTATGGAGGACTGTACTGTCCAGTCTGTTCTGTGCGCTGTGAGGATTTGGCGGTTTTTGAGCTATTGTAGAATTTACAATAGATATCACTCATGTAATGGAAGAAGTGAAGTATTTGGCATTGTACTATACCCATATTTCTCTGCTGTATCTGTGCATCATGAATCGTGGTCTGTGTTAAAGGGGCCCACCGAGGTTTGTGACTGACCTATGCAAGTGGTAGGTAGAACGGGCAGGTAGGTATCATCTATCTCCCTATTAGTTTTTATGATCATATTAAACAACTTTACTATTTAGATTTGATAGTTGCGTTCTAAATAAATATTACAATCTATATGATTACATAACTTTGTTGCCCTATAAAGTGCGGAGGGGGGCCCGAAAAATTTCTTGCACAGGGGCCCACTACAGTCTGTGTCCGCCCCTGCATTGGAAGACTGTCTCAAAAGCATGGAGCAGATACCAGGACCTGTAAAGGGTCCTAGAAAGGCATTGGACTCAATAACAAGACTGGTACCTGCTTTTTTTGTGCAAGGTGGAAGAAGAAGAGCACTATTGGAACTCTACACAATTATCTCCAGTGGGCGACTGTTGTACATATTTTATCCTTCATGAGTGTGGCTTTAGGGACCAACATAACATAATACCATAATGCGACTTGTCCTCATAGCCCAGCACCATGCAGCTTAATTGATATTCACCAGAAAACATCAGAATTGTCAGGTCTGACATTGCTGGTTTACACTTAGCCCAAGTGACAGGCGTCAAAAAGTCTGGAGTCACTGTGGTGAATTTCATTCTTCCTGCAACATCATCCAACAGGACTATTATGTAAGTTCGTTACTGATGGTTTGAGGATGCAGATCCTTGAAGGGTCTCACAAACCTTGAAATGGTAACCAATGTTAGCCTGACTGGTGAATCAGTTCCTTAGATCCATTGTCAGACGTTAAGCTGATGCAGTGGAACCTCGGTTCCTCCTATGCAGGAATGACAATGTCCGGTCTTGTGTCACCAGAGCGTGGCAGTTACTTGATGATGAAGACATTGATGACACTGACTGGCCCTCACATTCTCTAGATTGAGAACTTCTGGGACTTTATGTATCATTGCATCCAGTGCAGCCACGTAACACCACAGACCATGAGATTAATGATGCCCTGATCCAAGTCCAATAAGAGGTTATCCAGGACACTTATTCTCATAAGTAGCCACATTATGAGGTGTGTGTTGAATTTTTCACAAACTGTATCTGTGATTGCAATTTTTTACTTTAGTTTTCAGGGTGAAGTAGTTTAATTGTATATGTATAATAAATATACTTTTGAAGTATGTAATACTTGGGTTATTACTCGTAAAGCTGCTGAGTTACTCGCTCTGGGATCACATGTCAATCCTTGGTTCTCTTGACATGAGTGTGACAGATATATTTCTGTGCAGCTCTCACTCTCCAGTCAGGAGAGCAGACGGCCAGTCCGAGGATTGCAATGTGATCCTCAGGCATATGGCAGTCTGACAGAATCAGTGACGCCTATGCAGAGGAGTGGGCGGGATTATGGGTGGGGGATAGGTGAATATTCATTAAATTTACATATGCTGGACTTGCAGGTGCAAGACAATAAATTTGTCCAGGGCTTGCAGCAACACAATGGGGCCACGTAGAGAAATAAAAGTTACATATCCTGAAAGAGCTGCCCAAGCACTATTTTACGATACTATCTTATAGTACACAAAAATCCCCTGACAGATTCCCTTTAATTACAGGTTGGATCTGTACTAGTTGATCTATACTGGTGTTTCCAGTAGAAGAAGACAAATGGTAGCTCTATGGGACGGAGCAATCAAAATACAGGAATGCTCCTAAACTATATTTAATTCCAGAAAGGTATAAAACACCATAACCACTGAGGTCCAGAAGGACTGCACAGAAAGTATGAGAGGTGGTCCTGAGCCATCAGTTGGGCAACCTGCCCCTAAACATTAGAATTGCATGGTTAAAACTTGGATTCAAAGTTTTTTTTTTTTGTTTTTTTTTTAATATACCTGCTGCTGTTCTAAACTGTGAAGCTCCTCCATCAAAATATACAGTAGCTCCTGTTCATGTTTTTAAGTTTTTTGAATATTGCAAAGAACTTGTATTTTCACCATGATGCATATAAGAAGTATTGTGGTACGCTGTTTTTTAAAGGGTTGTGCAGGACTTTAATATTGTTAGCATCTGCTTATGATATGTTGACAATATCTGATCGTGCGATCCGACACCACCTGCGTTGCAGTACAAAGGAGCGACCGCTACAGACTGTGGTGAGCTGCGGTGTTGCGACTTTATACACGGTTTACTTGTGGTAGCAGCGGGATTTGCGATTAGCCTTTATGAGGCAGATGTCAAATGTAGTCATGGAAAAATTTCCTTACCAACGATAAAGTGGCAATTAGATTAATTCCTTGGATCAACAACCTGAAGCCATCTACTACAGAGAAATTCCCTCCAGACAGGCTTCCAGACCCCCTTATGCTCATTCAACAAATTAACCTTTGCAGCTTCACAATTTACTGTTCGTATATTTCATAAAGTCTTTATCCTTAATCTCACAATATGAAAATTGGAACAGACAGATCAATAATACCTGACAAAACAATTACCTAAAATGAAATAACCAGATTAGAATGAGTAACAGCAGCATTGCTATTAAAGCTATCACCATGTGTTAAATGTAAAGTAATCATATCAGGTTATAGCTGGCAGATATTTGGGACATCATTCTATTTTCTTCTCTCCTTGGTACCTAGTGGTCTATTTGTAACAAGGCAAATAAGGTGTCACAACCGATTAGCTCTAATAATTATCCTGACCAAATGCTCAGGGATTGAGCTGTTTACTTTTTAGCAGTGAAGCGTCGTTTTCCGGTAGAACCAGTAACTCTGATAATTTACCATTATTTCCTTTATTATAACAACTATTTAATAACTTATATCCAGATTTAATCTGAATTTAACCTCTGATGACCCACCCCACACAGGCCTTTGAGACTTATTGATTTTTTTTCCTTACAGGCACAAAAATACTTTTCTCTCTTGTTGTATTAGCCTCTTTATGCATTTAGTTGTAGCTCTCATTGTCACCTTTTTGGGGCTTCTATAATTCAATAATTCATTTTTTTATGTGGATGGGAACAGCAATTTCATAGTTATTGTGTTTTTATGTTATTTTCTTTTGCGGTACAAGTAACATATGAACTTCAGTCTACGGGTTGGTATGTATTTCTCCATATTGCAAGATCTAGTACTTTACGTTTAGTGAACAAAGTTTTACTTTTGCAGAGGGAACGCTAAATTCTTTATCATTTTTTGGAAAACTCCTAGCCGACATGGTAACCTAAGTAGGAGCCGATGGGCTAAATGAGGTAGCCTATCCTTCTATCCAGATTTCTATTGACCCGTAATGAACTTTTGGTGAGTTTTTGATGTTGCAAATTTTCTGCACCTATTAAGTAGATTATTGCGTTTTTCATTGCTTTTTTGTGTATTTTTTTACATGCTTTTTATCGTGTTTTTGACGCTGCAGTTTTTCTCTTTGATGTGTCATGTTTTAAACAAAGTTGCTTTATTTTTGATGCTTCCTGGTATTTGGCTTTGACAAAACTTTACTGTCATGTGCGGATTAAATGCTTTTTTCCATCATACATGACGGCACCACGAGAGAGGGGATCCGCCCATCAAGGACAGGAAACCTTCAAGATAAAAGGGGCGGCTCCTCTCTCCGCATCAGTTGGTTTCCTGTCCTCGATGGGAGACCCTCAAGATAAAGACTCTCGGATGAAGAGGATGCCTAGGCCTGGGTCGGATGGTAACGGTGGACGTTGTTCATCGCATCCGTCACCAGGTACTGGAGGTCGCCTCGGGGGTCAGGTATACCCTGCCCCCCCTGAGCGAGGCATGGCCACTGCCCTTTTGGGACAGATTATTTTCCCTACGGCTCCTTTAAAGGCAGCTGTAGGTAGGGACAATCCTCGGGGAACACTTTTAAGTGTATCCCCCTGTTGATGCTGGGCCATGCAGCCTGATAGCACATCGGTGCCAGGCGAATATACATGCCCCCTCTCCTCCTTTTTTTCCCCCCTGGATACCTGGTATTCGTTGGTGGCACAGTGGAGCCCAGGGGGACGCTTCCTGGGGAGAACCGCTGCATGGAGAGCGGTCATCTGTCCCCTGCGCTCTCCTGACAGCGCTGCAAGAAGACCGGAAGTCATGCAACCGGAAGTTGCGCAGCGGATATGACGCGGGGCGCGTCCTGGACCTCTGAGCGCGCCCCTGAGACGAGACCTCTCCTACTATAGTAGGAGAAAGTACTAGTAAAGGGCGCGCCAGACGTGGCGACCGGGCGCGCGCACAGCACGCAGGCGACGGGCGCTTGCGGGCGGTAGTAAATAAAAAAAAAGGGGGGGCGCATGCGCGCAAGCACAAGTGCAGAAAGTATTTAAAGGGGCACTCTGCTAGGAATCACCGTCACAAAACTGCAAGCTGCAGGTGACAGTACAGCTAGTAAGCATTGTAATGGAGAACTTATCACCGGGGCACCTGGACTCACGCCAGGAGGTACATGCCAGGCGGTCTCTGTCTGGTGAAAAAACTCAGACACGCCGCAGCAATAGCCGCTCGGACAGCATGAGAACGGGACACAGTAAGGAAGGATCTGTGATTTCGGAAGGAGCCAAACAGCCTCCGGAACCGGTACCCGTCTATTACAGCGTCCGAGTGGTGAGTGAACTTCGAGAAAGTCCAGTACATTAATGTCTGTTCTCTTTCTCTCTCTTTTCCTGCATATATCTCCTTTTTCCCCTCTTACATACACATGGGAAAATTAGGAAGTTTATAAAAAGAGTAAGGCGAAAACCAAAAATAGGGAATGTCCCTTATGTAAAACCCCGCTAGAAAGAGCCTGGGCTAAGGATTTATGCCAGGATTGTATCACCAAAACACTGGCGAGGAAACGCCCTCCTTTGCGGAAAGTCTGAAATCCCTAATCCAGGCGGAGGTGTGTAAATCAATGAAAGCCTTCCATACAGCAGACATGGACGACAAATCCAGAGACAGATCTAGCGTCTCAGGGATATCTCAGGGAGATTCCTCTGGAGCAGAGAGGGACTCTAGCAGGTCCCGTAATACAGACAGCAGCTCAGAGGACGAAAAGTCTTCCCGATAGAAGCAACGGATAGTCTAATAAAGACAGTCCGCTCTACCATGGGACTGGTAGAAGACAAACCCAAAAGAACACCTCAAGAACTTATGTTCGTGGGGCTTCAAAAGAAAAAACGAAAAACCTTTCCCATTAACGACCAGTTAAAAGACCTTATTAAAAGGGAATGGGAGAAGCCAGAGAAAAAGTCTCATGTTACCAGCGCTCTGAAAAGGAAATATCCTTTTGATGAGCAAGCATCCTCATCCTGGGATAGAGCCCCAAAGATAGACGTAGCGGTGTCCAAAATCGCCAGAAAATCCTCCTTACCCTTTGAAGATCTGGGTACTCTGAGAGAACCACTGGACAGAAAGACAGACGTCTGTTTAAAACGGTCTGGGAAACATCGGCAGGGGCATTAAGACCAGCTATTGGGCTACTTGTGTGGCCAGGTCCCTAAAAGTCTGGGTGGATAACTTGGAAGATCAGGTGAAACAAAGAGTCTCCAGAGAAAAAATCTTAGAAGCCATACCAGCCATCAGAGCAGCAGCGAGTTTCCTAGCGGAAGCCTCAGCCGATTCAGCAAGGTTGGCAGCTAAATCTGCAGCGCTAGCTAACGTAGGACGCAGAGCGTGTGGCTTAAGTGCTGGCCAGGTGACATCCAAGCAAAGATAAAGTTATGCTCCCTACCCTGCGAGGGCAGTTTCTTATTTGGGCCTGCGCTGGATGAGGTATTGGAAAAGGCTACGGATAAAAAGAAAAATTTTCCGAAACAGCCTTTTCAAAATTTTCAGTCGCTCCTTTCAGAGAAATCGAAAATTTGGAAGACAGCACTACAGAGAACGGGACAGAAACGTTCAAGACAAGCGATCCAGAGGAGGGAGAGGCTTCTACTTCGGTAAGCCATCCAAAGAAGATAAGAAGCCCTCCCAGTGACGGTCCTTCTCAGGTGGGAGGAAGGCTCTCTCACTTCCTTCCAGCCTGGGAGAGGATTTCGTCCAGTACCTGGATCCTGCAAATAATAGAATCAGGACTGGAATTAAAATTCCATCACCGTCCACCGAACAGGTATATGCTGACTCCCCAACAATCCTCGTCAGAGAAACAAACGAGTCTGGAGGAGGAAATAATCGCTCTTGTACAGAAACGCGTCCTAGAAAAAGTCCCAGTAGAAGAGAAAAAAGAGGGGTTTTACTCCCCACTGTTTCTAGTAAAAAAACACAGACAACTCCTGGAGGACTATCATAAATTTAAGAGCTCTCAACAAATTTTTGATAATTCCGTCTTTCAAGATGGAGACGATAAAAACAGCAGTGAATCTCCTCTTTCCTCGGTGCTATATGGCGGTCCTCGACCTAAAGGACGCTTACTATCACGTCCCAATCCGAAGAGCAGACCGCAAATATCTCAGGGTAGCAGTAAATATAAGATCACAAATACATCACCTACAGTACAGGGCACTGCCCTTTGGGATAGCAACAGCCCCACGTGTCTTCACGAAATTGATGGCAGAGGTCACAGCGCACCTGAGAGAGAGAGATACGCTAATAATACCCTATCTGGACGATTTTCTGATAGTAGGGAGAAATTTCTCGCATTGTCAAGATCAGGTCAAGATCGTTATAGAAACCCTACGGAGGTTGGGTGGCAACTCAACCTCAAAAAATCCAAGCTAGAACCAGCAATGACCCAGGTCTTCCTGGAATAACGATAGACTCTATAGCACAGGAATGTCGTCTTCCGGAAGAAAAAAGCTCAAGATAAAACAAATGATAACAACAACAATACGAAAACCTCAGGTTACACTAAGGAAAGCCATGTCGGTGTTGGGATCACTAACAGCATGCATACCGGCAGTAAAGTGGGCTCAGTTCCATACAAGGACATTACAGTGGAATGTGTTGCAGGAAGATCTAGTCCTCCAGGGACATTTAGACCAGAAAATCACACTGCCAGTCCCGGTACTCCAATCGCTCCAATGGTGGCTAACAATAGACACATCTCCACGAGGGATTCCGTGGAAGTTCACGGTCTCCAAGGTAGTCACAACAGACGCCAGCCCTTGGGGGTGGGGAGCCCATCTGGATACACTGTGGCTCCAAGAACCATGGAAGCAGGAAGAAAAACAGCTGTCTTCGAATGAATGGGAACTCTTGGCGGTCGAAAGAGCATTACAGGGTCTACTACCGAGTATATCGGGACATCATGTCCGAGTCCTGTCAGACAATCGGACGGCAGTCGCCTATATAAACCAACAAGGAGGCACCCGTTCCCGGTCACTGATGGACATAACAGGAAAGATTATGGCTCTTGCAGAACGCCACTTCCACTCATTATCGGCCCTACATATAAGAGGCATAGACAACCAAAAAGCAGATTTCCTGAGCAGAAACCACCTGAAGCAGGGAGAGTGGTATTAAAAGAGTCCATTTTTCACCAGATAGTACATATGTGGGGGAAACCCAACATAGACCTCTTTGCCACAAGGACCAACAAAAAGCTGCAAAAATTCTGCTCTCTGAATCCTGCAGACAGACCCTTAGCAGTAGATGCCTTCAGAATAAGCTGGACGTCGGGACTTCTGTATGCCTTTCCTCCAGTATGTCTAATTCCATTAGTTCTGAAGAAGATCAGGGAGGACAAAGCCAGGGTTATCTAATAGCTCCCTTTTGGCCAAAAAGACCTTGGTTCTACTGGCTAAAAATAATGTCCATAACAGATCCGTGGGTACTGCCGGAAGACCAGGACCTTCTTACACAGGGTCCTTTCAGTCACCCTCAGAAATCCGGGCTACACTTGACGGCATGGAATTTGAGAGGTCACTATTAGAAAAAAGAGGGTTTTCAGCCGCAGTAATATCTACCCTACTTCACAGTAGAAAGCCTGTAACCACAAAGATTTATGCCAGAATATGGGAAAAAATTTTAACAAATTCTCCGCCAATACAGGAAGGGGAGATCCCAATAGTGGCTATATTAGAATTTCTACAAAAGGGCCTAGAACTAGGGCTAGCAGTTAGCACCCTTAAAGTTCATGTATCTGCCCTCGCAGCCCTGTTTAGCCATGACTTAGCAAACAACAGATGGGTAGCCAGGTTCATTCAGGCCTGTAGTAGAGCAGATTCTGTTCCATCCCCTGCTCCTCCACCGTGGGACCTCAATCTAGTTCTATAGGCCTTAATGGATAGTCCCTTTGAGCCCCTTAACACAATATCTGATAAAGCCCTGACCATTAAAACCACTTTATTGATAGCACTTACATCAGCCCGTAGGGTGGGAGACCTACATGCGTTATCAACCGACTCTCCTTACACTCGAATTCTAGATGACAGAGTAATATTGAGGCTAGACCCTGCATACTTACCCAAAGTAGTATCAAAATTCCACAGAGCTCAGGAAATAATATTACCATCCTTTTGTCCTGATCCTAGCAACGCAAAAGAGGAAAGACTACACTGTTTAGATGTTAGGAGATGTATCCTAAAGTATCTAGAAAGAACAAAAACTTGGAGAAAAAGCAGATCATTACTAGTCTCATTCCAGGGGGCGAGAAAAGGCCTAGGAGCCTCTAGGCAAACTATAGCTAGATGGGTGAGAGAGGCCATTATGCTAGCTTATAGTAGTGTAGGCAGGGCTGTTCCTGAAGGACTTAAAGCCCACTCCACAAGAGCCATGTCGACATCTTGGGCGGAGAAAGCAGATGCCACGATTGACCAAATATGTAAGGCGGCCACTTGGTCTTCTCCGTCAACTTTTTTCAAACACTATAGATTAGATTTATCTGCTACCTCTGATCTCACGTTCGGGAGAAGAGTGTTGGAAGCAGTGATCCCTCCCTAAAAACAGAATGCGATCTCTGTAATTCTCTCGTGGTGCCGTCATGTATGATGGAAAAACACCGGTATTACATACCTGGTAATGTGTTTTTTCATGAGACATGACGGCACCCTTATATTCCCGCCCTTGATCACGTCACTAGTTGGGTGCATTTTTTATTATTTTTGTCACTCCCTTGGATTGGGATAATTAAAATTGTAAAGAATGTATTATTTTATGTATGTACTAACATGCGGAGTTCCTCTCGTGCTCTGTAAAACAACTGATGCGGAGAGAGGAGCCGCCCCTTTTATCTTGAAGGTTTCCTGTCCTTGATGGGCAGATCCCCTCTCTCGTGGTGCCGTCATGTCTCATGAAAAAACACATTACCAGGTATGTAATACCCGTGTTTTTTATGCATTTCCACAGAGAAAACACACTAAGAAGGCATTTACATTTTTTACCTGAAGATTTTACCCATGTAATGCAAGTCTATGGTGAAAATCCACACACAAAACTCAGCATATCCGCAAGAGAAATTGACACCGCAAGTCCGTTTACACTGAGTAAAAAAAAAGCCCATTCACTTTGCTGGAACTGTAATGCACTGTGTTTTGATGCAGCCAAAATAGGCCGCATCAAATACTGACTATAGGCACAAAGCCGAAGAAATTGACTGAAGTTTACAGCAACTGCTAATCACAAGGGGCTTACAAGAAAAAGCAACTTGAACAAATTCCTTTTTTAAGTGCAGGTTTAAGGGTGGCAAACAGGGCGTATCTATAACAGCTGTATGGTTCGCACCCAGGCCCTGGAGTCTAAAAGGGTCCAAAAGGTCGATTTGGCCCTTATGAATAATTACCGTATATACTCATGTATAAGCTGACCCATGTATAAGCCGACCCCCCTTATTTTGCCACAAAAAACTGGGAAAACGTATTGACTCGCGTATAAGCCTAGGGTGAAAAATGAATATGCCCCCATATGCTCCATAGATTAGGCCCCCATAAACTGCACAGATTATGCCCCTGTATGATACACAGATTATGCCCCCCATTATGCTCCAGATTATGCCCCCATATGCTGCACAGATTATGCCCCCATATGCTCAGATTATGCCCCCTCAATTAGCTGCACAGATTATGCCCCCATATGCTCCAGATTAGGCCCCCATATGCTGCACAGATTATGCCCCCGTATGCTCCACAGATTATGCCCCATATGCTCCAGATTATGCCCCCATATGCTCCAGATTAGGCCCCCAAATGCTGCACAGATTATGCCCCTGTATGATCCACAGATTATGCCCCTATATGCTCCAGATTAGGCCCCCATATGCTGCACAGATTATGCCCCATAGTATACGTCCCTTATGCTGCCACGCTGCTGCTGCTGCAAAAAATGACATACTCACCTCTCGTCGCTGGGGGCCAGGTGCCGGTGTCCTGAGCAGGATATGACACCGGCGCGCTATGGGGGACAGGTGCCGGTGTCACCGCTGGCTCAAGATCCCGGCACCTGAGATATTTACCTGTCACCGGACCTGTTATGTTTCGGTAGCTGAGGAGAGCAGGCAAAAAGGCAATACACCAGAGCAGTTGGAATCTATGAGATTTCAGTACCCTGACTAACCACCACAACTAGAGGCAGCCGTGGAGCGTTCCTACGTTGGTCCTAGACGCCTCGTCACAGCCTGAGAAACTAACTACACCTAAAGACAGAAACAGGAAAGCTATCTGCCCCGGAGCAGAACCCCAAAGATAATAGAAAGCCCCCAAACATGTAATGGCGGTTAGACAAGAGGAAATACTGACACAGAAAGAAAATAGTATGAGCAAACGCTGGGGCCCAAACTATCTAAATAGAAAAGGATAGGAAGGGTACTTACTGCAATCCCAGAAAACCCTGAAAAGCACCAACTCTACTAATTTCAAAATAACCTGAGATCACACGACCTTTACCACCTAAATTAGTTCTCTGGTGTAACAAAATCAAAACAGCAGCCACTGAAAAAACTGGAAAAAGCAAAAGAACAAAACTCAGTGGCTGAACTAAACTGAGAGGGCAGAAGCCCCCGGAGGGGACCCTGAAGGCCCCCAAAGAAGTGCAGAACAAAATGCAAAAATATAGCACAAACACAAAAGAAGCAAAAGTCTTATCTGTAAGCAGGAGATGCAGACACGACACAGCAGGCTACAAGGGAAACTGGAATGAAGGATTCAGACCAGAACAATTGATCACCGGCAACCCTGATGGGAAAATGACTCCCTTATATAAGACCAGTCAGTAACACCTGATTCCCAGTCCTCACAATCTTCACTAGCACCGCTTGTAACCACCAGAGGGAGCCTCTGTCAGAACTCATCTCAAACCCATTCACAACAGTACCCCCCCCTTGAGGAGGGGTCACCGAACCCTCATTTGAGCAACCAGGTCGGTCAGGATGAGTTCTATGATACGCACGGATAAGTCTCCTAGCATGGATGTCCGAAGCAAACACCCAAGAATTGTCTTCCTGACCATAACCTCTCCATTTAACCAAATACTGGAGTTTCCGTCTAGAAAAACGAGAATCCAATATTTTCTCAACCACATACTCCAGATTGCCCTCAACCAAAACAGGATCAGGAGGCACAGCAAGCAGGAACCACTGGCTCAACAAACCTCTTCAACAAGGACTTGTGGAACACGTTATGGATCTTAAATGTCCCTGGAAGAAGCAAACGAAAAGAAACAGGATTAATAATCTCCATGATCTTATAAGGTCCAATGAACCTAGGCTTAAATTTAGGAGATGCTACTCTCATAGGAATATTCTTTGAGGACAACCAGACCAAGTCCCCCACTTTAAACCGAGGACCATCAGTCCTATGCCGGTTAGCAAACCGCTGGGCCTTCTCCTGAGAGAGGGACAACCTCTCCACTACCTGGTCCCAAATCTGCTGCATACGCTCCACAACAGAGTCAACACCTGGACAGACAGAAGCCTCCGTCTGTCCTGAAGAAAATCGAGGGTGAAACCCAGAATTACAGAAAAACGGAGACATCAAAGTGGCAGAGCTAGCCCTATTATTAGGAGCAAACTCAGCCAAAGGCAAAAAAGAGACCCAGTCATCCTGATCAGCAGACACAAAGCATCTTAGATAAGTCTCCAATGTCTGGTTTGTTCTCTCAGTTTGACCATTGGTCTGAGGATGAAATGCCGAGGAGAAAGACAATTGAACACCCAGTTTAGAACAAAAAGTCCTCCAAAATCTGGAAACAAACTGGACTCCTCTGTCAGACACAATGTTCTCAGAATGCAGTGTAAACGAACCACGTGCTGAAGGAACAACGGCACCAATTCAGAGGAGGAAGGCAACTTAGGTAATGGCACAAGATGTATCATTTTGGAAAACCTATCACAAATTACCCAGATGGTGGTCATTCTCTGAGAAACAGGAAGATCGGAAATGAAATCCATAGAGATATGGGTCCATGGTCTCTTGGGCACAGGCAATGGCATCAACAAACCACTAGAGCGAGAGCAAGGCTTGGAGCGAGAGCAAGTCCCGCAGGACTGCACAAATTCCCTGACATCACGAGACAAGGTAGGCCACCAAAAGGACCGGCTAACCAAGTCTCTGGTACCAAAAATTCCGGGATGCCCAGCCAATGCGGAACAATAAATCTCAGACATCACACTCTTTTTCCATTGGTCCGGGACAAACAATTTTCCAACAGGGCAGCGCTCGGGCCTATCCTCCTGACACCCCTCCAGAGCAAGTCTCAAATTGGGCGAGATGGCGGAAAGAACTACACCCTCTTTCAAAATAACAGAAGGATCAGATAACTCAGGAGAGTCCGCAAGGAAACTCCTCGAGAGGGCATCCGCCTTAACATTCTTAGTGCCAGGAAGAAAGGAAACCACAAAATTAAAACGTGTGAAAAACAAGGCCCACCTGGCCTGTCTAGGATTGAGTCAGCTTGGCAGATTCCAGATAAACCAGATTCTTATGGTCCGTAAGGACCACCACCTGATGTTTGGCTCCCTCCAGCCAATGTCTCCACTCTTCAAAAGCCCACTTCATGGCAAATAACTCCCGATTACCCACGTCATAATTACGTTCAGTAGGAGAAAATTTTCGAGAGAAAAAGGCACAAGGGTTACTTTTAGAGGTCTCTGGATCTTTTTGGGACAAAACGGCACCTGCCCCAATTTCAGAGGCATCAACCTCCACCTGAAATGGCAGAGAAACATCAGGCTGCCGTAGAACAGGAGCAGAAGTGAATCTCTGCTTAAGTTCCTGAAATGCAGAGACTGCCTCAGGAGGCCAATTCACCACATCAGAACCCTTTCTGGTCAAATCAGTTAATGGTTTAAAAATAACCGAGAAATTACCAATAAATTTACGATAAAAATTGGCAAAACCCAAAAATCTCTGAAGAGCCTTTAATGAAGTAGGTTGGACCCAATCACAGATGGCCTGAACCTTGACCGGGTCCATTTCAATAACAGATGGGGACAAAATGAATCCCAGAAATGAGATCCTCTGTACGCCAAAAAGACACTTTGATCCCTTCACATACAGAGCATTCTCTCTCAAAATCTGGAATACAGTTCGAACATGTTTCACATGAGAGTCCCAGTCATTAGAAAAAATCAAGATATCATCCAAATAAACAATCAGAAATTTGTCCACAAAATCCCTGAAAATGTCATTCATGAAGGACTGGAAGACGGAAGGAGCATTAGTGAGCCCAAAGGGCATCACTAGGTACTCAAAATGCCCTTCAGGGGTATTGAATGCCGTCTTCCATTCATCCCCGTGCTTAATGCGAATAAGGTTATACGCCCCCCTGAGGTCAAGCTTGGTAAACCAAGTAGCGTTTTTCACCCTGGAAAACAGGTCAGAAATCAAGGGTAACGGGTATTGATATTTCACAGTAATATTGTTCAAGAGACGATAATCAATACACGGCCTTAATGAACCATCTTTTTTGGCCACAAAGAAAAAACCGGCACCTAAGGGTGAAGAGGATGGTCTGATATGACCCTTCTCCAATGATTCCTTGATATAAGACCGCATAGCGTCATGTTCAGGTACAGACAAGTTAAAAAGGCGACCTTTAGGGAATTTACTACCCGGCACTAATTCAATAGCGCAGTCATAGCTCCTATGGGGAGGCAAGGATGCAGATTTACTTTCGCTAAACACATCAGAAAAATCAAACAAAAAGTCAGGAACATCCTGAGCCTGGGGGGAGGCAGAAAAAACAGGAGTGTTGGTATTAACACATTGGCAGCCCCAACTGGTTACAGACACAGATTTCCAATCCAAAACAGGATTATGAGACTGTAACCAAGGGAAACCCAGCACGATAATGTCATGCAGATTATATAGAACCAAAAATTTGCAGCACTCCTGGTGATCAGGTTCAACCCTCATTATCACCTGAGTAGAAAACTGGGGTTTATTCTCAGCCAAAGGGGTAGAATCGATCCCCAGTAGGGGAATAGACTTCTGTAGGGGTATCAAGGGAAACCCACAACGTTTAGCAAAATCATAATCCATCAGGTTAATAGCTGCTCCAGAATCAACGAAAGCCTGAGCAGAAAATGAGGACAGAGAGCATATCAGAGTGACAGTTAATAAAAACTTAGTCTGAACACTACCCAAGACAACTGAGCGTGCAAAACGTCTTCCCCGCTTAGGGCAGACTGAAATAGCATGAGAGGCATCACCACAGTAGAAACATAACCCATTGCGCTTTCGAAACTCATGACGCTGTGCCCCAGACACCACTCTATCACACTGCATGGGTTCAGAAGCTGGTTCACAAGGCAACACCATTCCACACATACTTCTCCGCTCACGCAAACGTCTGTCAATTTGAATCGCTAATGACATAGAATCATTGAGACCAGAGGGGACAGGGAATCCCACCATAACATCCTTTACATTATCTGACAGACCCTTCCGGAAAAGGGCCGCCAAAGCGTCGTCATTCCATTTGGTCAGGACTGCCCACCTACGGAATCTCTGACAGTATAACTCAGCGTCATCAAGCCCCTGATTTAATGCCAACAAGGTTTTTTCAGCTTGATCAGTGACATTAGGCTCATCGTACAATAACCCCAAAGCCTGAAAAAACGCATCAACATCACTCAAAACAGGATCCCCAGGTATCAGGGAAAAAGCCCAATCCTGAGGATCGCCGCGCAGGAGAGAGATGATAATTTGAACCTGCTGCGCTGCGTTTCCTGAGGACTTAGATTTTAAGGCAAAAAACAATTTACAATTATTTTTGAAATTCTGAAACTTAGCTCGATCCCCCAAAAACAAATCTGGCATGGGGATCCTAGGTTCCACAACAGGCAACCTAGCAAGATATGCAGCAATACTCTGAACCTCAGTGGCAAGCTGATCCACACGGCCAGACAACTGTGCAAACTCCATTGGGAGAAAAGATCCTCCCCAGCACCCAGAGATACAGAGGGAAAAAAAAAAAAAAATGCAACAAACAGAAAAATATCTCTGACAACTCTGACAACCTTTTTTCTTTCACAATATTTTTCCCTTCTGTGAGTACCATACAATTTTCAATTTTTTAGGCCGGTGATACTGTTATGTTTCGGTAGCTGAGGAGAGCAGGCAAAAAGGCAATACACCAGAGCAGTTGGAATCTATGAGATTGCAGTACCCTGACTAACCACCACAACTAGAGGCAGCCGTGGAGCGTTCCTACGTTGGTCCTAGACGCCTCGTCACAGCCTGAGAAACTAACTACACCTAAAGACAGAAACAGGAAAGCTATCTGCCCCGGAGCAGAACCCCAAAGATAATAGAAAGCCCCCAAACATGTAATGGCGGTTAGACAAGAGGAAATACTGACACAGAAAGAAAATAGTATGAGCAAACGCTGGGGCCCAAACTATCTAAATAGAAAAGGATAGGAGGGTACTTACTGCAATCCCAGAAAACCCTGAAAAGCACCAACTCTACTAATTTCAAAATAACCTGAGATCACACGACCTCTACCACCTAAATTAGTTCTCTGGTGTAACAAAATCAAAACAGCAGCCACTGAAAAAACTGGAAAAAGCAAAAGAACAAAACTCAGTGGCTGAACTAAACTGAGAGGGCAGAAGCCCCCGGAGGGGACCCTGAAGGCCCCCAAAGAAGTGCAGAACAAAATGCAAAAATATAGCACAAACACAAAAGAAGCAAAAGTCTTATCTGTAAGCAGGAGATGCAGACACGACACAGCAGGCTACAAGGGAAACTGGAATGAAGGATTCAGACCAGAACAATTGATCACCGGCAACCCTGATGGGAAAATGACTCCCTTATATAAGACCAGTCAGTAACACCTGATTCCCAGTCCTCACAATCTTCACTAGCACCGCTTGTAACCACCAGAGGGAGCCTCTGTTCAGAACTCATCTCAAACCCATTCACAACACGGACCGCTCCACCGCTGCACTGCTCCCGCTTCCAGGTCCTCAGCAGTGAATGATCAGGCTGGGGGCGCGGCGCGCACTAACGACGTCATCGCGCCCTCTGCCTGAACATTCAGAGCCAGAGGAGGTCGGAGCAGCGCGCAGCAGTGGAACAGGACAGGTAAATATTGCTATACTCACCCCTCCGCCGGCGCGTCACTCTCTGCAGCGTCTCCTCTTCTCCCGGCGTTCTCCGCAGCTCTTCCGTCCTGCAGCGGTCACACCGCTCATTAAAGTCATGAATATGTGTATATTCATGACTTTAATGAGCGGTACCATGTGACCGCTGCAGGAAGGAGCCGGAGATCGTGGGAGAAGCAGGGGGGCTGCGGAGACCGCGCCGGCGGAGGGGTGAGTATGATCCGACACCCCCCGCTCCCCCTCCCCCGCCGACCCCCGTATATGACCCGTGTATAAGCCGAGACGGGGACTTTCAGCCCTAAAAAATGGGCTGAAAATCTCGGCTTATACACGAGTATATACGGTACTATTAGGGTTCGCACACACTAGCATATAAATCGGACGAGTGCAATGCCAGAAAACAAGGGATTGCACTCGGCCCAGTGTTATTTGATAAGGCAATGCAGATCTACATTTTTTTTTCTCAGCTGTATTCAGCATGCTGTGGTTTCGCTCCGAAATCTGATGGGTGTGAGAAAAAAATTAGATGCCACACGGACCATCAGTATGTCATCCGATTTTTACGCAATCATTACAGTTCTGTAGCGTAGAAAACTGTAAATGTCTTGTTAAAGATTACAGTAAAGATGTATATCTTTGTACCGTGTTAGCCAGTAGATAGAAAAATAAATATGTGATTCTTCAGATTTTGTATTAGTCTACGCCTGATGAAGAGACCTGAGTAGTCTCGAAAGCTTGCAATTTGTTACCATCTTTTCAGTTAGCCATTAAAAGGTATCAACCACTGAGGACTCTCAACTCTAAATATTTTTGTTAAAGATTAATAACTGCTGAGTATAAAAACAGATTGCATCCACACAGCGCATGAATGACAAGTGAGAAAAAATTGTTCTACTTTTCTGGGTGAAATTGGGAAAAATTTGTCATACGCTAATGTGAGCGAACCCCATTTACAGGCCCCCGATGACTTTTTATCCGGCCCCCGGGCAGATTCTCCGGGACCACAGTGCTTTGGCAGGGAGTTGTGTTTTGATTGCCACCAGCTCATTATTTTCTTCTTGCTCTGTAAGCACACACACACAGTGTTCACTGCTGAACACTGAAGGGTATGCAATGAAAGATTACAGCCTGACACCAGTGCCAGACTCAGGATGTACTTTGTGGGCGGAGTTTGTACGGCCCCCGAAGGATGGTATAAATATCCAAATGGCCCTTAGCAGAAAAAAAGATTCCCCTCCTCTGCCTTAATGAGAAGCTATCAGCAGACACATGGAGCCCAATTGTCACGGGGCAGTAGTAGGAATACAGAGGACGAGGAACCTGGGCCCCTGAATTGCCCATAAGGCTAAGGGAGGGCCCTGTCTCTCCTTAACTTGCGGGTACACTTGAAGGTAGTGAGGCACAAGTCACCGACCTGTCCCTGTCTCCTGTTTAGCCCTGAGCTAAACCCCTAACCCCCACCCCAGGAGGTGAGACAGGGAATAAAGGGAACTACACCAAAATAACCAAAGGAAGGAAAGACAGACACCTAGGGGTTAAATTAACTAAACAACAAACACTTAGCTTTCTCTGCTGCAATGCACCGCACAGCAGAGTAAGGCACCAGATCAGGGAAACAGCAGAAGTACCACTGCGCTCAGCAAGCTCCTGACTCCAGCTTGGTTGGTCTCCAAAAAGCAGAAATATCACCAACTGTCAGCTGACCTTTTAAAGGTTGGTGGGAGTGGTCACCACCTTCCCCTGACAAGTCAGCAGCAATGTAATTACACCAGCGGCCACCGGGGCAAAGACTGACATTAACCCCCGATGGCCAGAAAGGAAAAAAGTTTTAGTATGCAAAAAAAGATCTGCCACAGATCCAAAAGTGGATCGTGACACCAATCCACAAGCAGCATTCCAAAAATATACTTTTAACTTTGAAATTCTGCAGCATTTCATAGAAAAGCATAGTTTAATGGCCGCTGATCTGGATTGACAGATCTCTGCCTATGTTCGCATATAGTGAGAGACCTATCAATCCAGCACAGTGGGCGGGGAGAAATGCTGGTGACCTGCCTGTAGGACTAGTCTACAGAGCGGCTCGGTCCCCTGCAGCCATTACACTGTTTTTCTCTGAAAGACCGCGCCATTTCATGGTTAAACATATATGGCTAGAATCCTGCAGCCGCTGGCTAATGCATTCTGTCTGTGCATCGGGCAGCATGTATCAGCTGTCAGGTGCTCTTTAAAGACCTGGGATAGTTGGGGACGAGTTGGAGATTTTACATTGGGGCCACGAGCTTCAAGGTACACCACTGGTGGCACAAAAGATAAATGAGATAGAAGACTGACAAAATTTCCAGCATAATAATGAATGCTACTATAGAAATGCAGTGTGAAAGGTCCATTTGCTCTTACAGATGACATTCATTTTAAAGTTGCAAAATGCAACACAGCGCTGCTAAGGATAGGTCATCAGGAGCAAATTGGTGAGGGTTCAACATCCAATAATCTCATTGATCAACTGTGAGCTCTGGCATTGGTCGCAGGTAAACATTTAACTCAATTGAACACCGCATCTACTTTCAATTTGCTTTAGCGGCTGTCCGGTATTGAAGATCAGCTCCTGTTTAAGAACGGGGGCTGTGCTGTCAGAAAAATCCATTATTATTAAATATATTCTTTTAATGAGGCACAGGACGTGTCTTAGGCGTGCTCGGATGCTTGTTAGGCAATCCCTGCATGTGTTGAGGCTATCAAACAGCCGTGAAACATGCAGATGCGGGGGCTCGAACATAGTATTCGAGCACGCCAAAAACACACGGTTAGCACCCAAGCATGCTCGGATAACACTTTACCCAATCACATTCGCTCATCACTAACTCTTCACCTCTTCCTCTCTGCAAACACTGCAACGCAAACTCTCAGTCATCACACCGTTAGCCTTCAAGTCAGAACTAGGCCACATTACTTGTTTCCTCTGACCGACATGTCCTCCTGCCAACAGGAAGGCTTCCAGGCGTGCCATTCCAGGTGTCATCAACTAACACAGTAAGGCCGGAGTCACACTAGCGATGAATACGGACGAGTGCTATGCGATAAAACATCACATAGCACTCGGACCAGTATTAATCTATGGGGCAGATCCCATCACCGTTTTGTTTCTCAGCCGTATTCTACGTGCTGTGATTGTCACCGACACTCGGCCGAGTCTCGGTGCACTTGCACCCATATAAGCCTATGGGTGCGAGTGAGAATGCACATCACTCGGATATCATCCGAGTGCTGTACGCTATATGCTGACCCCTGCAATGGAGGAGATGGAGAAATGAGTTTCTCTGCCTCCTCCACAGCTGTGCTCTGATCCGCTCTGTGCGAGAGGCTCGGAGCACAGTCGTATGACACTCGACCCACTTGTAGCAGAGCAGGAGCCGAGAGTCATTAGCATATCTCATTATTATTATTATTATTACACATTTATATAGCGCCATTTATTCCATGGCGCTTTACATATGAAAAGGGAAAATATAGACAGGTACAATAAACGTGTGCTAGACGAGGGACACAAAAGTACAGAAGGTGAGAGGACCCTGCCCGCGAGGGCTCACAGTCTACAGGGATGGGTGAGGATACACTAGGAAAGGGTAGAGCTGGTCATGCGATGGTTCAGTAGACTGAGGATCATTGTAGGCTGTAGGCTTGTCGGAACAGGTGGGTCTTCAGGTTCTTCTTGAAGGTTTCCGTTGTTGGTGAAAGTCTGATGTTTTTGCGGCAGGGAGTTCCAGAGTATGGGGGAAACCCGGGAGAAGTCTTGTATGCGGTTGTGGGAAGAAGAGATGAGGGGGGAGTCGAGAAGGAGATCTTGAGAGGATCGAAGGTTGCGTGTGGGTAGGTAGCGGGAGACCATGTCACAGATGTATGGAGGAGAAAGGTTGTGGATGGCTTTGTATGTCATGGTTAGGGTTTTGAACTGAAGCCTCTGGGCAATAGAAAGCCAGTGAAGGGCCTGGCATAGGGGGGAGGCTGGGGAATAGCGGGGAGACAGGTGGATTAGTTGGGCAGCAGAGTGTAGGATGGACTGGAGTGGTGCCAGAGCTCTCGCATCGGATGCCATATGCTAGTCTGACCCCGGCCTGAGGATGACATTGTTGAGATCAGTCTGCCAGTTCCTACTTTTCACTGATAGGGATGCTACAATGCAAGCTATGTCTTCATCATGATTCTTTATTTCTTTTTGGTGCTGCCTTTATCACGCATACGTATGCAGATGATGCTATAGTGCAGTTTGGCATTCCCAGGCTCCATCTGCAGTTACTTACAGTTACAGTATAAGGCTGAATTACAACTTTTCATTCTTTGCTGTTTCTATGCATATTGATGATAACATGCATGTATACAACTGATGTATTGTTACATCTGTACCGGTGCCTGTCCCCTCTATTCCCACTAAGCTCATCGGCCAACACATTCGGTGGCCCTGAGAATCAGTTCCCACTGCCAGTAATTGCCTAACTAGAACTAGTTCTTGTATTCATCTTAGCTCCTGTGTCTTAATGGATTCTCCTGATCCTGACTTTGGCTTGTTTACTGACAATTATTTTGCCAGATAATTTTGTACCTCTTGATTTTTACCCTACTATTGAACTATTCTTCTTGCCAGATTGTGCCACCAATTAAAAGGTGAAGGTCAGGGCAACCACCGAGATTTGATAAATCAAGGGTCTTAGTGCCAAGCCTGTTTGTCGCAGCCACCATTTTTAGAGCTGCCAGCTGACGACAAACTAGGTTAATAGAGCTGCATTTATATCAATTAGAAATGTCAAATGCAGCAATGAAGATAAATCTGGACTATGACATTATTGCGCTGATGTACCTGTGTGTTTAATACACTTTGCATGTGATCTTGATTACTTGGTTGTAAAAAGAATTAAACTCCATTGCCTTTTCACTGATATTAGTAGCTTTGTGATTAGGTACAAATGGCAGATTCTAATAACGTCACTAATTAGATTCTTGGAATTATTAAGTGACAAACACTTTCCATTCCAACTGGCAGCTATAAAGTCTTTTAATTGATTTCTTTAAGATAATTTTTTTTCTACAAGCAATCTTCCTGGTATGTACAGCTCTCACACTTTCCTAATCATTAATAAGCCAATAGATTTAAATTACTTACTTGCCAATATCATCCCAATTACTGATATGCAGGAAAGCCAGAATTGCCTGCCACAGAAACGTAGAGCTGAGAGAATGGATTGCCATCTGCAAATTCTTGTATCTCGCTTAAAGAGCTCTTAATTAGTTCACCAGCATTCATTACTGTGATTTCTTCTAAATGGTGCTTTGGTCCTTTTAAGCTTTTGCTGGATTAATGAGGCGACGGCATCTTTTGGTCACGTACAAGTACAAGTAATCTGGATACATGTATTGTTCATAATTTTGAACATAAACTACTAGCATTGATGCCTCATTCAGATACGCATTTATTCACATTTGTGTAATATTTGCATTTTTCAACAAAAGAACACGTATCCATCTTTGGGGCCAGTCTATATTTCTTTTTTTGCAAATGTTTGAAATAAAAGCCCCCAAACAAAGGATGCACACTATGGACATGTCTCTATGTGGTGGCAGTAAATCCAAGATCATTATCACATTATCACAGGTCAGAAAGCTGTGGTTTCCCCTCAGATGACAGCACGAGCCAGCAGCTGTGACCGGCGGTAAAAAGATATCCTCTTGTCACACGCGTCGGCTGATGAGAGAGTACTACTGTCATCAGCCAACACCTGCTGTCACTGATAACAGCGAGAGCAGGCGCCGTTCATGGGATTATTCATCAGCCGGCACCTGTGCTATAAATAAATACATTTTTAAGAAAAATGAAGTGGGGTCTCTTCGATTTTTAGTAACCAGCGCAGGCAAATGTACCCCGTGATATCAAAATTATAGGATGATGTGTACAGTGGGCGTACCACACAGGATAGTACAGACAGTGACTGTCCTGGCATAATATTCACAGTGGTGTTACAGTAGAAGGATAATGCACACAGTAAGACAACAGGAATAAAGGTACTGCCACACTAAACTATCCCGCTAGCGATCACGATAAAGACGCATACTAATGCGATCGCTAGCAGGATCGTTTTAATATCGCTAGTAGCGGCTTTATTTAGCGATGTCGTTAAGGACGCTATCGCGGTTAGCGATCTCCTTAACGACTTTACCGGTACAAAAGTACCGCTAAATCGCTAAATAAAAGGTGCCACACTCAGCGATAATACTTACCCAGCGGGAGCGCCGACGATAAAATAGGGTCCGGAACGATTCCAGCGACGAGCGAGATCACAGCAGGATCTCAGCAGGGAGCTCGTCGCTGACAGATGCCGCACACAACAACATCGCTAACGGGATCGCTAAATAGTGACGTTTTTTAGCGATCCCGTTAGCGATGTTGCTTAGTGTGGCATACCCTTAACACATATCCACAGTGAAAAATCATAGGATTAAAAAAAAGATGTCATGCAAATGTAATGAATTGGGTCCCATATAGTGATGAGCGAGTATGCTTGTTGCTCTGGTGGTCTCTGAGTATTTGGAAGTTCTCGGAGATTTAGTTTCTGTTGCTGCAGCTGCATGATTTGCGGCTATTTGACAGCCTGAATACATGTGGGAATTCCCTAACAAACAGGCAATCCCCACATGTATTCAGGCTGTCAAGTAGCCAAAAATCATGCAGCTGCGGCAACAGAAACTAAATCTGAACACCTGAGCATGCTCGTGAAAACCTGAGGAACAAGCATACTCGCTCATCACTAGTCCCATAGTAAAATGTTGTCGTTAAATTCTCCAAGGTTCATAGTCATTACTAAGTGTTCTTTACCCCTCTGTACAGATGGTTCCCCATTTTTGTAGGGTCCATAGCATCTGCTAATTTGGTAGTTACACCCATGACTGTAACTTTAGAAAGTTAGTGTTCCGTCACTCCAGATCCATTTCTGAGACTATATTACGAGATTACAAGGACTATGAGCGGCACGTGACCTCCGGCTCTTCTTTTGACCTCTCTTGTGTAGATGCTAAATATCTGTATCCCCGGTCTATTTTTCTAGTAGCCTTATGATTAATGTGTCTATAATACCAAAGAACAGGCTGCAGCTGAATCGTCTGTTTTTTTTTCAATCTGACCATTATTCATTTTGTCTTCTTTTTGATGTTATCATAAAATATATCCCTCGCCTACATTCACTGTGCCGATAACAAGCTTGGCTTAAAATGAAATGATTCACATGATAAACTAAGGCCTGATATATTGTGCGAAAACAATGGTGTCTCCAGTCAGTAGCAGCGCGAGCAGTCACTTCGGACACTAATGAATTTCCTCCCTCTGTGATGTAATACAATGTATGTATACAGTATGGATGGTTCAGTGTGACCCCAACTGGCAGCATGGGCACTTCACTACACACGGTCTTTCCACCTTGCTTTGGCAGTGATTTATTTTGGCATTTCTGAAGATAAATGACTCACTATACAGGGGACCTGGTCTAAAAATATCACACAATTAAGCATAAATGCCATGGTTTCCAAAAGTGATATCATTCGAGTGTTATTTGTGTGGAAGAATGTCAAAAAGTTAATTGAAAAGCCGGAAACAATTTAGTATATTTTGTAATTCTTAAGATATCTATAATGTAGTGGAAAAGACAGCAGAGATTAATTTGGTTCATGAAATGACAAGAGGTTTTATGTCTCAGGGCAATTTTGTTTTTTCATAAATGCGCCCATTTTACATTAATAACACAGAGTTATATGCCAGGATGGTGGGGTTTGCAAGATGTGCAAAATTTGCTTCGTCTGCCTAGAGCTTGGCAGCAGACGGTGTACTTTGTGAAATGTAAGCTGTGTGCATGTGGCATCGTAGAACACAGGCCAAGATAACAGAAAAGGCTCGAATAAGAAGATAAAGTGAAATAATGACTGTTATTACTTATTAAAGTAAAGGTGCAAATTTTTTTATTTTTATTTCAACAATCACTTTTCAAGCTGCAGGACCCCAATAATGAGCTGATTGAGGGATGAGGGAGTTACCTTTTTCTGCCGTTTTCACGGTTGGTTGTGACTGCTTCAAGGTTAATGCAGAATACATTATGAAGTTAATGGATGAATTGGATCCTCTCAGTGAGATCACTATGATTAATAGGATAGAGGTCGCATGAAGCGGAAGACCCCGTTCAGTGGTTTTTTGCTTTGTAGTTCTAAATAGTAAGACACAATTATACATAACATCAGCTAAGTCATTTATCTCAGGACTTACCCCTTTTACTTAATACATCCACCATGAAGAGGATACAGTAAAAAGCCAAGTTCTAACAGTTTAGTTTGTGTTAAGTGCAAAAAGAGTTGGCCACTTTTTTTTATTAGGCTAGCTCTGTCAGTCTTAAGGGCTCACTACTCATATTCATGTTGTCACTACTTGGAGGTTTAGGAATTCTATGAACCCTATTGATTCTTCTCACCTAGCAACTTGGTAACAAAAGCTGCAGATATTATCATTTGCCATAATAACCTTGCAGAATGCCACCTCTGTCTTGAAACCTAATGAAGGCAGTTTGGCATTGTCTGTCCTTTAATCCTGACAGTGTGATAAGAAGCACCCATATAAATTAGATGGCTGTTATCCGAACAATGCTTTGGCAGATTTTTCTGGCCGGCAGCTGTTTCTCTGATACAGAGGTGCACTAGTTTGCCTTAGCTCTCTATGTGTTCTCTATGAGAAAGCCACAGACAGGCATCTCTGCAACAATCAGATGAATCCTCACTGCTCTCCATGCACATGATCCCGGCTTGAAGAGCAGTGAGTATTTCTGTCCTCTGTTTGTAAGCAGCACATGATGTCATTGCCATGCGTTGCTTCAAGGATAAATCAGCTGCTGGCATCGGAACAAGACGCTCTGATGGAGCGCAAGGAAGGGTAAGTAGGATGTTTATTTTTTAAATGTTTTTCTGATGGGGGCTATGCACACCAGGATAGCGATGAGGTGGTCATGCACACCGGGATAGGGATGAGGGGGCCATGCACACCAGGATAGGGAGGAAGAGCCATGCACACCAGGATGGGGATGAGGAGACATGCCTACCAGTATAGGGATGAGGGAGCCATGCACACCAGGATAGGGATGAGGTGGTCATGCACACCAGGATAGGGATGAGGAGCCATGTCTACCAGGATGGGGAACAGGAGGCCACGCATATCAGGATGGGGATGAGGAGCCATGCATAAAAGGATAGGGATGAGTGTGACGGATTGCACAGGGGAAGGGGGTGTTGACTTTGCCCACCTCGGGGGAGGGGAGAGAAGGACCCAGCAGGGATCGGCTCTCTGGCACCACCACTTGCCCTAGGTCAGTCTGGGAACTGCACCGAGGGCAGATAGTCACAGGAAAGGCTTCCCTTTTAAGTACGAGTTATTGAGACACTACCAGTTAGGGGGGATATACATCACCAGTCCAGGCTGATATATATATATATATATATATATATATATATATATATATATATACCTCCCGGCCATCACTGTCAGAGTTCCTCACTAACCAGTACGGTATACTGCCACCAGTTCCTCGTTCGAAATAAGCTCCGTCCGACAACAGGCTTATATCAGGTCAGAAACCAACCCAAGTAGCATATAATATACAACGGAACGTGCGTGGGGATTCATGTATTGAGTTAAAAGAGCAGCACAAGATTAATTTTATATTTAATCACAGGAAAGGCGCACTAGAAATATACAGTCATATATGCAGAACAATATACAAGTATGCAGTCAAGAGTGTAGAACAAGGATAAGGTATAGATAGGTTGCAATTATGTTATATAGCATGTGACCACAGGGAGGCGCTGATGGATCACTGGTCCAAATCTTAGTTACAGGCTTTCCTGGCTGCGTCAGCTAACGGATCCTCCTGCCAGTAGAAAACTCAGTCCAAAATGAGGGGCTGCCTTATAAATCCTAGGCTGCTCCATCCCACTCTCTGCGCCCACACCTGGGTTTGTGCAGCCTTTCTCCTCCCATATCTGAGAGGATGATAATTTACTGTCCAGAACCGTGGATGGCCCATAACTTTCCGTACGTAGCTCCAAATGGGTTGGCGGCGCCACCACTGGGTTCCGCTGGATTTTATCTGCGCATAGAGACTAAATATGCCTACCTTATGTAATTCCTGGTAGCTATGCTTTGTAACTCAATAATGTAGAGTGCTACAGGTGGCTTCTGGGCACGGGCATGTGGGGGAAGGAATGCTGATTCTGATAATATGCTCGGCTGGGCTCAGAGGTATTGCATTCTGTTAATATAGGTCATTTTCCAGATTCAGTACCTCATAGCCTTGCTGTAACTTGTTGTGCCAGGATGGTTCCATGTGCTTGAGTCAGACAAAAAAATCCAGTTAGGCTGTAGCTGCACATGAGTTCACACCCTGGTGCAAACTGCTAGTCACCAAGCTTCAAAGGGTTTATTCCTGGATTTTAATTAAAGAAAAATATAGTATTGCTTTTTATGGCCTGGGGGAATACAAGGGTGGGGGCTCATTTCAGGAATGAGGGGGAGATCTCCTGAACCTATAATCCAAAAATGGAGTCTCCCTCTCCCTCACAAGGAGCCATGTAGACCAGGATATGGATGAGGGAACCATGCACACCAGGATAGGGATGAAGTGGCCATGCATGCCAGGATAGGGATGAGAGAGCCATTCATACCAGAATAGTGATAAGGGGGCCATGTATACCAGGATGGGGATGAGGGGACAATATATACCAGGCTTATACTCAAGTCAATAAGTTTCCCCATTTTTTTTGTGGTAAAATTAGGTTCTTCGGCTTGTATTTGGGTCGGCTTATACTCAAGTATATATAGTAACCTATAGTCTGCTCTAGAAGAAAGATAACTATCTGCATTCAATTGTTTGGGGTTTCTTGCCCTTCAACAGTGCAGGTTATTGATTAGCTGGGTGCATGTATATTTCCTACACATACCTTTCATCCCACGGAGCATTGCCTGGTCGATAAGTCTACTTACGTCAGCTGGTGGTCTTCACAAGGAGAAACATTAAATTCAAATCATAGTTCTGATATCAAAATTCTCTCCATAGTGACAGCCTTTTCTGGAGACAGGTTTGATAGTAATTTAATTTTTTATGTCTGGAGGACAGTGAGGTGTGCATTTCATTTAATGCAGCCTGACTTTGAGGTAGGTCATTTTAATTTATATGCTTGCACAAAAAGAAAAAAAAGCACGGCTCCACTCCATTAGGGCCTTGGGACCCACTATGAGGTTTGCTGTGATGTGTCAGTGGGCTTCATACAGTCTGATCAGAATGTTAAACTAAGAACCTCAGGTTCAGTTATATAAATTTTACCGAGAGGCATTCGATCAACGTATAATTTTTGGAGTTACGGTTCATGCTCTCTTTTTGGTGTATTTTAATTTATATATTTAGCTTTACTTTTGTAAGAATAAGGATTTGACTTTTACATATAATTTTTTTCTATCCAATCTGAACTTGAATTGAACTCTAATGTCTTTGAAGCTTAAAATAAGGTTCTGAGGCCACCTTCATATGAGGCATTTAAGCATTAATGATGTGAACAGATTTGACAATGTCTTTAGTATCATTGACCACCTTCACCATTATGAAAATGTCACACATTAAGTTAAACTGTTAAACCTGATAATTGCATTGGCAGAGGTGACTAATGATGGGGGAAAATAAATCATTTATTTCAGTTACTGTTACAGATTACATATTCAGGTTGCTACAGTTGTATACCTAGACATTCATTGAGGCAGTTGTAGAGCATATCTATGTGGCATGGATGTACCACCCAACACCTGCACTTAGGATTGCTATCCGAGATGTTTCAACCCAAAGTACTCTTTGCGGGCATCAAATATAAACCACCAGTATAATGTAAATGTAATGTAAAATGTTGAACAGCCGAGACATACACCCCAAAGGAATCACGGCGCCCTTAGTAAAGTCCATAAAAATTAGCACTAAATTAAAAAAAATATATCTCTGGAATCGTATGGCGGATTAAAAAAAACCCTGAATATTCCAGGAAGCAGCAGGAATAAAATAAGAGCAAAAACTGTCCACTTTTGACCTGGCTAGAAGTCATCTTTTAAAAACTTCTTGCTTGTAGAATATGCTTTTGTATTATCTAATTTTTTGTATATTTCTCTTCTCGTATCTCCTCAAAATTTTGGTGACTTAATGTTGTTTTGCATAACTGAGTTTCTGAGTTTAAATGCAACCAATTACAACATCTACGTGATGTGTGTACAAGAGCTTCCCCTCTCCCACAGCCCCCCACCGGATGCATCCTGCTAGTTTTCCTCTCAAACTATAGAGATTTAAAGCACAGCTAGGTTTCTTGACTTCCTATGTCATGTCCTAAAGGTACTGCCACACTAAGCGATCTCGTTAGCGATCACGATAACGACGCAAGCTAACGAGATCGTTGGTGTGATAGCTTTTAGGTCGCTAGTAGCTGCCAAACAGGAGATCTCATAAACGACTCATCAGCGGTCAGCGATCTCTTTAACGACTTTGGCGGTCGTTAGGATCTGTCATTAGCATGTACTGAGTGCAACCTTTTCCACGCCCCTCAGCACAGCTATATGCTATATATGTGCAATAATTTATGTTTTGACCGCATCATGAAAGATGGTGTATAGCGCTCCCTTTCATTGTTCTCGAGCGCTTCTCATTCATAGGAATTTCCAGCATCGCTCCTACTCTCTGCGTCCTGCTAGCCTGCTTTGCAACTTCTGCGATCCTCTCTGTGACGCAAAAGAGAACCTAGTCCCACCTGCCTGCTTCTACAGATATTGCGATCCACTCTGTGACGCCTCAAAACCTAGTCCCACCTGTGCCGCTGTCATATGCGTCACAAACGAGGTCGCTCGTCGTTCGCAAAAGGTTCCAAACACAGCGATATAGGCTCACCAGCGGGACGCCAACGATCAAAAAACGGTCCAGAACGCTAGTGAACGATCAGCGACATCACAGCAGGGGCCACATCGCTGCTACATGCCACACACAACGACGTCGCTAACGAGATCGCTAAATAGTGACGTTTTAGCGATGTCGTTAGCGATCTCGTTAGCGATCTCGCTTAGTGTGGCATACCCTTTAGTGTGAGGTTGAGATAAGGTGAAATCAAATGCTAATAATGTGACAAAATACAAAAAGAACCCTCCAAATGAGCATGATTAGTCGTAGGCAAATGTATGCAAGTAAGACCCAAAAAAGTAAGGCTAGGTTCACATTGCGTTAGGGGCATACGTTTAACGGATCCGTTTAACGGATGTGCTAACGCTGATTTCATTTTTGACATCTTTATACCCCTAGCGCTAACATATGTGCTAGCGCATGGTAGCATTTTGTTACCATGCGTTACCCATACAGGTCTATGCACAGCGAACGCGTCAGTTCGCTGTGCGTTAGACCTAACGCACCCCAAAACGCTGTAGACCGCGTTCGAGGGTGCGTCAATGTAACGCATCGTCGCTAACGCATGCCAAATTTGGCATGCGTTAGGATGCGCTACTATAATGGAGGCCAATGGGTGCGTTAACGCATCCATTACACAGCATTAGTGCCGTTATGTAACGGATCCGTTAAACAGATCCCCCTAACGCAATGTGAACCCAGCCTAAGCTGTAGAGCAGACTTGAATAAGTAATTAAACAAAAGGAGGACCTGAGTCAAAACTACAAAAAATAGTAAATTTTATTAAAGTACAAAAAGACACAAAAACACGACAGAACACATTAAAATTAACAAAGTAGATGGGTAAATGAGAAAAGAGGGGGGTACAATGACCAAATACCCGAAGAAAAACTGCCAGTCGGACCGCAAAGAGATGTGTATTTTGTGCTTTCCCACTTTTTAATCCTTGTCTTTTTTTATGTGTTTTTTCTATGTAATTTTTCTACAATAAAGTATATATGCCTTTTTGCATTTGGTTTCTGTGTGCATGTTCTTTTTCGGTTTAGAGATGTGTATAGGGTAGTCAGACAATCATCCAAGCAAAACACTTGCCTGCTTTGATAATTGTAATAAGGCAAAAAAATTCCAGTGAAGCTGACAAATGTGTCTAAATGAAGTTGTAAATATATGTGCATTGAAAATGCAATACAATAGTACAAAGATATAGCGGAAAGTAACTCCATCATGATCATAATATTTGAGGGAAAAATGCAGCAGGGATTTTCCCCTCATAGAACATCCACCAAGGTATGAGTAAAAGTAGTAAGGTAACGTGGATGTCAATGAGGAAAACCGATGCCACAAATGCACATCAGATAACCAAAGTGCCAAGGTTCAAGAGAATGGATATAATCAAATAAAAAGTTTCAAAGCATACCCATTGCTGCAGTCAGAAGAGTGCGCTGGCCAGCTGTCCCCGACGTACGTTTCACAAACAAGTTGCTTCCTCAGGGTGCTAATAATATGATTTGATCACCATCTTTGCACGGCTCTCTGGAATATGTTGGTGTTTTATAATAAATAAAAAATAGAATATTTTTCTTAGTATAAAACCAGTTTTTTCTTTTGAAGCTTAAAAACTTTAAAGTTGGTGCCCTAAACCATAGATCTGTGTGGTGTACACTTATCAACCCGAAACTTAGTATATTGTGGTAGTGTTTTGTATGTAGGACTTTGCTTGGCTATAAGGATGAGCAGAACCGTGGATGTTCAGGTTCATCGGGTTCTGTCAAACTGTATTCCAAACTTCAGTCGGGCACCAGAGCTTGACCCCTAACTCCATAGAAGCCAATGGGGACCCAAACTTTTTTGCTGTAAAATGGTGGTAGTAAGGGGTAAGGGGCTGCAAAAGGAATCAAAAGGGGGTAAGAGCAGGACAATTTCTCTGCAAACAAATGTGGATAGGGAAATGACTTAGAACAACATAGAGTAAAAAATCAAATTTTGAACTGGGAGACGGAGGTCCAAGTGGAGGAGGAGGTTGAGGACGCAGTGGAGATGGATGTGGCAATTTTTGTGTATTTTAAATGACAAAATAATGTGAACTAAAAAAAATACAAATTTTGAACCAGGAGGCGGATGTCCAAATGGAGTATGAGGTTGAGGAGGAGGTGGATGTGTAGGTGGAAGAGGCGGAGAAGGAGGTAGCCAACACTGTTTTTGTTTTTTATTTTATTTTTTCTTTGTTTTTTTGTTGTTTTTTGAGTGGCAAATAGAACAAATGACTGGGTGCGGCTGGTATTCTTCTCTAGTCAGCCAAAAGTAAGGACAAATCCTGTGGGATCCACACCTGGTTCATGTTAATGAATGTGAGCTTGCTCATGTTGACTGTGGACAATGAGATGTGCCTGTCTTCTGAGATGGGTCTGTGATCACACCCCTGCCATGCTAAGCACAAGTTCTGACAGTACACTTTCCACACGGCAGTCCAGCACCTCCAAGGCATAAAGGACTAGCTGAGGCCATGTGTCCAATTTGGAGACCCAGAAGTTAAATGGGGTAAACCTATCACTCAGTACGTGGAGACCTGTAGGCACATATTTGTCTGCCATGTTGTTGAAACTCTTCCTCCTGCTAATGTGAACCCATATCAGTTGGTGATGCTGAATGTTGTGTCGTGCTGAGGGAAATTTTCCACATTTCAGCCAGGCTATCCCTCCCTTTCGAGGTGGTGTTGGTGCCCCATCTGCGTTGGTGACTCTTCTCCTCCTCTGCCTTGTTCTTCCACTGAGCCCCCGCTATTAGGTGGAAGCGCCATTAGTAGTGCGTCTACCAGCGTGCACTTGTATTTTCACATTTTCCGATCCAGCTCCAGTGATGGAAGTAAAGCTGGTACATTGTCGCTGTGCGCAGGCACAGCTGCATGTATTGGCTCATTTGTGCCAAGCTACCGACAGGGAATGATAAAATGTAATCAGTGGGAGGTGTATCGTCTGTGTCCTCTGTATCCCCCCAGCCACACTCCAGTGATGTTTGTGAGTTGCTTTGAGTGCCACCATGCTGTGAACACGGTTCCTCATCTTCATCCTCTAAAACTGTTCCCTGGCTGGACAGTTGTGTACCTGGCTGCTGTTGGTACAGAAACCCATCCTTCGAACCATGTGTGGAAGACTGGCCTCTTTCTCTTGTGCCACTGTGCCACCACCTCATCCATCATCGCCTGAAGCGTTTTTTCAAGGATGCATAGAAGTGGCATAGTAACATTGATGATGGCGTCATCAGCGCTGGCCATGTTGGTGGAGTATTCAAAGCAGCGCAACACCACACACACATCCCACATTGAGGCTCAGACATTGGCGTGAAGTGTTTTTCTTCCACAGAGCAACTCACCAATGCATGCTGCAATTGAGACTTCACTATTGTCTGCTGCTGCTCGCATGGTCTCTCCAGCATATGCAAGATTGAGTTCCACCTTGTTGGTACATCACATATGAGGCAGTGAGTTGGAAGGCAGAACTGACGCTGCAGGGTAAGAATGCTGAAAGCACACACAGACAGACCTCACTTTCAACAGCAGCTTTGACATATGTGGCTAATCTTTAAGGAAGCACTGCACCACCAAATTCATCATATGCGCCAGGCAAGGGATGTGTGCCAAACCTGCTAGGCCCGGAGCTGCTACAAGATTTCCGTTATTGCACACCACCAGGTGGGGCTTGAGGTTCAGTGGCATCAACCACTCATCGGTCTGTTGTTTGATCCCCATCCACAGCTCTTGTGCGGTGTGGGATCTTTCCCACAAAAAAGGGTTTCAGAACTGCCTAGCTGTACTGAAGTTAGTGGTGCAGGTGTTATGCTGACTGGATAAGGAGGCAGTGGATCAAGTGGAGTAGGATGAGGAGGCAACATGGACAGAGAAACGTCCAGCTATCCTCGGTGGTGATAGGACATGTGCCAGAACGCCTTTCGCCTCAGGTCCAGCCACCACTACATGTACCCAGTGAGCAGTTAGGGAGATATAATGTCTCTACCAGTTCATACCTGATTTTGTCCACAGCATGTCTGTGCAGGATATGGATGGCCCAACTGAAAAAGTAGAGTCAGCTGGGAAGCACGTACTGTATTGTGGGACAGCCACTGCCATCAGTTTTTTAAAACTGTCCGTCTCCACCAGTCGGAATGATAGCATTTCAAAGGCTATGACTTTTGAAATTCTGTCATTCAGGACCAGGGCTCAGGTGTGAGTAGTGGGGTACTTTTTTTGTCTCCAGTGTTTGTGGGATAGACAGCTGAACGCTTCCATGGGATGGTGTACATATGCTCGGTGACACTGCTGGTGATGGTGGTGCTGTCACAGCTTTACTTTGCGGGGGGCCAGGTGGCTCTGTTGTTCGGGAGTGGGAGGAAGAGGCCGAGATTGCAGCAGAGGAGAGAGCAGGATGAGCCTCGGATCTTTCTAGGTTTTTCAGGTGTGTACTCCTCTGAAGCTCGTGCTTTGAATTCAGATGCCTCGTCATGCAGATGGTGCTCAGGTTTAAAAGATTTATGCCTTTCTTCAGGCTCTGATGGCACAACGTGCAAACTGCCCATCTCTTGTCATTAGCACATTGCCTGAAGGATTGGCACGCCAGAGAGCTCTTTTTAGCTGGCTTTGGTGTGTTCAATATCCAATACGTAGGTCAATTCACTAAACAGTGCCTCCAAAATTACCAAAACTATCCTATCAAAAAAACTAGAGAACTTTTTTTTCAAAATAATTTAAATATCTTTATTAATACATTGATTGAAAAAACATAAGGGTTACATGGTGGTAGATGATACGACAACACATGGTACACTCTCAATGAGAAAGTGGCTACAACAAATTCTTTATTCTTTCACATGAAAAAATAACAATAACTTTGCCTCTAAATTATGTATACGAGAACTCTAAATTACATCCCCTTTAAAAATTATAGAATACCATTACATACCAAGAAAGGAGAATACACACATACATTTTTTTGTATACATAGCTGGGTAATATTCAATAAAAAAGAAGGAAAATAAATATATATCTAATTAGGTCTTTAATTTCATGTAAATAAATTACGGTATTTTTTGGACCATAAGACGCACTTTTTTTCCTCCAAATTTGGGAGGAAAGTGTGGGTGCGTCTTGTGGTCGGAATGTAACATGTGGGGAGGGGGGCAGGGGGCAGCGGTGGAGTGGGATCAGCAGGAGGCAAGAAAATATCCCCTCTGCTGCAGGAAACAAGCGCTGGGAAAACCCCTGGTCCCTACTTAAGTGCAGTGAATATTAATCAGCTGCTTCCCCACCCACCTATCAGCTGAGCAGTGAGCGGGGAGCAGCAGATCACAGAGCCACACATTTTCCCCAGCACCTGATTCCTGCAGCAGCTGGGCAGATCGGTGTCTGAAGGAGAAGGAGGCAGCAGGAGCAGCTGGCATACCTGACAGCCTGGGGCTGTGCTGATGGGAGGCTGAATGCTCCTGTGAAGGACCTGTGGTGAGGTCATGAAGAGGGCGGGCTGGAGCATCACATGACCAAAGCCCTGCCTCTTCATGATGTCATCACAGGTCCTTCAGACACACTGTACAACAGAGAATTAATTAAAAGGTTAGGCTACTTTCACACTTTTTTTTGTGCAGCGCATCATGCGCACATGAAACGCATACGTGTCACGTCTCTATCATCTGTCTCTATCATCTCTGTCTCTATCATCTTCTCATCATCTCTGTCTCTATCATCTCTGTCTCTATATCTGTCTCTATAATCTGTCTCTATCATCTCTGTCTCTATCATCTGTCTATCATCTCTGTCTCTATCATCTGTCTATCATCTCTTCTCTATCATCTCTGTCTCTATCATCTCTGTCTCTATCATCTGTCTCTATCATCTCTGTCTCTATCATCTGTCTCTATCATCTGTCTCTATCATCTCTGTCTCTATCATCTCTGTCTCTATCATCTCTGTCTCTATCATCTGTCTCTATCATCTCTATCATCTCTGTCTCTATCATCTCTGTCTCTATCATCTATGTCTCTATCATCTGTCTCTATCATCTCTGTCTCTATCATCTGTCTCTATCATCTCTGTCCCTATCATCTGTCTCTATCATCTCTATCATCTCTGTCTCTATCATCTGTCTCTATCATCTCTGTCTCTATCATCTCTGTCTCTATCATCTCTGTCTCTATCATCTATCTCTATCAACTCTGTCTCTATCATCTGACTCTATTTCTATGCAGCATGTATTTCTATGCAGCCGCACGATCCAGTTTGAGTGCCGGCGGCAGTGCTGGGTGTTCATGCGAGAGACTCACACGAAATCGTGCGAGTTTCTCGCATGTGTGACCCCGGCCTTATACTCACCCTCCAGCGTCTTCACATAGTAGTTTACAGACACCACACTGGTCCCGCAGCACCATCTCCTACCCGTAGCTTCCAATATAATAACATACTATTATATATAATAACACCACATATAATAGTATGTTATTAAATATTTTACCACATTTTTTACTTCAAATATATTTTTACCTATTTTCCACCTCTAAAACCTGGGTGCGTCTTATAGTCCGGTGCGTCTTATAGTCCGAAAAATACGGTAATCACATCCAAAACTCTATTTATTAGAATATATATTTATCAAATGATGAAAACAAGGAATGGTATTCCATAAACATCACTATTCCCACTAGATATGTTCCCTTTGTAAATTGTGATAAAGCTGCCAAGCACTATAAAATTCATCTATCAAAATTCAATAACATCAAATACCATCGTGATTTTCACAGTACATACATAAAAGATTTGAAAAAAGTGCCAATAGCGCATATGCAAGTGCTTAAACAGTGCAAGGCAGCCTCTTCAACAATACAAATAATTAGTGAAGCAGGCATATTTGTTGCCACAAACTCACTCCCAGTGGACCACGTGCAGGGACCCCTTAACTGAAGATGGCACGTTCCCAGAGTTTTTCCAGCAAGATGGTGCACCACCACATTATGGGTGTCAGGTCCGATCATTCCTACATGAACAATTTCCTGGAAGATCGTCGTGGGCCAGTTGAATGGCCACCAAGGTCTCCCAATCTGACCCCATTACACTTTTATCTTTGGGGTCATCTGAAGGTAATTGTCTATGCTGTGAAGATACGAGATGTGCAACATTTAAAACAACGGATACTGGAAGCCTGTGCTAGCATTTCTTCTGCGGCGTTGCTATCAGTGTGTCAAGAGTGGGAGGAGTGGGTTGCATTGACAATCCAACACAATGGACAGCACTTTAAACACATTTTATAAGTGGTCATAAACTTGTAAATAACTCATGAAAGAATAAAGTTGCTTTAACCCCTTAATGTCCACTGACGTGCAGAGTCCGTCATGGCAAGGTGCCAGTTCCGGCACCAGGACGGACTCTGCACGTCATGCCTTTGATCTACCACTGCGTGTAAACACGCAGTGGTAGATCAGTGCCGACAGCTGTCACAGACAGCTGACAGGCACGGCAAGCGGTGCGGGGACCTTTGCCGTCGTCCCCGCACTCACAGCGCTGTGATTGGTCAGTCAATCTGATTGACCAAACACAGCAGCGATCGCGCAGGAGAAGCTGAAATTTCAGCTTCCCCAGCGCGATCAGTGCAGGAGCCGGCGCTGCAGTGGCCAGGCTTCCTGCACTGACAGCCAGGAGCGGAGCCCCCACCGCCCCTGGCTGTTAACCCCCTGACTGCTGCGATCCAGCGCGATCGCAGAGCTCAGAGGGGGAGGCAGAGTGTCGGGAGCTCCCTCTGCCTCAGATCGCACCCTGCACTGTATTTGCAGGGGCCGATCTCTGCCTTGATGACCCGGGGGTTGTCATGACAACCTCCGGGTCATTTAGCTACGGGAAGCTGCTGTGATCATGTCACAGCAGCTTCCACTATAGTTGCAATGCATTGCAATGCCAGAGCATTGCAATGCATTGTAACTGCAATAAAAAGTAAAAAAAGTGAAAGTCCCATAAAGGGACAAGTTGAAAAAAATCATTTTTTAAAAAAAATTGTAAAAAAAATATTAAAAAATAATTTTAAAAAAATCCCCTAAAAAATACACATTTTTATGTAATAAAAAAAATAAAAAAAAAAAAATACACATGTTAGGTATCGCCATGTCCGTAAAAATCCCATCTATAAAAGCATAACCCTAGTTAACCCCTTCAGTGAAAGCCGTAAAAAAAAAACACAAAAAAGTAGTAAATTATACTTTTTCCAAGCGGTATCATCACACCGCTTGGAAAAAGTGCAATAACACGCGATCAAAAAGTCAGATATAAATAATCATGGTACCGCTGAAAACGTCATCTTGTCCCACAAAAAACAAGCCACTATACAGCATCATCAGCGAAAAAATAAAAAAGTTATAGCTCGCGGAATAAACTGATGCAAAAATAATTATTTTTTCTATAAAATTCTTTATTGTGTAAAAAACGCCAAAACATAAAAAAAATATATAAATGAGGTATCGCTGTAATCGTAGTGACCCGAAGAATAAAGCTGCTTTATCAATTTTACCACACGCGGAACGGGGGAAAATTTTTTTTAAAAAAAACAATTCCTGAATTGCTGGTTTTTGTTCATTTTGCTTCCACAAAAATCGGAATAGGAAGCGATCAAAAAACGTTATGTGCCCGAATATGGTACCAATAAAAACGTCAGCTCGTCCCGCAAAAAATAAGCCCACAGATAACTCTGTCGGCCGAAATATGGAAAAATTATAGCTCTCAAAATACGGCGATGCAAAAAATTCTTACAAAAAATTATTCCAAAAAAAAGCATCTTTTAGTGTGTGACAGAAGCTAAACATGAAAAAAGGGTGTAAATCTGGTATCGCTGTAATCGCACCGATCCGAGGAATAAAGTCGCCTAATCACTAATATCGCACGAGGAACGGCGTAAAAAAGAAAACCAATTCTTCACCTTTTGTAGATTTGTTCATTGTGCCTCCCAAAGATCGCAGTAAGGCGATCACAGTGGTTCCCCCCCGCATATGGGGTATCAGCGTACTCCGGACAAAATGCACAATAGCTTTTGGGGTCCTATTTCTCCGGTTACCCTTATAAAAATAAAAATTTGGGGGCAAAAAGGTCATTTTTGTGGAAAAAAATATGATTTTTTTTATTTTCACGGCTCTACGTTATAAACTTCTGTGAAGCCCTTGGGGTTCAAAGTGCTGACCACACATCTAGATATGTTCCTTGGGGGGTCTAGTTTGCAAAATGGGGTCATTTGTGGGGGGTTTCTACTGTTTAGGGCACATCAGGGGCTCTCCAAGCGCGACATGACACCCGCAGACCATTCCATCAAAGTCTGCATTTAAAAACGGTGCTCCTTCCCTTCCGATCTCTGCCATGCGTCAAAATAGTGGTTCCCCCCCACATATGGGATATCAGCGTACTCAGGACAAATTGCACAATAGCTTTTGGGGTCCTATTTCTCCTGTTACCATTATAAAAATAAAAATTTGGGGCAAAAAGATTATTTTTGTGGAAAAAAATATGATTTTTTTATTTTCACGGCTCTACGTTATAAACTTCTGTGAAGCACTTGGGGTTCAAAGTGCTCACCACACATCTAGAAAAGTTCCTTGGGGGGTCTAGTTTCCAAAATGGAGTCACTTGTGGGGGGTTTCTACTGTTTAGGCACATCAGGGGCTATCCAAACGTGACATGACACCCACAGACCATTCCATCAAAGTCTGCATTTGAAAAAGGCGCTACTTCCCTTTCGAGCTCTGCCATGCGTCAAAATAGTGGTTTCCCCCCACATATGGGGTATCAGCGTACTCAGAACAAATTGCACAATAACTTTTGGGGTCCTGTTACCCTTTGGAAAATAACAATTGGGGGTGGAAAGATCATTTTTGTGGAAAAGATATGATTTTTTAATTTTACTGCTCTACGTTATAACCTTCTGTGAAGCCCTTGGGGGTTCAAAGCTCTCACCACACATCTAGATAAGTTCCTTGGGGGTCTAGTTTCCAAAATGGGGTCACTTGTGGGGGGTTTCCACTGTTTAGGCACACAGGGACTCTCCAAATACGACATGGCATCCAATCTCAATTCCAGCCAAAAAGGCAAAAAAAAGTCAAAAGGCGCTGCTTCCCTTCCGAGCTCTGCCATGCGCCCAAATAGTGGTTTACCCCCACCTATGGGGTATCAGCGTACTCAGGACTAATTGCACAATAAATTTTGGGGTCCTTTTATCCTTTGGAAAATAAAAATTGGGATGAAAAGATCATTTTTGTGGAAAAAATATGATTTTTTAATTTACGGCTCTACGTTATAACCTTCTGTGAAGCGCTTGGGGGATAAAAGCTCTCACAACACATTTAGATAAGTTCCTTGGGGGGTCTAGTTTCCAAAATGGGGTCACTTGTGGGGGGTTTCCACTGTTTAGGCACACAGGGACTCTCCAAATGCGACATGGCGTCCAATCTCAATTCCAGCCAAAAAAGTCAAATGGCGCTGCTTCCCTTCCGAGCTCTGCCATGCGCCCAAATAGTGGTTTACCCCCACATATGGGGTATCAGCGTACTCAGGACTAATTGCCCAATAACTTTTGGGGTCCTTTTATCCTTTGGAAAATAATAATTGGGATGAAAAGATAATTTTTGTGGAAAAAATATGATTTTTTAATTTTACGGCTCTACGTTATAACCTTCTGTGAAGCCCTTGGGGGTTAAAAGCTCTCACAACACATTTAGATGAGTTCCTTGAGGGGTCCAGTTTCCAAAATGGGGTCACTTGTGGGGGGTTTCCACTGTTTAGGCACACAGGGACTCTCCAAATGCGACATGGCGTCCAATCTCAATTCCAGCCAAAAAAGTCAAATGGCGCTGCTTCCATTCCGAGCTCTGCCATGCGCCCAAATAGTGGTTTACCCCCACACATGGTATATCGGTGTACTCTGGAGAAATTGTACAACAAATATTGTGGTTCATTTTCTCCTGATACCCTTGACAAAATTTTAAAAAATTGTGTCGAAAGAAAAATTTTGGGAAAAAAAGTTAAATGTTCATTTTTTTCCTTCCACATTGCTTCAATTCTTGTGAAGTACCTAAAGGGTTAATAAACTTCTTGAATGTGGCTTTGAACACGTTGAGGGGTGCAGTTTTTAGAATGGTGTCACTTTTGGGTATTTTCTGTCATATTGACCCCTCAAATTCACTTCAAATGTGAGGTGGTCCCTAAAAAAATGGTTTTGTAAATTTTGTTGGAAAAATGAGAAATTGCTGGTCAACTTTTAACACTTATAACTTCGTGACAAAAAAAAATTTTGGTTCCAAAATTGTGCTGATGTAAAGTAGACATGTGGGAAATGTTATTTATTAACTAATTTTTGTGACATATCTCTCTGATTTAATGGCATAAAAATTAAAATTTTGAAAATTGCAAAATTTTCAAAATTTTTGCCATATTTCCATTTTTTTCATAAAAAAAAACGCAAGTTATATTGAAGAAATTTTACCACTATCATGAAGTACAATATGTCACGAGAAAACAATCTCAGAATCGCCAAGATCCGTAGAAGCGTTCCAGAGTTATAACCTCATAAAGAGACAGTGGTCAGAATTGTAAAAATTGGCCTGGTCTTTAACCTACAAAATGGCTTGGTCATTAAGGGGTTAAAACCAAGCACACCATTGTTTTTCTTGTGAAATTCTTAATAGGTGTGATGTGTCACATGACCTCTTCCTATTGAAAAACATAAAGTTGGATCCAAAATGGCCGACTTTAAAATGGCCGCCATGGTCATCACCCATCTTGAAAAGTTTTCCCCCTCCCATATACTAATGTGACATAAACAGGAAGTTGATATCACCAACCATTCCCATTTTATTTAAGTGTATCCATATAAATAGCCCACCCTGTAGACCTGGGGCTTCAGTGGGTGATCTTATTGGCAACTGAGAGCTTTCCTTGTATAGGTCTGCCTACAGAGATAACGGTCAATAAGTGAATACAACCATCCACTGGAATTCTATGTACTGCAAAAGCAGGAGTTAAAATGATTTTTAAAATGCAAGGTAAATTTTATCTTTTCTCATATTAATATACATTAATTTTATGAGCTCCTGCTGCCATATAACATGCTGTATTTTTACTCCACTTTTAAGGAGTGCCATATTCTCTTTGCTTAATCACTATTTGTATGTAAAGAGGATGTTCCCTTTTTAGTAAATAAATTTTACACTAATGAAACAAACCCTGCAATACTCCCCTTCCCCGGATCCACTTAAAGTCTCTACAAATGCTACCGGTATCTGCCATCAGCTGCGGCGCTGGTGTCACGTCAACATGGTGGCAGCTAATCAATAAGCTCAGCAGTTCTGCCAGTGTAGTTGGAATTCTCTCTTAAGAGCCGCTAAGCACACTTATAGGTTGTCTACAAGACATCAGCGTCACAGCTAATGCTAGTCACAGGGAGCATCAGCAGACATTCATTTTCTGAAAAGTAACAACCCCTCTAACTGGTCATTGGCTAAAAGACACAAATCTTGCTACCATACTAAATATAAATATGCAGGGATTCACTCTAGTAGGCAATGGTAGAGACGCAGTAAAGAGGCACACACAAGTTTTTATTCCAAGGCAATGTTTTATTCACACTTGCAGCAGAGAAAAAATGCAGTTTTACATCAGACATATCAAAAGTCAAACTTGTTTCCACAACATAGGTTAGGGCCTGGACATGCCAGCCCATTCAGGTTTGATGTTGCCCCAAAACCTCCCAATAAATATTATTGTAAGATGGCCACCGGACAGGTCCTTGAGGGAAGATATGGATCATCGAGGTTGTAACCTCGGTGATGTAAGCCCGGGAAAGCAGGCTCTGGCACGTATAGTGCTGAGAGAGTTAATAGGGCGTATTAGAGCCAGTTTTATGAGCAGTTAAAGAGATGGGTGGGGCTGGCTGCTCACATATCTCAGTTAAAAGGAGACCAGTTGTCTCAGTCAGTGTCTGTGTCTGGAGACGTATAGACCTCCAGTATTGCTTGTGTTTGCTAAAGGACTCGAGCAGTTCACTAACCTCAGTGTGTGAACTCGCACTACTGTGTGGACTATTTACTTTCTCTTTTCACTCGGTGCCAGGAAAGACAGTCGTTTTGTTTGGTTATGCTGAGCGATTTATGAAGTTTTAATAAACCAGCCTGGTCATTTAACTGTAACTGCTTCCTGTGTCTACCTTAACTGCACCTGAGCAGAATCTTCACTATATATACTGTATATCATGGTCATTCCATAAAATAGCCTTTTCTTCTATGTATGAATAAGAGTTATTTCCCAGTAATGCAGTAACACAATGCATTGTATGCTTGTGAATAGATACACAGTGCTTTCTTCAAATTGAATTGCTTGTTCTCAAAAATAGCATGTATATTAGCACTGCTTTTTCTTTTTTCATTAGCCAAAAGTCTATGATTAATTTTTTGGCTATAGTGTAAAAATGGAACAGAAACTTAACTGCTTCTCGGAAGCCTTTATAAATGTATTTATAAATGTATTTTCTCCTTCTCAGTGGAATTTTTATTCTGTGATTTGGCTTCCATGAAGTCTATACGGAATTGTGTACAGAATTTCAAAGCAAAAAAACTGGACCTCCATCTCCTGGTTAATAACGGTGAGTCATTGCTTCATGTTACCATTTATTTCTGGATTGTTTTGTAATCATGAATGATTGCCTTTTGTATTAAGTTGTAATGTGTTATACCACAGGTATTGTAAACTTGTATTTGGCCTTTAAAGGATAGTAAGAGAACATTTATATTAATAATCCTATTTACTACAATTGTCTCCAGGTGATAAATTGTAACCTGCTATTTAGTACACGATAGTTTGTCAGGATCTCAATTAGGATTCAATGCTTTGTGAACTTGAATCTCGTTTTCTATGCTAGAGATGCATGGCTCTCATGTGAAATAGGTAGCTGATGAACAGGGACAAGAAAAAGGAAATTTCTTCTGTTCCACAAGCCATAGCCACTACCTTGAAGAAAAGACAAAGAAAAGAGTTAATGTCGTTTATGCTGGCCATATGTTCATTAGACCGATTCTGATATCAAGCATACCAATGACATCCCAAAAGTGCTTGACTGGAGAAAAGTCTGGAGAGGCTGCAGGCCATGTTAGCATATCTTGGCCACACAGCCTGCTCAAGCCTAGTATGAACAACATGTGGCCTATCGTTATCAAGTTGACAAATGTCTCCCAGGATCCGTTAGAGAAATGGCCATACCACTGGTTCCACAAACAAATTAATGTAACTCCGAATGGTTAGTGTACCTAGAATGAGGAATATAGCGGTCCACCTATTATAAATTATACAACCCCACACCATTATCCCAGGAATAGGACCAGGGAAACATTCCCTCATGAAGGCCTTTTCATGATGTTGCTCATGTGGTCACCAGACCAATTTCGGACTATAATTATGTCTAGAGATGAGTGGATTGATTTGCGGGCCTCTGGTCCAGCGTCCAAGTCAGTGGTACCTGGTGGCTAGATGGGCGTTCAGCTACTCTCTTACCTTCCTGTGTCCCCATCGCAGCTTTTGATTAGCCATGGCTGGTGTGACGTCATCTGTGCATCTTGCCAGCCCTAACAAATCAAATGGCGCACTAATAACATTGGTAGTTAAGACATTCGTGAGACTCCCATCTAGCAGCCAGGAACCGCTGACCTGGATGCTGGACCAGCGTTCTATGAAATGAACCACTCATCTCTTATTATGTCAAAGACTAGAGCAGGATTCCTCGCTGAAGAGGAAAGACCTCCATTTCAGCCTCCTGTCACATTGCTTTGCACCATGATAACTTTTGAGAGGAATGGCATGAGGTTGATGGAAGACTGGTAGCTTGACATCTGACTAGCAGGCTAATATTGTGCAAACACCATCTGATGGTTTGTGTAGACATGGTTTGACCCCTAAGGCTTGGTGTGAGATGTCTAATTTCACTTGCAGTTCAGCCACTACACACCAGTTTTTTAATCCAGCAGACCTCTTTGCACCTGTTTCTGTCATTCCACTTTGTTTTTGTTCTCCCAACTAATGGGGCACGAAACACCGAACAGTGGTCACATGTTGGCTTACATGAGTTGTGATCTGCTGAAGTGATAAACCAAGGTCTCTCAGTTCAAGAATTGGACAAACAGGAGACATCGCATAATCGTGCCACAGGGCTTAACACAATTTTGATGTTTCATGTGGCTAAAAAAATAATAGCTTTAAATCTGACTCTTATTCCCCTCCCACATGCCATGGATTGGAGCTAGATGCTTGAAAATGTTATCATTTGCTGATCTTAGTGACACCTTCTACTTCCCAATTTGCATAACCTTATCACTTGTCTTAAGGGTATGCCACACTGAACAATATCGCTAACGGGATCGCTAAAAAACGTCACTATTTAGCGATCCCGTTAGCGATGTTGTTCAGTGCGGCATCTGCCAGCGACGAGCTTCCTGCTGTGATCTCGCTCGTCGCTGGAATCGTTCCGGACCCTATTTTCTCGTCGGCGCTCCCGCTGGGTAAGTATATATCGCTAGTGTGGCACCTTTTCTTAGCGATTTAGCGGTACTTTTGTACCGCTAAAGTCGTTAAGAAGATCGCTAACGGCGATAGCGTCGTTAACTATATCGCTAAATGTGGCCGCACTTAGCGATATAGAAACAATCCCGCTAGCGATCGCATTAGTATGCGTCGTTATCGTGATCGCTAGCGGGATTGTTTAGTGTGGCAGTACCTTTAGAGTTGCAATTTAAGTGTTGAGTAATTGGTCAGACACAGGGGGGTAACTAGCAAAAACTGGACTCCATAGCAGTAAATTAGATCATTTACCTTAAACATAAGCATCACAGAATGAAATGCACATTGTGTGGATTAGGACTCAATTTGTAATTTGCTGTATTGTAAAAAATTAGCCTAATAGTGGGAAATGTGATAATTTGAAAACATTACCATTACTCACTGCCTTAGTGCCAAAATTTCGATGTTCCCCACCAGTCACTGTTTATTGCAGTGATAATGTGAATGAATATGGGAAGAATGTTCAGTTCTTTTTCTATTCCTTTATGCTGAGCGGATTCTTTTATAGGCTGGAATCAGACCCCATATTTGTCTGTATGCTAAAATGCTCTTATTTTGCATTTTCTCATAAGTTGCAATTTTATGTATAATTGTATTGGCACTTTTTAATTCTCTCCTGTTTTGCTAATACAACTTAACATTTTTTACAAACTAGTGAAAAGAAAATACTTTTATTTTGTATAAGCAATCAGGACCCATGCCTGATACACTGATTTCCTATGTTCACAAGTGAGGTTGGGCATGCTGCTAATTGCCAAAAATGTGCTATTTATGCAAGATGATCCTGGATGTTCACTGCGAGTCTGGGAACATGGGTCTAACTGTGGGAGGAACTGAAGAAGAGAGTGTCACATGTTGTGGCGCGGAGTGATGGCAGACTGCCAGTGAGTCACAGGACTCTGATGGAGATGGAAATTTTTCAGCCGAGAGATAAGTAATAGTGCTAAAGACAGGAGATGAAGACTAGTTTCATAGCGAAGTTGGGATATTGGTAGGCCACATTATGTTGAAGTACAGTCAGTGGGCCAGAATCCCCACCATATTCACAGGCAAAGACGGATAGTGAGATACCAAAGTGAAGATGTAGTAGAAGAGTTTCCACAGTGAGAAGTGGTTTAGATCCAGACCAGGGGCTACTGTACTGAAGTCAAGTTAACAGCTGAAAGTCACCTTTAATAGGATAGCCAAGTAGTTGGCCTATGACTGGAACGAGACAGAAGCCCATAGTAGTTGCTTTAATTACTGTAGGACATCAATGTCTCATAGATGCTTAGGCCATGTATTTGACCTACACTTCTCTCCAAAACAGAAATCCACCACTCCATGTCCTGCATATTGAATTAACCAATGGAAATCAAAAGGTGTCTGTTCCTCCACCACTATTGCTGTGTAGCCCTGGTGTTAGGCACACGCAGTACCCTGGAGAATGTGTGGAGAGATAGCAGTTCAATGCTCAATACCCATTCACTCAACATACACTAGACACACCCTTAGGGTAGTGTAGTCACTTGTGAGGGAGTGGTCGGTGTGTATTGGTTGAGTGATTAGAGTAGTCAGTTTCCTGTCTTCGGACAGAGCAGACGTGTGGAGTCTAGCTGGGACTTGGAGGGAGGAAGCAGTCCAGCCTGGTTCTACCAGCAGTTCAGCAAGTGGAGGCCAGTAAGGGCGAGATATAGATCACCTCAGCCTGGTCAGAGCTGTACCTCACTTGAAGACACTGATAAAGAAAGAAGAGCTTAGTACAGATATACTTCAGTCTCCTGTCCCAAGGACAGTGAAAGGTTCAGAGACGTGCTCCTGCCTAGTGGATAACTGAGAGTCTGGAACTAACTCTAAAGGAAGAGAAGAAGGGAGTGATTATATGACTTTTTGCAAGTGTGAGTGTTTATGCTACCAGCGAGGACAAGGCGAAAGGCACAGTGGAAAGGAATATTTGAAAAGTGCTTTTGGATTGAAGAAGTCCTGCACATTGTAACCGGTCACTGGGACCGAAGGATCACTATTAGCTTCAAGCATAGTGGTAAGAAAACCAGAGACTTACCGGACCTTAGGTCGCGGCAAGCAGTCCCAAATAGTCAGTACGTAACTGGGGTCAGGGGGAGTGAGGACCTTGAGTCTCTGCAGGACAAGATAGGAATTCAGCTCTCTCACAGGAAGGCTCCTACCACAAAACTGACTGGGCAGTACAGCTATGGAGTAGCTGGAGTTATAGAGGGAACTACGCTTCAGGCTGGTTGTACTCATCGTGTTGAAAGTAAAGGAGGCCCCTAACTTGTCCAGCTGCTATCTCGAAATACATTCTCCTTGGATCAGCCTCCCTGGGACCTGCCTTACCATCTTACAAGTAAAGGTATGGAAAGACGCTGACCGTGTGAGACTGAGTTATTTACTTGCATGCCTGCACAACCCTGCCTTAACCATCGACCTGAGGGAAGAGTCCCACCTGTAGGGGACCCGACATCTAGCTGCCTCACCATCCCCTCAGAGCTCTACAGCAGCGCTGGTATAAATTACCAGAAGACTACAGGTGGCGTCACGAACTGTATATATATATCCCCTGTAAATATACCCCCCAACATACGCCAGACCGCCAGGGCCACAGACCGAGCCACCGCTACCTGTGACAATCCCCATAGACTTCCATGGGCTCGGCTCTGAGTACCCCATTGCCCTGGTAATCCACAATTGTGGTGGCGGGTCGACACATTGCCATTTACTTCCAAATCATAACTAGACATTACTTTTCCTAACTTTAGAGGTGGCCTACTATGAACTACCCAAAAACAGAAACAAAAAGGTCATGTGTTATATCACATCCATGGCACCAACTGTAGAGCAGCAGTCCTCAGTAACTGAGCCTATTGAACAGACGCCTTCTGTCCCTTTAGTTTTACTTTCACTAAACTACATACACTACAAATCTTTCTAAACCCAGTAATGAATTGGTGCAACACCTGGACTGACTGAAGACTACAGAGAAAACCAGGGCTGAAAGAGAAGAACAGGCCTTTAAGGAAAAAAGGACAAAGTATCCCTGCAAAAATTGGGAACACCCATATGATATAATAAAAATGTACAACTTTATTGGCAAAGACCTGACATGTGCAGACAAAAAACACAGTGAGATTAAAAACATTTAAAAACATAAGTGATGTGATCCAGACATGTCACAGAATAATGGCAATGTCACCCCACAAATAGTCCCACACAGCATATATTACCAAACACCAAGGCTCTAAGATAAGGGCAGATGGTATGTCAAAGAAAAGAAGAGAGAGAGAGAAAAAGAAAATCTGGCACCCATAGACTTCCATTGTATCAACAAGCCTGATGTGCCGTAACCGCTGCTGTCCGGTTTTTTCGCCGGACACAAAAAATGTTACAGCATGCGTTATGTCCGGCCGCCAGAAAAGAAATTTTGGACGAATCCGACAAGAAACGGACGAAACGCCACCACATGCGACGCGATCCGACGCTAATGCAACTCAATCAGAAAAAAACTGATCCGTTTTTTGCAAAACATGCCGGATCCCGCTGGACGGCAAAAAACTGATGTGTAAAAGAGGCCTTAGAGGAATCTCGGGGAAATATATTAATCCCCAAACACTTGACTTCTGAATCCTTACAGCATACAGTGCATACGCTGTTAGGATTGCCGATAAGAGAGGGCGGTCACGTCACCTTAGTTATGTAATTTGCATACATACTGTCATATGCCGACTAGATGTCCTTGCCTCTCGTATTCATGACTAGTTGGAATGTGAAAGAAAGTATGCAGATTGCATATTTGCAGTCATGTGAACGCAGGCTCTCGCCAGAGAATCATGACAGCGTTCACAGCACACACACTTAGGGTTTAGTATTCTGCAGTCATATAGCGTGCCTGCAGATTTTTACCAGAAGACCGAGCAACCCCTTCTGTTTTTCAGCTCACAATCATAAAGTGAGCACTCTTTTAGTTTTATTGCAAATACTCCTTACATTTAAACTGCTATTTTTGCAAAAGACTTATTAACCAAGTTGTGACTTCATTGGTATCTCCTTTCTTCAGAAACTATAGACTTCTTCATGTCATCATATGTATTCTTGTATTTAGTTTCATAAATTTCATAAATCATACCGTACAGACCAAAAGTTTGGACACGCCTTCTCATTCAATGATTTTTCTGTATTTTCATGACTTTGAAAATTATAGAATCACACTGAAGGCATCAAAACTATGAATTAACACATGTGGAATTATACATTACACTTTACAAAAAAGTGTGAAACAACTGAAAATATGTCTTATATTCTAGGTTCTTCAAAGTAGCCACCTTTTGCTTTGATTACTGCTTTGCACTCAGAAAGGTGAACGGATGGACTCTACATGCCTGGTTCCCACCGTGAAGCATGGAGGAGGTGGTGTGATGGTGTGGGGGGGCTTTGCTGGTGACACTGTTGGGGATTTATTCAAAATTGAAGGCATACTGAACCAGCATGGCTACTACAGCATCTTGCAGTGGCATGCTATTCCATCCAGTTTGCGATTAGTTGGACCATCATTTATTTTTCAACAGGACAATGACCCTAAACACACCTCCAGACTGTGTAAGGGCTATTTGACCTAGAAGGAGAGTGTTGGGGTGCTACACCAGATGACCTGGCCTCCACAGTCACCAGACCTGAACCCAATCGAGATGGTTTGGGGTGAGCTGGACCGCTCACCGCTTCAATTTTGAATAAATCCCCAACAGTGTCACCAGCAAAGCACCCCCACACCATCACACCTCCTCCTCCATGCTTCACGGTGGGAACCAGGCATGTAGAGTCCATCCGTTCACCTTTTCTGCGTGCAAAGCAGCAATCAAAGCAAAAGGTGGCTACTTTGAAGAACCTAGAATATAAGACATTTTCAGTTGTTTCACACTTTTTTGTAAAGTGTAATATATAATTCCACATGTGTTAATTCATAGTTTTGATGCCTTCAGTGTGATTCTACAATTTTCACAGTCATGAACATACAGAAAAATCATTGAATGAGAAGGTGGTCCAAACTTTTGGTCTGTACTGTATATGACTACTGTATCTGCATGTCATTTGGTCTCAGCATGGCTGTTAACTTCAATCATTTAACAGAGCAATACGAGGTGATAAAATGAGTGATGATGCAGTAGAACGGAGCTTGTCAAAGTCACAATTAAATACTTTACATGATATTGATAGGGGTTTGTTCACATCACATTTTACACATAATATATATATACATATATATATATATGTATTATATATATATATATATATATGTATATATAATATATATATATACTGTATATCAGAGGCATAGTTCAGTCGTATTTTCTGACTTGTATCTCAAACTTGTGTCTTACTGTAAGTCCATACAGTGGTAGATGTGCATTATTGTCCCTAGAGTAAAAAGCTGGGCAATGATTTTTGCATGGTGTAGGGTATAGGAAAATACAGTCTACAGCACAGACCTAGTGTCCATAATATACCAGTGAGATCAGAGACAAGTAATCAAAACCCTGCATGTTACAAGTAGCTTATCAGTAGCCGCTGCCATCTCCTATCTCAGTAATGTCTTCACTGAATACAGATTTCACCTCAGAATTGAGAATTTTGATAATGACTGATCCATTTTGGCAGAGAAAGAAGCAACTACCGCATCACAGTGAAACTCTCAGTGGGTCCCTAACCTTTGAGGTGCCGCGTCATGCGCCAACCACCGCCACAGTGATAGTTCTGGTGCCCCCACAGTACGCATTCTGCTAGGTTGAGCCCCTATGACTTTAGACCACATCACCCCACAGGCACAGCACCACAGAAAAATGGTTGTCACACAGCACCAACACCAAGTAAAAGGAGCTGAAAAACTCACCTTCCACATGTTCTCAGATTGTGAACTGAGAGCATAAATACTGTAGGCAGGTTTGTAGTCTCTTTTTTTCTAGAACTATGGCTTATTGCATGCCTTCCCCTCTCTTTTTCTTTTGCTTGAACCAGTACTTCTTCCTTTAGACTCTGGCATTTTTAATTAGCAGAAGACTGCAAGAGGGGTTCCACCTATTTTTGCTCTCAGTTCACCGTCTCCGAACATGTGGAAGGTGAGTTTTTCAGCTCCTCGCAATTGGTGTTGGTGCTGAGTGGTGTCTATTGCTGCCGCGATGCTGTGCCTTTAAGGTGGTATGGTCTGGATCCATCACACCTGTACTTTGTATCTCCCCCACCTCATTGTAGATTGTAAGCTCTCACGAGCAGGGTCGTCTTATTTTGCTTTAATTATTGTATTGTTAACGTTGTTACTTATGACTTGTGTTTTGAAACTGTTAAACTGTAAAGCGCTGCGGAATATGATGGCGCTATATAAATAAAGATTATTATTATTATTACAGGGCTTTACTTTGCAGTATAGGTGCTGTGAGGCACCAGGTTGTTCGCCCTGCTGTCACACTGACATCACATGGGTCTCGCACATGGTGCCTCATCTTTTAGGTCAGGGGCTCACTGATAAGCTCCCTTTGATGTGTCGGAGGGCTTCATACAGTTTGATCATAATGTTAAAGGGGATATCCGGACTTTATGAAAAACAATGTGCTTAAGCACCAACAGGCAGGTAGTTGCTAGCTACCTGCCTGTTGTGCACGGCACATTGTGCCGGGGATTCAGCTGCCTCTGCTGACATCAAGTCTACAGAGTGGAGGCTTCTTTTCCCCTCTGCACTGTTGACACGGCGGGACTTCAGACATCATTGTGATTGTGATTGATTGTGATTCCTGTTACCTAACTGGGGGAGCCGGCTGTCAATCAGAATGACTTTAAAAGTCATGCCCCTTATCTTCAGCTGAGGCAGCTGAATCGCCGGCAGGAGCGGTCTGTCACTACTCTTTGCGGGTAAGAACGGCGCCGGGCACAACAGGCAGGTAGGTAGCAACTACCTGACTGTTAGTGTTTAGGCAAATTTTTTGTTTTTCATAAAGTCCCAAATATCCCCTTTTATAGAAAGAATCTCATATTCATTCAGGAAAAATTTTGCTTAGCCACAATAGATCAATGTATGATTTTTGTATGTGCGGTCGATGCCTCTTTTCTCCAGGGTTATGACTAAATATTATATACAGTAGTCTTATTTTTGAGCCTTGCATGTGTTTACGCTTTTACTTTGTTCCGTTTTGGATTATGTATTAGAAGTGCGTCCAAACAACCACCGAGTTCCTCTCAGCAAATAATGACTAACGAGCGCCTCGCTGCCAGGGTTTGGGCTAGAAAATCACTCACACTGAAACAATTTCAGAATTACCGGCACCTCGCAGGACATTAAGTCTAATGGTGATCTGTAGTCGTCGGTGGCCACTGAACTGCAGGCAGTGTTCCAGACAACTAAAGATTAAACTCCATAATTGAAGTGGCTCAGACAATTGAGCTAAAGGGTGGCAATAATCTTTTAAAGCCAAGTTATAGCAATAAAGCTGTTAAACCTAAAGGTGAGATTGTGTGTAGAAGAAAAATAAATCACCAGCTGTAATATCAGACCTTACCATAAGCTGTATGCTTACATAGTATTTATGCTGCAGAAAGAAGCAGTTCATTACAATGTATAGAGCACACTGAGAAAATAAATGTATTTATAATAAAAAAAAAAACACTGTGTGCACAGTGGTCTCCGTGTCTGCACTTCCTGCAGTCGGGCAAAAGGGTGACTTGATGTATCCAGCTTAATCTGTCTCGGCAGAGGTGATCAATGTCTACTCCTGAGGAGAGGGGATACCAAAGCACACAGCCAATTAAAGAGAATGTGTTGTCAGAAAATGACCTATTGTTTAAATAAGGTTTTTGTGTTACATGTATTTTTTTCATATCAAAGTTTAATCGTTTTTAATGTTGAAGATAGACTTAATGTGATATCTGTAACGGGAGTGGTGGAACCACTGTGCCATGGTCCGAGGAGTGACTGTTGTGGGGGACGTAACTAGGGGAACACCTGACTCTTCACTAGAGCCCGTGATGGTGGGGTTAGACTTGGCTCCGAATGGACACCAGATGCTACACCAGGACAGACAACGGACGCACGGCAGCTGACCCCCAAGGGAGCTTGAACGGCCCAAAAGGAGAGCACAGCTGGTACAGGCAAGCTCGGCAGGAACTGGAAGTGCTGACGGGAATTGCTTGTTTACAATCAGGCACTTGCAGGTGCATTCTGGTACGACTGGTATACAGGTGAGCAGGGTAGGTGCAGGCTGGTATACAGGTGAGCGCGGCAGGTGCAGGCTGGTACAGTTGGTATACAGGTAGGCATTTGCAAGTGCATGATGCCATAGCTTGTATACTGGTAGGCATGGCAGGTGCAGACAGATACGGCAAACACGGCTGTTATATAAAGGACCAAATCTTTTCAATTCAACAAGAAAAAAGGTTTTTCCTCTTACCCTCTTGGTGACTAGAATATTCTCTACCTTTAAAGCATCTTCAGTGCTGACAGGAGCAGGAGTGGTACCTGAGTCCTCGAAGAAGGGACTGAAGACAGCAGGCTTGAGGAGAGATACGTGAAAGGAAATGGGGATTTGTAGAAAGGCTGAGAGTTTGAGTTTGTAATCTATAGCATTAATCTGTTTGAGAACCTCGAATGGACCGATGAAGCGAGGACCCTATTTATAGGAGGGTAGTTTGAGACGGACATAATTTGAACAAAGCCATGCGTGTCTCTTTATCCATTCAGAAGATTTCATTAAAGAGGTCTTGGTGTTCTCCCAAATCTTAGAGAAGCCCTTTGAAGAGAGTTTCCACGACAGGAATGTCGTGATAGCAGACACGAGGAACGGAATATTGGGGTGTTCATTGTATGCCACGAAAAACAGGGATTTAGCGGAGGATTCACTTACGTGGTTGTATGAGAATTCGGCCCAATCATTGTGGTGAGCATTGACAAAGTTCTGAGGGTAGTTGGTCAGGATCTGGTTAAGTCACTCTTTCTGGCCATTGGACTGCGGATGGTACACTGGAGAGGTCCAAGGTGACATTCAGTAGTTTGCAGGTAGTCCTCCAGAAGCGAGATGTAAACTGGACGCCTCTATCAGAGACCATATGGAGAAGTAACCCATGGAGGCTAAAATTAACTTCTTGGCAAGCACAGGAGCAGATAAGAGGCCAAACAGACGAGTAAAATGGGACACCTTAGAGAAGTGATCCACAACTACCCAGATGACGTTACTTCGGCTGATACTGGAAGATCGATCATAAAATCCATCTCGATATGGTCAGAAACTGTTTTGGAGTTTTATTTTTTTATTCTGGGCACAGGAGGGACAGGCCGAGACGAAATCCGCTATATCCAATGATGGCCACCAATAGTGCTGTGAAATAAGAAGAGCTGTTTTCTTGTGTCTGGCATGACCAGTCAATTTGGCTGAGAGACCGCAGTGAAGCTCCCACTTCCTGTCTGGTTCAGAGACAAAAGTTTTTCCAAGTGGGACCCGAGACAAGACCAGTGGTGCAACAGTAAGCATCTTTGACGGTTCAGTGATGCTCTGAGGCTCCTCCTCCTGGTCAGAAGACAGAAAAGACTTTGAAAGCACTTCCACTTTGATGTTCTTGTCTGCCGGCTATAAGTGGAGGACAAAATCAAAGTGGGCGAAGAACAAAGACCAACTGGCTTGACGTGGATTTAGGCGTTGTGCAGACTGCAGTTAGGCTAAGTTCTTGTGGTCTGTATAGATAATTACAGGATACAGTGCTGCCACAAGTAGAAAGTGCCACTCCTCCAGAGCCGGTGCTACAATTTCCAAAGAAGCTCAGGCACTCACATATTGATGAATAAGGCTTTTAAATCCAATAAACATAAAATCCAATTAAAACGTGTTACAGCCTATCCCAGGCTTTCATCAGCAATCGAAAAAAAAGGTTTGTACAACATATAAAGAATAACACAAGGGAAGTGACCTCTTCACTGAGAATTACACAGAAACAGCACAGGATATAAATTCTCACTACAATGAATAGGAATGAAAATAATATTGCATGCTCATTATGAAATTGCATAATATACATATGATATGATGATTTACATAAATATATTAATCAAACTTTTGTCCATTAATAAATCCATTTATACGGTTCTGAAATTGTTCTTACATGAAAAATATATATATAACTCCTCTTGAAACAATTTCAGTACATTATAAATGGATTTATTAATAGATATTAGTTTGATTGTATTTATGTATATCATCATGAATCATGTATTTTATTATGCATTTCATTTTGATCATGCAATATTATTTTCACTCCTCCTTATTAGTTTATACAATTTTGTTGTGTTGTTTCTTTGTAATTCTCAGTGATGATGTCACTTCCCTTGTGTTATTCCTTACATGTTGTACAAACCTTTCTTTTCCATTGTTGATGAAAGCCTAGGATGGACATAGATGTATCCTAATTGGATTTATGTGATTATTAGATTAAAGCCTTATTAATCAGTACGTGAGTGTTGGGACTTCTTTGGATATTACATATTGTATTTTACTTGAGCACCACTTCAAACGGAGTGCCTATCCACTCTTGGACATTACAGAAGTTTTACTTGAGTCCATCGAGTTTAACCTATAGCTTAACATGTTGATTCAGAAGAAGGCAAATACCCCATGAGGAAGACGCTAATATATCCATAATGAGGGAAAAAATCCATCCGAACCCACATATGGAACTCAGACTAGTTCTCTGGATCGTCATCCCATCACAGAATCTAGTGATCCATCATGATCTTTATTAATTTTTAGACTGGCTGTTAGGTCACTTTAGACAGGAATAAAATGTCAGACTAGACCTTTATACCTAGTTGATAACAAAGAGTTCATTAATCATAATAGGTGATGTTATAGCTCCTCCTGTATCCCTCGCTTCACAATGACCTTTGCATGTGTTTATAAGATGCTTCAATATAAAAGATGGAGTTTGAGTCTGTTCATTATGGCTATGGACAGTCATGGGCGAAAGTTTTCAGATGGACACAAACTTTGATTTTCAAAAAGTTTACCACTTCAGTGTTTTTATACCTTTTAGTCAGATGTTTCTAAACTATAATGACGTACAATTATAAGCATTTCATAAGTTTTTAAACCATTAATAACACATAGATCAAGTTCATGCAAAGACTCAATACAGTTTTACCCTTATTTACTTGGTCATTTTTTCGATAAGGATGGTATGAAATACTTTATCAAATGCTTTGCTGAAGTTGAGATATACTTTATCTACCACATTTCCCTGATCCATCCAGTCTGTTATTCAGCACAGTGACTGACACTGCAGTGCTCACCCCCTCTCTGCCTGCGCCCCGGCTGTCGCTCCCTCCATGCACTCAATTGAATTCACATGCAAGGTCGGACGGGCCTGGTGGGGAATTGGGGATGTCCCCGGTGGACCCTTGCTGAGGAGGGAAAAAAAATATACATGCATTTATATTTGTGGACGTGGGCCTTTCAAAAGTGCAGGGGCGCGTGATGCTTTTGACAGTGGCGGGCTGGACTGAGGAGCAGGGGTCACGTACACTGCCGTGGGCCCTTTTGAAGCTCCAGGGCACAAGCACAGGCCACAACAGCCGGGGTTGCACACACAGCCGCAGACCCTTCACACAGAGCTCAACAACCAGGGCCGCGTGCACGCCCACGTCACAGCAGACACGCCTGCTAAAAGTGATGTCACACCGTGTGCACTGCACTGCTGCTTCCCGCGCAGAAGAGAAAAGCAAAGGTAGTGTAATATTATTAACACTCCTAATATGTGTGTATGTTTATATGAATCTGTATGTGTTTGTATGCATGTTTACGTGTGCATTTCTATGTGTGTTCCCACGTCTGCTTACGTGTGCATTTCAGTTTGCACAGGCATGTGCATGTCTTTGTGTGTCTGCGTGTGCATGTCTGTGTGTGTGTGCATGTGTGTCTGCCTGGGTGTGCGTATCTACGTGTGTCCGTGCAGGACTGTTTGTATTTCTGTATGTGTGTGTGGGTCTGCACGTGTTTGTTTGCCTGCGTGTGTATGTGTGTGTGTGTTCTTGTGCATGTCTGCAAGTGTGTTTGCCTGTGCTGACTGTGTGTGCAAGTGTCTGTGTGTGCGCTTGTGTGTCTGAACGTCTGTGTATGCTCTTCTTCTTTTCTGTGTTTCTTCATGTGTGTCTTTGTGTGTGTCTTTGTGCTCTTTTGAATATTTATTATAATTGGGGAGATATAGGGGAGAAATTTTAGAAGACCGTATGAAGAGAATGTGTGAAGAAACAGTAATAGTGAATGGGTGTGAGAACAAAATGGGAAAGAGGATGTATGAGGAGACTGTATGCAGTGTGGGTGGATGTGTGAGAGGAGACTATTGAAGAGAATTATGTGAGGAGACAGCACGGGGCGAGGAAAGTGTGAGGGGACACAGAACAGAGACTTGGTAGTGTGGGGGGAGGTATAGAGAAGGGGCAGTATGGGGGGACAGAGTTAGGACACAGCAAGGAGGGAACAGTATGCTGAGGAGGGGTAGTGTGATGAAGGGGCGCAGTATAGAGGGGGACACTGTGAGAGGACAGTCTGAAGAGGAGACCCAGTATAGAAAAGAGAAGACATGGTGGAGGACATGTAAAATAAGAGGGGTAGAGTGTGGGGGTCATTTTGTGAGAGTTAATAGTGTATATATAGTGGCTCAGAGTAGAGCAGATATTTTTATTCAGAAGCGTTATAATGACATTGCTATTTTTAAGGGCATCGTGTCATGGTGTGGTGCAGAAGACTGGAGAAGATAAAATTCTGCAGAGATGAGCTGTGGATGAGAAAAGTCATCATGGCGTCTGAACAAGATGGAGACAAAAGAAAGAGAAAGACTCTGATCAGCGAAGACGTCTCAGATAATATACCTGGATGTAAATGTTTACTTGTTGATACTGCCTGCGTCTCATCAGTACTGTGGTTCCTGATACTGCCTGCGTCTCATCAGTTCTGTGGTTCCTGTATGGTTCGCAGTCTGATGATGACTGGTAACAACAACTCCCAGACTCTCAGTTTTTAAGGACATACTGGGATTTGTAGGTTCATGCTATACAAAGGTATATGGGGTTGACAATTGATGTACCATGTACTCATGGTGGTTCAGGTGATGTATTTATGTACTGATGTGTGTGCGCATGTCTGCGTGTTTGTGCATGTCTTCATGTTTCTGTGTATCTGCATATATGATTGTCTGTGTATCTATATTTATATGTATTTTTGTAAGATGCGTGTACGTAACAGTGCATTGTGGTGTGTAAAATATTCACATGTTTGTGCATATTTCCTAAATCTTTAAAGGGAATCTGTCACCCCAATATTGCCATATCAGATAAAGATATGGCTGAATAGTGCGTCCCATAACAAAGCTAACGTTAGGTATCATATATCCTGATACCCCCGTTTTCATATCAAAATACCTTTGTAAACTTCGGTTTTTGCGCTGTCAATCACGGTGGTCAAGTCAGGAGGGCAGCATTTTCTCTCTCTCTCCCCCCCGCTCCTCGGCATCAGTTGCGTATCGCCGTCTGTGAGTCCCACAGACGGCGTTCGGCTTCCCGCAATTGCGCAATTCAAATTCGGGCCGGCGCATGCGCAGTGTGCAAAGCATATAATCAGTACAGCGCATGCGCTACTCTTTCCTTGCCCCAGAAATGACTGCTTGCCTTGGACGAATTCCGAGGCAAGGAAAGAGTAGCGCATGAAATGAAAAACGGGGGTATCAGGATATATGATACCTACCGTTAGCTTTGTTATGGGACGCACTATTCAGCCATATCTTTATCTGATATGGCAATATTGGGGTGACAGATTCCCTTTAAGGGCTCTTTCACATGTGTGTGGAATTCCATTTGTCTTTCTATGTTTAGGAACAGGCAAGTAAAATTTGCTAACCTTGTCATAACTGTTACCTTAAGGATGTGCTTTTATGGAGTTGGTTCCTGAGCTGAGCCCACTCCATAGCAGGTAGATGTCAACAGTGATAAATAGCCGGCGTCTGCCTGTAACAGCAGTGATCAGAGCTTTCCTTGATTCCTCCTGTTTAAAGTATTTAAATGCCCTTGTCAATCACGGAGAGTGGCATTTAGATTGCACGATGGCCGGTGCCTGCACTCACTAGATCCCATAAGCTCCTTGTGGCACAGTATGGATTGCTGATGAGTTGCCATGTGTTGCTGCCATGTTAGTCATTCACTTAAGCCCAGCCTGATGTTGGGTTCCTTGGACGATATCACAATCAAGTTGCCGGGATGTTATTACAACACTCTCACTTCGTAGTTAGGGGTGACTGTAATTTCCTTCTCCTTGCATCAACCCTATGACAGGAAGCAAGTGGTGGCAAGGAGCCCCACATATGTCTCCCATAGCCAGCTCCACATATGTCTGACCCTGTTCGCGAATAACAGATGCGATTGCAATTGATGTCAGAGCCATGCGCCCAGGACAGAAGTAGAGGAGCTGTTATCAGCTCCCGGCCAGTAGCTCCAGCAGAACACAGGCCAATTCTGGTCTGCGTTCTGTTGGAGAAGGCATACGTCAGATGGCACGACATGGTGAGGTTATCGCGCTTTCCAACATCCACTGCTCTACGGGAAGCAAGAGGAGATGGCAGTTTTGGTGTAAAGGGAGCCAGGACTAGGTGAGTATAAGCCTTTTTTATATTTTGCCAATGAATGGGGGGCATACTGCATATGGGGCTGGCTATAAGGGACATATGTGGCGCTGGCTATGAGGGACATATGTGAGGCTGGCTATGGGGGGCATAAGTGGGTTTGGCTGTGGGGGACATATGTCACGCTGGCTATGGGGACATGTGGGGCTGGCTATGGGGACATATGTGGGGCTGGCTATGCGGGACATGTGGGGCTGGCTATGAGGGGACATGTGGGGCTGGTTGTGGGAGACATGAGGAGCTGGCTGTGGGAGACATGAGGGGCTAGCTGTTGGAGACATGAGGGGCTGACTATGGGGGAATAATGGGCTGGCTGTGGGGGACATGAGGGGCTAGTTGTTGGAGACATGAGGGGCTGGCTATGGGGGACATGAGGGATTGGCTGTGGGGGACATGAGGGGCTGGCTGTCGGAATACAAAAAACGCGGCACTCATGTGATGATCAGTTGTAGGTGCTCAAGTAGGATATCCAGCCTGTCGTATCAACAATATAGAAAAACTTGGCGCTCAAGAAGTAGCAAAGGAAGGTACCGTAGTTCTGTTTATTACTGTGGTCGCACTCCGCAGTCGCGCTGCCTCTGCATATACTCACTCCTCCGGCATCCAGCATATATCCACAGCAACGGTTGTAGCACGCCACAGATGCGCTGTTTCTATGTAGATTGAACTATGGCATCCAGGTGCGTAATCCCTAGCCTTTTAAAATATTATTATATGAGGCGAATCCATTCTAATGAACCAGTCTGTTCTGATGAAGGTCCTTTTGTGGACCGAAAACGTTCAATAGCAACATATTGTCTGGATGCATAATAAATGGAACTATCTTCCTTTGCTACTTCTTGAGTGTCAAGTTTTTCTATATTGTTGGGCTGGCTGTTGGAGACTTGAGGGGCTGGCTTTGGGGGACATAATAGGGGCTGGCTGTGGGGGACACAAGAGGGGCTGTGGGGGACATCATATTATATCAAAGACTGTGGGGAACATTTTATATAGAATATTGGGGGGCATCATGGCATAGGGGGCTGTGGGGGACATCATAGTATATATTGGGGGATGTTGTGAATATCACACTGTATGGACGGCTGTGTCGACCATTATACCGTGTAGGAGAACTGAGTGGGATGGATACAGTTTGGAGATGACAATGTGGTGGGCAGTATGAGGACATAGTGTGAAAAGGGGCAAAGAATGGATATGAAGAGGGGGTAGGGTGAAATGTGGGCACAGTATGGAAGAGGTGTTAGCATGAAGGGGATACTGTGTGTAGATATAGAGAGTGTAAGGGAAAACCAGAGGGGACAACCATTGCGTAGGGCGTGGATCATAAGGACTGACGGTGTGGCGGTTATAGCTGATAATTGCAGACAGTGTAATGGTTATAGCTCATTAAGGCAGACAATGAGGAGGTCATATAGTATAGGAGGCTTTTTTAGGTCATAATATGGATTGATACTTTTATGCAGTGGGCATTTTAATAACACTGTTATTATTAAAGGGCACCGTGTGCAGATGTGGTGCAGAAGACCAGAGAAGAGCGAAGTCTGCAGAGATGAGCTGTAGATGTGAAAAGTTATCATGGCGCCTGAAGAAGATGGAGGCGAAACAAAAGAAAAAACTCAGTCAGAGAAGAGGTCACCCATAAGGTAACTAGATGTTTATTTGAGATACTGACTATGTCTCATCAGTACTGTGATTCCTGTATGGTTCACAGTCTGGTAATGACTGATCACAACATCTCTTTACCATTTGTAAAGGACATACTGGGAGTTGTAGGTTCATAAGATACAAATGTATGTGGGCCTAACTTAGAAGGATTCAACTCATCAGTTATTAATCGTATGATGTCATAGACTCGATAGAAAAGGAAGAATTAGCTGGGTAGAAAGGCAAAAAGAGCAATTGTAAGTATACAGTGCCATATAATATGTTGATTGCAATATAGTTGGAGAATAAAAATTTTGATGGGAGTGCTTAATTAAAAAACAATGATACATATCCGTATCTCTTTATCTGTTTAGTTTCCATTAGGGCTTCTGCCAAATGATTGACACTTTAATCGAAACCAAACAGCCCCACTCCCTGTTAAGCTCACCCATTAAAGTACAACACTTTTTTTTACTTTTGCTGTTTTTTCTTGTGAAAAAGTGGGGGTACTTTAGGAGTCCTGTTACCTTGGTCTCTGACCCATTCCTTTACTTAGGTGCTGAGTGTTCATCGAGGGGGAAGAGAGAGGGAAGGATGGGAATGCAGTCAGCTTCATCTGCTTAGGGCACCAAAATACCTTGTCCTGACATTGCTTCACCTCACTGTGCATCTAGATATACTGACATCTGCCTTCTGCCATTCCTGAGCAAGCTTTGCACTGTTATTGAACCATTCCAGTAGCTGAATCCTCTTGATGATCTTGACACTTGTTGGACTTTCTTTGGCTTCCTCAAGCCACCTTCACAGCAATTAAACCTCTATTTTTAACCCCTTCGCCCCAAAGCCTGTTTTCACCTTCCTGCCCAGGCCAATTTTTACAATTCTGGCCACTGTCACGTTGAGGTCATAACTCTAGAATGCTTCAACGGATCCCGGTGATTCTGAGAATGTTTTCTCCTGACATAGTGTACTTTATGATAGCTGTAAAATTTCTTTGATATGACTTGCGTTTATTTGTTAAAGAAATGGAAATTTGGTGAAAATTTTCGCAATTTTCAAAATTTAATTTTTATGCCCTTAAATCAGAGAGTTATATCGCACAAAATAGTTAATAACATTTCCCACATGTCTACTTTACATCAGCACAATTTTGGAAACATATATTTTTTTTGCTGGGAAGTTATAAGGGTTAAAAGTTGACCAGCGATTTCTCATTTTTACAACAGAATTTGCAAAACCATTTTTTTAGGGACCACCTCACATTTGAAGTGATCTGACAGGCAGGGAAGGAAGCTTACCAACGCCTACTGAGCAGGCGCTCACAAGCCACTTCCCTGCAGGACCCGGAAAGATCCCTCGGCCATCTTGGTGCCGGGGGTCTCCATGGAGACCATCAGGCCAACGCAATCGCATCGCGTTGACCTCAAGAAAGTGCGCAGGGAGCCCAATACCTGTGTGATGCCCCTCTATGTCGCTGTCACTACTGGAAGGCTAGAAGAATCCACTACTTGATTGCCTCTGCTCCATATAGGCAATGAGCAGATCGCCTATATGTAGCAGAATTACCACATTGCTATGAGCGCCGACCACCGGGTTCCATCTAGAGATGGAACAGCTTTCATCCAAGACTTACAAAAAAGATCAATAATCTGCAGTCAAGCTCTAAAGCCCCCGTCACACTAAGCGAGATTTTGTGACGCAACAGCGACCTAGCCAGCGATCTCGCTTAGTGTGACACGCAGCGACGACCAGCCCCCCTGCTGGGTATCGCTGATCGTTGTCGAATGGCCTTGACCATTTTTTCATCTCTGGTGTCCCGCTGGCCAGCACGCATCGCTGCGTGTGACAGCAGGAGACCAACGATCAGCGAGCTGGTATCCAATGTACATATCGGGTAACTAAGGGCTGCGCAGCGCCTAGTTACCCGATATGTACCCTGGATACCGGCTCCCAGCTTCTGCTGTAGAGCGCTGGGAGCCGTTTTCCAAGGTACATATCGGGTAACTAGGCGCCTCGCAGCCCTTAGTTAGCTGATGTGTACATTGGATACCAGTGTGCTCGCTGGTCCTGATCGCTGGTGAGTCTGCCCATGTGACAACTCACCAGCGATCAGCTAACGATGTCCCAGCTATCCCATCCACGTCGTATCGATGGTGGGATCGCTAGGACATTGAAGAGTGTGACAGTACCCTAAGGTACATTCGGATCTGTTTAGACAATGAGGATAGAAAATACACCTACTATCACTTAGGAAAACATTCCTACAACAAGGGTATCATCTACTTGTAATTGATGAACAGATCCATCCATCTCCAACATCACTGAAGGAGAGCTTACTCATCTGCTTTTCAAATCACACCTCACCATCTGTGCACTTGACCCCATCCCTTCCCACCTGCTCCCCAACCTCACTAACATGCTCATCCCAGCCCTAACCCATCTCTTCAACCTATCGCTATATTCTGGTACCTTTCCCTCTGCCTTCAAACATGCCACCATCACACCCATCCTCAAAAAAACAAACCTTGACCCAACTGCTATGCCCAGCTATCGCCCAATATCATTGCTCCTGTTTGCTTCCAAACTACTTGAGCAGCATGTCCACGCTCAACTCTCCTCCCACCTCTCATCTAACTCTCTCCTCGACAACCTCCAATCTGGCTTACGCCCCCACCACTCCACTGAAACTGCCCTGACCAAAATTACTAACGACTTACTCACAGCCAAAGCTAACAGACAGTTCTCCATCCTCCTCCTCCTTGACCTGTCCTCTGCCTTTGACACAGTCGACCACTGCCTACTGCTACAGATTCTTTCTTCCCATGGCATCAAAGACCTTGCCCTGTCCTGGATCGCCACTTACCTTTCGGACCGCACATTTAGCGTCTCCCACTCCCACTCTACCTCCTCATCCCGCCCTCTGTCTGTTGGAGTCCCTCAAGGCTCTGTCCTGGGGCCCCTACTTTTTTCCATCTATACCCTTGGCCTAGGACAACTCATAAAGTCCCATGGCTTCCAGTACCAAACCTCTATGCGGATGATACTCAGATCTACCTCTCTGGCCCAGATGTCACCTCTCTGCTGTCCAGAATCCCGGAGTGTCTATCAGCCATATACTCCTTCTTCACCTCTCGTTTCTTAAAACTCAATGTAGACAAAACCGAACTCATCATCTTTCCTCCATATCACGTATCTTCCCTACCAAATCTATCTATTATGGTAAACGGCATCACGATCTGTCCCGCACCTGAAATCAACTGCCTCGGAGTAACTCTCGACTCTGCCCTGTCCTTCAAACCACACATCCAAACTCTTGCCACCTCCTGTTGCCTCCAACTTAAAAACATTTCCAGAATCCGTCCCTTCCTCAGCCCTCAATCTACTAAAACTCTTGTGCATGCCCTCATCATCTCCCGCCTTGATTACTGCAACACCCTCCTCTGTGGCCTCCCCGTCAACTCTCTTGCACCACTCCAATCTGTCCTCAATTCTGCTGCCCGACTAATCCACCTCTCCCCTCGCTACTCCCCTGCTTCTCCCTTCTGCAAATCCCTCCACTGGCTCCCAATTCCCCAAGGAATCCAGTTCAAACTACTAACACTGACCTACAAAGCCGTCCACAACCTGTCTCCTCCCTATATCTCTGAACTAATCTCCCAATATCTTCCTTCACGTAATCTTCGATCCTCCCAAGACCTCCTTCTATCCTCCACACTTATTCGTTCCTCACACAACCGCCTCCAAGATTTCTCCCGAATATCCCCCATCCTCTGGAATTCCACACCTCAACATGTACGATTATCCACCACCCTTGGATCCTTCAGACGGAACCTGAAAACCCATCTCTTCAGGAAAGCCTACAGCCTGCAATAACCATTCCGCCTCGCCGCCACCACCCGAGCTGCCGCCTCGCTGCCACCACCAGAGCTGCCGCCTCGCCGCCACCACCAGAGCTGCCACATCGCCGCCACCACCAGAGCTGCCGCACCCCCGACCTTCTGTTTCTTCCCCATTATCCCGTAGAATGTAAGTCCGCAAGGACAGGGTCCTCTCCCCTCTGTACCAGTCTGTCATTGTAAATTTGTTTACTGTAAACGATATCTATAACTTTGTATGTAACCCCTTCTCATGTACAGCACCATGGAATTAATGGCGCTATATAAATAAATCATAATAATAATAATAATAATCCACAGAGCTACAAGGATACCAAGAAGCAGCCTCCTGGATACAAACAGAAGGAGGACAATATCAGGGTGCCCCTTGTGGTCACTTACAACCCTCACATGAGCATTTTAAGGAAAATTGGCGCTGACCTCCAACCCATATTCCACAAAGATCACAGACTGAAAGCAATATTCCCAGCACTGCCACTGCTCTCCTACAAACAGCCTCCCAACCTAAGGAAAATCCTTGTCAGAAGTGTCCTCTCATCACCATCAGTGACAGGCACAGTCCCCTATAACAGTAAGAAATGCAAAACCTGCACCCACGTATCACCAACAGATAAAGTCTCCATACCCAACACAAATCAGGACTATAAGATCATCCTCCAATGTAGTGTACATGATACAATGTAAAAAGTGCAATGCAGGGACATACATCGGGGAAACTAAACAAAAACTACAAACGAGGATGAATCTGCATAGACACACTATTAAAAATGAGCTGGACACGCCTGTAGGGATACACTTCTCTAGACCTGTGCACAGTATGGCAGATCTAAAAGTCCTAATATTGAAAGGTCATTTTAATAGTGACAGAGAAAGAAAAATCTGGGAGTTCAAATTTATAAATATGTTTCAATCTCTAACCACAGGACTCAATTTAACACCTGGATTCAAGACTCATTACATGGACACAGTTCACACCTCCACAAGAAGGTCTTCAGATCTCTAATAGAACACTTGCACCTCATCTGCATGTATAACAAAAACCTTAATTTGATTTCCTTGGCCTGTCTCTAGCAAACCTCACATCATGTCCTGTTGTAATTCCTATTTAAATGTTGCCATCTCTTCTCAGTAATTCACTTGTAATGTAGCCTGATGAAGGGGCTGCCTGAGCCCTGAAAGCTTGCAAATATAATTTCTCTGGTTAGCCAATTAAGGTATCACTCCTTTAATACCTTTCTCATTTTTTGGGGACATTAGTATTTTCATAAATTTTTAATAAAGATTGTTTTATATATAAAAAATGACAACTTAAAACAAATGCATTTAACACAAAACACTTCTTTAACCACTAGGTCATTTTTCAATCATACCTTCTCTTTAAGAATATATGGGAATATACTGCATACAGTGTGTGCTGGGGGACATGTCTGTAATTTTACTGATGAGAAACGGGAGGAGAGATCCTATTGTCCTTACTATCGGAGAGGATGGCGTGGAGGCCCTTCTCCTAGTACGGAGGAAAAGAGGGGTCTATGCTGCTACAATATTTTTGGATATAAGGGAGCCCTGATATTATTACTGAGGAGAGAGAGGAGGTGGGAAAAACTGTGATGGCATCATTCTTGGACAAAAGGTGGACTACTTCTACTACTACTACTACTACTACTACTAATAGAGCAAGCAGAACCTGCTGCTAGTAGTAGAAAGGTATGGAGGACCTGCTGCCACTGTTTCTGTGGTAGGAGAGGGGTTCACACCTGGTCCTCTCTTAACACATCTAACAAAGGTTATTTTTCAAATTGGTTGAGGGCTCTTTAAGAAAAATCATGATCCTGCTAGGATCAACAGCATATAAAATAATATTAAGAAGGGAGCAGATATTCAGACATGTGGATCCAGATCCCTCCTCTATATCTAAATATACTGGATCCCTGTACATAGTGGTTTTTTTCTTGTAGCAGAATATTATATTTAGTTTTTTTTTTCTAAGGCTGAAAGTAACAATGCGGAATTATATAGAACAGAAACCTGGTCCTTAAGGTGCGTATCTGAGGATGAAACCCTCTTCTGAAGACAAGCTGCATGGTCTGAGGCCACTTTGTTTTCTCCTTGCTGTTCTTTTTTCCAGTGACATTACCTGACAGCAGCAATTTATTTTTGTAAACTAGTCATTTATGTTTGATGTGTTGTTGTCCTATTTGGAAAGCCTGCCAATGATAAACGGCTGAGATAAAAGGACAAATTGCTTCATTGCCTTGATTTTGGAATGTTTAATGTGTAGCGAAACAAGAGCACTTCTTTGGCGTAAGACTCTCCAGACACACTGATCACTTAATGACTCAAAAGGCTGTCTTTTTATATCCCAGACCACACCCTCGGTGAAAATATAGTGCACAACATCCCATCTGCTCTATGGTTGTTCACAAAAACCCAGCTCTTAAAATGGCTGATTAACCCCTCTCAACACATAGTGTCCTTGAGCAAACTTCTAGGTTTCAAATCACTGAAGCTAATAGCCTCGGTGAAACATATCTCCCCTCCAGTACTTTGCCAATGACTTTATCACATATCCTCCCTCTCCTCTGCCCAGAGCTGGGTGTTTTGACACCTTCAGTCACCAAACAAGGAAGTCTAGGCAGAGCATCTGCATTACTGTGTAGCTTCCCGGGCCTGTAAAAAACTAAAGTCCTGCAGGGCTAGAAACTACCTAGTCACCCTGGCATTCTTCCCCTTGCTTTCCCTCATCCATCTCAGGGGCGAATGATCTGACACTAGCCTGAACTTCCGGACTAACAGGTAGTACCCCAGGGTGTCAATTGCCCATTTGATGGCTAATCACTCTTCTTCTACAAAGTCGTAGTGTTTCTCACAGGTAGAGAATTTTCTGTTTAGATACAGGATAGGATGTTCCTCCCCATTTACTTCTTGGGACAACACGGCTCCCAACCTCAGAGGCATCTGTCTGGACCAAAAATTCCTTACTGAAGTCAGGTGCGATCAGGACTGGCTGCTACATAGGGTGAGCTTCAAGTGTTGGAAAGCCATCTTCGTGCCCCTAAGAAGAACGGCTAGGTGTGTGCAATCTTGGTGAAATTTGGCATAAATCGCCAATAGTATCCCACAATTCCCAGAAACGCCCAACCTGTTTCTTGGAGAATGTTGCTGCCAATTTTGGATTGCCTCCACCTTATTCACTTCTGGCTTTATTTAACCCCTTCCGACGATGTAGCCCAAGTATTTTGCCTGTTCTTTCTCCATGGTCTGCTTCTTTGGCTTTAAGGTAAACTCTGCCTTCCTCAGTGCATCCAGTACTGCCTGGACCTTCTGCAGGTGACTTCCCCAATCTTTTTTTTTTAATAAATTTGCAAAAATTTCTACATTTCTGTTTTTTTTTTCAGTCAAGATGGGGTACAGAGTGTACATTAATGAGAAAAAAATGAACTTTTTTGAATTTACCGAATGGCTCCAATGAACCAAAGAGTGAAAAATTTACAGGGGTCTGCAAACCTTTCCGTACCCACTGTATATACCAGGATGGTGGGATTTATATACCAGTATGGGGGACATATATACCTGTAAGGGGCCCAGGATGAGTGGTACAGTATGGGGGACAATATCACATAATGGGGGAGGAAGGGCAACACATATGTCCATATAAGATTTAGAATGCTAATAGGGCCCACACATGTGACCAACATGCGTGGGGAGCCAGGCTCACAACCTTGTGTATTCTACTTAAGATTATGTCCAACCGTGGAACCACCCCATAGTCAATCATTGCACGTTGGCAAAAGGACATTAATTACAATAAGTGACAATGTAGAATTATTAGAACATTCCAGTTATGAGCTTCAGAAAATAAAAAAGGAATTAACTACCCTGACAACAGATTTCTTCAAGTCTTACAGGTCTTAGACCCTCTGATAGATTTCTCCAGAATTATGAGCTTCCAAGTAATTAATCCCTTGGTGTTCTAACATTTTGAAGCTTTACCCTGTAATATCACCTCTCACTTTTACAAAGTCGAGCCATTGAACTCTACATTTCTGAAGCTTTTTTATACCCTAGATTTTCATCCAGCACCTTCTTACCTTTCTGCACAGAGAAGATAAGGGCAATCCTAACATTTAGAATGTAAAATCTGGCTTCCCAGAGCGGCTGCTGCAGACATTGTCTGGATGTTTCTGTATAGCCTCTAGCTAATGTGCACAGCCACCAAGATGTGACTTGTGCAATGTCACTTGGAGGTCAATAAACTCCTGAGAATCACATAAAAAGCAGGAATGAAGGGCACGGATGAGTGGCACAAGGGCTATTTCTTTCTGACATGATACAAACCTTGGTGCCAGAGAAAATTAAATTAACATTTAGTAATTCATATTTAAAATTATATTCTCACTTCCAGCGTAAATGAATTGTAGAGCTAGACTTCAGATAAAAAGGAATCCGTTCTTTCTTCATGTGCCGGCTTTATATTACTTGGTAGTAGACAGCCAGCGCCATTTCTTATTCTCTATGTAGGATTTTGACATTTGTTGTCATATGATATAGAGTCGTCTATGCCGTTCCTAATGGAAAGTGCAGCATGGAAGATGTTAAACTATTGCAAATGAAGCAGCTGCGATAAAGGATGGAATAACGGAAGGGGAATCCTTGTCTTCGTACAGATGACATTTTTCTTTCATGGAGGATTTCCGTGGCAGATGTAATATACTTCAGGCAGTGTGTGGGCGGAAGAAAATGGATTTTCTACGAGGAGGAAATATTCCATTGAGGAATGCTATGCCGAGTTCTTCAGCAACATATAAATATAGCAGTCATGTCACTTCTGCCTCTAGAGGAATGACATCTACTTTGTGCATAATGTATCGTTTATTACAGCAGAGCATGTAAATAGTTTACATCGGTTTTCCCTACTTTTTAATTTTTTTATTGCGTTTTTTTCTGGAATCGGCAGGATGTCTGGCTCATCAAATGACGCACAGACAGTAGGAGGTATTTTTCAATGAAGCCGCTTTGTAATGTATGGTGTACAGTTCATATAGCGTCTTGTGCTTGGGTGCGAGGAAAACACAGGAGACACAGGTTTGATATAGAAGGACTTGTATTACTTCATACAAGTGGCAAAAAGGGTCACACAGTTTGCAGGTACAGAAGCAGAAGACACAGCAGGCCAGAGTAACTTAAGCTCAGCAATAACTCTCCACAACAGGTTCAGGATCTCTTCTCTATTACCGTAATTCCATGCAAACATGGATTTATCAAATAGCAGGTTTCCAGAGTCCACAAGTGTTCCAAAGTTCCTCAGCAGGAAATAGCTGGAGTACAAAGTCTAAGGTTTCCAGGAGTCAGGTCACAGGCTCACTGCAGGCTTGATTCTGAAGCACTGATTGCTCAGCTGAGGCTGCTTAAGAAGCAAGAGGGAGAGAATCAGGGCGGGAACATGAAAGCTGGAAACTCCATATTGACTGAGGGCAAGATAGCTGCAGCAAGACAGAAAGCAAAATGGCCGACGGAAAAACTGAGTTTCAAGAAACATGTACAAAGAACCTTACATTACTCCCCCCTTAGGGACAACCTCCGGATGACCTCAGACCATGCTTGTCTGGGTACCTCTGATGAAACTGGCGGAGCAAGCGAGGAGCATTAACGTTATTGACTGGTTCCCATGAGTTGTCCTCCACTGGGTAGCCCTGCCATTTAATCAAATATTGTAACTGATTTCTGTACAACCTGGAATCTAGAATCCTTTCCACCACAAATTCTTCCTGACCATCGACTAGCACTGGGTCAGGGCAAGGAGAAGAACGTCCAGGAAACGTATTGGGTGTTGCAGCCTTTAGTAGGGATACATGAAAGACAGGGTGGATTCTCATAGTTCTGGGCAGTTGAAGACGACAAGCAACGGCACTTATAATTTTACTGATTTTATAGGGTCCAATGTACTTATGTCCCAACTTACACGATGGAATCCTTAACTTAAGATTTCTGGTTGACAGCCAGACCAAGTCTCCTACCTTGAAAGCTGGTGCAGGTTTACGAAATTTATCTTCTGCTTTCTTGTACCTTTCCTGAGCCAATTCCAGATTTTCCTTTAGAAGATCCATATTCTTTTGTAAAGACGTGATTCTTTCAGCCACTGCTGGCAAGGGCGTTTCTATGGGAAATCGAGGAAGAATGTTAGGATGATAACCTAAATTGGAGTAAAAAGGAGACTGCTTAGTGGAGGCGCTCTGAGAGTTGTTATAAGAGAACTCAGCCAGTGGAAGTAGATCCACCCAATCATCCTGTAGGTGGCAGATAAAGCAGCGGAGATACTGCTCCAGGGTCTGATTGTTCATTCTGTCTGTCCATTAGTCTGGGGATGAAAAGCAGAAGAAAGGTTTACTTTAATGTCCAATGCGGCACAGAAATTTTGCCAAAACCTTGAAGTGAATTGCACCCCTCGATCCGAAATGACCTCATCCGGTACTCCATGTAAGCGAAACACATTCTTAATCATCAAATCTGATGTCTGTTTTGCAGTGGGTAAGCAGACACAAGGGATAAAATGAGCTGCCTTTGTTAAACGATCAACCACCACTAGAATGGTGTTCTTCCCTTGAGAGGTTGGTAACTCCACAATGAAGTCCATAGAAATGGATCCCTACGGCGGGACGGGGTGGGAAGGGGTTGCAACAGACCAGCTGGTGAGGAGTGAGGTGTTTTGCATCTTGCACAGACTTCACATGAAGTGACATAGTTTAAAACATCTTTCCTGTAAGTGGGCCACCAAAAGAAACGAGAAAGAAATTCCTGTCTTTAGAATTCCTCTATGCCCAGCTATCTTGGAATCGTGGATGAGTTGCAATACTCTCAATCTGACTGTTTCAGGTATATACAGACGTTGTCCCTGAATCCACACACCATTTTTAAAGACAAGACTTACGTCCCTTGGGGGTTGTGCCAACAAGGAATCCGCATGGTATGCTTCCTTGATGTCCTTAAGTAGGTCTTGATTATGAATCACTCCAGGAATCTAGAGTCAGGAAGAATAGTCTTAGGAGGAGTAAGTGGACGGGTCTCTGCTGAATGAATCCTAGAGAGTGCATCAGCCTTTCCATTGCGCGATCCTGGCCTATAAGAAATTACAAAATTAAATTGGTTTAGGAAAAGATTCCAGCGAGCCTGGCGAGGAGTCAGGCACTTAGCCGACCTGATAAATTCAAGGTTACGATGGTCTGTCAGGACGACTATTTGCTGTGCAGCTCCCTGAAGAAGGTGTCTCCATTCTTTGAAGGCGGCAATAATGGCCAACAACTCTCTATTGCCCACATCGTAGTTCCTCTCAGCCGAAGACAACTGCTGGGAAAAGAAGGCACAGGGATGCAAGACATTCTTCTCACCTGTTCTCTGAGAGAGTATCTCCAACGGCACAGTCTGAAGCATCCACCTCTATTATGAAGGCAAGTTCGGGTTGGGATGTACTAAGATAGGTGCGGTGGTAAATTTATCCTTTAGACGGGAAAATGCTTCCTGGGCTTTGGGGGTCCAGGAGAACCTAGACTCTTTCCGGGTAAGTTGGGTGATGGGTGACACTACCTCAGAGAAATTCCTAATGAAACGTCTATAGAAGTTGGCAAACCCGATGAAGCACTGCACCTCCTTCACATTTCTAGGAATTGGCCAATCCTTGATGGCTTGGGTCTTGCTTCCATCCATACTAATCCCTTGTGTAGACAGTACATACCCCAGAAATTGAATTTCGGTCCTATGGAATTCACACTTTTCAAGTTTGATGTAAAGATGGTTTTGTCTTAGACGTTCTAAGACCATTCTCACATGTCCATGATGTTCCTCTGTGGAGTTAGAAAAAATTAGAATATCATCCAGATAAATCACCACAAATGTATCTAGGAGATCCCTGAAGATGTCATTCACCAAGTGTTGGAAAGTGGCTGGGGCGGTACTCAGACCAAAAGGCATAACTAGATATTCAAAGTGTCCATAGCGTGACCTGAATGCAGTCTTCCATTCATCCCCAGGTCTAATACGGACCAAGTTATAGGCCCCACGGAGATCCAGTTTAGAGAAAATTTTGGCATGCCGCACTCTCTCCAATAACTCAGGGATTAAAGGCAATGGATAACGGTTTCTAATAGTAACCTTATTGAGTTCCCTATAGTCTACGCAGGGTCTCAGAGATCCATCTTTCTTCTTCACAAAGAAGATGGGTGCACCTGCAGGAGATGAAGAGGGGCGTATGAAGCCCTTGGCTAAATTTTCGTCTATGTAATCCTTTAAAGCCTTTAGCTGGGGCCCCGCCAGGGGGTAGATCTTACCAAAAGGTATCTCTGCTCCAGTCAATAATCAATTGGACAATCATATGGACGGTGAGGAGGAAGCTGGTCAGCGTTCTTCTTGTCACATAAATCCACATAGTCCTGGTATACAGCTGGTAGTTCAGGGACTGACATGGTTCCTTTAGGAACAGAGCAAGCTGAAACTTCTGGACTCATCTGTTTCTCTGGAAAGTGTAATTCCTTGGTCTCCCAGTTAATGGTAGGGTTCTGAGCCTGCAGCCATGGTAGCCCTAGAATAATGGGAAAGTGGGGAGAAGAGATAAGCATAAAGGACAGTTTCTCTTGATGATCTTTACCCATAAGGACCCTCAAAGGCTCTGTTTCCTGATCCACTGGTCCAGAGGTCAGCAGGGAGCCATCCACAGTCTCCATCTGTACTGGAGTAGTCTTCTTCACTGAACGTATCCCCCGTTTCAGAGCAAAGGAGATATCCATAAAATTTCCACTTGCCCCTGAGTCGATCATAGCAGAGCTAGACACCCAGACTGAGTCAACCCAGAGTTTGATGGAAAGGAAGCAATGAGAATTGTTTTTCTTACAACTCAGCTGGGACACCGCTGAGGAAACTTGAAAAATTGCAGCGTTTACACAGTCATCGTCCTCAGAAGTGACGGAGTTTAAGTCAGAGAAATCAATATCTGTTGCTGCAGATCTCTCTGGAGCCTGAGGCTCGGACCTGACAGATCTCCTCTCGCAACACTCACAGTGAATGACTGCTGCAGTAGTCTTACGAGAACGGCTGGGGCAGTTTATAATGAAGTGCCCTGACTTACCACAGTAGAAACATAGATTTTCCTTTAAACGATGTTCTTTGCGTGCATCACTAACCCGTCTTTGTAAAGAGTCCACCTGCATGGGTTCAGGTTCAGGTTCCCGTGTGATCCTACTCAAAGGTTCCTTAGCTGGGGAGGAAGGTAGGAAAAGGTTAGTGCGATTACTTTCGAACCATCTCTCTTGCCTGCGTTCAGTCAGACGAGCATCAATACGGATGCAGTAGTTAATAAAGTCACCTAACGCAGTGGGAGTTTCATCCTTAATCAGTGGAGACAACCCTTTTCGAAAAATAGATTTTTTGGCGGAACTGTCCCAAGTGGTATCGAGGGCCCATCTCCTGAAATCCAAGGCATATTCGGCTACTGAGCGCTTACCTTGGCGCAAAGTTAACATGGCTGCTTCAGCTGTTGCACCTCGATTGGGGTCATCAAACACCTGCCCCATGGCTGAAATGAAAGCATCAAGATGATCCAAACATTCATCCTCAGTCTCAATCAGAGGGTTTGCCCACATCAAAGCCTTGTTGGTAAGCAACATGATTATAGTAAGCACTTTAGATCGTTCAGTGGGAAATTGTGAAGCATGTGCAGAAAAAAAAAACTGCATTGGTTAATAAATCCCCTGAATTTCTCACGTTCACCGCCAAAATGAAAAGGGGGTAACTTGGGAATCCCAGAACTCGGTGTTATGGCAGGAGCCTGGACTCGTTCCTCTAGAACTTCAATCCTGGCTCGTAAATCCTGGGTAGTTTGTCCAAACACTTGCAAATTGTGATTAGTGAGGTCCTGTAGGTTTGCAAAACGGGTCTTTATAGTCTGTATATCTGCAAGGATTGTATCAGTCACTCCGCAAAGCTCCTTTATGCGAGCCTCCATCTTCCAGATCTTTTAAGACAGGAGTACTGGAAGGAGAAGAGAAAAAAAAAAAAAAAACAATAGTGTTTACCTGTGGTAACACTGCAGAGTAAAATTAAGGGAATGTGCTCACCTGGAATGGTTGTGAGAAGTCACAACCACTGTCATCACAGAAAGTATAACCGGACATCTGATATCCACAGTCACAGCAGACACAGCCTTCCCAGACCCAGCAGACACTAACGTTTGGCTTCAGAATCTTGTAATGTATGGTGTACAGTTCATATAGCGTCTTGTGCTTGGGTGCGAGGAAAACACAGGAGACACAGGTTTGATATAGAAGGACTTGTATTACTTCATACAAGTGGCAAAAAGGGTCACACAGTTTGCAGGTACAGAAGCAGGAGACACAGCAGGCCAGATTAACTTAAGCTCAGCAATAACTCTCCACAAACGGTTCAGGATCTCTTCTCTGTTACCGTAATTCCATGCAAACGTGGATTTATCAAATAGCAGGTTTCCAGAGTCCACAAGTGTTCCAAAGTTCCTCAGTAGGAAATAGCTGGAGTACAAAGTCTAAGGTTTCCAGGAGTCAGGTCACAGGCTCACTGCAGGCTTGATTCTGAAGCACTGATTGCTCAGCTGAAGCTGCTTAAGAAGCAAGAGGGAGAGAATCAGGGCGGGAACATGAAAGCTGGAAACTCCATATTGACTGAGGGCAAGATAGCTGCAGCAAGACAGAAAGCAAAATGGCCGACGGAAAAACTGAGTTTCAAGAAACATGTACAAAGAACCTTACACGCTTACATAACTGAAGTTTATGATGTCTGTGTTCACACTGTGCAGTAGGTCAGCTGCATAAATTGTCCCTTATCTTAGGGCTAGGATGACTGCTTGATGGGACCCACTCCGCAATGTGCACATCCTGGAGTTCATTTTCTTAGCACATGTCAGCTACACACGTGGTCAAAATTGTTGGTACCCCTCGTTTAATGACAGAAAAACCCACAATGGTCACAGAAATAACTTGACAAAAGTAATAATAAATAAAAAAAATGTATGAAAATGAACAAATGAAAGTCAGACATTGCTTTTCAACCATGCTTCCACAGAATTAAAAAAAAAAATTAAACTCATGAAAAAGGCCTGGACAGAAATGATGGTACCCTTAACTTAATATTTTGTTGCACATTTTGAGGCAATCACTGCAATAAAAGATTCCTGCAACTGTCAATGAGACTTCTGCACCTCTCGACAGGTATTTGGGCCCACTCTTCAAGAGCAAACTGCTCCAGTTGTCTCATGTTTGAAGGTTGCCTTTTCCAGACCGCATGTTTCATCTCTTTCCAAAGATGCTCAATAGGATTTAGGTCAGGGCTCATAGAAGGCCACTTAAGAATAGTCCATTGTTTTCCTCTGAGCCATTCTTGGGTGTTTTTACCTGTGTGTTTTGGGTCATTATCCTGTTTGTTGCAAGACCCATGACCTGGGACTGAGACCAAGCTTTCTGACACTGGGAAGCACATTTCTCTCTAGAATCCCTTGGTAGCCTTGAGATTTAATTGTACCCTGCACAGATTCAAGACACCCTGTGCCAGATGCAGCAAATCTGCCCCAGAACATAAGTCTCCTCCATGTTTCACAGTAGGGACAGTGTTCTTTTCTTGATATGCTTCATGATTTTTTTTCAACAATGGTGTCCTCCTTGGTCATCTCCCATGAAGTCCGCTTTGGCTCATACAACGACAGATGGTGCGATTTGACACTGATGTTCCTTGAGCTTGAAGTTCACCTTTAATCTGTTTAGAAGTTTTTTCTGGGCACTTTTGTCACCATTCATATTATCCGTCTCTTTGATTTGTCATCAATTTTCCTCCTGGGCCCACATCCAGGGATGTGGGCTTCAGTCCCATGGAGCTTAAATTTCTGAATAATATGTGACACTGTAGTCACAGGAACATCAAGCTGCTTGGAGATGGTCTTATAACTTTTACCTTTAACATGTTTGTCTATAATTTTCTTTCTAATCTCCTGAGACAACTCTTTCCTTCGCTTCCTCTCGTCCATGTTGAGTGTGATATACACCATGTCACCAAACAGCACAGTGAGTATCTGTAGCCCTCTATACAGGCCCACTCACTGATTCCAATATTGTAGACACCTGTGATGCTAATTAGTGGACACACCTTGATTTAACATGTCCCTTTTGTCACAGTCTTTTCAGGGGTACCATCATTTCTGTCCAGGCCTATTTCATGAGTTTTATTTTTTTTAAATTCTGTGGAAGCATGGTTGAAATGCAATGTCTGACTTTCATTTGTTCATTTTCATAAACTTTTGATTTATTATTACTTTTGTCAGATTCAAGTTACTTCTGTCACCATTGTGAGTTTTTCTGTCATTAAACGAGGGGTACCAACAATTTTGACCACATGTGTATGATTCTTTGCTGTATAAAGGAAATGTTCCTTTTTTGTTTTTAACTATGTGTGGTAAAGAATTTGTGTCATGTCAGCCTTGTAAAATAAATGGTTCAGGCAGCCCAATATGGCAAAGGAAAGTATATACAGCCATATTGGTTATCATATTCCAGTTTTTCAAGTATTAATGATAAACTATTCCTTTACAGAACCATGTTGAAAATGTCAGTCAGCAGGTTTTTTTATTTTCAGAAAACTCCTCGACGTTTACTCACCCTCCCCGGGTCCAGTGCTTAGTCTCCCCTTCTGCTCCTGGAGTCAGCTATTGTGTGCAGCACTGACTTCATGGAGAACGTGCTGCAGACAGTATCTGAGCTCGGCAGCTCTACTCAGTCTTGACGCCCCGAGCTGCTCAGAGCTGTTCATCTTAGATATTGGCAGCAGTAGTGTTGTTGTGACGTCAACGCTGTAGAATGACAGACACTGGGAGCAGCAGCAGAGACTCGGTGCTGGACCCAGGTAAATTGAGTAAAGCGCAGTTAAAGTAAAGCGCTTTAAAGAAAACTGCAGGCAGTTTACATGGGTTTTGCAGAACTAGAACACTCCTTTAGAGGGAATTTGTCAGCAGGCTTTTCCTACTTACCTGGGCAGCACGGTGGCTCAGTGGTTAGCACTGCAGCCTTGCAGCGCTGGGGTCCTCAGTTCATATCCCACCAAGGACAACATCTGCAAGTAGTTTGTATGTTCTCCCTGTGTTTGCGTGGGTTTCCTCCTGGTTTTCCAGTTTCCTACCACGCTCAGAAACATACTGATAGGAAATTTAGATAGTGCATCCCATTGGGGACAGCAATAATAATGTATGTAAAGCGCTTTGGAATATGACGGCGCTTTATAAGCAATGCAAAGAGACCCTGATTCCAGTGATGTATCACTTAGTTTACTGGGAGCAGTAGTTGTGATACAATCATTGTTTTGTCTGCTGTAGATGTAGCAGAGCTCAGAAAAAATAACCCCATCCACACCACTGAATGGCAGCTTCCTGTGTACATTGTGCATGGACAGTCAGCTGGTTCTCAGAAATGGGGTCAGGGTTGGGCCAGGGGGCACAGGCCGTTTGTCCAGCAATGATCGTCTCCTGCTGATCACACAGTGTATTGAAGCAACAGCCTACAGTGGTTACGAAAAGTATTCAGACCCTTTGAAATTTTTCACTCTGTTTCATTGCAGCCATTTGGTAAATTCAAAAACGTTCATTTTTTTTCTCATTAATGTACGCTCTGCACCCCACCTTAACTGAAAAAAAACAGAAATTTTTGTAAATTTATTAAAAAAGAAAAACTGAAATATCACATGGCCATAAGTATTCAGACCCTTTGCTCAGTATTGAGTAGAAGCACCCTTTTGAGCTAGTACAGCCATGAGTCTTCTTGGGAATGATGCAACAAGTTTTTCGCACCTGGATTTGGGATCCTCTGCCATTCTTCCTTGCAGATCCTCTTCAGTTCCGTCAGGTTGGATGGTGAACATTGGTGGACAGCCATTTTCAGGTCTCTCCAGAGATGCTCAGTTGGGTTTAGGTCAGGGCTCTGGCTGGCCAGTCAAGAATGATCACAGAGTTGTTCTGAAGCCACTCCTTTGTTATTTTAGCTGTGTGCTTAGGGTCATTGTCTTGTTGGAAGGTGAACCTTCGACCAAGTCTGAGGTCCAGAGCACTCTGGAAGAGGTTTTCATCCAGGATATCTCTGTACTTGGCCGCATTCATGTTTCCTTCAATTGCAACCAGTCGTCCTGTCCCTGCAGCTGGAAAACATCCCCATAGCATGATGCTACCACCACCATGTTTCACTGTTGGGATTGTATTGGGCAGGTGATGAGCAGTGCCTGGTTTTCTCCACACATACCGCTTAGAATTACCACCAAAAAGTTCTACATTCATCTCATCAGACCAGAGAATCTTATTTCTCATAGTCTGGGAGTCCTTCATGTGTTTTTTAGCAAACTCTATGCGGCTTTCATATGTCTGGCACTGAGGAGAGGCTTCCGTCGGGTCACTCTGCCATAAAGGCCCGACTGGTGGAGGGCAGCAGTGATAGTTGACTTTGTGGAACTTTCTCCCATCTCCCTATTGCATCTATGGAGCTCAGCCACAGTGATCTTGGGGTTCTTCTTTACCTATCTTACCAAAGCTCTTCTCCCACGATTGCTCAGTTTGGCTGGATGGCCAGGTCTAGGAAGACTTCTGGTGGTCCCAAACTTGTTCCATTTAAGGATTATTAAGGCCACTGTGCTTTTTTGAATTTACCCCATTGCTGCAATGAAACAAAGAGTGAAAAATTTAAAGGGGTCTGAATACTTTCTGTACCCACTGTAAGTGACACATCACTGGAATCAGTGTCCCAACCACTACCCATTGCTGTCCTCAAATTACAGAGCAAAAATCTGTTGATAGATTCCCTTAATGATTTGCTTATTATTGTACATTTTAGACAATTAGACCTCACAATCAAATAGAAAAATGACAATATTAATATATTTTAACACACTTTGGCTACTTGTTTAAATACTGTTTTATTCATATATGGCAAATTTTCAAGCAAGATTAACCATGCAGTCAAGCAGGCTGCCAAACAAGCAATACACTTGATCATTAGGTAAAATGACAAAATTTTTGATCATTGTTCTCGGCTGCGCATTATACTGTATAAACATTGGCAGCCTATGTGCACTGAACCATCTATTTCAGGTCAGGCATCACCTTAATATACAGACTGTTAAATGACTGCCTACTAGTAATTATTTACCATAGGGAGGTCATTTAATGTCATAATATCGAGTGGTGTAAATGTCCTTTACTGTAGTGTTTTGCTTCCCCCCTGTTGGGAGAGAAGGATCAAAGATATGGAAGTAGCTAGGGACATATACAGCTATAGGAATACCTTCAAAACCCCACAAACATGGAATAACGTGCTGTCTGTAGGTCTCTAGTGGGAATTTCCAAGTTAAAGTAATAAATCCTGTGTGATCACAGCAGTCTCTGCACAGATCCAATTTACTTGTCTCCTAGATGTCAAAATAGAGTTGTGACGGGTGTAATTTGAGTTATAACTCACACTTGTAGAATTAGTGACTGAGCTACATTTCCACTATAACGTGGTTTACTGTGACGTGACTTACAAGCGCCGGCATCATCGACAGCGCTATGCAAACCTCGAACATGTGTGCAGCTTCTTTCCTGTACTAATTGGAGCCTCTGAATCCGGGTGTACATGTCCCAGCTTCTGAGAGGCGCACTGCGAATGATCGAAAGTCTTCTGTTAATCTTGATTGTTTTTCTACCCGAAATAAGTAAGCATTATGTTTTTGTTAAATATGTGCTTATTCTGCCAATTTTTTTATCCTATATATGGTATTTAAAAGTTAAGTTTTATCTAACTTATTTTGGTGCTGGAGAAAATCCCCTTTCGGACCACTGAGAGCTATTGACCTGGAAGCCAGACCAGTGCATACTCCTCAGACCTCAGGCTGTCTACCCTGAAAGTTTCCTGGGATACTTCTCTCTAACACTGGAGTGGTGAGCTGAATTAGCACTTTTTCTAATATTTTGTTTTTAATAATGCCGAGTTGTATGTCAAAATAATTGTATGGTTTGCTCGTGTTTAGTTTTGGAGTGTGTTTGTGAGTCGCACGTACCAGGGCTTTGGGGTACTCTGCACCGAGCCCGTTCACTTCACTGGGGGATGTCACGGGTAGCGCATCTCGGTCCGTTGCCCTGGGCGCTCACTAAAGGGGGATATTTACAGGGGATGATAGAAATTGTTCAAGACGCCACCTGTGGTTCCTGGTCAGGGTGACCAGCGCTGCAATGTAGATCCTCTGAGGGTTTGGGGCAGCAAGGTGTTAAGTCTCCCACAGGTGAGACTGATCCCTCGGAGTATATGGCGGTGCAGGGGTGAAGGAGCAATAATGCAGACACACACAAGACAGTCTCTTTCTGTACCTTTACTGGTGATGAAGTTGCAGGCACGTCCCGGGAGGCCGTCAGGGTGGAGGATGCACGTCCAGTAATCACTGAGTAGGTGTAGGGCCTCCTTACGTCTATATGTGTGTGAGTTTCTAACTTGCATGAAACAAAGTTTAACTCCGTTCTCTTTGCTACGCCCGGCTGATCTTGTGGTGGAGCCTTCTTTTGGACAGAACTAAGTCTCCAATGGTTGCGCTGACCAGACTCCTGTTCTTCCTGACCCCGGTTACGTATCAGCACTGTTGGGCCCCTCTGTGACCTGAAGTCCAGCAGGGTCTCCGGTTTTTCCCACTAGCCGTGAAGGTTCTAGCAAGCTCGGACCCGGTGTCCAGTAGTGCAGAGTGGAGGTAAGCCATCATTGCTATTCATCCTCAGTCACTCTTCTTCCCTTTTCCACTTGCCTGTCGTCCTACTCACACCTCAGTTGACTCGGTCTTACAAATACTGCAGTTCCCTTTCCTTCACTTCCTTCTTAGGCTCTGTCCAAAGTCGCTATCAGGACCTTCCGTCAGACTGATCTATGCTCACTTCGAGAGTCACTTTCCACTTTCCTAGGGAAACTACAATCTGCTCGTTCTGAGGTAACTTTCCTCTCGGCTCGTCTCTCTGAGGTACAACACGCTCTGACACAGACTAGTGTAATCTGAGCTCTGACAGGAATCCTCTCAGTCCGGTGTTCTGAGGAGATCTGATCTGTCTGAGGTACAACCAACAACTAGCTAACGTTCAGCTAGACTGTCTTCATCTCCCTGCTCTATCTCTCCACACTCTTATATACCTGCGTATTCTAAAGGGCTCCCTCTGGTGGTACCAGAAAAATGTGAAGTGTGAATGAATATCAGGTGATTGTGAATTACCTTCCATGCATCCTCCTGGGCAACATGTGGCACCAAGCGCAGCTGGGCTACACATCCCCCCTAGTTAATATCAGCACTCCCGGGCTGAAAAAGAAAACAATTTTTATAACATCAACAAAACATAACTCATCCCTTGTGGGAGGTAAGGACACTTCAAACGTTACAATGTGCACAAATGGCAAATAGAAAAATATCAAATGCTTTCACTCAATAAATACAAGATTCTTGTGGAGGACCCGCACCAAACCTCCCACGGTGGTCCTGGGTGGGCTGCAGGACTTCTCTGCTGCAAACCTCACTCAAGGCCACACCATACGGGTTTTGCTTCTGAGGTAGAATGGCTTACGTAAAACCAAGATGGGGCACTGAGTGCCAACTATTTACAACAAAGTTTTTGGGCTGGCAAAGTCCTCAGCCACGCAGTCCTTTAAAAGAAACACATTTCACATATCACATTACCCAACTGGGGTATACTACTTCAGCATGTAAACATTATCATCATATAACATTCTCAATAAAGTGCAATTCTCTTCATAACTTTGTACAGTTCAGTAAACCTGTCTGGGTCCTACTGGTCTTCAAATATAGTGGCACCTTCCACACCTGGGGCTGGAAGCATGCGGTGTGCTCTGGAACACATCACTAAGAGATCGTGTCCTGCTACCAGTGTCTGAGTAGCTACAGTCCTCTTTTCAATTTTTACTTTGCGACTTCCTTGAGGCCTGACGGGTGCCTCTCCTAAGTACAGGTTTGGCTCAATAGGGGTCGCTGTTGCAGTCACTACACTCTGCAGCGTTTCCAATTGGGACGCAGGTGCACGCAGTGGCTCAGTTGGAGACGCACTAGCAATCGCTGCGCTCTGTTGCGTTGCAGAATAGGACGCAAGATAGGATGCAGTGTGCGCGACCGGGCACTGATGTGGCTGGGGCCTGGGACGCTGAGACACGGGGTACGTTTCCGGCTTCAGGGACTGGGTCGCTGACTCGGGAGACATTCAGGGCATACCACCCCTTAAGACCCCAATGCTGCGTGTAGGTGACAATATCCCCAATAAGCAGATCCCTTCCCGGGTGCCCCTCTGGCAGGTGAGACTCTACATCTCTGCGATTTACAAAGACCTCCTGGTACAGGCCTGGCTCGTGGATGAACCCCCAGCCTCCCTGGAGTTTGAAGTCTCTAATGGCCCCCTGTCGCCGCGGTTCCCGGAGCGTACCTTTGTCTCGCCTGACGTTCTCTTTGTCAGCAAGATCTTTCTCCTGGTACCTCTGGCGAAGCTGCTGCTCCTGCTGCTGTCGCTGCTCATGCTCCCGGCGTCGCCACTCGTTCTCCTTCTGGGCGGCGTATTCCACGTCGTCCAGGAGCTCCATCTCCTCCCAGTCGATCTCCATCGCTTGCGGCTGGGTTTCTTCCGTTGTCGTCCCTACCGGGGGACTGCATTCCGCTGCTGCCGCTGGTTCCAGGCCTGGCTGGCATTCCGGTTCGGGCAGGGCCTCCTCAGCCTCCTCTCTTCCAGCCGTGTCTTCTGCGGGGTCAGGTACAGCTCTTTTGGGGCCGGCCTCCGGTTCTTCCTCAGCCGCTGGTTCCAGTGGTGGTGCGGGTGGCATTTGCGCATCTTGAGGGGAGAGCAGTGGGTCCCACAGCAGCCGCTGTTTCAGGGCACGCCAGCTTTGCTCCATCGCCTCCATCTCTGCGCGGTGTCGGGCCATGTCCCTCAGCGCTGCGTCCACTTCCTCCACACGGTACATCTTTTCTTCGTCCTCCCGACCTGAGGAAGGTTCAAGTACAGGCTGCACCTCTTCAGGGGAACGGGGTCTGCGCACCGCCATTCCTCCACACAGCATCTCCTGTCCTTCCCCAGCTCACTCCAGGCCAGACTGTGCTTCCCATCTGGAACAATCTGGTCTTTTCCATGAAGGCGGGACTTTCGCTTTCTCTTCTTAGCATAGAGGATGAAGAGGAGGCGGATCTCCCTTGCAGTGGGGCAGGCTCGGACATTGTAGTAACATTTAGACAGGGCGCCCATTACTTTTGCGCCACAGGGGGGGTACGACCACGAAGATACGCCCTCCTTCTTCACCAGCGCCTCAGGGCGTGAATATGGCGGCAAAATGGCGGAAAATGGCGCCAAAAATCACAAAAACGCAACACAGTCTTTTTGCACAAAACAGTCCATTCCAGGCACACAGGACTCACATATTGCGAGCTTCGGATCCTGTTCGTGACTCCAAAAATGAGTCGCACGTACCAGGGCTTTGGGGTACTCGGCACCGAGCCCGTTCACTTCACTGGGGGATGTCACGGGTAGTGCAGCTCGGTCCGTTGCCCTGGGCGCTCACTAAAGGGGGATATTTACAGGGGATGATAGAAATTGTTTAAGACGCCACCTGTGGTTCCTGGTCAGGGTGACCAGCGCTGCAATGTAGATCCTCTGAGGGTTTGGGGCAGCAAGGTGTTAAGTCTCCCACAGGTGAGACTGATCCCTCGGAGTATATGGCGGTGCAGGGGTGAAGGAGCAATAATGCAGACACACACAAGACAGTCTCTTTCTGTACCTTTACTGGTGATGAAGTTGCAGGCACGTCCCGGGAGGCCGTCAGGGTGGAGGATGCACGTCCAGTAATCACTGAGTAGGTGTAGGGCCTCCTTACGTCTATATGTGTGTGAGTTTCTAACTTGCATGAAACAAAGTTTAACTCCGTTCTCTTTGCTACGCCCGGCTGATCTTGTGGTGGAGCCTTCTTTTGGACTGAACTATGTCTCCAATGGTTGCGCTGACCAGACTCCTGTTCTTCCTGACCCCGGTTACGTATCAGCACTGTTGGGCCCCTCTGTGACCTGAAGTCCAGCAGGGTCTCCGGTTTTTTCCCACTAGCCGTGAAGGTTCTAGCAAGCTCGGACCCGGTGTCTGGTAGTGCAGAGTGGAGGTAAGCCATCATTGCTATTCATCCTCAGTCACTCTCTCTTCCCTTTTCCACTTGCCTGTCGTCCTACTCACACCTCAGTTGACTCGGTCTTACAAATACTGCAGTTCCCTTTCCTTCACTTCCTTCTTAGGCTCTGTCCAAAGTCGCTATCAGGACCTTCCGTCAGACTGATCTATGCTCACTTCGAGAGTCACTTTCCACTTTCCTAGGGAAACTACAATCTGCTCATACTGAGGTAACTTTCCTCTCGGCTCGTCTCTCTGAGGTACAACACGCTCTGACACAGACTAGTGTAATCTGAGCTCTGACAGGAATCCTCTCATCCGGTGTTCTGAGGAGATCTGATCTGTCTGAGGTACAACCAACAACTAGCTAACGTTCAGCTAGACTGTCTTCATCTCCCTGCTCTATCTCTCCACACCCTTATATACCTGCGTATTCTAAAGGGCTCCCTCTGGTGGTACCAGAAAAATGTGAAGTGTGAATGAATATCAGGTGATTGTGAATTACCTTCCATGCATCCTCCTGGGCAACATACGATACGATACGATACACTTTATTGATCCCGGGGGGAAATTACAGTATTACAGCAGCAATACAAACAGCAGTACATAAAATATTAGGACACAAATCTTGCACAGGTGTACCAACATTACATAATAAATAAAAGTGTGTAGTTCATGTATATATAAGATAGTGTTAATTGACATTAGTACACCAACCATCAGTCATTATTTTTCTGCCACCCTTAGGAAATTATTATACATCCCCATAGCAGTAGGTACAAACGATTTCCTGAATTTCTCCTTCTTGCACCTTAGTAGGATTAGACGGCTGCTGAATGTGCTCTTCTGATTCAAGAACAGCTCGTATAGTGGGTGTGTGTTATTGTTCATTATTGCCCTACACTTCTTCTGAATTCTATCCTCCAATACCTCCTCAAAAGAGTCAAGATGGAGGCCAACAGCTGCGCTTGCCTTCTTGATAAGTTTGTTGAGTTTATTAGCGTCAGCTACTCGCACACTACTGCCCCAGCAAATGATAGCAAAAAAGATGGCGCTTGCTACAACGGACTGGTAGAACATCTCCAGCATTTTACTGCACACATTGAACGACCTGAGCTTCCGCAGAAAGTACAGTCTGCTCATTCCCTTCTTGTAAACCTTTTCTGTATGACACCTCCAATCGAGTTTACTGTCAAGGTGAACCCCCAAATATTTGTAGCTCTCAACAATCTCAACCTCCTGGCCAGCAATGGTGATTGGTATGTAATCCTCCTTTTTCCTTCTATAACTCACCACCATCTCCTTGGTTTTCTTTACATTTAGTTCTAGACAGTTAGTCTGACACCAATCCACAAAGTCAGAAACCACCCTTCTATATTCCTCCTCCCCCGGCCCCCCACAATGCCCCCTACAATCACGGAGTCATCTGAGAATTTTTGGAGGTGACAAAAATCAGATTTATACTGAAAGTCAGCTGTATACAATGAGAAGAGGAAGGGTGACAGCACTGTACCCTGAGGGGCTCCCACACTGCTCCGTACACTGCCAGATACCACCTCCCCCATCCTTACAAACTGCGGCCTGTCTGTCAGGTAGTCACTTATCCAGTTCACCATCCCCTCATCTACCGCCATAGCAGTCAACTTATTACGTAGTAAGAGCGGCTGTAGGGTATTGAAAGCACTAGAGAAGTCAAAGAACATAGCGCGCACTGCAGTTCCATCATTGTCCAAGAACGAATGCATTGTATGTAGCAGAGACGCTACAGCATCATCCACCCCCAATCTCTGCTGGTACGCAAACTGCAGGGGGTCAGTGTAGGCCCTCACCCTCGGGCACAAGTAGGCGAGTATTATTCTCTCCAAGGACTTCATAGCATGCGATGTTAAGGCCACTGGACGATAGTCTTGTAGGGAAGTTGGAAAAGTGGTCTTAGGAACCGGCACCAGGCAGGTGGTCTTCCACAGTTCTGGTACCCCCTGTGATTGAAGGCTCCAGTTAAACAGGTGCTGGAAGACAGTACACAGTTGGTTGGCACATGCTCTGAGGACACGTGGGCTGAGGCCATCAGGCCCAGCTGCTTTGCCAATAACAAGTCTGCTAAACTGTTTTCTCACGTCGCTTTGGGAGACAGTTAAGGCAGGCAGCTTATCCCCCAATGTCAATGCTGCAGATCTTTTCCCAGATCCATCCCCCATTTCTGATGACGCTGTGCTTGTGCTGGTGAATCTGTTGAAAAACTCATTCATTTCATTAGCCCAGGGAAGATCCACTTCCCCATGCTCCGACTTTGCCTTAAACCCAGTTAGCTGTTTCATGCCCGACCACACCTCCATGGAATTGTTCTGTGACAATTTATTTTCTAATTTAATTCGGAACGCCTCACGGGCATTCTTAATTTTCAGCTGCAGATGGAAGGGAGGGAGACACAGGAATTCATTACTGATGGGTAGGCGGAGCCCCAGATCAGGATGTCACCTCAGATCAAAAGCGTGCTGACTGGCTGGCCCCTCCAGCTCGGGCTCCTCCTACTCAGCTCCAGTCTAAGATTTGAGGTCCCAGAGGATGGTCGCTGCTAATGCAGCTCCTCAGAAGATTTTATTATTTTATTTCGGACAAGAGACTTGGATCACCAGTTGGTCTAGAGGTCTCAGGGGTACCAGCGCTGCTGTACCCCACCCTCTCCCTCGGCGGATCTGTATTTACACTATGGTCCCTGCAGAATCTTGCCGGCCCTGGGGGATGAGGAGAGCTTCCCTGGCGGGGACGCAAACCACACGTGCGGTCACTGCGTTTCCTCGCCCTGGGGGGAAGCATGGGCATAAGCGCCACAAATCCTGAGGGGTCCCTGTGGCGCTAAGCTGGTGAGTACTCCACACAAAATTTTATTATTAATGTGTGAGTGCTTTAGCGTCTGAGTGGCAGCGCTATTACATGTATGTCAGTATGCTTCAGCGCTGCGGTGACAGCGCTGTTACATGTAGAAGTGGTGATTTTTTGTCCGCAGGCAGATGCCTGCAGGACAGGGAGGGAGCAGGAGCCAGGGAGTTCGCGCTCAATATTTGAGCTGGCAGGGGCGTGGCCTATCGCTTCCCGGTCTTTGAGCAGGAAGACGCGCGCTCTGGCTCTTCTCCTCCGACTCCCCCACTGTGGCGGCCATTACACAGGCTCCAGGGCTCCTCAGACCGCTCCTCTCCGCATAGACACCACGGCCAGCTGGGTGAGTGCTGAATTCTCACCCCGCAGCGCAGCGATCACTATCCTGCAGCTGCAGTCTTATTAGAGACTTGAAAATTCGCTGGGCTCACACAGTATATATATATTGTGGAGAGATTGCAACATTAACCCTTCTGAGGGTTATTTCTGCCAGCGTTTTTGACTGAATGCCGCTGGGGTAATCCTTCCTGTGGGAGCGTTAACCCTTCAGCGTTTACAAAAAAAAAAAAAAAAAAAACGCATATTTTTTGATGGTACTGCCTCTTTGACCTGCAAACACAGGTGAAGCATGTCTGAACAGAGTTCAGAAGCCGCGGACCATGTCCCAGTATCACTGCGGCAATCGGATACGCAGACCTCAACAGCGTCTAGCACTGCGGTCGACAGTGGGGCAAAATTGGATGATATCGCTCGCTCGATTAACAACTTGTCTGACCTTTTAGGTCAATATGTGTCTGCTAATTCCTCTCAGAGGAAGCGATGCAGGCCGTTGCCGGCCTCTACACGGAGCGAGTCAGATGTATCCGATTTTGGACAGAGTTCCCCTTTAAATTCGGAAGAAATATCCGATTCAGATGAGGACGAACCGCAGGGGCGTTTTCTCTGGCGAAACGTACGGAGGCATTGATTGAAGCCATGAGAGAGATGTTACAGTTACCAGAGGAGGTAACTAGTCATCCTGGTAAATCAGCACGTATGTTCCAGGAGTCCCGTGCTTCGCGTACAACATTACCAGCTCTGAGGGAGCTTAATAGTGTAATAGAAGAGGAACGTCTGTGCCCAGATAAGCGTTTTCACGGAACGCATTTCTTTGATGCACTTTATCCTTGCTCTGCGGAGTTAAAGGATAATTGGATTTCTGCTCCTGAAGTGGATGTTTCCTTATCCCAGCTTAGTAAATCCTCTCTACTCCCTGTTAAGGGAAAAGCGAGTTTGCAGGAGCCGTTGGACAGAAAAACGGAAATGGCGGCAAAAGCAAGCTATGAGGCTGCGGGGCATGGATTCCGAGCGGTGCTAGGATCCATGTGTGCTGCTAGAGCTTCTCTAGGCTGGTTGGCACGTTTAAAGACGGAGTTGTAGAACGGATCTCCATTACCTGATATACGGGAAACTTACGAATTGTTAGAAACTGCAGCCCGTTATATCTTTGATGCCGGTCTGGATACGGCATCCCTGTTGGCGAGAGCGCAGGCTTTAGCGGTCACAGTCAGAAGAGCTTTATGGCTCAGACAGTGGGCCAGGGACGCAGTTTCCAAACAGGGTTTATTGGCTTTACCTTACAAGGGTGGCCTCCTTTTTGGATCCGACCTCACAGAGCTGATTTCCAAGGCTAAGGCGAAGGAAGCAGCATTGCCACAGCGTAGGGCCATGGCTTCGGTATCCGGTAAGCCTGGTGGCTATAGCGGTCGGCGGTCCTTTCGGGGCCGAGGACGACTTAGTCACTCCTCGTGGGGATCGGGTCGTTCCTCTTTCTCAGGAAAAAAGTCCTCTCAGAAAACCCGTACTCCTTGGAAGCAGAATTTCCGCCAGGACAAGCGGGAATCCGACAAGAAGCCCGCCAAGTCAGATTGACGCCAGGGGTCCACTCGAGGACTCTCGAGTGGGGGGGTCGCCTACTTCATTTCAAGGCGATTTGGACGGCTCGCGTTCCAGATTTCTGGGTAACGCGGGTAGTGTCGGCAGGCTATTTCATAGAGTTTGCTTCTCGACCCCCAAATGTTTTTTGTCAGTCTCGCGTTCCGTCAGAACCCGAGCTTTTTGTCGCGCTACAGCGAGAGGTCGAATTTCTGCTACAAAAGGGTGTAGTAATACCGGTTCCGTCAGAGGACCGAGGAAAAGGTTTTTATTCCAACCTTTTCGTAGTTCCCAAAAAGGAGAACAAATTTCGCCCGATTCTGGATCTCAAGCGATTAAACCGGCATGTCCACGCCCGGAAATTTCGCATGGAGTCACTCCGCTCCGTCGTAGCAGCTCTGTCACAGAACGATTTTCTGGTGTCAATCGACATTCGCGACGCCTATTTGCATGTTCCCATCGGAAGGGCTCATCAGCGTTTTCTTCGGTTTGCCATAGGTCAGGATCACTATCAGTTCGTGGCTCTGCCGTTCGGCTTAGCCTCAGCGCCCAGAGTCTTTACAAAAATTCTGGCGCCCCTCATGGCAATCCTTCGAAGACAGGGGATTATGATTCTGCCTTATCTGGACGATCTTTTGATAGTGGCCTCCTCAGAAGAAGAGGCAGTGACGGCTCGAGACTTGTCTCTTAAGCTTCTGAAGGACTTTGGTTGGCTGGTCAATTGGGAGAAGTCGTTTCTGGAACCATCGAGGGCAATCCTCTTTCTGGGATGCAGCTCGACACGATTCGGTCGGTAGTTTCTCTACCACCAGACAAACAATCATGTCTTCTTCGACATGTGCAGATTATGAAATCCTCAACAGCAATGTCCCTGCGGGAGTGTATGCGTCTTCTGGGACTGATGGTGGTGTCCATGGAGGCAATTCCTTTTGCCCAGTTCCATTCCAGGACTCTCCAAAGGTTCATCTTGAGTCGATGGAATCGGTCGCAATCGCTGGATTGCAGTGTCACCATTTCTCGCGCGGTGCGGGATTCTCTAGAATGGTGGTTACGTCCAGGGGCATTCTCCCTGGGGAAGTCTTTCCTCCCTCCGAAGTGGTCAGTCATAACCACCGATGCCAGCCTGACGGGCTGGGGGGTGTTTGGAACAATCTCTGGATTCAGGGGGTATGGTCATCGGAAGAGTCTGTTCTTCCGATCAACATCCTGGAATTGAGGGCGATTTTTCTTTGCCTCCAACATTGGACGGTCCCTTTGAGCGGTCTGCCAGTCCGAGTGCAGACAGACAATGCGACGGCTGTCGCGTATATCAATCACCAATGCGGGACAAGGAGTTCCAGACTCATGGTAGAGGTGTCCCGAATCCTGATTTGGGCCGAGGCCAGTGTACCAGCCATTTCGGCGATTCACATTCCAGGGGTTCAGAATATTACAGCGGACTTTCTCAGTCGCAGAAGGATGGATCCCGGGAAATGGAGCCTCCACCCGGAAGTTTTTGCACTACTGTGCTCTCGTTGGGGAACTCCCCAAGTGGATTTGATGGCATCCAGGTCCAATGCCAAGTTACCGACGTTCATGTCCAGGTACAAGGACCCGAAGGCTGTGGCGGTGGATGCCCTAGTGGCTCAGTGGGATCAGTTCGAGCTGATCTATGTATTCCCGCCGATATCCTTACTTCCTCTAGTACTGCGTCGGATCAGACTAGAGAGAATTCCAGCTATTTTGATAGCTCCAGACTGGCCAAGAAGGGTGTGGTTCTCGACAATAATGTCGCTGTTGGCGGCACCTCCTTTTCCACTCCCTCTTCAACCGGACTTGTTGACTCAGGGGCCCGTTTGTCATCCGGACTTGATGTCCCTGTGTTTGACGGCGTGGCTCTTGAGACCGAAATCTTGACCCGTAGAGGTTTCTCAGCCAGGTCATTGCTACCCTTCGTGCTGCAAGAAGTCCGGCTACTATAGGATTTACCACAAAACTTGGGAAACCTTCTTTTCGTGGTGTTTGGGGTCCTCTCGGAACCCGAGAAAGTTTTCCATTCCCAATCTGTTGGCTTTTCTGCAGCATGGGCTAGACAAGGGTTTGGCAGTCAGCACCCTGAAAGGTCAGATTTCTGCTCTGTCCTTATTGTTCCGGAGAACCATTGCTTCGAATAGAGACGTGCTCTCCTTTTTCCGAGGTATATCTCGTAAGTTTCCGCCGCGGAAGGCATCCGTGTCTCCTTGGCGGCTCAACCTTGTTTTGGAGGCTCTTCAGCATAAACCTTTTGAGCCTATGGTTTCTGCTAGCCTTTCTTTACTTTCTTGGAAGGTGGCTTTCCTTGTTGCAGTCACTTCTTTGAGGAGAGTTTCTGAGTTGGCAGCTCTTTCTTGTTCGCCTCCTTTTCTGGAGTTTTTTCCGGATCGTGTAGTGCTTCGCACTCGGGGTGATTTTTTACCTAAAGTGGTGTCACAATTTCATGTCAACCAGGATATTGTGTTGCCTTCATTCTGCCCGGATCCGAAGAATGTGAAATAGCGAGCTTTGCACACATTGGATTTAGTGCGGGCCTTGAAGTTTTATCTATCTATTACTCAAGGTTTTCGTAAGACGGACTCCCTATTTGTGGTTCCAGTTGGTCGTCGGCGTGGTGAAAGAGCTTCCAAGGATTCTATAGCTCGTTGGATCCGGTCAGCTATATTGGAAGCTTACCGTCTTCAGGGTGAATCTTGCCCGATTAAGATTCAAGCCCATTCCACGAGGGCTGTGGCTTCATCGTGGGCTTTTCATCAAGGTGCTTCGGCAGTGCAGCTCTGCCGGGCGGCAACTTGGCGCTCTGTCCACACGTTTACGAAGTTTTATAAAGTGGACGTCAGTGCTTCCGCTGATGCAGCCCTCAGACGTAGGGTCCTGCAGGCAGCTGTAGTTTAAAGTTCTGGATGAACTTGTGTTTAGCGCTGGTTGCGCTTTGTTGTTAAGGTTGTTGGGTTTCTGCCTTTTGTTGGTTTTTTCCCACCCTTATTTTTGAACTGCTTTGGGACGTCCCATCAGTAATGAATTCCTGTGTCTCCTCCCTTCCATCTGCAGCTGAAACACGGATTTTGGTAAGAACTTACCGGTAAAATCCTTTTCAGCGAAGGAAGGGAGGGAGACACAGCACCCTCCCAAGGCAGAAGTGTGTTGATGTTTTCAGATGCAGCGCGACCCTTGTCTGATTGCGATATCTGGGCTGAGGTCAGCGCGCTAAGGCTCTGTTCCAGCATCGCCAGCTCATCGCAGTAGTCAGGTTCAATGAATAGTACCTGGAACTCTGTGGTTTTTGGCTTACTTTGCATGCATAACCTGTATCCTTGTGTTTTGCTCTGAAGTTTCTTCAGAAGGGGTTATGTTGCTCCGCTGGTGATCTTGGTTCTTCCCTAAAGCTTTGGTACGACTGGAGCTGAGTAGGAGGAGCCCGAGCTGGAGGGGCCAGCCAGTCAGCACGCTTTTGATCTGAGGTGACATCCTGATCTGGGGCTCCGCCTACCCATCAGTAATGAATTCCTGTGTCTCCCTCCCTTCCTTCGCTGAAAAGGATTTTACCGGTAAGTTCTTACCAAAATCCGTGTTTCCCCTTTAAGTCCCTTTGTATCAATTTCAGTTTCTTAGTATCCTTCATTTTAAATGCCAGTTTTTTCTTGTTTAGTAAGTGTTTCAATTCTTTTGTAATCCAAGGTTTGTTATTTGCATAACATCGAATCTTTTTAGCTGGTACAACAGTGTCAGTACAAAAATTTATATAATCCGTTACTCGCCCGACAATATCATTTACATTATCATGCTCTCCCCTGTCGCAAATCACCTCCCAGTCTGTGAGGTCAAAACAGAAAATGAACTCGGCACTCAACTTTAGTATAGTGAGAATAAAGATTTTTATTCACAGTAGTAACACGAAACTTTCGGTCCTATATCATGGACCTTCATCAGTCACTACATTTATAAAAACAGAAGAAAAAATTATATTAACAAAATAAAGTATGTACAATCAAAATTTTGGTCAATAGTAAAGGTAGAGAGTAGTTGTATACAATGCTTCAGGAGATTTAGGGAGCAATCATAGGTCAGAGTTGTATCAGAGGTATCACAAAGGCAGAAAGAATATATATGGTGAGGACATACCAGATACTACTGGGAAGGGGGTTGATCCACATAGGGAAGAAAGAAAGGGCTGATATAGCTGTAGGTGAAAATAAGATAAACGTAAGTGCCGATATACTTTTATGTATAAGTAGATTTTGTGCCTATGCCTGTAGATGTGACAAAGAGCTTCCACGGGGACACCAGAGGAAATCTCCTCCTTAAAATCACAGATAAATAACAACATAATTCAACACAGAAAGGACATAGAGGATCGCAAGCGCCAGAAATTTGCCCGAGATCTAGAGGACTATAACCTAGATCGTGTCTACAAGTGGCGAGAGAGACCCTCTTCATGCGACCTTCCTATCGTCCAGGTCAAAGATCTTTAACCGATGCCTCTACCTCCGGCTCAGAACAGGACAGAGGTGGCCTTTCTTCTGCTCCTATTCCTTTTTTAGGCCCACGCAGACGCCAAACAAGACGAAGAGGACCAGACGGGGGCACAGACCGAAGGGACAATCTGAATCAAATACGGACAACTCGTTCCCAGGTATGTGCCCACTCGTCATTAACATCTCATCCAGGACTTTGAGTATCGCAGAATATTATGTCCTCCAAAAAGGACTTTCCTTCTGCCCCTCTTACAAATATAGGACATTTGAACTTGAAATGGACCTTCAAAGGTTTTTTCGTTCCCTACGACTACGGGTGTATTTTTCTCAACCTCCCGCACCTAGACCTATACAGTCTCCGGGAGAACTGGGACGACTCTCAGCCACTAATCTGGGCCTGAGAACAAAGAGCCTCTTCAGACCTCCCCCCGGATCGAATGCTCTTGAGACCTTTATTGATTTCATTTATTCCTCTTTCCATGGTCTTAAATCTGACATGGAAAAAGGCAAATTACACTACCCACATAACCTCACGGCTACTGATCATCATGCCCTTAAATCCTTACAAGATGATAAAAATATCATCATAAAACCTGCGGATAAAGGGGGTGCAATTGTCGTGATGGACCGCTCATATTACATCTCTGAGGCACTCCGGCAACTCGACAACATCACTATTTATCAGAAATTACCACGTGATCCCACCAATGATATACGGACCCGCATTAGCGACACACTAAGACAACATTGTGATGCAGGCATCCTGGACAGTAAAACTCATGAGTTTCTAATCTCTCATAATCCGATCATCCCTGTATTCTACATACTCCCTAAAATCCATAAGAACCTCCAGCAACCCCCTGGCAGGCCAATCGTGGCTGCCTCGGACTCCATTTTCTCACCATTGGCAATTTATCTAGAAAAAATCTTCACTCCTCTAATCAAAACTAGCAAATCATTCATTTTGGACACTGGAGCGTTTCTGGACATGATCCGTTCCATCAATCAAGTTCCAGCTAATTCCCTATTAGTCACATTTGACGTAAAAGACCTCTACACTTCCATACCTCATGAGAACGGTATACGGTCTGTCCAACGCTTACTTGAAAAATCGGACTTTAATCCAGCAGAGATCGCTCTCTGTCTGGATCTGTTAACCATCGTACTTAAACACAACTACTTTATGTTCCAGGATGATTTCTACCTGCAGATATGCGGGACCGCAATGGGCTCGAACGTAGCACCCCCATATGCAAATTGCTACATGGCCCATTTTGAGGAGACATTGATCTACACAAACCCTCTATTCAAGAACAACGCCATTGTCTGGAAACGTTACATAGACGATGTCTTCTGCATATGGGGGGGCACGTTCGAGTCCTTAGCACTCTTTCATCAATTTCTGAATTGCTCTTGGCCCGGACTCAGCTTTACCATCTCACACGACCACTCCAGGATCAATTTCCTAGACACTGTGATTATAAAGGATTCCAGTGGCTGTTTATCCACTGATCTATATGTCAAACCGACAGATCGTAACAGCTTACTTCATTTTAATAGCTTCCATCCAGTCGCCATGAAGAAATCCATTCCGACATCCCAATTCTATCGGGTCAAAAAGATCGTCTCCGATCATACCACTCAGGAAACCCGCCTCTCAGAAATTAATTCAAAATTTAGAGAGAGGGGCTATCCACAAGGGGTCCTGGATCGTTCCAGAACTACGGTCACTCGCAATAAACAAGATATGGGGGGCAGAATTGCTTTCGTACACCATTACCACCCTATGCGTATATATTACACAAATCCATTCGCCAACATTGGCCGCTCCTCCAGACTGCGCACCCGGACATTAAAGAATTCTCTAGACCTTTTCTCCCATGCTTCCGCCGTGCACCCAACCTAAGGGATGCATTGATCAGAGCTGACTTAGGCCCTAAAAAATCAGGAACTACACAACAATTCCTGAAAAAACCAAGAACGGGCACTTTCCCATGTCTGGGATGCACTCAATGTAATAACGTACTCAGAGGAGAAACCATCCATCACCCATATACGGGAAAAACATTTAGAGTCCGTGGTTTCTTTACTTGCGACACGGCCTTCGTGATATACGTGATTAAGTGTCCTTGTGGGTTATTATATGTTGGGGAAACTAGTCAACCTGTAAAACAACGCATTTCAAAACACAAATCAACCATAAGATGTAAGAATACCTTACTCCCCATCCCACACCACTTCATCACAATGGGACATACCATAGCCCAATTAAAATACCAAGTTTTGGAACAAATACCACATTCACGACGAGGAGGCGACCGCATACGTCAATTGAAAAGGAGAGAGGCGTATTGGATACACACCCTAGACACTCTATCACCTAAGGGTCTTAATCATGAATACGATTTACTCTCCTTCATGTAATTCTGCATATGACCACTGAGGCTATAATTCCCCCACCCCCCCTTTTTTATACATCACTTGCCATAAACCACATGATATGTTGATCTCAGCCAGGTGTTTATTTATTTAATAATCCGTGCTCCCATTTTCCCATACTGTCTTCTGATAACGCACTATACCAATATGAATTTTGCTGTGACACCCTTTTACTTTATAAATGATGCATACAGATGTTTACACATCACCTGTCATTTACCACATGCTGCTTTGATCTCTGTTAGGTGGTTATTAATTATTCCTTGTTGCCTGCAGATTTGTCTTCCATACTGTCTTATGATAATGTACTAAATCAGTACTCATATTACTGTTATGCCCCTTTTGACGCATACTGATGCTGCAAGCCTGTTATGTATTCCTATCGCTTTAAGCTAATGTATAAGATCGCAATATTTATTGCTGTAAACTCCTTTATGCTTGTACTAACATGCCTCTCTTTCATTCACTTTAGAGCCGCTTGTATTAAATACTATAATGCTGCCACGTCATCCTGTTGGGCACATCTCCATCAGCACGCCGCTCCTTTACTCCTCCCACCTGTAGGACGGCCTCTGGTTACCTAGTATTCACTTGGAACGCATGTCCATTAACTTCCTGCCACCTCACTTCCTGTCTAATGCTCTGTTTGACTGACACTATAGTCCCGCCTCTTCCTCTCATATACATGCTGCTTTCTAGCTTTCTCTGCACTCAGACTAGCGGTGGACACCGCGTCCAATGCAGAGACCTATCCTCACTACCGGACTCCTTCACAACAGGTCAGTCACAGACAAGTATAGCGGCTCCACCGCTTCACCATCATATTGATAGTTGTGATATTTATGGTATCTATGTTTTGCGCTGTTTCTACAGGTTACTAGTGCAATAGAGGCATTGTCCTCTTCCTCATCTCACCCCACCAACACAGGGTATGTCACATCTACAGGCATAGGCACAAAATCTACTTATACATAAAAGTATATCGGCACTTACGTTTATCTTATTTTCACCTACAGCTATATCCAGCCCTTTCTTTCTTCCCTATGTGGATCAACCCCCTTCCCAGTAGTATCTGGTATGTCCTCACCATATATATTCTTTCTGCCTTTGTGATACCTCTGATACAACTCTGACCTATGATTGCTCCCTAAATCTCCTGAAGCATTGTATACAACTACTCTCTACCTTTACTATTGACCAAAATTTTGATTGTACATACTTTATTTTGTTAATATAATTTTTTCTTCTGTTTTTATAAATGTAGTGACTGATGAAGGTCCATGATATAGGACCGAAACGTTTCGTGTTACTACTGTGAATAAAAATCTTTATTCTCACTATACTAAAGTTGAGTGCCGAGTTCATTTTCTATTAGATACGGTTTGGGAACCTACTCTGGCACCTTCTTGGTTGTGCACACGGTTATTTTTTCATGTGAGGTCAAAACAGTCTCGTAGAGCCTCTTCTGCCTCTGGATTCCACTTCCTAATTAATTTTATTGTGGCTGGCTGTTTACTGACAACAGTTTGGTATGATGGAGACAATAGTATGAGGTTGTGGTCTGATTTCCCCAGGGGGGGCAGTGCAGATGATGAATAGGCATCTTTAACATTCGCATAGAGGAGATCCAGTATACTGCTGTCTCTTGTGGCACCAAGTGCAGCTGGGCTACACATCTGTCCTTCTGGCGCTATTTCTTTTACTTTTATAGCATCAGACAAGCCTCAAATGTCTGAGAAGTGTGTATCCCTGCTCTTAATCTCACTAAATTTTTACAGACAGTTCATATAGACCTCTCCTACAACCGGTGTGATGTGAGAGGGGGTTTAGAGGTATACAGTGGTATAAAAAATTTGAGCACTCCTCGTCAAAATTACTGTTATTGTGAACAGTTAAGCAAATTGAAGATAAAATGATCTCTAAAAGGCCTAAAGTTAAAGGTGTATTTTAGGCAAAAAATATATATTTTATATTTTAAAAATTACTAAAAGGAAAATGGGCCAATGTTAGGGTTATGGCTTGTTCACGATTATCGTTAGAAAAGGCCAGGTGATGCAAATTTCCAAGCTTTATGAAAACTCAGCCTCCTCTAACCTTATGCCAAAGACCAGCAGCCATGGGTTCTTCTAAGCAGCTGCATAACACTCTGAAAATGGTGGAGGTTAACAAGGCAGGAGAAGGCTATAAGAAAATAGCAAATCATTTTCAAGTTGCTCTTTCCTCAGTTAAAAATGTAATTAAGAAATGGCACATAACAGGAACAGTGGAGGTAGGAACTGCTCATAGCACTTCTAGAGACGCACATCAGAACCCCCACTTTATTGCAAAAGATCTTGAGAAATATTTAGCAGCCTCTGGAGTTTTGGTACATTGTTCTACTGTTCAGAGACACCTGAACAAATATGACCTTCATGGAAGAGTCACCAGAAGAAAACCTCTCCTGTGTCCTCCTCATAAAATTCATCATCAGAAATATGCAAAAGAACATCTACGCAAGCCTGATGTATTTTGGAAACAAGTCCTGTGGACTGATGAGGTTAAAATAGAACTCTTTGGCCACAATGATCAAAGGTATATGTGGAGAAAAAAGGACACAGAGTTTCAAGAAAACATCATCTCGCCAAACATTAAGCATGGGGGTGGATCCATCATGTCATGCTTTGGAGTTGCAGCAAATGTCATGGGGAACATTTCACGGGTAGAGGGAAGAATGGATTCAATGACATTTCAGCAAATTCTTAATGCAAACATAACACCATCTGTAAAAAAGCTGAAATTGAAAAGAGGATGGCTTCTACAAATGGATATTGATCCTAAACACCCGTCAAATGCCACAATAGATTACTTCAAAAGGCGCAAGTTGAAGGTTTACAATGGCCCTCACAGTCCCCTGATCTGAACATCATTGAAAATCTGTGCCTAGACCTCAAGGTAGCAGTGCATGCAAGACGACCCAGGAATCTCACAGAACTGGAAGAATTTTCCAAGGAAGAATGGATGAAAATCCCTCAAACAAGAATTAAAAGACTCTTGGCTGGCTACAAAAAGAATTTACAAGCTGGGATACTGGCAAAAGGGGGTGCTACTAGATACTAACCATGCCGGGTGCCCAGACTTTTGCATGAGCCCAGTTTCCTTTTTGTAAATTTTAAAATGTAGAAGATGCTCTTTCTTTTCCTACAAATTTTTGTAGGAAAGTGGGGGGCCCAAACTTTCATTGGCCACTGTAGTGATAAATATATATGGCAGTTTATGGTTATACTGTATGTTAATATGAGGTACCATTATATTCTTTAAGGTGGTATTATCTAAAATCTGTTAAATAATAGATATATTACTGTTCAGCTTGTATTATATATGCCTTGAAAAAATCTTAATCATGATCCTATAATAAGTATATTGTGCTGTCCACAGGCAAATGTCAGTGAGTCACTTCACAGCCTACCCTTATACAAAGCTTTGGCAGCTTAATCTGTTTCATCCAAATCAATCTATGCCAGTACACTTTGATTATTAAACTACACGCAGTACATCTGCTACCATGATTTGTTCAACTGTTGCCGAACACGTTATGGCCTCATAAAAATGAAAAATTGCAGTGTGTTCTCAATCCAGTTAAAAGTGGATTTATTTGATTTTCTTGTTTGTTTGGATAGAAGAACTTTGAACATGCAGTGTTATTAAACAGAAGAAGACTAAATCATAAACTGTTTCCAGATCTGCCATCTCTCACCTAAAATTGGGTATCGCTCGTATATCTGTTTATGGAGTTTATTCATTGATATTACCAGATTAGTACATTTTATTAATTAAAATTTATGACAAAGCATTGTGTGTACTGTAAGACACTGAACCAATCTGTGATGCCCATCTAATTTTATTGGACTGAACAGCCCTGTTATCTGTACTGTGATAAAGGTCTGTTGATTATCCTGGATATGTTTGTCATTAAAAATTTTGCCCTTCACAAATGTTACCTTCTTTTTCTCATATGTACTCCAGTAAATCATTTGATTTAATATGCAAATGAGGCTAAAAAGCTATTTGTAGATCTAAAGCCTCTGTCAAACCAACTCTATACCACACCAGCCCAGCCTCCTCCTGCTTGAATGAGTGCCTCGATGTCATGTGATTTCAGGCAAAAGAGTCATCAGTTAAGCAGGAGGAGGTGGTGGTGGGTGGAGAATAGAGCTGGAGTGACAGAGGCTTCAGAGTCTTTCAGCCTCATTTGTACATCAGTTGAAATGCTGATTGAGGAATGGACTGTCGATGTAAAGGTATTGCTGGATATGCTACATGCACATATAAATAGTTTGGTGGAGTGAAATTTCGATGACAGATTCCCTTTGTCCCTCCCACATTTTAGCTGTCTATTGTTTGGCTGGTCATTTGGCTGGTAGCTGTCTCACCCAACTCTCCCATATACAGGTGCTCTTGCTTTGCCAAGTGTTCATGTGTTTTGTATGAGAGAGCCGCTGCACATACCCATTCGAGTGTCGGCCAAACTTGTCAATATTGTTAGTCTATTGCAGGGATGGGGAACCACAAGCCTTAAGGCCATTTACAGCTCCCAGGCAGATTCTTGGGGACAACAGTACTTGGGCTGGCAGCTGTGTTTTGATAACCACTGGACTCTTAATTTCTTCTTGCTCTGTGAGCACACACATTACTGAACGCTGTAGCGCGTGCAGGGAAAGATTATGTCCTGACACCAGTACCAGTGTCAGGATGTACTTTGTAAGTGAGGTTAGCGCATGATTTGTATGTCCCCTGAAGGATGGCTTAAATATCCAAATGGCAGTTCCTTACCCCTGGCCTACTATGTAGGCAGAGGCTTTAGACTTAATGCACACAGTTCTTATTTTCAATATACACTGCTCAAAAAAATAAAGGGAACACCTAAACAACAGAATATAACTCCAAGTAAATCAAACTTCTGTGAAATGAAACTGTCCACTTAGGAAGGAACACTGATTGACAATCAATTTCACATGCTGTTGTGTAAATGGAATAGACAACAGATGGAAATTATTGGCAATTATGAAGACACACTCAATAAAGGAGTGGTTCTGCAGGTGGGGACCACAGACCACATCTCAGTACCAATGGTTTCTGGCTGATGTTTTGATCACATTTGAATGTTGTTTGTGCTTTCACACTCATGGTAGCATGAGACGGACTCTACAACCCACGCAAGTGGCTCAGGTAGTGCAGTTAATCCAGGATGGCACATCAATGCGAGCTGTGGCAAGAAGGTTTGTGGTGTCTGTCAGTGTAGTGTCCAGAGGTTGGAGGCGCTACCAGGAGACAGGCCAGTACATCAGGAGATGTGGAGGGGGCCGTAGGAGGGCAACAACCCAGCAGCAGGACCGCTACCTCCGCCTTTATGCAAGGAGGAAAGAGGAGGAGCACTGCCAGAGCCCTGCAAAATGACCTCCAGCAGGCCACAAATGTGCATGTGTCTGCGCAAACAGTTAGAAACCGACTCGATGAGGATTGTCTGAGTGTCCGACGTCCACAGATGGGGGTTGTGCTCACAGCCCAACACCGTGCAGCACACTTAGCATTTGCCACAGAACACCAGGATTGGCAAATTCGCCACTGGCGCCCCGTGCTCTTCACAGATGGAAGCAGGTTCACACTGAGCACATGTAACATACGTGACAGAGTCTGTAGATGCTGTGGAGAGTGATCTGCTGCCTGCTACATCCTTCAGCATGACCAGTTTGGCAGTGGGTCAGTAATGGTGTGGGGTGGCTTTTCTTTGGCACAGCCCTCCATGTGCTCACCAGAGGTATCCTGACTGCCATTAGGTGCCGAGATGAGATCCTCAGACCCCTTATGAGACCATATGCTGGTGCGGTTGGCCCTGGGTTCCTCCTAATGCAGGACAATGTCAGACCTCATTTGGCTGGAGTGTGTCAGCAGTTCCTGCAAGATGAAGACATTGAAGCTATGGACTGGCCCGCCCATTCCCAGACCTGAATCCAATTGAGCACATCTGGGACATCATGTCACGTTGCACCACAGAGTGTCCACAAGTTGGCGGATGCTTTAGTCCAGGTCTAGGAGGAGATCCCTCAGGAGACCATGTGCCGCCTCATCAGGAGCATGCCCAGGCATTGTAGGGCTGTCATACAGGCATGTGGAGGCCACACACACTACTGAGCATCATTTTGACTTGTTTTGAGGACATTACATTCCACTTTAATTTTGTGGGTGACTCCAAATCCAGGCCTCCTTTGGTTAATACGTTTGATTTCCATTGATGATTTTTGTGTGATTATGTTGACAGCACATTCAACTTTGTAAAGAACAAAGTATTCAATGAGAATAATTCATTCATTCAGATCTAGGATGTGTTATTTGAGTGTTCCCTTTATTTTTTTGAGCCAGGTCAGTAGATGACATTTTAATAATCTCATCTACATATTGCCGACATTTTCCATGTTTAAATTTGCAGCATGTCAATTCTTTTTGCAGATTTTCATTGCGGATTTCAACCTCTGCAATTCACAGTGTAAAGTCCGCTGCACATGTACAACAAAATAAACATGTAACACATGCAGACTTAGACGTGGAAACGCTGTGAATGTGTTAAAGAAAATCTGCATCATACACAAACTGAACACAGGAAGGATACCTGCAGATTTGTGCAGTGAAAATCCTCAACAGATTAGCGGGCCTGAGAATTTACCACTTGCTGAGAACTTTTTCAAACAGAAATGTGATTAAACCTAGAAAAAAAACAATGAATATATGTCCTGCAGTAAGTAAATAGTAGTAATATATGTTGTGAAGACATTGGAGGTCGGCGGACGCCCCCAGTCCAGAACCACATGGAGCAGTGATCGTCCCGCCAAACACCCGTTCTCCCTTTAACGTGTGCGTAACACTACTCAGACCACACAGGGTGAGGGTACAACAGTGTGGCAATGTTTTATTGAACCACAGAACAGGCAGATAACCCATAGGACAGTCCCAGCACAGTACCCAAGATGGTGCACATTACAGAGTCTCACCCTCCCGCTGACTCCCCGGGATAATAGCAGCTGTGACTTCAGATCTTCCAGGGTCGCTGTCCCACCTGTGGCACGCACTCAGAGAGGAAGTAACGACAAGCGTAGGAAGATGATAGTCCATTGAGGTACAAGGCAAGTTAACCCAAGAGTCCCAACCTGGCTTCTCAAACGTATACATGGTTCGGTGTTGGTAAATGGAGCAGTTCTGTATTCTACCAACTGGAGCCGAAAATCCCTAGGTTGTTTCCTGTAGAATGATAAATCTGTGTCCCTCGTGATGGTGCCATGATGAATTGGCTGCGGTCCTGTCTTTGGTCCTTTGGGTGTTAGGATGTCTTAGCAGAATCTCTGGCTGTCTCACTCTGTCTCTGAGTCTCTTTATACAGAGGCATGTAACCTATTTTTAGATTTAACAAGTGTCCTCATTCAGTATTTACATAAAGGGTAAGAATGGGGATGAGATCAAGTAGCTTTACTTGATTATTTAATCTATTTGCATAGTTTTTCCCTCTCTGCTTTCGAAGTCAACAAACCGACTCCATAACACAATGCATAATAAGCACATCAGCAAACATCACTAGTCATCAAAGATAAGAGCACACTATGCTATATGAAATATCCGCTTATAAGTCAATATAACAGGCTTACACAAAAGCAAAAGTATAGATAACAGACTATTCTTCTTGGTTTGCTGAAAATAGCCGTCTGGATTATGATATAATCCTGTTTCTTCACACATGTAAAAAACATAAGGTACTCCGTTAACACCGTTTTGACCGTAGGTCATAAATGCTATCCCAGCGCGACAAGGTGTACCCAATCAGGATGGTCACGGTAGGATGGCTTTTTTTATTCTCTTTTGATGAAAATTTTGTCATCTAAGTGCCCTATATTTTTGACATTTATTACTACTTATGTACTTACTGTAGGGTATCTGTTGTTTTTATTCTAAATTTTGACTGTTAATGGCCATAGTGTAAATGTGCACTTACACATTGCATTTATACCAACTGGTATGTTGGCTCATGATTTTTTTTTACAGAAATATGATTTTTAAATTTGCAGCATGGTCATTCTGTTGTAGATTTGTCATTGATTTTCACAGTGGGTGTTACCTCTTTCCAAGAAAAATTGGGGAAATTTAAAATGAATCCATATCTAAATCAGGGTGGAACAATTACAGATTTTTCCGTAAATTCAGCCATTGTTGACAGCAAAATCTGAGGCATATGTTTCCATCTCATGAATGTGGTCTTAAAGCAAAACAACAGATTTTTGCATAAAATCAGAAATGCTCTTTGTGGCCAGGCTCGCACTGGCCCTTAGTGGAACAGGGGAATCCTCCCGGTGGGCCCCTGTGCAGATCTGGGCCCCCAACTCCACTGTTTGGGCAGTACTTGGCATAATTCACTTGATTCCCTCTGTACAGAAAGAAGCAGCATCTCATCATTCATTAACCAAACTACCCAGTTATTATTATATAGGGATATAGGTACGTTTGTGAACAAGGATAGTGTAATATTTGTATGCAGGTGAAGCGTGGGCCCCCCCAAAGTCAATATTACTGGTGGGCCTTTGGTACCCCTGTTCGACACTGTTTGTGTCTCTAACATGTTTGTTTCATGTTCCACTAAAATGTCGCAAAATTTGAGCACAAATTTCAGACCTACATAAAATCACACAAGAGGAGACTGATGTGCATTTGTGCAAACATTTTAATCAGTTCATAACATTTGGAAACAACAAATCCGCCCACAGTGATGAGCATAAGAAGAAACAAACAGGTGAATACATATTAAATAGACATTCCGAAAGTGCAAATTAAATGAAGAATAAGGTACAAATATAAAAAATGGGAAAAAGCAAAAAGCTCTAGAAGAAAAAGGCACAAATTCAATCATGACTGAGCGTTGTGTGCAATTTGCTACAGAGTTACGTTAGAGACTGTCCATCTTTCTAATGTATCCAAAGGGCCAATTTTCTCACCATATTGAATGCTTCTTTCTAGTTGTAAATAATGACAGAAAATGTATCAACCTCCAATCTCGGCTGTCTACTTTTTATTATCTTTAATGGGAAATTAATGACTTTTTTTCCATCTGTGTTTTAAATAAGAGAGAAAAAAACTTTTATCATCTGTGACAGATACTAACTACTAATCAAATAAGCAAGTATGATTGGGACACTGTGTGAAGCGTCAGAGATGCCCTGTGGGTGATACTGATCCTCCGGTAAAGCTCATATGTGTGGGTATTGAGCATATGATGGCTGGCTTTTGACAGATATGTCATATAAAAGGAGTATAATTAGACAAAGAATATAGGCCGGTGGCCATCTGACAGACACCTTCGGAAACTCAATACTGTAAATGAATTTAGGGCCCTCATTATGAAGGGTATGAAGTGACTACATTTATATTCCTTGCAGTATAATATACAGGAGTATATGGAATTACCATATGTATTCTATATTTTACTTTATTATTGGGTGTTTTTTATTTTTTACTATAGATAAAACTGACCTATATGCTCTTTTATAAATGTGAAATGAATTGGATTTATGTTTTCTCCTTTCCAATCTGTTGTCTTTACTAAGCTGCGGAATGTGTCATCCATCACAAGTTTTTCTATTTGTCTTAGTGGACAGTGCGCATCTCTCCGTACAGTGGAGCTAATGTGCCATTATTATGAGTAACAGTCTGTTTTCGGCTCTGCGATGTCCCACGGTTATATGAGATTGCTCACACCTAGAATAATCTTTCCCTCTCCTTGGTGGCCAGTGACTTTTTTTACACAGGGTTTTGATTACAGTGATAAAGCGATAGAGGCACCGTTTGCTAGTGAGAAATGTTGCATCCTCTAGTAAGGAGATGAAATCAATATGTGAAGATGTCGTAATTTGTTGTAAAAGAATATTTTGTGGATAATACTATGTAGGAGTGTATGAACTAACAGCATCCATTCCTTTAAAGGGTTATTCCCATTTTCATCATTGGGCTTAATTGGATAGTGCTTTTGAAAATAAGTATTTTCAATAATTCATCCTCCCTCCTCCGATAATTAAAGTTTTCATGTTTTATTTATTTTTTTATTTATGGTTTATTAGCAATAGTGGCCGAACATGTGCAGTGCTTACAAGCTCTTTCCAATAGAGCTTGTAAGTTTTGCTCTGAAGTCGACTGGCATTGCTGAAGCCCACTGTTATTTCCTGATCCCACCCAGCCTCAGTGCCGCTGCGCTCTTCGGATGCTGCTATATGAGACAGCTTTGCCCAGCTTCATTGCCACTGTGCTCCTCCAACACTGTTATAGGAGGCAGCTTTCCTAGGCTCAGTGCCGCTGCGCTCCTCCAATGCTGCTATATCAGACAGATTTACCTAGTGTCAGTGCCACTGCACTCCTCTAATGCTGCTATATGACATTGCTTTACCTAGCGTCGGTGCCACTGCACTCCTCTGATGCTGCTATATGACATTGCTTTACCTAGTGTCGGCGCAACCATATGTGTCACGGATGTGTCAGAGGCTGCAGACCGTTGCATTGCATCTTTCTTCAGAAGGTCTCGGTTGTTTGCTTTGCAGACTAGTGGCCACCTTCCCCCTGTGCTAATGACCACACCCGGACCTGGGTGTTTATAACTCCCTACTTCCTGTTGGGAGGTGCGGGTGTTATTTCCTTTCCTCCATTGTGAAGGCTTGGAGCTACAACAGTTGGTTTACTTTCTTTCTGGTGTTGGGAGGACGTCTGATGTTTTCTCTGAGTCTGCTCAAAGATAAGTGCTACTCCCTGTTTGTCTATCCTAGTTGTCTGTAGTGTAGAGGGGATTGACTAGCATTCATCCTGTCTTTCCCTATGCAGGACTTACCACTAGGGTCTAGCAGTGCGTAGGTATCCTGCTCAGCGATAGGTGCGGAACCTATTTAGCGTCTTAGGGCAGACAGGGTGACCTTAGTTCTGCCTAGGGGTCTCCACTCCCTGTTTCCCTAGCGTTAATCTCCTCCCCTTCCCCTTATCCTTTTGTGTTGCACTTAGTTTGTCTTACACCTTGCGTGACATTAACACCCACCATTCATGTTTGTAAAAAAAAAAACCTGACACGTGTTTTTTTTTTTTTTTTTGGTGTGTGTTTTCTGTGTGGGTTTTTTTTTTCCTTTTGCTGGGTTCATGGATCCTGTTGCTGTGCTGGCAGAGCAGCTGCAGAGGTTGGCACTGGAGGTGACTGGCCTTCGTTCTGAGGTTCAGCAGCAACAGCAGCGGCTGCAGGCTCCTATTGTTGGGGACGATGCAGGTAGGCGGGTCCAGCTTGGACCACCCAAAATTGCCCTCCCGGACAGGTTTGTCCGGGAAATACACATTTTTATAGGTATGCGTATTCCCTCCAGAAACTAGCGTTTTGCAAGCGTAATTAGCTTGCAGAATGCTAGCGTTTTCCAAGCGATCTGTAGCATCGCTTGGAAAACTGATTGACAGGTTGGTCACACGAGTCAAACAAGTGTTTGACAAGTGTGAGCAACTTTTTACTATTGATGCTACCTATGCCGCATCAAAAGTAAAAAGATCTAATGTCAAAAATAAAAAAAAATAAAAAATCGTGATATTCTCACCTTCCGGCGGCCCTCGCAGCCTTCTCGCCTCTCAGCGATGCTCCCGGCCAATACGGTTCCCAAGGATGCATAGTGACAATGACCCCAGATGACGAAGCATCACGCGAGACCGCTACGTCATCTGGGGTCATTGTCGCTAAGGACGCCTGGGAACGGGATTGGCCGGGAGATTCGCTGAGAGACGGGAAGGCTGCGGGGGCCGCCGGAAGGTGAGAATATCTCTATTTTTTATTTTAATTATTATTTTAACAGGGATATGGTACCCAGGGCCTGGAGGAGAGTCTCCTCTCCGCGGAAAAACACACAGCATGTGCACAGCAATGCGGAATCCCATAGAATATAATGAGTTGCGTTGGTTAAGCGTTTTTGCCGCGTTTTCGCCTGCAAAAACGCTAACAATCCGCAATGTGTGCACATAACCTTAAACTGAGTCCTTATTCATCTGGAGATGAGGAGAAATGAGTAGGAATTGTTATTTCACTGTTGCTGGGGAACCTCAGTCCTGGGGTTTTTCTCTACCACAGGATTCTATGTGTCTGCAGTCTGTGGAAGAGTTTTTCAGGGCCCTAGCCCTTATCTATCATGATCCTGACCGTATTTCCTTGGCTGAATCCAGTCTGCGTTGAGTAGAGACGTATAGCTCTGAATTCCGCAGGTGGTCAACTGACATCAAATGGAATGACCCGGCTCTCAGAAGCCAATTCCTTCAGCTCCTCACTGAAAGATTAAAGGATGCATAAGCAGTTTATGAAGCTCCTGTGTCACTGGAGTCTGCCATGTCCTTGGCTATTCAGGTGGATAGACGCCTGAGGGACAGATGGGTAAGACCACCTGCTTCTGGGTCCTCTTTTCGGGACAAGATCCCGCTGTTGGAGGAAAGTTCCGGGGGTCAACCTATACCTGCGGAGTTAGAGGAACCTACGCAGTTGGGAGGTGCATTTACATTGCATGTTTTCCCCAACATTTTCAAGAAAAAGGGTTTATGTTTTTTTTGTTGGAAGAAGGGACATTTTATTGGTACATGTCCTGCAATCCCAATGCAAAAAGAGACTCGAGAACTTGATAATCAAGGGGTGTGTTCGTCTTCAACCTGCAATTCTCATTTTGTCCTGACAGCAGAGGTGTTGCTGGAGAGCAGGTCTCAAAAAATTTTTTGTGTTTGTAGACAGTCGAGCTGGAGTCAGAATGGTGGATTCTGAGTTTGCTAGAACTCATGGTTTTGTCTGTTCTAACTTGGCTAAACCTATTCCTATTTGCACCATCAACTCAGCACCACTTGCACCGAGAACACTGACACAAATTGTTCATAACATAAGACTGAAGGTGGTGTCTTTTCATTATGAAGTAATCCCTTGTTATGTCCTGAAGGGTCTCCTCACTCCAATGGTTCTGTGTTTGCCCTTGTTGGAGAAGCATAATCCAACTGTGGATTGACAATCCAGAGAGATTGTAAAGTGGGGAGATTACTGTCATGGTAACTGCCTAAACGTTTCCCCTTCTGCTGTATCTACAGGGACCTTACCAACATTTTTGTCTGACTTTGAGAACCCTGCCCCAATTTTGCAGAAGGCGGTAGGCACCTCGGCTTACCCTGACCTGAAGGGTGAGGTGTGGGAGGCTCAGGGGGACGCCCCTGCCTCCTGCCCTTCAGGGAGGTTATTTGTGCTGTCTAAATTGCGCCGCAATGTAGCTAGAGAATTTCATAACTCTGTACTTGCTGGCCACCCAGGTAGTAAGGCAACCGCGAACCTCCATTCTCGTCATTTTTGGTGGCCCGGGTTGCATCGGGATGTGGATGAACAAGTGTCTACCTGCAATATTTGCACACGTTCTAAACTACCTCATTCCCATCCATCTGGTCCTGTTGTGCCACTACCTGCTCCTAACAAGGGTCAGGGGAGACAGGTATAAACGTATGACTGTCAGTAAATGCATGCCAGGTCCAGACCTGAATGTGAATGACTTTGTGTGGTTGTCTGCCAGCAATTTCAGGTTGAAGGTTCCTTCCTGGAAGTTGGGACTTAGATCCATTGGTCCCTATAAGATATCCGCCGTCATTGGTCCAGCAGCGTTTTGTCTTGAGCTACCTCAGGCTCTTAAGGTCTGCAACGTTTTTCACAGGTCTTTGCTCAAGTGATATGTGGAATCCCTCGAGCCCTCACCCCTATCGCCTCCCCCAATTATGGTTGATAGAAACCTAGAGTTTCAAATTTCGAGGATTGTAGATTCTCGCCTCTGACGTCGTTCCCTACAATACTTGGTGCATTGGTGGGGTTATGGTCCAGAGGAAAGGATGTGGGTCTCTGCATCAGAGGTGAACATCGCCAGGCTCGTTTTTTTATTCCACACCACTTATCCTGAGAAACCTGGTCTTCTGTGTCCGGAGGCCACTCGTAGAAGGGGGGTACTGTCACGGATATGTCAGGCTGCAGACCGTTGCACTGCATCTCTCTTCAGAAAGGGTGACCTTAGTTCTGCATAGGGGTCTCTACTCCCTGCTTCCCTAGCGTTGAGCACCTCTTCCCCTAAGCCCTTTGTGTTGCATGTAGTCTGTCTTACACGTTGCGTGGCATTATGAGATGGTTATGCCTAGCGTCAGTGCCACTGCACTCCTCCGACGCTGACATATGAGATGGCTATGCCTTGCTTCAGTGCCACTGCACTCCTCCAATGCTGCCATACGAGATGGCTATGCCTAGCATCAGTGCCACTTCTTTCCTCCGACGCTGCCATATGAGATGTCAATGCCTTGCTTCAGTGCCACTGCTTTCCTCCGATGCTGCCATACGAGATGGCAATGCCTAGCATCAGTGCCACTGCATTCCTTCGACGCTGCCATATGAGATGGCTGTGCCTTGCTTTAGTGCTACTGCACTCTTCCGACACTGACATATGAGATGGCTATGCCTAGCATCAGTGCCACTGCACTCCTCCGACGCTGCCATATGAGATGGCTATGCCTTGCTTCAGTGCCACTGCACTCCTCCAACGCTGCCATACGAGATGGCTATGCCTAGCATCAGTGCTACTGCACTCCTCCAATGCTGACATATGAAGATGGCTGTGCCTTGCTTCAGTGCTACTGCACTCTTCCGACACTGACATATGAGATGGCTTTGCCTAGCATCAGTGCCACTGCACTCCTCCGACGTTGCCATATGAGATGGTAATGCCTAGCATCAGTGCCACTGCTTTCCTCCGATGCTGCCATATGAGATGGTAATGCCTAGCATCAGTGCCACTACGCTTCTCCAACCCTGCAAAAGTAACAACACACAGCACACAGCTTTTGCCAGCAGTTAGGAGAATGATATTGTATCATATGGACAGATTTACTATTCAAATTCTTTCACGCAAAAGACTGATCACTGACTGACTGATATTGTATTTTTTAAAAATCATCCATTTTCTGAACTCTGAGGGAAATTTGGCCAGCTAATGTAATTTAAAGGATGACTGAAGTTATAAAAGGGATGAGATTTCTTTCTCCCCACTTCATGTGGCATTCTAGAAAGCACCTGTTTTCTCTTATCCTCCCAACAAGGTATAGACTTTGCTGTAGAAAGATTTCCAGGTTGTGATCCTCAAATACTCTCCAATTCATGGTACCTATAAAGCAGCATTGGAACATCAAGCAAAAGTTGGTAGGCAGATGAGGAGTCAATCTATAAAAGGGAAGGTAGATGTAGAAAACAGAATCATGCATCAAAACAAAAGAAAAAAACGGACCAAGGGCAAAAACAGGGCAATTCTTGTATCACAGCAGTCCAACTGGCAATCCAAACCACTATGGAAAAGTCTGTAGTGATGATTCCTGACCACGGTTCTCTGGAAGTCAATCAGGAGTTTCCCAGAAAACAGGAGCACTACCGCTTGCTTATATTTTACAGATGGCCAATTGGTTCAGCCTCCATCTAAGCTGGAATATAGTGCTGGACTAGAGTTACTGGATGCTTATCTCCCCCCTACATATTACAGTGGCGGATCCCCTGACCAATTTCCCATTCGCAGAGAACTCTGTCTTCCATTTGTACTATAACCTTAGGAAACATCGGTGTTCAGTAGGCTGACGACCGAGTCCTACTGATAAGTATGGACCCTGATCCCTTTTAAATATCCTCCCAGATGGTGACACAGTGTAATAGGGAATTGTATCCATTATACATATGTCCTACCATTATAAAGTGTAGCACTTTAATACACTTGGATGGATAATTCCTATTTGGGAGGGATTTGGGTAAGGCTGGGTTCACATTGCGTTAGGTGCCATCCTAACGCATGTCAAATTCGGCATGCATTAGCGATGATGCGTTACTTTGTGACGCACCCTCGAACGCGGTCTACAGCGTTTTGGGGTGCGTTAGGTCTAACGCACAGCGAACGGACGCGTTCGCTGTGCATAGACCTATTTGGGTAACTCATGGTAACAAAATGCTACCATGCGTTAGCACATACGTTAGCGCTAGGGGTTATAAAGATGTCAAAAATGACATCAGCGTTAGCACATCCGTTTAACGGATCCGTTAAACGGATGCCCCTAACGCAATGTGAACCTAGCCTAACTGGTATATAATAACAATCATCATCTGCTATTTGGAAAAGGAGAAGTTCAAACAGAGCTTCTCACGGATCGCTAAAGAAAGGGACATCTGCATCTCAAGAATTTCTGAAATTTTTCTTGAAATATCCTTTGTGTAGTAAATTTCATTTGGTGCCTTGTTCAGAAATAATCCCTTTTAGTAACCACATACATTTGGTATGAGAACATTTGTACTTTTGTTATACTTTTACCCTATCACAACTTCGCCATTCTAATTGTTATGTTATATTTTTGGCACGTTATGACAATTTGCGCCATTTTGCACTCCAGAGAAAAGGTAACCTTCAGACAGATTGCGTTTTGCGCAGCCTATTTTCATCTGTGTAATATAAAAGCCCAATGTTCGACTAATTTGCTCTAGAACAACACTTTACAGGCAATCTGCCATTTCGCTAACACCTGCTCTTTGGATTTCTTATTATTCCTCCACGCTTTATTTGAGAAACCCCATAGTCAATAAATGCTAACAAATTCCAAACTACAGAAAGAAAATTAAGGTCTTCTAAAATCACAGAGAACGTCGCCATGAAAAACGTACATAAAAGTTAATAGCAGCCTGAGTCTTTTCAAAATCCAGTCGAAACTAAGAATTAAACTGTGGGTTCACCTTTGGCTGACTTACAAAACATACAAGTAATCACTATCTATGTAATGGTCAATTAAACGGAGCGTATAATTAGATAATTACACCCAATTTATCGCTACATTTTAAATATTTTTGGTGGTAATTACCGTATATTATTGTCCACATGAAAATAAAACATTGAACTATTCCAGTTTTCATACTTGCAACTAGAACGCACAAAACAGCTGCCAATTTATTTTTTCTTTTTTCTGTCCCTGACAAGCTTTGCTGTTTTGACTGGCCAGAATTAGCAGAGCCATCTCGTCGTCATTAGTAGCCATATCCATGTTACTGCTAGAAGTCTGTATAATACACACACGGATTAGGCTCTGTATGGATTTCCCCTGTCACTACTCAGCCTCTGGGGAGGGGATCTGTACAAAATCACTTTCCTGAGACTTTAATAATCTATAATATATCTCCGTCAACTTCTGTTCATCGAAATTCCAATAAAACATTCACATTGTGCTGTATCATCTATGCAAGAAATATAGAAAGGAAATGTAGCCACCCAGGGAAAGTTTTTAAAAATAAAAGACTAGATGGTATATTTAAAGACTTACATCTAAACCTAGAATATTTAGAATTTATCTAATTTTCCATCTGTTCATTACATATACGGCAGACTCTCAGCAATCACTCACATCTCAGGAGGTAGAATCTCTGAGCTCACGCACCGTGTGCTGTATGGGCTCATTAGAAAGTCTGTACACCCATACAGCCCTCTGTGTACCGGCTCAGTGCTTCTCTATAGCAGGAGATGAGCAATTCTTCCTTCCTGGACAGCGCACAATGGGATTTTTGAGCAATAGGTAATAAGGACCCATATGCCACCAATCTATCACAAAAGATGGACATTTTGAAAAAAAGAACAAAAGATAGGTATACGTTCATGAAAATAAAGGTAAAGAAAGTCTGTCACCCCAAAATCCATTTTAAATAGGCATATTCTTGTAGGGAGCCTAGCTCCTATAAAAACCATACTAGCACTGTACCTGGTACTGTGTCTGAAAAAATAACTTTTAGTTCATATGGAAATAATGGGGCAAGGGTGAACCTTCCTGTGGTCAAGAGTTGGCTGCACTGTGACGCCACTTCAGTTGCGCATTCCCCCGCGTCTAATTGCCAGTACTCACTTTCCAGAGCGAGTATTGTCTGAATGCTGACGGCCTGTATGCACATGTGTACTGACATTGCCTGTCCCTGTGACGGGGCTCGTCCTTCTCCATGTGCTGATGACACTCCCTACTCTACTAAACTTTCAGAGAGTTTTCTGAAGCTGCTCCCTACACTTCTGGGTGTAATAGTGTAGGAAGCGGCATCAGCAGAAAGAAGACAGGGAAGAACGCGCCCCCATCACAGTGTGCGCAGCTGGGGACAGGCGATGTCGGTACACATGTGCACGCACCGGTGGCACTCAGACAGTTCTCGCTCTGGGAAATGAGTGCTGTCAATTAGATGCAGGGGGAAGACCCCCAATATGCAAATGAGTACTGTCAATTAGACCCTGGGGAAGACCCCCAATATGCAAATGAGTACTGTCAATTAGACGCTGGGGAAGACCCCCGATATGCAAATGAGTACTGTCAATTAGACGCTGGGGAAGACCCCCGATATGCAAATAAGTACTGTCAATTAGACGCAGGGGAAGGCCCCCAATATGCAAATGAGTACTGTCAATTAGACACGGGGAAAGCCCCCGATATGCAAATGAGTACTGTCAATTAGACGCTGGGGAAGACCCCCGATATGCAAATGAGTACTGTCAATTAGACACGGGGGAAGGCCCCCGATATGCAAATGAGTACTGTCAACTAGACGCAGGGAAGGCCCCCGATATGCAAATGAGTACTGTCAATTAGACGCAAGGGAAGGCCCCTGATATGCAAATGATGCGGTACTGATATGGATTTTCAAGGTAAGTACACAAGCCCCATCAGGTCTAAGCTATTAATGTATGTAGTTTGTACTATGAAATCTGGCTATTATTACTTAGTACAGATGCTTTTCTACTCCAAATATTAATTACAGTTGTGTTTTATTCCACTTTGTATCTCATGTAATAACTAATTCTGCCCACTCACCATCTGCTGTAACTTTTTTTGTTTCTTGTAGCGGGTGTCATGTTTTTCCCAGAGCGAATAACTGAAGATGGCTTTGAGGTGCACTTTGGCGTAAATTATTTAGGTCATTTCTTACTGACAAACCTCCTCCTGGACACTTTGCGGAAGTCTGGTACAAGTGATTTCAATGCTCGGATCGTCACCGTTTCTTCGGCCACCCACTTTAATGGGCAGGTGGACTTTCAGGCTCTACAGAGCAGGTAAAATATAGGAAAGAATTACATGTAACCAAAATGAATTACGTTACACAATACAGTGACTACTGAAAATGAGCCTTTATGTCATCGTGAATGAGATAAAAAGCTACTACACCTGTGCAGATGCAGCAAGACTCCTGTGGGGAGCGCCACTGAGCACCGTCATGTTATCATGTTCTAAATTCGGCTCATAGGCCCATGTTTATCATTGTACTAGCTGTAGTACCCGGCTTCGCCCGGGTTAATTAATAACTGCTGTTAGCTGTAACAAAATAGACTGTTAACAAAAATTTATTCTGCACATAAAAATCACACACCAAAACCTGCGGGGGTTAAAATTTCCATTCAACACATAGCCTATGATGCTCCTGGGGTTGAGATGTGCGGGCATGCAAAATTTCATGCCCGTAAGTACAACGGTGCAGATTCCTATCCCGGGCCAAAATTATTTGCCGATTTGGAATGCGCGGGGTTAAAATTTCGACTCAAAACCTAGCCTATGACGCTCCCAGGGTCGAGACGTGCGGGTGTGCAAAATTTCATGCCCGTAAATGCAGATTCCTATGCCGGACATACACACAAGCATTCAGCTTTCTCCCCATTATGTAGATAGGGCAAAATTGTTTGGCGATTTGGAACGTGCGGGGGTTAAAATTTCCATTCAACACATAGCCTATGATGCTCCTGGGGTTGAGATGTGCGGGCATGCAAAATTTCATGCCCGTAAGTACAACGGTGCAGATTCCTATCCCGGGCCAAAATTATTTGCCGATTTGGAATGCGCGGGGTTAAAATTTTGACTCAAAACCTAGCCTATGACGCTCCCGGGTCAAGACGTGCGAGTGTGCAAAATTTCATGCCCGTAAATGCAGATTCCTATGCCGGACATACACACAAGCATTCAGCTTTCTCCCCATTATGTAGATAGGGCCAAAATTGTTTGGCGATTTGGAACGTGCGGGGTTAAAATTTCCATTCAACACATAGCCTATGAGCTCCTGGGGTTGAGATGTGCGGGCATGCAAAATTTCATGCCCGTAAGTACAACGGTGCAGATTCCTATCCCGGGCCAAAATTATTTGCCGATTTGGAATGCGCGGGGTTAAATTTCGACTCAAAACCTAGCCTATGACGCTCCAGGGTCGAGACGTGCGGGTGTGCAAAATTTCATGCCCGTAAATGCAGATTCCTATGCCGGACATACACACAAGCATTCAGCTTTCTCCCCATTATGTAGATAGGGCCAAAATTGTTTGGCGATTTGGAACGCGCGGGGTTAAAATTTCGATTCAAAACATAGCCTAGGACGCTTTCGGGGTCGAGAAGTGCGGGCGTGCAAAATTTCATGCCCGTAAGTGCGACGGTGCGGATTCCAATCCCGGACAAACATACCCAAATACATACACACATACATACATTCAGCTTTATATATTAGATTTGCTCCTACTTTTTAGGCACATTTTTCTGTAGTTTCTAATATTTTTCAGTCTTTCATGTGACATATTTATTAACCATTTGTGCTAGAATATATTGAATTTCAAGTCATGCACTTGAAAAAGTGGATTGAAATGTGGCCATGGCTTACTGCTCAGCCAGGATAAAGTCTCAACATTGAATTAAAGACCATTTTTTCTTATCTAAGTAATGAAAAAAATAAATTGTGTTGCCATTTTCCAAGACCGATGACGTTCTCATTTTTCCATCCATGGAGCTGTGAGGGCTTCTTTTATTGTGTTAAAACCTGAGGGTTTCATAAATACAGCATTTTCATTGCTTTTTATTGCTTTTTGGAGGGGAGTTGTAGTGACTGAAAAACCACCAATCGGAGGTGTTTCTGTTTTTTTTTTCCTCTATACAGCATTTACCAATCAGGTGAATTAATTTGATGTATTGATAGATCAGACTTTTACGTACACAGTGATATTGTACATGGTCCATAGACCTGAATCTGACATATAGCTGTTATCTCAAAATGACTGTTCATACCAAGCACATGCGCCTGGTGCACCCTTGGTGTGGCCGAGCAGTTCAGTGCACCTTCCCACCTACTTGTTTTCCATCTATTTCTGCTCTCCTCTTCTTTGAGCGACAGCTCTTGCTTTAGAGACACCAGTGGTGGGTGGAAAGATAGATGAAAAACAAACAAAACCAAGTATACAAGCTCAGTGTACCCTTGGCGTGGCCAGACATCGAAGTACAGCTTTACACCTGTTTGTTTTCCATCTTTCTCTGCCATTTTCTGGCTCTATAAGCCAGAGCTATCAATCCGAGAAGAGAGCGGGAAGAGATAAATGGTAAACAATCGGGTGGGAAGGTACACTTCTATGCTTGGCCCTGCTAAGGGTGCACTGAGTGCTCGTGCTTGGTTTGAACAGTCATTCTGTGCTGACAGACTCCTTTTAACAAGTAGATGTGAATGTGTTCTGCACACAGCAATATGTATAGCACCTGACTGCATTTCAACAGTGATTAGTTCATCTCCTCTCTTTTGTTAGCTCACCATGATCTCTATCCAAGCAACAAAAATATCCATCCACAAGATACTTACAGCGCCACTCCAGCATTTTTTTTTATTACAACGTTAGAGTGGTGCAGCTAATCTAAGTTCCAAGCCAGTAGTCTCCTACTTACCGGCCGCCACCTGTTATGATTTGGTAGCTGAGGAGAGCAGGCAAAAAAGGAAATACACCAGAGCAGTTGGAAACTATGAGATTGCAGTACCCTGACTAACCACCACAACTAGAGGCAGCCGTGGAGCGTTCCTACGTTGGTCCTAGACGCCTCGTCACAGCCTGAGAAACTAACTACACCTAAAGATAGAAAGAGGAAAGCTATCTGCCCCGTAGCAGATCCCCAAAGAACATAGAAAGCCCCCAAACATGTAATGGTGGTTAGACAAGAAGAAATACTGACACAGACAGAAAATAGTATAAGCAAACGTTGGGGCCCAAACTTACTAAATAGAAAAGGATAGGAAGGGCACTTACTGCAATCCCAAAAAACCCTGAAAAGCACCAACTCCACTAATTTCAAAAACACCTGAGATCACACGACCTCAACCACCTAAATTAGTTCTCTGGTGTAACCAAAAACAAAACAGCAGCCACTGAAAAAACTGGAAAAAGCAAATGTACAAACATCAGTGGCTGAACTGAACTGAGAGGGCAAAAGCCCCCAGAGGGGACCCTGAAGGCCCCCACAGAAGTGCAGGACAAAATGCAAAAATCAAGCACAAAAACAAAAGAAGAAAATGTCTTATCTGTTAGCAGGAGATTCAGACACGACACAGCAGGCTACCAAGGAAACAGGAATCAAGGATTGAGACCAGAACAATTGATCACCGGCAACCCTGATGGGAAGGCGACTCCCTTATATAAGACCAGTCAGTAACACCTGATTCCCAATCCTCACAATCTTCACTGGACAGTCCAGTACCGTTTGTAACCACCAGAGGGAGCTTCTGCTCAGAACTCATTTCCAGCCTATTCACAACAGTACCCCCCCCCTTGAGGAGGGGTCACCGAACCCTCATTTGAGCAACCAGGTCGGTCAGGATGAGTTCTATGATACGCACGGATGAGCCTCCTAGCATGGATGTCCGAAGCAAACACCCAAGAATTGTCTTCCTGACCATAACCTCTCCATTTAACCAAATACTGGAGTTTTCGTCTAGAAAAACGAGAATTCAATATTTTCTCAACCACATACTCCAGATTGCCCTCAACCAAAACAGGGTCAGGAGGCACAGTAGTAGGAACCACTGGCTCAACAAACCTCTTCAACAAGGACTTGTGGAACACGTTATGGATCTTAAATGTCCCTGGAAGAAGCAAACGAAAAGAAACAGGATTAAGAATCTCCATGATCTTATAAGGTCCAATGAACCTAGGCTTAAATTTAGGAGATGCCACTCTCATAGGAATATTTCTTGAGGACAACCAGACCAAGTCCCCCACTTTAAACCGAGGACCATCAGTCCTATGCCGGTTAGTAAACCGCTGGGCCCTCTCCTGAGAGAGGGACAACCTCTCCACTACCTGGTCCCAAATCTGTTGCATACGCTCCACAACAGAGTCAACACCTGGACAGACAGAAGCCTCCGTCTGTCCTGAAGAAAATCGAGGATGAAACCCAGAATTACAGAAAAATGGAGACATCAAAGTGGCAGAGCTAGCCCTATTATTAAGAGCAAACTCAGCCAAAGGCAAAAAAGAGACCCAGTCATCCTGATCAGCAGACACAAAGCATCTTCGATAAGTCTCCAATGTCTGGTTTGTTCTTCAGTTTGACCATTGGTCTGAGGATGAAACGCCGAGGAGAAAGACAATTGAACACCAATTTTAGAACAAAAGGTCCTCCAAAATCTGGAAACAAACTGGACTCCTCTGTCAGACACAATGTTCTCAGGAATGCCGTGTAAACGAACCACGTGCTGAAGGAACAAAGGCACCAATTCAGAGGAGGAAGGCAACTTAGGTAATGGCACAAGATGTATCATCTTGGAAAACCTATCGCAAATCACCCAGATGATGGTCATTCTCTGAGAAACAGGGAGGTCGAAAATGAAATCCATAGAGATATGGGTCCATGGTCTCTTGGGCACAGGTAATGGCATCAACAAACCACTAGAACGAGAGCAAGGTTTCGAGCGAGAGCAAGTCCCGCAGGACTGCACAAACTCCCTGACATCACGAGACAAGGTAGACCACCAAAAGGACCGACTAACCAAGTCTCTGGTACCAAAAATTCCGGGATGACCGGCCAACGCGGAACAATGAATCTCAGACATTACACTCTTTTTCCACTGGTCCGGGACAAACAATTTCCCAACAGGGCAGCGCTCGGGCTTATCCTCCTGACACCCCTCCAGAGCCAGTCTCAAATTGGGCAAGATGGCGGAAAGAACTACACCCTCTTTCAAAATAACAGAAGGATCAGATAACTCAGGAGAGTCCGCCAGGAAACTCCTCGAGAGGGCATCCGCCTTAACATTTTTAGTGCCAGGAAGAAATGAAACCACAAAATTAAAACGTGTGAAAAACAAGGCCCACCTGGCCTGTCTAGGATTAAGTCGCTTGGCAGATTCCAGATAAACTAAATTCTTATGGTCCGTAAGGACCACCACCTGATGTTTGGCTCCCTCCAGCCAATGTCTCCACTCTTCAAAAGCCCACTTCATGGCTAATAACTCCCGATTACCCACGTCATAATTACGTTCAGTGGGAAAAAATTTTCGAGAGAAAAAGGCACAAGGGTTACTTTTAGAGGTCTCTGGATCTCTTTGGGACAAAACGGCACCTGCCCCAATTTCAGAGGCATCAACCTCCACCTGAAATGGCAGAGAAACATCAGGCTGTCGTAGAACAGGAGCAGAAGTGAATCTCTTCTTAAGTTCCTGAAATGCTGAGACTGCCTCAGGAGGCCAATTCACCACATCAGAACCCTTCTTGGTCAAATCAGTTAATGGTTTAACAATAACAGAGAAATTACCAATAAATTTACGATAAAAATTGGCAAAACCCAAGAATCTTTGAAGAGCCTTTAATGAAGTAGGTTGGACCCAATCACAGATGGCCTGAACTTTGACCGGGTCCATTTCAATAACAGATGGGGACAAAATGAATCCCAGAAATGAGATCCTCTGAACGCCAAAAAGACACTTTGATCCCTTCACATACAGAGCATTCTCTCTCAAAATCTGGAACACAGTCCGAACATGTTTTACATGAGAGTCCCAGTCATTGGAAAAAATCAAGATATCATCCAAATAAACAATCAGAAATTTATCCACAAAATCCCTGAAAATGTCATTCATGAAGGACTGGAAGACAGAAGGAGCATTAGTGAGCCCAAAGGGCATCACAAGGTACTCAAAATGCCCTTCAGGGGTATTAAATGCCGTCTTCCATTCATCCCCGTGCTTAATGCGAATAAGGTTATATGCCCCCCTGAGGTCAAGCTTGGTAAACCAAGTAGCGTTTTTCACCCTGGAAAACAGATCAGAGATCAAGGGTAAAGGATATTGATATTTCACAGTAATATTGTTCAAGAGACGATAATCAATACACGGCCTTAATGAACCATCCTTTTTGGCCACAAAGAAAAAACCGGCACCTAAGGGTGAAGAGGATGGTCTGATATGACCCTTCTCCAATGACTCCTTGATATAAGACCGCATAGCGTCATGTTCAGGTACAGACAAGTTAAAAAGGCGACCTTTAGGGAATTTACTACCAGGCACTAATTCAATAGCGCAGTCATAGCTCCTATGGGGAGGTAAGGATGCAGATTTACTTTCGCTAAACACATCAGAAAAATCAATCAAAAAGTCAGGAACATCCTGAGCCTGGGGGAGGCAGAAAAAACAGGAGTGTTGGTATTAACACATTGGCAGCCCCAACTGGTAACAGACACAGATTTCCAATCCAAAACAGGATTATGAGACTGTAACCAAGGGAAACCCAGTACGATAATGTCATGCAGATAATAATAATAATAATCTTTATTTTTATATAGCGCTAACATATTCCGCAGCGCTTTACAGTTTGCACACATTATCGTCGCTGTCCCCGATGGGGCTCACAATCTAGATTTCCTATCTGTATGTTTTTGGAATTTGGGAGGAAACCGGAGTACCCGGAGGAAACCCACGCAAACACGGGGAGAACATACAAACTCCTTGCAGATGTTGTCCTAGGTGGGATTCGAACCCAGGACTCCAGCGCTGCAAGGCTGTAGTGCAGAACCAAAAATTTGCAACTCTCCTGAGGATCAGGTTCTACCCTCATTATCACCTGAGTAGAGAACTGAGGTTTATTCTCAGCCAAAGGGGTAGAATCGATCCCCAGTAGGGGAATAGACTTCCGTAGGGGTATCAAGGGAAACACACAACGTTTAGCAAAATCAAAATCCATCAGGTTAATAGCTGCTCCAGAATCAACAAAAGCCTGAGCAGAAAATGAGGACAGAGAGCATATCAGGGTAACAGTTAATAAAACTTAGTCTGAACACTACCCAAGACAACTGAGCGTGCAAAACGTCTTCCCCGCTTAGGGCAGACTGAAATAGCATGCGAGGCATCACCACAGTAGAAACATAACCCATTGCGCTTTCGAAATTCATGACACTGTGCCCCAGAAACCACTCTATCACACTGCATGGATTCAGAAGCAGGTTCACAAGGCAACATTATTCCACGCATATCTTTCCGCTCACGCAAACGTCTGTCAATTTGAATCGCTAATGACATAGAATCATTGAGACCAGAGGTAACAGGGAATCCCACCATAACATCCTTTACATTATCTGACAGTCCCTTCCGAAAAAGAGCTGCCAAAGCGTCGTCATTCCATTTGGTCAGGACTGCCCACCTACGGAATCTCTGACAGTATAACTCAGCGTCCTCAAGCCCCTGACTTAATGCCAACAAAGTTTTTTCAGCTTGATCAGTGACATTAGGCTCATCGTACAATAACCCCAAAGCCTAAAAAAAATGCATCAACATCACTCAAAACAGGATCCCAGGTGTCAGGGAAAAAGCCCAATCCTGAGGGTCGCCGCGCAGGAGAGAGATGACAATTTGAACCTGCTGCGCTGCGTTCCCTGAGGACTTAGATTTTAAGGCAAAAAACAATTTACAGTTATTTTTGAAATTCAGAAACTTAGCTCGATCCCCTAAAAACAAATCTGGCATGGGAATCCTAGGTTCCACAACAGGCAACCTAGCAAGATAGGTAGCAATACTCCGAACCTCAGTGGCAAGCTGATCCACACGACCAGACAACTGTGCAAACTCCATTGAGAGAGGAAAAAAAAAAAAAAAGTCCTCCTCAGCACCCAGAGATACAGAGGGAAAAAAAAAATGCAACAAACAGAAAAAAAAAAATCTCTGACAACTTTTTTCTTTCCATAATATTTTTCCCTTCTGTGAGTACCATATAATTTTTAGTTTAGGCCGGTGATACTGTTATGATTTGGTAGCTGAGGAGAGCAGGCAAAAAAGGAAATACACCAGAGCAGTTGGAAACTATGAGATTGCAGTACCCTGACTAACCACCACAACTAGAGGCAGCCGTGGAGCGTTCCTACGTTGGTCCTAGACGCCTCGTCACAGCCTGAGAAACTAACTACACCTAAAGATAGAAATAGGAAAGCTATCTGCCCCGGAGCAGATCCCCAAAGAACATAGAAAGCCCCCAAACATGTAATGGCGGTTAGACAAGAAGAAATACTGACACAGACAGAAAATAGTATGAGCAAACGTTGGGGCCCAAACTTACTAAATAGAAAAGGATAGGAAGGGCACTTACTGCAATCCCAAAAAACCCTGAAAAGCACCAACTCCACTAATTTCAAAAACACCTGAGATCACACGACCTCAACCACCTAAATTAGTTCTCTGGTGTAACCAAAAACAAAACAGCAGCCACTGAAAAAAACTGGAAAAAGCAAATGTACAAACATCAGTGGCTGAACTGAACTGAGAGGGCAAAAGCCCCCAGAGGGGACCCTGAAGGCCCCCACAGATGTGCAGGACAAAATGCAAAAATCAAGCACAAAAACAAAAAGAAGAAAATGTCTTATCTGTTAGCAGGAGATTCAGACACGACACAGCAGGCTACCAAGGAAACAGGAATCAAGGATTGAGACCAGAACAATTGATCACCGGCAACCCTGATGGGAAGACGACTCCCTTATATAAGACCAGTCAGTAACACCTGATTCCCAATCCTCACAATCTTCACTGGACAGTCCAGTACCGTTTGTAACCACCAGAGGGAGCTTCTGCTCAGAACTCATTTCCAGCCTATTCACAACAGCCACTTCATCTGTTATCGTTGCCGCTCCGCTTGGTCTTCTGTAGGTTGTGACCTGCCAGATCGCACCAGTGTTTGCTGGGCTCGTTGGAAATCGCGGCTCAATGTAACCAGAAGGCAGAAGTAATGGTCACAAGCTCTCATTGAAAGTCTCTGAGAGCCACATTCTGGTTCTCATTGACTTACATTGAAAGCTTATGGCTGTTACCTCTGGCTTCTGGTCAAGCAGAAGTTTCAGTCACAATATGGCAGTGCTGGAACGGAGTGGTGCTGGGAGGTGCAGAAGACAACGGCTGGGGAGTATAACACTAGGGCACTTAGATTAGTTGCACCACTCCAGCACTGAAAAAAAAAAGACAAACACTGGAGTGGTGCTTAAAGGGATCAGTAGTATTTAACTATTTTCTCTTAGTAGAGAGTGTGTACGCCCAAAACTTCATATAAGAGAAGTTCTAGGGTTAGGGGGCAGCATTTTCAGTTATACTAAAGGTTCTGTGGACACTGGATATGGAATGAAAATAAACAGCATAGAGTCCTGAATTTGACTCCTAATATTTAATAGTTAATTTGATAAATATTTCTAATCTCTTGAGTGTCCAGGAAAAGGTGCGCTGAGCAGTTTGACTATGCTAAGGGTGCACCCTTGTGCCGGCACTTTGATAAAACAGTCTTAAATGGTAATGATGATTTACATGCAGAAAAATCTAACATTTCTTCTAAAGGAAGTAAGGCTCTGTACAGCCACATCAATGGAAATAGAAAAGGTTATGGATACAGGAATGTGGCAAGTCAAATTTAGAAAAAAAAAAACTGGAGAAATGGACCAAATTTTTCTCAAGGGTCACCCTAGTTGCATCCTTTTTATTTTCATCCGTATTTTCTTTCTGATATCTGTTACAGAAGTAGGTGCACTGCACTTTTTTTGTCTATAGGGTCTTAGTAATTAATAGTTAACGGATGAAACTCGTATGGAACACTGAAGTACAAAGTCTGTCTGGGCTTCATCCATCTAATTCTGATTCCTATAATCTTTAATGGCCCAATCTGATCTGCAAAACATATGAGAACAGGACATGATGACAGACATGGATCCATTTTTAAAAATGATGTGCGGATGGATCATTGAACCTCTACAGGTTAGTGTGCTGTCTGTGGGAAAAAACAACAGAACACAGAGTAGTCACAAGATTGTGTGAATACAGCCTCAAAGGAATGTTTTTATTGGAAAGTGACCTGTTTAAAAAAAAATTAATATATTTAAAAAAGAGATGTCACTTTTTTAACATTTCACAATCTATAACAATAATAAAAAATAGAAATCTTGCAATTTTCTCACTGGCCAGTGGGGCTTTTATTTACAATTTAATTTCCATAAATGAAACCAACCACATAATTTAAGTACATAGCCACAATGGCCAGATCCCAGCCCTATGTTTTATTTTGAAGCATATAATGAGCGTGTGCAAAGCTCATTGTGACAGGAGGGAAAGCAGGGTCAGCTGTCACATCACCTATTGTGGTTGGTGGATCCTGTGTTCTCATCTTACACAGCTGAGATCACAGGATCCACCAATCACAATAGGTGATGTCACAGCTGACCCTGCTTTCCCTCCCATCACAATCAGCTTTGCACATGCTCATTATATGCTTGGAAGTTACCTGCCATTGTAATCCAGCCTCTGATGACATGGAGCCTTAATAGGGTTGTCCACGTTTGAGAGCAAAGTGTGTAGTCACTCTATGTGACTACAGACTTATGAATGGTGACAGCATGCAGTGCACACTCTGTCACGGTTCACCGATATTGCAGTGTGAACCAGCGGTCACATGACTGCATTTATGCAGTCTTTATCACTTCATTGAGCTGAAGTATGTTGACTAGCTGTTACTTCTAATACTTGTATTCTAACCTATAGCAGCTAATAGAAACAATGATTTATAAAAAAAAATCAGTAAATCATGCTGCTCGTTATTTAGACCTTATACCTTAATCAATAGCTCCTCACACACAATGAGGCCCCCGTAAAGTATGAAGTCCCTACAACCCTCCCACACAAACAGTATGATGCCCCCAATCACCCCTCCACAGGATGATGCCCCCTCCACACAGTATGATGGACCCCACACACTCCCTTATACAGTTTGATGACCCCAAAGTACCCCTCACACACACAGTATGACGGCCCATACAACACCCACACAATATGATGCTCCCACAGTGCCCACACACAGTTTGATGGGTCCACAGACCATCACTCACAGTATACTGAGCAGAAAAAGCTCCCCCACACAGTATATTTGACCACACAGCTCCCCACACAGTATGATGGACCCTACAACCCCCCACAAACAGCTTGATAGCCTCCACAGTTCCTCACATAGTATGATAGTTTCACGGCCCTCCATATAGTATGATGAACCCCAAAGTTACCCACAGTATGATGGACCCCACACTTAGCATGATGCCCCCACAGCCCTCCACATAGTACAATGGATCCCATACCACCGGGCTGTGGAGTCGGAGTCGAAGAGTCTGAGTCTGTGTCCATTTTGGTGGAGTCATAATAAAATGGACCAACTCCGACTCATAAAATATATAATAAATTGGGTACAGAAGTTCAGTGCAGGATGTGCCGTAAATGTTTTCATAAGAATTTGGGAAAGTTATGAAATGTCCTATAATTGTCTGTCCTGTTCCTGATCTCAGGATCTCGACTTTTACCTGAGATGAATCTGCGCTGCACTGTGTGTACATGCTCAGGAGTGACCAGTGCTGTGTAGTCAGAGTCCGGATTCAGAGAAATTGAGGAGTCGGTGTTGGAGTCTGAGTCGAAGGTTTGGCTTACCGACTCCACAGCCCTGCATAGCACACCACACATGGTATGATGGTCCACAGCTCCC
>JARQOD010000002.1:509445482-509492986 GCA_033576555.1 Oophaga sylvatica | reverse complement strand
CCCCTGATGTGCCTAATCAGTGGAAACCCCCCACAAGTGACCCCATTTTGGAAAATAGACCCCACAAGGAACTTATCTAGATGTGTGGTGAGCACTTTGAACCCCGAAGTGCTTCCCAGAAGTTTATAACGTACAGCCGTAAAAATAAAAAATCCTTTTTTTTTTTACAAAAATGATTTTTTCGCCCCCAATATTTTATTTTCACAAAGGTAACAGGAGAAATTGGACCCCAAAAGTTGTTGTCCAATTTGTCCTGAGTACGCTGATACCCAACATGTGTGAGAAAACGACTGTATGGGTGCACGTCTGGGCTCGGAAGGGAAGTAGTGACGTTTTGGATTGCAGACTTTGATGGAATGGTCTGGGGGCGTCATGTCGCATTTGGAGAGCCCCTGATGCGCCTAAACAGTGGAAACCCCCACAAGTGACCCCATTTTGGAAAATAGACCCCACACGGAACTTATCTAGAAGTATGTTGAGCACTTTGAACCCCTAAGTGCTTCACAGAAGTTTATAACGTACAGCTGTAAAAATAAAAAATCCTTTTTTTTTTTTACAAAAATGATTTTTTCGCCCCCAATATTTTATTTTCACAAGGGTAACAGGAGAAATTGGACCCCAAAAGTTGTTGTCCAATTTGTCCTGAGTACGCTGATACCCAACATGTGTGAGAAAACGACTGTATGGGTGCACGTCTGGGCTCGGAAGGGAAGTAGTGACGTTTTGGATTGCAGACTTTGATGGAATGGTCTGGGGGCATCATGTCGCATTTGGAGAGCCCCTGATGCGCCTAAACAGTGGAAACCCCCCACAAGTGACCCCATTTTGGAAAATAGACCCCACAAGGAACTTATCTATAAGTGTGGTGAGCGCTATGAAGCCCCAAGTGCTTCACAGAAAATTTATAACATACAGCCGTAAAAACAAAAAATTCATTTTTTTTTGTACAAAAATGATTTTGTCGCCCCCAGTTTTTTATTTTCCCAAGGGTAACAGAAGAAATAGGACAAATTGCACAATAACTCTTGGGGTACAGAGTACGCTGATACCCCATATGCGGGGGTAAACTACTGTTTGGGCGCATGGCAGAGCTCAGAAGTGAAGGAGCACCGTTTGACTTTTTCAACGCAGAATTGGCGGGAATTGAGATCAGACGCCATGTCACATTTGGAGAGCCCCTGATGTGCCTAAACAGCAGAAACCCCCCAATTCTAACTCCAACCCTAACCCCAACATACCCCTAACCCTAGTCCCAACCCTAACCACAAACCTAACCCTAACACACCCCTAACCCTAATCCCAACCATAACCCTAATACTAACTTTAGCGCCAATCCTAACCCTAACTTTAGCCACAACACTAACCCTAATGGGAAAATGGAAATAAATAATTTTTTTTAATTTTATTATTTTTCCCTAACTAAGGGGGTGATAAAGGGGGGTTTGATTTACTATTTATAGCGGGTTTTTGTGATTGGCAGCTGTCACGCTAAAAGACGCTTTTTATTGCAAAAAGTAGTTTTTTGCATCACCACATTTTGAGAGCTATAATTTTTGCATATTTTGGCCCACAGAGTCATGTGAGGTCTTATTTTTTGCGGGACGAGGTGACGTTTTTATTGGTACCATTTTTGAGCACGTGACATTTTTTGATCGCTTTTTATTTCGATTTTTGGGAAGTTAGAATGAACAAAAATCAGCAATTCATGAATTTCTTTTGGGGGAGGCGTTTATACCGTTCCGTGTGTGGTAAAATTGATAAAGCAGTTTTATTCTTCGGGTCAGTACGATTATGGCGATACCTTATTTATATCATTTTTTTATGTTTTGGCGCTTTTATAGAATAAAAACAATTTTATATAAAAAATCATTATTTTTGCATCGCTTCATTCTGCGAGCTATAACTTTTTTATTTTTTCGCTGATGATGCTGTATGACGGCTCGTTTTTTGCGGGACAAGATGACGTTTTCAGCGGTACCATGTTTATTTATATCTGTCTTTTTGATCGCGTGTTATTCCACTTTTTGTTCGGCGGTATGATGATAAAGCATTGATTTTTTGCTTAGTTTTTTTTTTTTTTTTTTAAGGGGTTCACTAAAGGGGTTAACTAGTGAGACAGTTTTATAGGGGGGGTCGTTACGGACGCGGCGATACCAAATATGTGTACTTTTATTGTTTTGTTTTTTTTATTTACAGGAAGAAATGAATTTATTGGGGAATATTTTTTTTTTTTGATTTTTTTTACCACTTTTTATTTTTATTTTTTTTACTTTTTTACTTTGTCCCAGGGTGGGACATCACAGTATTTTAGCAGATCGCTGGTGTGACAGTGTGCACAGCACTCTGTCACACCAGCGATCGCTCTGGCATCGCTGCAGGCTTCCTCTGCGCCTGCTCTCAGCAGGCACTGAGGAAGCCGCCTCCCTGCAGGACCCCGGCGCCATCTTGGATCCGGGGACCTGGAGGGAGGACGGAACCTCGGAACAGCGCGACACATCGCGCTGCTCTGAGGGTCTCAGGGGGGCGCGCAGGGAGCCCCCTGCCTGCGCGATCCTCCCCTGTGCCCCGGGCACACCGCGATCATGTTTGATCGCGGTGTGCTAGGGGTTAATGTGCCGGGAGCGGTCCGTGACCGCTCCTGACACATAGTGCTGGGTGTCAGCTGTGATATACAGCTGACACCCGGCGGCGATCAGCTACGCTCCCCCCGGGAGCGCAGCTGATCGCCTATGACGTACTATTCCGTCCATGGGAATTAGGTCCAGGGTCACATGGACGGAATAGTACGTCTGATGGCAGAGAGGGGTTAATACTGATGATTTTGGCATACAACTCCTGATAACCCAAAAAACCTGTCTCAAAAAATTAACATATTTCAACCGTCCAATAAAATAAAAGTGTTTTTTAAAAACAAACAAAAAAAACATCAAATAATAAAGTTCAGTTATGCACTCAATACTTGGTCGGGAATCCTTTTGCTGAAATGACTGCTTCAATGCGGCGTGGCATGGAGGCAATCAGCCTGTGACACTGCTGAGGTGTTATGGAGGCCCAGGATGCTTCGATAGCGGCCTTAAGCTCATCCAGAGTGTTGGGTCTTGCGTCTCTCAACTTTCTCTTCACAATATCCCACAGATTCTCTATGGGGTTCAGGTCAGGAGAGTTGGCAGGCCAATTGAGCACAGTAATACCATGGTCAGTAAACCATTTACCAGTGGTTTTGGCACTGTGAGCAGGTGCCAGGTCGTGCTGAAAAATGAAATCTTCATCTCCATAAAGCATTTCAGCCGATGGAAGCATGAAGTGCTCCAAAATCTCCTGATAGCTAGCTGCATTGACCCTGCCCTTGATGAAACACAGTGGACCAACACCAGCAGCTGACATGGCACCCCACACCATCACTGACTGTGGGTACTTGACACTGGATGTAAGGTTCTATGTATATATTCCTGAAACTCAGTTTGTTCGTCAGCCATTTTACTTTCTGTCTTGCTGCAGCTATCTTGCCCTCAGTCAAAATGGAGTTTCCAGCTTGCATGTTCCCGCCCTGATTCTCTCCTTTACTTCTTAAACAGCCACAGCTGAGCAATCAGTGCTTCAGAATCTAGCCTGCAGTGAACCTGTGACTTGACTCCTGTAAGCCTTGGACCTTGTACTCCAGCTATTCCTACTGAGGAACTCTGAAGCACTTGTGGACTCTGAACCCTGCTCTTTGAAAGACCCACGTTTGCATGGACTTACGGTAACAGAGAAGAAGATCCTGAATCTGTATTGGAGAGTGATTGCTGAGCTTGGATTACTCTGGCCTGCTGTGTCTCCTGTTTCTGTGTCTGCAAACTGTGTGACTATTTCTGCCAACTTGTATGAAGTAATACAGGACTTTTCTATATCAAACCTGTGACTCCTGTGTTTTCATCGCACCCAAGCACAAGACGCTATATGAACTGTACTACATACATTACAAGATTCTGAAGCCAAAACGTTAGTGTCTGCTGGGTCTGGAAGGCTGTGTCTGCTGTACTGTGGATATCAGACGTCCGGTTGTACTTTCTGTGATGACAGTGGTTGTGACTTCTAACAACCATTCCAGGTGAGCAATTCCCTTAAGTTTTTTCTTTTTGCAGTGTTACCACAGGTAAACACTATTGTTTTTTTTTTTTTTTTTTTTCCTTTCTTTTCTCTTTTTTGTCTGCTGTAACTCTGGATATCAGATGTCTGGTTGAAACTTTCTGTGATGATAGTGGTTGTGACTTCTCACAACCATTCCAGGTGAGCAGTTCCCTTAATTTTTTTTTTCTCTCTGCAGTGTTGCCACAGGTGAACACTATTGTTTTTTTTTTCTCTCCTCTTCTTCCAGTAATCCTGTCTTAAAAGATCTGGAAAATGGAGGCCCGCATAAAGGAACTTTGCGGAGTGACTGATAATATCCTTGCAGATTTGCAGAATATAAAGACCCGTTTTACAAATCTACAGGACCTCAATAATCACAATTTGCAAGTGGTTGGACAGACTACCCAGGATTTGCGAGCCAGGATTGAGGTTCTAGAGGGGCGAGTCCAGGCTCCTGCCGTAGCCCGAGTGCTGGGATTCCCAAGTTGCCCCCTTTTCGTTTTGGCGGTGAACGTGAGAAATTCAGGGGATTTATTAATCAATGCAATCTTTTTTTTTCTGCACATGCTTCACAATTTCCCACTGAACGATCTAAGGTGCTTACTATAATTATGTTGCTTACCAACAAGGCTTTAATGTGGGCAAACCCTCTGATTGAGACTGAGGATGATTGTATGAATCACCTTGATGATTTTATTTCAGCCATGGGGCAGGTGTTTGATGACCCCGATCGAGGTGCAACAGCTGAAGCAGCCATGTTAGCTTTGCGCCAAGGTAAGCACTCGGTAGCTGAATATGCCTTGGATTTCAGGAGATGGGCCCTTGATACCACCTGGGACAGTTCCGCCAAAAAATCTATTTTTCGAAAGGGGTTATCTCCACTGATTAAGGATGAACTTGTTCGTGCAGACCCTCCCACTGCGTTAGGTGACTTTATTAACTACTGCATCCGTATTGATACTCGTCTGACTGAACGCAGGCAAGAGAGATGGTTCGAAAGCAATCGTACTAACCTTTTCCTACCTTCCTCTCCAGCTAAGGAACCTTTGAGTAGGATTACACGGGAACCTGAACCTGAACCCATGCAGGTAGACTCTTTACAACGACGGGTTAGTGATGCACGCAAGGAACATCGTTTTAAGGAGAATCTATGTTTCTATTGTGGTAAGTCAGGGCACTTCATTATAAACTGCCCCAGCCGTTCTCGTAAGACTACTGCAGCACTCATTCATTGTGAGTGTTGCGAGAGGGGATCTGTCAGGTCCGAGCCTCAGGCTCCAGAGAGATCTGCAGCAACAGATCTTGATTTCTCGGACTTAAACTCCGTTACCTCTGAGGACGTTGACTGTGTAAATGCTGCCATTTTTCAAGTTTCCTCAGCGGTGTCCCAGCTGAGTTGTAAGAAAAACAATTCTCATTACTTTCTTTCCATCAAACTCTGGGTTGACTCAGCTTGGGTGTCTAGCTCTGCTATGATCGACTCAGGGGCAAGTGGAAATTTTATGGATGTCTCCTTTGCTCTGAAACAGGGAATACGTTCAGTGAAGAAGGCTACTCCAGTACAGATGGAAACTGTGGATGGCTCCCTGCTGACCTCCGGACCAGTGGATCAGGAAACAGAGCCTTTGAGGGTTCTTATGGGTAAAGATCATCAAGAGAAACTGTCCTTTATGCTTATCTCTTCTCCCCACTTTCCCATTATTCTAGGGCTACCATGGCTGCAGGCTCAGAATCCTACCATTAACTGGGAGACCAAGGAATTACACTTTCCAGAGAAACAGATGAGTCCAAAAGTTTCAGCTTGCTCTGTTCCTAAAGGAATCATGTCAGTCCCTGAACTACCAGCTGTATACCAGGACTATGTGGATTTATGTGACAAGAAGAACGCTGACCAGCTTCCTCCTCACCGTCCATATGATTGTCCAATTGAATTATTGCCTGGAGCAGAGATACCTTTTGGTAAGATCTACCCCCTGGCGGGGCCCGAGCTAAAGGCTTTAAAGGATTACATAGATGAAAATCTAGCCAAGGGCTTCATACGCCCCTCTTCATCTCCTGCAGGTGCACCCATCTTCTTTGTAAAGAAGAAAGATGGATCTCTGAGACCATGCGTAGACTATAGGGAACTCAATAAGGTTACTATTAGAAACCGTTATCCATTGCCTTTAATCCCTGAGTTATTGGAGAGAGTGCGACATGCCAAAATTTTTTCTAAACTAGATCTTCGTGGGGCCTATAACTTAGTCCGTATTAGACCTGGGGATGAATGGAAGACTGCATTCAGGTCACGCTATGGACACTTTGAATATCTAGTTATGCCTTTTGGTCTGAGTACCGCCCCAGCCACTTTCCAACACTTGGTGAATGACATTTTCAGGGATCTCCTAGATACATTCGTGGTAATTTATTTGGATGATATTCTAATTTTTTCTAACTCCACAGAGGAACATCATGGACATGTGAGAATGGTCTTGGAACGTCTAAGACAAAATCATCTTTACATCAAACTTGAAAAGTGTGAATTCCATAGGACCGAAATTCAATTTCTGGGGTATGTACTGTCTACACAAGGAATTAGTATGGATGGAAGCAAAACCCAAGCCATCAAGGATTGGCCAAGTCCTAGAAATGTGAAGGAGGTACAGCGCTTCATCGGGTTTGCCAACTTCTATAGACGTTTCATTAGAAATTTCTCTGAGGTAGTGTCACCTATCACTCAACTTACCCGGAAAGAGTCTAGGTTTTCCTGGACTCCCCAAGCCCAGGAAGCATTTTCCCGTCTAAAAGATAAATTTACCACTGCACCTATCCTAGTACATCCCAACCCCAAGCTTGCCTTCATAATAGAGGTGGATGCTTCAGACTGTGCCGTTGGAGCTATACTCTCTCAGAGAACAGGTGAGAAGAATGTATTGCATCCCTGTGCCTTCTTTTCCCAGCAGTTGTCTTCGGCTGAGAGGAACTACGATGTGGGCAATAGAGAGTTGTTGGCCATTATTGCCGCCTTCAAAGAATGGAGACACCTTCTTCAGGGAGCTGCACAGCAAATAGTCGTCCTGACAGACCATCGTAACCTTGAGTTTATCAGGTCGGCTAAGTGCCTGACTCCTCGCCAGGCTCGCTGGAATCTTTTCTTAAACCAATTTAATTTTATCATCTCTTATTTTCCAGGACCGCGCAATGGAAAGGCTGATGCACTCTCTAGGATTTACTCAGCAGAGACACGTCCAATTACTCCTCCTAAGACTATTCTTCCTGACTCTAGATTCCTAGGAGTAATTCATAATCAAGACCTACTTAAGGACATCAAGGAAGCATACCATGCGGATTCCTTTTTGGCACAACCCCTAAGGGACGTAAGTCTTGTCTTTAAGAATGGTGTGTGGATTCAGGGACAACGTCTGTATATTCCTGAAACAGTCAGATTAAGAGTATTGCAACTCATTCACGATTCCAAGATAGCTGGGCATAGAGGAATTCTAAAGACACAGGAATTTCTTTCTCGTTTCTTTTGGTGGCCCACTTGCAGGAAGGATGTTTTGAATTATGTCACTTCATGTGAGGTCTGTGCAAGATGCAAAACACCTCGCTCCTCACCAACTGGTCTGTTACAGCCTCTTCCCACCCCGTCCCGCCCGTGGGGATCCATTTCTATGGACTTCATTGTGGAGTTACCAACCTCTCAGGGGAAGAACACCATTCTAGTGGTGGTTGACCGTCTAACAAAGGCAGCTCATTTTATCCCTTGTGTCGGCTTACCCACTGCAAAACAGACATCAGATTTGATGATTAAAGATGTGTTTCGCTTACATGGAGTACCGGATGAGGTTATTTCGGATCGAGGGGTGCAATTCACTTCTAGGTTTTGGCAAAATTTCTGTGCAGCATTGGACATTAAAGTAAACCTTTCTTCTGCTTTTCATCCCCAGACTAATGGACAGACCGAACGAACCAATCAAACCCTGGAGCAGTATCTCCGCTGCTTTATCTGCCACCTACAGGATGATTGGGTGGATCTACTTCCATTAGCTGAGTTCTCGTATAACAACTCTCAGAGTGCCTCCACTAAACAGTCTCCTTTTTACTCTAATCTAGGTTATCATCCTAACATTCTACCACGATTTCCCATAGAAACGCCTTTACCAGCAGTGGCTGAAAGAATCACGTCTTTACAGAAGAATATGGATCTTCTAAAGGAAAATCTGGAATCGGCTCAAGAAAGGTACAAGAAAGCAGCAGATAAATTTCGTAAACCTGCACCAGCTTTCAAGGTAGGAGACTTGGTCTGGCTGTCAACCAGAAATCTTAAGTTAAGGATTCCATCGTCTAAGTTGGGACATAAGTACATTGGACCCTATAAAATCAGTAAAATTATAAGTGCCGTTGCTTGTCGTCTTCAACTGCCCAGAACTATGAGAATCCACCCTGTCTTTCATGTATCTCTACTAAAGGCTGCGACACCCAATACGTTTCCTGGACGTTCCTCTCCTTGCCCTGACCCAGTGCTAGTCGATGGTCAGGAAGAATTTGTGGTGGAAAGGATTTTAGATTCCAGGTTGTATAGAAATCAGTTACAATATCTGATTAAATGACAGGGCTACCCAGTGGAGGACAACTCATGGGAACCGGTCAATAACGTTAATGCTCCTCGCTTGCTCCGTCAGTTTCATCAGAGGTACCCACACAAGCCTGGTCTGAGGTCATCCGGAGGATGTCCTTAAGGGGGGAGTAATGTAAGGTTCTATGTATATATTCCTGAAACTCAGTTTGTTCGTCAGCCATTTTACTTTCTGTCTTGCTGCAGCTATCTTGCCCTCAGTCAAAATGGAGTTTCCAGCTTGCATGTTCCCGCCCTGATTCTCTCCTTTGCTTCTTAAGCAGCCACAGCTGAGCAATCAGTGCTTCAGAATCTAGCCTGCAGTGAACCTGTGACTTGACTCCTGTAAGCCTTGGACCTTGTACTCCAGCTATTCCTACTGAGGAACTCTGAAGCACTTGTGGACTCTGAACCCTGCTCTTTGAAAGACCCACGTTTGCATGGACTTACGGTAACAGAGAAGAAGATCCTGAATCTGTATTGGAGAGTGATTGCTGAGCTTGGATTACTCTGGCCTGCTGTGTCTCCTGTTTCTGTGTCTGCAAACTGTGTGACTATTTCTGCCAACTTGTATGAAGTAATACAGGACTTTTCTATATCAAACCTGTGACTCCTGTGTTTTCATCGCACCCAAGCACAAGACGCTATATGAACTGTACTACATACATTACACTGGACTTCAGGCATTTTGGCATTTCCTTCTCCCCAGTCTTCCTCCAGACTCTGGCACCTTGATTTCCGAATGACATGCAAAATTTGCTTTCATCAGAAAAAAGTACTTGGGACCACTTAGCAACAGTCCAGTGCTGCTTCTCTGTAGCCCAGGTCAGGCGCTTCTGCCGCTGTTTATGGTTCAAAAGTGGCTTTACCTGGGGAATGCGGCACCTGTAGCCCATTTCCTGCACACGCCTGTGCACGGTGGCTCTGGATGTATCTACACCAGACTCAGTCCACTGTTTCCTAAGGTCCCCCAAGGTCTGGAATCGGTCCTTCTCCACAATCTTCCTCAGGGTCCGGTCACCTCTTCTCGTTGTACAGCGTTTTCTGCCACATTGTTTCCTTCCAACAGACTTCCCATTGAGGTGCCTTGATACAGCACTCTGGGAACAGCCTATTTGTTGAGAAATTTCTTTCTGGGTCTTACCCTCTTGTTTGAGGGTGTCAATGATGGCCTTTTTGACATCAGTAAGGTCGCTAGTCTTACCATGATGGGGGTTTTGAGTAATGAACCAGGCAGGGAGTTTTTAAAAGCCTCAGGAATCTTTTGCATGTGTTTAGAGTTAATTAGTTGATTCAGAAGATTAGGGTAATAGGTCGTTTAGAGAACCTTTTCTTGATATGCTAATTTTTTGAGACAGGTTTTTTGGGTTATCAGGAGTTGTATGCCAAAATCATCAGTATTAAAACAATAAAAGACCTGACAAATTTCAGTTGGTGTGTAATGAATCTAAAATATATGAAAGTTTAATTGTAATCATTACATTATGGAAAATAATGAAATTTAGCACTATATGCTAATTTTTTGAGAAGGACCTGTATTTATACATATACATGGTGCATGTGAGGTGATCCGGCTAGGTGTGTTCTGAATAGCTGAGCACCTATCCCAACTAGGATGGTCAGGCCTAGGAGTGCTCAGGTTTAAACATTCCATTCAGCTTGGACCAGAGACCGATAAGAGGCCTTACAATGGTGTCATCCTCAATCCTTCCTCTCCAGAAGGCCATGTATTTGTATATGCAGGGCAGGCACGTGGTGGCCGCAGTTGAGAGGGGAACAGGAGGCCTGGCATTCACTGGCGCAGATCTGCAGGAGATGTTTGCCGTTAAACTAGGACGAGATAGACAAGGAACAGCGAAGGAGTTTGACGACATTACACTTGAGGAGGAAGGCAGAGAGTGGGCACCCATGAGACCGAGAGGTGGTTCCAGACTACCAATCATGTCACTGCCTTCTCTTACAACTTTTCATGAGCTCTTGCTGCCTATCTGTTAGCAGCTTATAAAGGGATCAATTTCATGACTACTTGTAGGATTGTGAGATGCATTTGCTGGATCCGCTCTGAAGCTGTCCTTGATGACTTAAGAGTGACAGAACAGCTCAGAACCATTGACTCGAGGCGGTGGGGCCTCCTGCCCAGTTGACAATTTATTCATCAATTAACATGCTAGGAAAAAAATATAACAGTGGTCTTACTAAACAAATGGGACTTAAAAAATAAGTGTTTTAGAGGTCGGGCTGAAACTGAAAATGTGTTGTCAGTTGACCCCTTCAATTGATTATCCAACATAGTAAGTAATGATTGGTACCAGGATCGGCGAAGCTTTATATAAGTAATCTGAAATCTTAATAGGTTCAGATCACTATAAAATATTATTTTTCTGTTAGTTAACATTGGTCAGTGGAATTTTGCAAAAAAAAAATTAGTCACTGATTTCTGAACTTTTTTGTGCTCCCATTCCTTTGGTAGTGCCATTGTTACTTTTTTCACTATGTGCATTCATTAATGACAATGGGTCTACCTCCACAACCCAGCGTCAAAGGGGCGTGTGATTTTTTATTGGCGGAAAGGAAAGGGAGTGGCGTAATGAGTGGATGAGTAATGAGTGCTGTAGATAAACCAGGCAGTAGACTTAGGGTACGTGCCCACGGTCAGTAGACGCTGTGGGTTGGACGCTGCGTACATCCGCAGTGTCCAGATGTAAGAGAATAGTGCATGGTATTTCACGAAATCCCATGCCCACTATGCGTGCTGAGACGGACATGTGGTGCGTCTTTCCAGATCACAGCATGTCAACTTATATGTCAACTTATCTTGCGGAGACGAGAGTCTCCGCAAAATAAATGTCACCCATACAATGTATTGGATGTGGTGATTCCACACGGTTCAATGAACACATGCGGATTCACCTGCGTACAATAGCTGGCAGTGCTTTGAACGCAGTGGACATGTGCTGCGTCCAAAACCCTGGCAATTCCTGAACGTGTGCACATACCCTTAAGGAAAAATTGAAATGATACAACAGTCTTACATGGGAGGCTATAGAGAACAATAGTAGTCTAGAGATGATGAGACCATGAGCAAACATTTCTCAAGGTTGAGAAAACTGCAAATTTTAGAAATGTTTTTGAGGTTGAAAATAAAGGAACTGTATGGGTGATCTAAAGGGCTGAAAATAAAGTTTATCCTATTCTTGTAAGACAGGGAAAAATTTTAAGCAATAATTTGTAATAGTTTTAATTTAAGTTTGTAATATAAATTTGGTCTTGTCCTTTTTGAATTTTAGGAAGTCGAATGAGAGGACAAATTGATAATTTTGGAGCCAGAGAAGTAAATTTTAGACTTGAACTGAAAAGTATTTTCTTAAGACCTGTTATAGACCAACACAAACAGGCAATCCTTACATGTGTCGCGACTGTCGAACAGCCGCGGGGACGCAAACATATTTTTCGAGCATGCCGAAGTCACTTGGTTAGCACACGAGCGTGCTCGGATAACACGTTATCCAAGCACATTCGCTTATCACATACTTTGTTGTACAAAGCCGCAGAGGAAATAGTCTTCCACCATATAGCCTCCTGCAAATGGCTCTGCAGGTATATGTACAGTACAGACCAAAAGTTTGGGCACACCTTCTCATTTAAAGATTTTTCTGTATTTTCATGACTATGAAAGTTGTACATTCACAATGAAGGCATCAAAACTATGAATTAACACATATGGAATTATATAGTTAACAAAAAACTGTGAAACAACTGAAAATATGTCTTATATTCTAGGTTCTTCAAAGTAGCCACCTTTTGCTTTGATGACTGCTTTGCACACTCTTGGCATTCTCTTGATGAGCTTCAAGAGGTAGTCACCGGGAATGGTCTTCCAACAATCTTGAAGGAGTTCCCAGAGATGCTTAGCGCTTGTTGGCCTTTTAGCCTTCACTCTGCGGTCCAGCTCACCCCAAACCATCTCAATTGAATTCAGGTCTGGTGACTGTGGAGGCCAGGTCATTTGGCGTAGCACCCCATTACTCTTTCTTGGTCATATAGCCCTTACACAGCCAGGAGGTGTGTTTGGGGTCATTGTCCTGTTGAAAAATAAATGATGGTCCAACTAAATGCAGACCGGATGGAATAGCATGCCGCTGCAAGATGCTGTTGTAGCCATGCTGGTTCAGTATGCCTTCAATTTTGAATAAATCCCCAACAGTGTCACCAGCAAAGCACCATCACACCTCTTCCTCCATGCTTCACGGTGGAAACCAGGCATGTAGAGTCCATCCGTTCACCTTTTCTGCGTCGCACAAAGACACAGTGGTTGGAACCAAAGATCTCAAATTTGGACTCATCAGACCAAAGCACAGATTTCCACTGGTCTAATGTCCATTCCTTGTGTTCTTTAGCCCAAACAAGTCTCTTCTGCTTGTTGCCTGTCCTTAGCAGTGGTTTCCTAGCAGCTATTTTACCATGAAGGCATGCTGCACAAAGTCTCCTCTTAACAGTTGTTGTAGAGATGTGTCTGCTGCTAGAACTCTGTGTGGCATTGACCTGGTCTCTAATCTGAGCTGCTGTAAACCTGCGATTTCTGAGGCTGGTGATTTGGATAAACTTATCCTCAGAAGCAGAGGTGACTCTTGCTCTTCCTTTCCTGGGGCGGTCCTCATGTGAGCCAGTTTCTTTGTAGCGCTTGATGATTTTTGCAACTGCACTTGGGGACACTTTCAAAATTTTCCCAATTTTTCAGACTGACTGACCTTCATTTCTTAAAGTAATGATGGCCACTCATTTTTCTTTACTTAGCTGCTTTTTTCTTGCCATAATACAAATTCCAACAGTCTATTCAGTAGGATTATCAGCTGTGTATCCACCAGACTTCTGCACAATACAACTGATGGTCCCAACCCCATTTATAAGGCAAGAAATCCCACTTATTAAACCTGACAGGGCACACCTGTGAAGTGAAAACCATTTCCGGGGACTACCTCTTGAAGCTCATCAAGAGAATGCCAAGAGTGTGCAAAGCAGTCATCAAAGCAAAAGGTGGCTACTTTGAAGAACCTAGAATCTATCTATATAATTGTCTAACTTTTAACTTCCGTCTGCAACGGAAATCCTGCGTCGCTGATTGGTCGCGCCCGGCGGGACGCGACCAATCAGCAACAGGCACATCCGGCCGCGAATTGGCACAGGATTTCAACCTGGCACGCCACCGCTATCGTCGGGAGACCAGCGGCGCTTGCCGCTGATCTCCCGACGGTAGCTGCGGGTCATCTCCACATATATACTCAGCTTCCGTCCCTTCATCCCTGTCCCCGCCGGCGCGTCTGCTTCTATACTGTGCGGTGCTGTCACGTAGTACCGCTCATTAAGGTCATGAATATGGACGCAACGCCACTCCTATAGGCGTGGCGTCCATATTCATGACCTTAATGAGCGGTACCACGTGACCGCTCCACAGAGGAAGAAGCAGACGCACAGGGATAGAGATGGAGCGAGGAGGGTAAGTATGATGGGGGAGGATGGGGGAGCCCAGCGGAGGGTGGGAGCGGAGCCATGTATATAGGATGGGAGGGTGGGAGCGGAGCCATGTATATAGGATGGGAGGGTGAGAGCGGAGCCATGTGTATAGGATGGGAGTGGAGCCATGTATGGAGGATGGGAGCGGAGCAGTGTATATAGGATGGGAGGATGGTAGGGTGGAGCGGAGCCATGTATATAGGATGGGAAGATGGGAGTGGAGCCATATATATAGGATGGGAGGATGGGAGCGGAGCCATGTGTATAGGATGGGAGGATGGGAGTGGAGCCATGTATATAGGATGGAAGGGTGGGAGCGGAGCCGTGTATATAGGATGGGAGGGTGGGAGCAGAGCCATGTATATTGGATGGGATGGTGGAGCAGAGCCATATATATAGGGTGGGAGCAGAGCCATGTATATAGGATGGGAGGATGGGAGCGGAGCCATGTACAGTATATTAGATGGGAGGGTGGAAGTGGAGCCATGTATATAGGATGGGAGGATAGGAGCGGAGCCATGTATATAGGATGGGAGGGTGGAGCGTAGCTACGTATATAGGATGGGAGGGTGGGAGCGGAGCCATGTATATAGGATGGGAGAATGGGAGCCATGTATATAGGATGGGAGGGTGGGAGCGGAGCCATGTATACAAGGTGGGAGCAGAGCCATGTATATAGGATGGGAGGGTGGAGCGGAGCCATGTATATAGGATGGGAGGGTGGGAGCGGAGCCATGTATATAGCATGGGAAGGTGGGAGCAGAGCCATGTGTATAGGATGGGAGTGGAGCCATGTATATAGGATGGGAGCGGAGCTGAGTATACAGGATGGGAGGGTGGAAGCGGAGCCATGTATATAGGATGGGAAGATGGGAGTGGAGCCATATATATAGGATGGGAGGGTGGGAACGGAGCCATGTGTATAGGATGGGAGCATGGGAGTGGAGCCATGTGTATAGGATGGAAGGGTAGAAGCGGAGCCATGTATATAGGATGGGAGGGTGGGAGCGGAGCCATGTATATAGGATGGGAGGATGGGAGCGGAGCCATGTATATAGGATTGGAGGGTGGGAGCGCAGCCATGTATATAGGATGGGAGGGTGGGAGCGCAGCCATGTATATAGCATGGGAAGGTGGGAGCAGAGCCATGTGTATAGGATGGGAGGATGGGAGTGGAGCCATGTATATAGGATGGGAGCGGAGCTGAGTATACAGGATGGGAGGGTGGGAGCGGAGCCATGTATATAGGATGGGAAGATGGGAGTGGAACCATATATATAGGATGGGAGGGTGGGAACGGAGCCATGTGTATAGGATGGAAGCATGGGAGTGGAGCCATGTGTATAGGATGGAAGGGTAGAAGCGGAGCCATGTATATAGGATGGAAGGGTGGGAGCGGAGCCGTGTATATAGGATGGGATGGTGGAGCGGAGCCATGTATATAGGATGGGAGCGGAGCCATGTATATAGGATGGGAGGGTGGAAACGGAGCCATGTATATAGGATGGGAGGGTGGGAGCAGAGCCATGTATATAGGATGGGAGGGTGGGAGCGGAGCCATGTATATAGGATGGGAGGGTGGGAGTGGAGCCGTGTACATAGGATGGCAGGGTGGGAGCGGAGCCGTGTATATAGGATGGAAGGGTGGGAGCGGAGCCGTGTATATAGGATGGGATGGTGGAGCGGAGCCATGTATATAGGATGGGAGTGAAGCCATGTATATAGGATGGGAGGATGGGAGCGAAGCCATGTATATAGGATGGGAGGGTGGAGCGGAGCCATGTATATAGGATTGTAGGGTGGGAGCGGAGCCATGTATATAGGATGGGAGGATGGGAGCGGAGCCATGTATATAGGATGGGAGCGTGGGAGCCATGTATATAGGATGGGAGGGTGGGATCGGAGCCATGTATATAGGATGGGAGGGTGGGAGCGGAACCATGTATACAGGATGGGAGGGTGGACTGGAGCCATGTATATAGGATTGGAGGGTGGGAGCGGAGCCATGTATATAGGATGGGAGGGTGGGAGCGGAGCCATGTATATAGGATGGGAGAATGGGAGCGGAGCCGTGTATATAGGATGGGAGGGTGGGAGCGGAGCCGTGTATATAGGATGGGATGGTGGAGCGGAGCCATGTATATAGGATGGGAGGATGGGAGCGGAGCCATGTATATAGGATGGGAGGATGGGAGCGGAGCCATGTATATAGGATGGGAGGGTGGGAGCGGAGCCATGTATATAGGATGGGAGGGTGGGAGCGGAGCCATGTATACAGGATGGGAGGGTGGGAGTAGAGCCATGTATATAGGCGGTGAAGGTGGGAGCAGAGCCATGTATGCAGGATGGGAGAGTGGGAGCAGAGCCATGTATATAGGATGGGAGGGTGGAGCGCAGCCATGTATGTAGGATTGGAGGGTGGGAGCGTAGCCATGTATATAGGATGGGAGGGTTGGAGCGGAGCCATGTATATAGGATGGGAGAGTGGGAGCCATGTATATAGGATGGGAGGGTGGGAGCGGAGCCATGTATATAGGATGGGAGGGTGGGAGCGGAGCCATGTATACAGGATGGGAGGGTGGACTGTAGCCATGTATATAGGATGGGAGGGTGGGAGCGGAGCCATGTATATTGAATGGAAGGGTGGGAGCAGAGCCATGTATACAGGATGGGAGGGTGGAGTGGAGCCATGCATACAAGGATGGGAGGGTGGAGTGGAGCCATGTATATAGGATGGGAGGGTGGGAGCGGAGCCATGTATATTGGATGGAAGGGTGGGAGTGGAGCCATGTATACAGGATGGGAGGGTGGGAGTAGAGCCATGTATACGCATGTGTGGGGTGCACGCATCACAGAAAGCTAAGCATCATAGAAGTCAAGCATCGTGTAAACGGCAGTTATCCATGGCAGTTAATCAGGGCTGGAATCAGGTAGTCCACACTTTGCTTTCTTTTTAATTATGTACTTTACCTCTATCCTCCTGTGTTCCCTTGCCATCCACATTCACCGCCCCATCCCCCCTCCATCATGACTCATACACATCAGCCCCTCCATACTTCCCTCTCCCATGTACAGCTCCCATACACTCCTCACCTTCCTGAGAAACCTCAGCCCATCTTGCCCAAACACATCACAGATAAAACCGACTTACAACTCCAACAACTACCTGCTCTTTATCTTCCTACTCCTACTGATTTCAGGGGACATATCCCCCAACCCTGGTCCACCATCCCCCAACCTCAATCCCTACCCTACCTCATATCGAAACCATAATAATCTTATTAATATACTTGCACTCCCTCATCTCCTTCGTTTAATTGTGCCCTCTGGAATCCACGGTCTGTATGTAACAAGCTAACCTTCCTGCACAACTACTTTCTGAACAACTCTCTTCATCTGTTGGCCCTCACTGAAACCTGGATTCAGGATTCTGACACGGTCTCCCCTGCTGCCATTTCCTATGGTGGCTTACAGTTCTCCCATTCCCCGAGATCCGCAAACAGACATGGTGGTGGAGTCGGCATACTCCTGTCCCCACAATGCACTTTCCAGGTCATCCCCCCAATTCCATCACTCTCATTCCCTTCTTTTGAGGTCCACACCATCAGGCTCTTTTGTCCCCTCTCCCTCAGAGTAGCGGTCATATATCGGCCCCCAGGCTCGCCCACCCAGTTCCTTGACCACTTCTCTGCCTGGCTGCCACACTTCATGTCCTCAGAACTACCAACCCTTATCCTTGGAGACTTCAAAATCCCCATTAACAGCCCTACTTCCACATCTGCATCTCAGCTTCTATCACTAACCACTTCTCTAGGCCTCTCACAGCTTTCAACCTCTGAGACACACAAGGATGGTAACACCCTTGACCTGGTCTTTGTCCGCCTCTGTTCAATCTCCCACCTAAATAACTCACCGCTTCCACTCTCTGACCACAACATTCTCTCCTTCACGCTCACAAATCCTCCACCACCCCAGCGCACTCCTACCTACCACACATTCAGAAATCTACAAGCCATTAACCCTCAGACACTTTCAGACTCCCTACACTCATCGCTGTCCCCAATCTCCTCTTTTTCTTGTCCTAATCTGGCTGTTCATCACTACAATGACACTCTTAGAAGCACCCTTGACCAAGTAGCACCACTCACCCTCAGAACTTCCAAACACACAGTAAAACAGCCCTGGCTCACATTGCAAACTCAACTTCTTCAGCGATGCTCTAGGAGTGCTGAACGCCTTTGGAGAAAAACCCGCACACCAGAAGACTTCATCCACTTTAAATTCATGTTAAGAACATATAATGCAGCCCTTCACCTCGCCAAACAGACCTACTTCACCACCCTGATCTCCTCACTAGCCAACAACCCCAAGAAACTTTTTGACACTTTTCACTCCCTCCTCAGGCCAAAAGCACAAGCCCCTATCACAGACATTTGTGCTGACGACCTGGCCTCCCATTTTACAGAAAAAATAGATACTATCCGTCAGGAAATCTGCTCTCAACCACCAAGGGCTGTAACTCCCATCCCACCCTGCTGTTCCCCTGGCTCACTTTCCACATTTGATCCCATCACAGAAGAAGTCTCCAGACTCCTCTCTTCCTCTCGTCCGACTACATGCACTACCGACCCCATTCCCTCACATCTCCTCCAGTCTCTCTCTCCAGTTGTCACAACTCATCTAACTAAAATCTTTAATCTCTCACTCTCCTCTGGCATTTTCCCATCCTCCTTCAAACACTCCATCATTACTCCACTACTAAAGAAACCCGCTCTCGACCCTTCCTGCACAAACAACTACAGACCGGTCTCCAATCTCCCCTTCATCTCTATACTTTTGGAGCGCCTGGTCTACTCCCGCCTTACCCGCTACCTCTCCAATCACTCCCTCCTAGACCCTTCACAGTCCGGCTTCCGCCCCCTACATTCTACCGAAACTGCACTCATTAAAGTGACCAATGACCTTCTTACAGCAAAACGTAACAGTGACCACTCTCTGCTCATTCTTCTCGACCTTTCTGCAGCTTTCGACACGGTTGACCACCGTCTCCTACTGTCTAGGCTCCAGTCACTAGGTATTAAGGACACTGTTCTCTCCTGGTTCTCCTCCTATCTTTCTGACCGCTCCTTCAGTGTTTCATTCTCTGGCTCCACATCATCTCCTCTTCCTCTCACTGTCGGTGTACACCAGGGCTCAGTCCTTGGCCCCCTTCTCTTCTCTCTCTACACGGCCCCAATTGGACAGACCATCAGCAGATTTGGCTTTCAGTACCATCTTTATGCTGATGACACACAACTATACACGTCATCCCCCGACCTTACCCCCTCTGTACTACAGAACGCCAGAGACTGTCTGTCCGCAGTCTCCAACATCATGTCCGCTCTCTACCTGAAACTCAACCTCTCCAAAACTGAACTTCTTCTGCTCCCGCCGTCTACTAACCTCCCTAAATTTGACATATCCCTCTCCGTGGGCGGCACCATAATAACACCCCGGCAGCAGGCTCGCTGTCTGGGTGTTATGTTTGACACCAATCTCTCCTTCACCTCCCATATACAATCTCTTGCCCTCTTTTGCCGCCTACACCTAAAGAACATCTCTAGAATCCGCCCTTTTCTCACCTTGGAAACAACAAAAACCCTCACTGTAGCATTGATCCACTCCTGCCTGGACTACTGCAACGCTCTATTACTTGGCCTCCCCATTACTCGACTATCCCCTCTCCAGTCCATCCTTAATGCAGCAGCCAGGGTAATCCATCTGGCTAATCGGTACTCGGACGCGTCCGCTCTTCGCCAGTCCTTACACTGGCTGCCCATTCATTATAGGATACAATTCAAAGTACTGGTTCTCACCCACAAAGCTCTCCACAGTGCAGCACCCGCCTACATCTCCTCCCTCATTTCTATCTATCGGCCTAACCGACTGCTGCGCTCTGCAAACGACTTTCGACTAACCTCTGCACTAATCCGTACCTCCCACTCCCGACTCCAAGACTTCTCCCGCGCTGCGCCAATCCTCTGGAATGCTCTACCCCAAGAAATTAGGACTATCCACAATTTGCATGGTTTCAGGCGCTCCCTCAAAACACATTTGTTCAGAGCGGCCTATCACATTCACTAATAAAAGTCATTCTATGTGTAAGTGTGTGTGTGTGTGTGTGTAGCCCATTCACTATCTCCATCCATCCCTCACTCCCTCAAGATGGCTGGACCATCATTGTAAATGCACCATTGTATATATACACCTGTACTTTGTATCTCCCCCACCTCATTGTAGATTGTAAGCTCTCACGAGCAGGGGCGGCTTATTTTGCTTTAATTATTGTATTAACGTTGTTACTTATGACTTGTGTTCTGAAACTGTTAAACTGTAAAGCGCTGCGGAATATGATGGCGCTATATAAATAAAGATTATTATTATTATTATTATATAGGAGGTGAAGGTGGGAGCAGAGCCATGTATGCAGGATGGGAGAGTGGGAGCGGAGCCATGTATATAGGATGGGAGGGTGGAGCGCAGCCATGTACATAGGATTGGAGGGTGGGAGCGGAGCCATGTATATAGGATGGGAGGGTGGGAGCGGAGCCATGTATATAGGATGGGAGAGTGGGAGCCATGTATATAGGATGGGAGGGTGGGAGCGGAGCCATGTATATAGGATGGGAGGGTGGGAGCGGAGCCATGTATACAGGATGGGAGAGTGGACTGGAGCCATGTATATAGGATTGGAGGGTGGGAGCGGAGCCATGTATATAGGATGGGAGGGTGGGAGCGGAGCCATGTATATAGGATGGGAGGGTGGGAGCGGAGCCATCTATATAGGATGGGAGGGTGGGAGCGGAGCCATGTATACAGGATTGGAGGGTGGGAGCGGAGCCATGTATATAGGATTGGAGGGTGGGAGCGGAGCCATGTATATAGTATTGGAGGGTGGGAGCGGAGCCATGTATATAGGATTGGAGGGTGGGAGCGGAGCCATGTATATAGGATTGGAGGGTGGAGTGGAGCCATGTATATAGGATTGGAGGGTGGGAGCGGAGCCATGTATATAGGATGGGAGGGTGGGAGCAGAGCCATGTATACAGGATGGGAGGGTGGACTGGAGCCATGTATATAGGATTGGAGGGTGGGAGTGGAGCCATGTATATAGGATTGGAGGGTGGGAGCGGAGCCATGTATATAGGATTGGAGGGTGGGAGCGGAGCCATGTATATAGGATTGGAGGGTGGGAGCGGAGCCATGTATATAGGATTGGAAGGTGGAGTGGAGCCATGCATATAGGATTGGAGGGTGGGAGCGGAGCCATGTATATAGGATGGGAGGGTGGGAGCGGAGCCATGTATATAGGATTGGAGGGTGGGAGCGGAGCCATGTATAAAGGATTGGAGGGTGGGAGCGGAGCCATGTATATAGGATTGGAGGGTGGAGTGGAGCCATGTATATAGGATTGGAGGGTGGAGTGGAGCCATGTATATAGGATTGGAGGGTGGAGTGGAGCCATGTATATAGGATTGGAGGGTGGGAGCGGAGCCATGTATATATGATGGGAGGGTGGGAGCGGAGCCATGTATATAGGATGGGAGGGTGGGAGCGGAGCCATGTATATAGGATTGGAGGGTGGGAGCGGAGCCATGTATAAAGGATTGGAGGATGGGAGCGGAGCCATGTATATAGGATTGGAGGGTGGGAGCGGAGCCATGTATATAGGATTGGAGGGTGGGAGCGGAGCCATGTATATAGGATTGGAGGGTGGGAGCGGAGCCATGTATATAGGATTGGAGGGTGGAGTGGAGCCATGTATATAGGATGGGAGGGTGGGAGCGGAGCCGTGTATATAGGATGGGATGGTGGAGCGGAGCCATGTATATAGAATGGGAGCGGAGCCATGTATATAGGATGGGAGGATGGGAGCGGAGACATGTATATAAGATGGGAGGGTGGGAGCGGAGCCATGTATACAGGATGGGAGGGTGGGAGCGGAGCCATCTATATAGGATGGGAGGGTGGAGTGGAAACATGTATATAGGAATGGAGGGTGGGAGCGGAGCCATGTATACAGGATGGGAGGGTGGTAGCGGAGCCATGTATATAGGATGGGAGGGTGGGAGCCATGTATATAGGATGGGAGGGTGGGAGCGGAGCCATGTATATATGATGGGAGGGTGGGAGCGGAGCCATGTATATAGGATGGGAGGGTGGGAGCGGAGCCATGTATATAGGATTGGAGGGTGGGAGCGGAGCCATGTATAAAGGATTGGAGGGTGGGAGCGGAGCCATGTATATAGGATTGGAGGGTGGAGTGGAGCCATGTATATAGGATGGGAGGGTGGGAGCGGAGCCGTGTATATAGGATGGGATGGTGGAGCGGAGCCATGTATATAGAATGGGAGCGGAGCCATGTATATAGGATGGGAGGATGGGAGCGAGACATGTATACAGGATGGGAGGGTGGGAGCGGAGCCATCTATATAGGATGGGAGGGTGGAGTGGAAACATGTATATAGGAATGGAGGGTGGGAGCGGAGCCATGTATACAGGATGGGAGGGTGGTAGCGGAGCCATGTATATAGGATGGGATGGTGGGTGTGGAGCCATGCATAAATAAACTACATACATATTCTAGGATACCCGATGCATTAGAATCGGGCCACCATCTAGAATATAAGACATATTTTCAGTTGTTTCACACTTTTTTGTTAAGTATATAATTCCACATGTGCTAATTCATAGTTTTGATGCCTTCAGTGTGAATGTACAGTTTTCATAGTCATGAAAACACAGAAAAATCGTTAAATGAGGTGTGCCCAAACTTTTGGTCTGTACTGTATACATACATGTATTATAGACTGTCACTTATAAGAAAAGCTGCAATTTTATGTAGCTTGTAAAGAAATGTTTCTTAAACCGTTAGTAAAGATTTTCTAAAACCTCTTTACGCTGTGAACGTCATGTAGAATAATAATTGGCAACACAGTGTTTTCTTTCATAGGTGGTTCACAAGGGTCACCGCCATATTAATGCTCAAATTACCACCTTAGCTTTACATTTTATATCATTCAACAGAAAAACAACATATAATATATAAAATCTCTAAAAGCAATTTTAGCTTAATCTAAAAATAGTTTAGAATTGAAGGTCTTGTTTTCGATTACCTCGGGGGTAATGTGCCTCAGCAGAAAAGGATTACGAGAGGCTCAGAAAATCCACTTGATGTTACCTTCTGAGAAAATAGGGGGCATTAAGTGTTAGCCCAGATTGCATCAATCTTGTCGGCTGGGCTTTTTGATGGTAATTTCAGGAGTAAGAGTTTGGGGAATAAAGTATTGTAACATTTGTATATAAAAGTATTAAGCGCTGCTGTCATCTGGGCAGATCGATGAATGGATCAATATTTCAGAACTCTGCCCCTGAGTGTGCTGTTTAGATCGTATTCTGTGGATGGATTTGTTCTTCTCGCTCTTACTGTATGACTCAAGATGTGGAGAAAATACAAGCTTGTCTTCTCATAATTTTGATGAAACTGTTTTTGTGCATTTTCATGAAACTTGTTACTCAGCAATCTTAGAAAAAGTAAACTTCCTTCTATCGTTTGTACATCATTATCTATCATTGTATTCTGACTGTGTCCTGATTTGTTTGCAATGTTACGGATATTTGGTGCAGATCAAAACACCACCAATACACAGCATAACAGTGCTCTTCAGCATACACAAAATGAAAATTTAAAGCTCTAATTTATTAATAAATATGTAAGGTTTGGGTGCATGCACATGCTAAAGGGAACCTGTCAACAGGATTGTGCACAGTAACCTACAGACAGTGTCAGGTTGGCGCCGTTATGCTGATTACAATGATACTTTGGATGATGAAATCCGTCTTGTGGTTGTGCAATCTTTATTTTCAGTTTTGAGTTAATGATATGCTTGTGCTCTGGGGCAGCCTGTGGGGGGTCTTCATCTGTATGGCTTATGACAGGTCACTGATCCCTCACATTCAGCAGACAGTCTGCGGCGCCTGCGCTGTAGCATGATTGGATCTATAATATCGATATTTTTATTTTATTTAGGCATATAAATCTCTTTACCAAAAAATAAATAAATGAATCTTCCTCAAAATGGCGCCGGACACGTCTGCGCAGTAACATAATTCGGAACGTGATAGACCCTACTGCGCAGGCACCACCACCAGCACCATTTTGCTAGAAGAAAAACATAATTTGTCTCCACCAAGATGGCGCTGGCCGTGTCTGCTCAGTAGCATCTATTGATGATACGAATTATGCTACTGCGCATGCGCGGCCGGCGCCATTTTGAGGAAGAAATTTTTTTTTTTTTGCTAAAGAAATTTATATGCCTCAATAAAATAATAATATGGATATTCTAGATCCAATCATGCTACAGTGCAGGCGCCGCCACCTGCATGATCAATATAACTGTTTTTTTTTTTTTTTGTTTTTAAATAATTGACTCCGACTCCTAAAATAGATAATAAATTTGGTTTAGTAGCTAAGTGCAGGATGTGCTGTAAATGTAATAATAATGTCATAATAATTTGGGAAAGATATAAAATGTCCTCCAAATGTCTTTTCTGTTCCTGATCTAAGGATCTCGGCTTTTAGTTGAGATGAATCTGTGAGGTAGTGCTGTGGAGTTGGAGTCAGAGTCGGTGGTTTGGCTTACCAGCTTCACAGCCCTGTTTTTAACACACGTTGACAGGGGCGCACGTCATTCCACGCTGCCATCTGTGTGCCCGTGAGATGATGGTTGGGCGCCGATGGGTTGTCTTGACAGCTGAAGACCACCTTGCCTGTCATTACGATCCTCCTGCGAAAGCCAGAATTTAGTTGGTGTTCACAGGAGATTTTGATGCGTTGCTAAGTATTGCACAAAGGATCAGATGATCGTACCTTCAAGTTCTGTGGAGCAACTATTCAATGTAGTAAAGAGTGACAAAAAGTTTAAAAAAATTTAAAAAAACAAGTTCAAATCAACCCCCTTTTGGACCATTAAGAATAAAACAATTTAAAACAAATACACATATTTGGTATCGTTGCAGTCATAAAATCTATCACAATATAAAATAAATTAATTTGATTGGTAAATGGCTTAATGAAAAAAAATCAAAACACCAGAATTATGGTGTTCTGGCTGCCTCAACATTGCAATGAAATGCAATAAGAGGCAATCAAAAGTTTTTATTTACTGTACCTCCAAATGGTATCAGTTAAAATGTCAGGTCAGGAGGACACAAAAAATAAGCCCTCACGCAGCCCCAGATCCCAAAAAATGAAACTGTTCTGGGTCTCAGAAAATGGCGACAAAAGAAAAATAATTTTTCTTACACATTTCTTAAATTTTTTTACCACTTAAAAAATTATACATGTGTAGTATCTGCATACTCATACTGACTAGGTGAAACAGATTGCCAAGTCACTTTTACCATATAGTAAACATGGTAATTAACCCCCCCCAAAAAAAAAAAAAAATTGTGAAATTGCACTGTTTTTGCAATTTCAGTGCACTTAGATTTTTTTTTTATTTTACAGTTCATTATGTGGTAGAATGAATGAAGTCATTTAAAGAAGAGGTCCCCAACCGCCGGGTGGGAGCGGAGCTTTGTATACAAGGGAGTCACATTCACATTGTAAATGTTATAATTAAATGATGAGTATGCACTACTACTAAACTACAACCCTGTCCATAGCCCCGCACCCTTATGACCAAAGCCCCACCCCTGCCACACCTCCATCCCCGCCCTGTCGGGCCATGGAAGAATGGTCTTTCTTGAAGCCAGTCCCTGGTGCAAAAAAGGTTGGGGACCACTGATTTAAAGGAAACTTGTCCCTCAAAGAACAAGCCCTCAAACTGCTATATTGACGGAAAAATAAAAAAGTTACGGCTTTTGAATTAAGGGAAGGAAAAAACAAAATGAAAAAAATGGAAAATGACCATGGCGTGAATGGGTTAAGGTGAATGAGATTCCTGAAGTCTCATGCACATGTTGCTTATTTTTTCAGATTTGAAGCAGTTTCTAATCTGCAGCATGTTAATTCTTTCAGCAACAAAAAAGCAAAAACTCATAAAAAATGCACGTATTTTACGCAGCGTTATTACTGTTGAAAGCATTGAATGTGTGCACATACCCTAAAAATCCACCAAGAAAACGCACGTATTTTACACTGCGTTTTTCCTGCTTAGAGACCTGTTTTTGGTGTAGAATTGTCTGCCCCAAATACTTAACCCCTTCATGACATTGCCATTTTTTGAAATTCTGACCAGTGTCCCTTTATGAGGTAATAACTCAGGAACGCTTCAACGGATCCTAGCGATTCTGAGATTGTTTTTTCGTGACATATTGGGCTTCATGTTAGTGGTAAATTTAGGTCGATAATTTTTGCATTTATTTGTGAAAAAAATGGAAATTTGGCGAAAATTTAGAAAATTTCGCAATTTTCAAATTTTGAATTTTTATTGTTAAACCAGAGAGTTATGTGACATAAAATAGTTAATAAATAACATTTCCCACATGTCTACTTTACATCAGCACAATTTTGGACGCAAAAATTTTTTTTTTGTTAGGATGTTATAAGGGTTAAATTTGACCAGCGATTTCTCATTTTTACAGCAAAATTTACAAAACCATTTTTTTAGGGACCACCTCACATTTGAAGACACTTTGAGGAGTCTATATGGTAGAAAATACCCAAAAGTTACACCATTATAAAAACTGCACCCCTCAAGCTACTCAAAACTACATTCAAGAAGATTATTAACCCTTCAGGTGCTTCACAGGAACTAAAGCAACGTGGAAGGAAAAAATGGACATTTTAATTTTCCAACAAAAATTTTATTTTAGCATCATTTTTTTCATTTTTGCATGGGCAACAGGATAAAATAGATCCTAAAATTTGTTGGGCAATTTCTCCTGAGTACACAGATACCTCATATGTGGTCATAAACCACTGTTTGGGCGCACGGCAGGGCTCAGAAGGGAAGGAGCGCCATTTGACTTTTTGAATGGAAAATTAGCTCCAATCATTAGCGGACACCATGACGCGTTTGGAGAGCCCCTGTGTGCCTAAATAATGAAAAAAACCCACATGTGACACCATTTTGGAAACTAGACCTCTTATGGAACTTATCTAGATGTGTTGTGAGCACTCTGAACCCCCAAGTGCTTCACAGAAGTTTATAACGCAGAGCAGTGAAAATAAAAAAATCATTTTTTTCCTCAAAAATGATTTTTTAGCCCGCTGTTTTTTATTTTCACAAGGGTAACAGGAGAAATTGGACCACAAAAGTTGTTGTGCAATTTGTCCTGAGTACACCAATACCCCATATGTGGGGGGAACCACTGTTTTGGCGCATGGGAGAGCTCAGAAGGGAAGGAACGCCATTTTGGAATGCAGACTTGATGGAATGTTCTGCTGGCGTCATGTTGCGTTTGCAGAGCCCCTGATGTGCCTAAACAGTAGAAACCCCCCACAAGTGACCCCATTTTGGAAACTAGACCCCCCCAAGGAGCTTATCTAGATGTGTAGTGAGCACTGTTTGGGTGCACAGCAGGGCTCAGAAGGGAAGGAGCGCCATTTGACTTTAATGGAAAATTAGCTCCAATCGTTAGCGGACACCATGTCGTGTTTGGAGAGCCCCTGTGTGCCTAAACTTTGGAGCTCCCCCACAAATGACCCCATTTTGGAAACAAGACCCCCTAAGGAACTTATTTAGATGCACAGTGAGCACTTTGAACCCCCAGGTGCTATACAGAAGTTTATAACGCACAGCCTTGAAAATAAAAAATCTTTTTTTTTCTCAAAAAATGATTTTTTTAGCCCCCTATTTTTTATTTTCACAATGGTTACAGGAGAAATTGGACCCCAAAAGTTGTTGTCCAGTTTGTCATGAGTACGCTGGTACCCCATATGTCGGGGGTAACCACTGTTTGGGCACACGTCAGTGCTCGGAAGGGATGTAGTGACGCTTTGAAATGCCGACTTGATGGAATGGTCTGCGGGCATCTTGTTACGTTTGCAGAGCCAATGATGTGCCCAAACAGTAGAAACCAACCACAAGTGACCCCATTTTGTAAACTAGACCCCCCAAGGAACTTATCCAGATGTGTGGTGAGCACCTTGAACCCCCACGTGCTTCACAGAAGTTTATAATGCAGAGCTGTAAAAACAAAAAATCTTTTTTTTCTCAAAAACTGATTTTTTTTAACCCACATTTTTTTATTTTCACAAGGGTAACAGGAGAAATTGGACCCCAAAAGTTGTTGTACAGTTTGTCCTGAGTACAGTGGTACCCCATATGTGGGAGAAAACTACTGTATGGGCACACGTCTTGGCTCGGAAGGGAAGTAGTGATGTTTTGAAATGCCGACTTGATGGAATGGTCTGCGGGCGTCATGTTACGTTTGCAGAGCCCATGATGTGCCTAAACAGTAGAAACCCCCCAAAGTGACCCCATTTTGGAAACTAGATCCCCAAGGAACTCCTCTAGATGTGTGGTGATCACTTTGAATCTCCAAGTTCTTCACAGAAGTTTATAACGCAGAGCTGTGAAAATAAAAAATATTTTTTTTTCCACAAAAATCATTTTTTTAGTCCCCAATTTTTTTTTTCCAAGAGTAACAGGAGAAATTAGACCCCCAAAGTTGTTGCGCAATTTTTACTGAGTACGCTGATACCCATATGTGGGGTAAACCACTGTTTGGGCACACGTCGGGGCTCGGAATAAAGGGAGCACTGTTTTACTTTTAACAGCCAATCAGAGCGATCGTTGCCACGTAGGGGTTAAGCCAACCCCCCTGTGGTAAAGCACAAAGGGTCTTGTGCCTGCGTGTTGGGTGACCTTTCAGTGACCCCGGTCACCCGACCCACAGGAACGCGATCCATTCATGACACATACGCTGTGTCACAGGTCATGAAGGGGTTAATGTGTGCACATACCCTTACAGGGCTAAAGCGTGAGGCGAGGGAGAAAAAGATGAGGTTACTTTTTGTGATTTTAAAATCTGAAGTCATAATAATTTTTATTTCTGTAGCGCCAACATATTGCACAGCAGTTTACATGTTAGTGGGGACATGTACAGACAATAAAGACATTACAGAAAAATACACAAAATCAACAGATACCAAGAGGAGTTAGATCCCTGCTCACAAGCTTTCAATCTATGAGGAAGTAGGGGAGACACTAAAGGTGGATGGTAAAAAATGCTTGTATTGTACGGTCCAGCCATCAGTAAAATACGTAGGGATCCCCTTATGTTCACAACGCTGCATGAACAAGTTACCAGCCAGTATCAGCAGAAGTACAGACACAGAGGGCTAATAAAATCTTATGTAGGTCAACAAGTGCTGGATGCAGGCCAATTTTACTCCCTGGTTGAAGGGAATATCGGAGAGGCCAGTCTCTTTTATTGTACTGATATTCTCTTGCTCGACTATCCCACTCACACAGAAAGCAGAACTACTTTGTGTATCCACCCTGGAGTCCAAGTAAGAGGGCAGCCACCTTTAAGTCCTCACCGAGGAGCTAAAAATGTTGGTCATAGTTCAGGCACCTCAACAGCTGTTTCTTGTTGTCATAAGGTTTCTTTTACGTGGACTGCATAACCAACTGGAATTGATGGTAGCGTATTGACATTATGCAGCAAGACGGTTTTTAGGCTTGTTTTGGACGAATTGATCAAGAGCCTCCATTCCTCTTATGACTTCTCTTCAGAGCTCCCATTAAACTGTTGATGTTGTTGAATGCCACAAGATTGCCCTCCTCAATTAAGTATTGTACATGATCTTTATCATGGTTGTGGAACAAAGAAATCTGAACATCGCCTAATAGGAGATTCCACTGCTGTAACCGGGAACCTAAGTGCTCAGCTCTTGGGCAATACTGTTCAATTCACTTTGTGTGGTAAATGTGGGGTTCAGTTGAGGTTGTTGACACAAAGTCTTGGTTGTGAGTGGAAGATGCTTTATGACACCAAGTGACCTCTTCTTCCTCACTTGACTCCACTGAAAATATTTATGGTGCTTTTGGAACCGGCAGTTCTTCTGTATGTAGTTCTGGGCTTATTGCAGACAGATTGATGCTGTAAAGTCCACTCCTTCTTCCTTGAAACTCCTTTCCTAATGGGGGAGCACCATGCAGAAACAGCAATTGGTAGTGTGATCAGTTAGCTCTCTTCAGATCATTGGGACTGCAAAAGGCATAGATTTTCTTCCCATACAACCACTGGGTAAGATGTGATGCATATCTATTGCAGCATATGTGTGGTACTAGAAGTAGCAAATACTATCCGCTTTGTTAATGCAAGAACGAAGCATATCTGAAAAAACATATAGAAACATGTCAATATGCATGTATGCCATGCACAGATAGCATGTCACGGGTTTACCACGACAGAGGTCGGCCAGAAGACCCCAGAGGCTGATTTCACATACTCCTGCACTGATTAGAAGCTCTTCTCCTTCATATTAAACGGTACAGGTTTCTGTTAGTAGTGCAGGGGTTGAACTGTTCAGCTTAAATTCTCTGAAGCTTTCCTGTTAGATGATCTCAGTTGTTCAGTATTGGCCACTTCCCTCTCCTTTATATACTAGCCTCTGGCAATCTTTATTGCCAGTGTTGGTCTTGTACTGCCTGGTGTGGAGTGGAGGTGTCTGTTGTTGGTAGAGGCGTTTGGAGTGTTGATCTGAGATTGCTGCTTGGTATTTTGGCTGTGTGTAAATCCTCATTCTTTCCTATTTGGTTTACCTACCTTTTCTCTCTGGTGTTTCTCTCTCTTGTCGTTGAGTGCATATCTGTATGTTTGGAATTTCATTTATCTCTGTATGTCCTCCCTTGTTAGTCTGTTTTGTCTATATACGTACACTATTACTTTTCCCGTGTGGGGAGGTAGGACAGATATATGGCTGATTTGATTCAGGAGTTAAACAAGGTATGTGGCTCCAGCGTCTTCATCATCAGAAGTAATCCGGGGTGCAAGAAATCATTACCACCGGTCAGCCAAGCCGTCAAATGACAGCGTGAGCCCGCAGCTGTGATCAGAGGTAAAAAGTTTACCTTCGGTCACTGGTGTCAGCTGATCGGAATACTGCTTCCATCAACCGATGCCTGCTGCTGCTAATAAGAATGAGAGCAGGATCAGCTGATGGGAGTATTCATCAGCCGGTGCCTGAGCTCTAAATAAATAATACAAAAAATAAATTAAAAAAAACGGTGTGGGTTCCGCTGTATTTTTGATAACCAGCCAGGCAAAACTGACAGCTGGGGGATGCAACCCTTAGCTGTCAGTGTTAGCAAGGCTGGTTACTTGCCCTGAAGCGATGGCAAGTGGGGTTCATATTTGTGGGGTTGCTATCACCTTTGAGTTTGTCGCACTGTCATGTACTTGACAGCGTGGCAAACACTGGATGTTTTGGCCCCCCATTCAAGTGAATGGGATTTGAATCTAGGTACTGTTCTGGTACCCGAAACCAGGGGCGGACATATCATTGGTGCAACCTGTGCAGCCGCACAGGGGCCCAAGAGGTGAGGGTGCCCATTTATACCTCCAAAGCAGGTGCAATTTTGCATTTTTAAGAGATCTTGGGCTGCAAAGGGCCCATGTATTGTTCTTGCACAGGGGCCCTTTTCTGACTTTGTCCACCAGTGCCCGAAACCAAACTTTTTTTTTTTTAACTGTTCGGCTGAACCTGCCAGACCCAAACATCCAGGGGTTCACCCATCTCTACTCATAGTGTCAAATAGTAATGTAGATAGCCAAAGAAAATATTCCTGAGACAAGGAGAGAAACATTATTCATCATTGCATCTCAGAAAACTGACCTAATTCCCACAGTGAGGTGGCACCTCTTATTAGTCCAATTCCCACATTCCTGTACTATAGATCTATATAGTACAAGGCTGATTTCACACATTTTTTTCTCATACATGAAAAATGGTTTGTGTTTTTCAAATTAGGACATCTTTTTCATTTTTCTTTTGTTTTTTTGTGGCTTTTTTTGCTGAAAATTATCCTCAAAAAATTAAAGGCACATTGATTGTAATGGGTTCATGATCTATCTGTAAAAAAAAACAGATAGCGCACCTGTCAAAAAAAAAACTGACGTGAAACTGGCCTAGGCGTCTCTTTACTCACTGTGCAATATGGCATTGTATATGTCACGTAGTCAAGAAAAATGTACCAAATGGAAGAAACGTAATGATAAATTGTGATGTTCCTACATTATAAAATAATTAACTGTATGAACTGTTGGCACTAAATTCTGTGATGGGACGATGATCGAAGGACTAGTCTGATTGCCATATGTGGAGTCGGGAAGGAATTTTGCTCCTAATATGGGGCAATTATCATCTGTCTCTTCGGGTTTTTTGCCATCCTATGGATCAACTTGTTATATAATTGGTATGAACTCAATGGACTTCTTTATTCTTTCAGCCTTAAAGTTATAAAAATAAATCTTTTCCCCACTAGTATAGAATTGTGCGCCTATATAAAATGCAGAGCAGAGCAAACTCTGTGCTCTAATACTGTTAAATGTTTGAAGACTGCTTTGATGGCTTAGCGTAAGCCGTTTCATTTTCACCAATCTGAAGTAAGAAGCTTTTTTTCTTTTGTCGATATGACTTATTTTTGAGGCTGGCAGAGAAAAAAGAAAATGCTGCGGGTGGTGACATTTACATTTGTTCTGTTTTTGGTAATAGTCTTGGAAATATATTGTAATATCAAATGTAGCAATAATTGAACTAGTAACACTGAAATACGATAATAGAATTGTGCCGTAAAATTCATAATAAAAATATATTACTAATATTATTATAGGGAATCTGTCACCTGGATTTTGCTACCCCATCTAAGAGCAGCATGATGTAGAGGCAGAGACCCTGATTGCAATGATGCATCACTTACTTTTCCAAGTGCTGCAGATCTACCAGTTCTCCGAATGCTGAGCTCTGTATAATCCCGCCCACACCACTGATTGGCAGCTTTCTGTGTACACTGTGCATAAGCAGAAAGCTGCCAATCAGTGGTTGGGGTGTGGTTAGACTATCTGGCAGCAATCTAAGTAGTCCTCTAGGGATAATCTCGTGCTGATAAAACCAATGATTTTATAAAAGCTACACCAAACAGGCCAATGAGTGACACATCGCTAGAATCAGGGTTTCTGCCCTTTCATCATGCTGCTCTAATATTAGAGAGCAAAAACCTACTGACAGATTCCCTTTAAAATTCATGTTGTACATTACTTAATACTTTTTTCTGTTTGTCCACAGCCACTGTTATTCAGCCCATGGTGCATATTCTCAGAGCAAGCTCGCCCTTGTGTTATTTACCTATTATCTACAACATCTGCTGAGCTTGGAAGGTAGTCACGTGACTGCTAATGCTGTGGACCCTGGGGTTGTTAATACTGACCTCTACAAACATGTATGGAGTCTGGGGAGATTTGTGAAATGGATGATGGGCTGGCTATTTTTAAAGGTAGGTACTTCTAGGTTAAAATGTAATTTTACATTTTAATTCCATTCCAGTCCTTGATTGGTTGAGATCAGACTTTTAGGAACAGCTGAAATCAGTACAGTGAAGGGTCACAAAGAGCTACGATGTCTTCACTTTACATAGGCATAAAGGCAGTGTCGGACTGGGGTGCCAAAGGCCCACTAGTAACTTTGACTTTGGGCGGGCATTTTTCACCTACAAATATTAGACTACCCTTGTTTGCAAATTTACCTTTACCCCTGTATAATAATAAACTGGGTAGTTTGGTTAATGAATGATGAGATGCTGCTTTTTTCTGTACCGTGTGAATCCAGTGAATTATGCCAAGTACTGCCCATACAGTGGGGTTGGTGACCCAGATCTGCACAGGGGCCCACCGGGGGATTCCCGTCTTATCCTGTGGGCCAGTCTGAGCCTGCATAAAGGCATGGCCCACACAATCGGCAGTGGCGGATACCGCTGCTCATCCCACTCAAGAAAATTATTAATTTCTGTTCTTATTTTACTTTAAAGGGAATCTGTCACCCTAAATTGGCGGGATATTTAAATGATGGCAGTCAGGTCAGATGGGCGGTGTTTTGGGTACTTGCCTTAACATGTTGTTCGCCGCTGTCTCCATTATTTCTGGGAATTGTAGTCATTGCCCTCCATATAACGCGCCTGCGCATTGCAATCTTGAATTGCGCACGCGCAGTATGCTTTGCCCGCAGATTGCAATGCACAGGCGCGTTATATGGAGGGCAACGACTACAATTCCCAGAAATAATGGAGACAGCGGCGAACAACATGTTAAGGCAAGTACCCAAAACACCGCCCATCTGACCTGACTGCCATCATTTAAATATCCCGCCAATTTAGGGTGACAGATTCCCTTTAAACTGCAACTAAAGTCTTGTAAAAATAACAGCAGGTATAAATACATCATAAGATAACCACAAGTACGTTGCCTGTCAGGGTGGTTAAGAGTTAGAGTATTTGAACAAAATTCTCCATCGATTCTCACCCAAAAAGCAAAGGACTGTAAATTCTGGCATTGCCGAAAAGGAAGTTGAGGCCATACAACAGCTACAGTGAAATAAGGCCCCAATGCCTGATCAATTATCAGCATATTATAAAACATATTCTCCCATTTTAAACTTACATATTGTTAGGGTATCTAACCACAGTGTGCCACCAGAATTCAGGGATGTGACGATTACCGTCATATCCATGCCAAACACTTCTGAACGATAATCCAATATCCCTCATTAATATTGGTATCTTTATGTCAATTTTGTTTAAGAGGCTTACGGTAATTTACTTTTACCACATTTGATGAAAATGACCAAGTTCGGGCATCAAGAAATCAGATAATCGGAAAATCTTAAACATTGTTCACTGGGTGGCTGTCTTCCATCCGTCATGCAGGTCTGGCTTTAGATATTGGAAAATCCTTCAAAACGGTTTCTTGGGCCTATTTTTTTGGTGTCTTAAAGCGTATGGACAACGTCTTCGGTTGCTATACTCCGTCCCCATAGCATTCTTAAATTCTCAATTGAACATCGCTCCTATCCCAAATGTATTTTCCTAGTGGTACATGACAGAGTTGTCCACTTTCCCCTGCCTTGTTTGTCCTTGTCATTGAGATTTTGTCTGTCCTTATTACAAATATTCCAGATGTTTCTGGTATGTCAATTACATGACAAATTTATTAAGCAATCCTCTTTACTGATAACTTATGAGTGACTAAAAAGTGAATGATGAGCAGGCTTTCCCCTCTGTGTGCGGAGTTGTCTAGTGGAGAAATCACTCCAGATCACCAGTGGATTGCAAGTTACAGACAGAGCAAGATAGAAGTCACATAACGGCCAGAAATGGTGTCATTCCTCACGTGCACACAGGACAGCTTACTCTGAATAATTGATTAAACTCAATTTCCCTTTAACTACCCTGAGTTCGCTTCAAAAACGTCCAGAAAAATAATTGAAAAATTGCTTGAAAGATTCTTATTAATTTCTATCGTAAAACTACTTTTTGGTTCATACAGTATGTTCACGCTTTTATGCATTATTCTGCTTCCGGTTTTGAGGAACACAAGGTGGGTGGAAGGAAAGTGCCTGTCACTTCGTTGAAGTGGTTCCTGTTGGAAGCCACTGCAAACTAGGTGTTGTCCAGTCAAAAGGCCGCAAAAAAAATTCAAATACTTTTCAAAACTGCTTCAGGAAAAAAACACCCCAAAATCCCTCAAAGAAGTGTTTGGCTCAGATGGGTTGCTATGACAGTGGGGGTCTGTTAGTGACTCCACTGAATGGCATTATTTAGCCCCTTGAAAGCCAGCCTAGTGGCTGTAGATCTTAATCCAGTCAGCCACTAAGTCCTTTGTTTGATGATCTAATACCTGAAATAATGGAACGTAGCTGTGGAGGAAACCCCACTTACGAGATTTTGGTAGACCATGAAAAATGCACGCGAGCTGTAGTCCTCTATTGATAATCTCCTGCTGATAAAATACTCATTGTATTGAAAAAATAGCACACAACCTAATAAGTGACACACCGCTGAAATGAATGTCTTTGCCCCTACGTCATGCTGTTCTCAAATTACATAGCAAAAACCTGCTGACAGATTCCCTTTAAAGGGGTTGTCCGGTCGAAACCAATAAGTCTGCAGTCACTCTGTGTGCTTCGGTAATTCGACAGTTTGAGACCACCAGGAAACGGAGGGTATGTATGAGTTATATTTACCCCTGGTCTGTGGGTGCGGCCTCGCTCTGCATACACTTGTATGGAGCGAGGCAGCGTCCGGACCAGTGACGCTGATGACCAGTGGGCATGTCCGACAAGATGGTGTACAAGTGTATGGAGAGCAACGCCGCACCCACTGGCCGGGGGTGTTTATAACTCATGCATACCCTCCGTTACAGGGTCTGAAACCAGTGAATCCTTATCCCACACTGTTTGCGGTAGGAGGATTCATAAATCTGCAGTCACACAGAGGGACTGCAGAATTATCAGTGTTGATCAGACAACCCCTTTAAGCACAATTCTATTGGTGTAGAACTGAGTGTCTATTTTCCCCTATGGCGATATTAATTGTTCTAACGACCATGTCCAGGAGTCTCTTTACATTTCGTAACTTTTATATTCTGACAGAGGCTGAGGCAGGTAATCCTTCTGATCTACTTTGTGGTATACATATATATTTCTGTATAATACTTTGAATAAATAAATCTTGGACCCAGTTTGACTTCCGCTTTGTAATTGAAGCAGATCCACTATATCACTTGCTGACTGAAGCAAGACTGGATTATTCGTGCTCCCAAATATTAATTGCATAGAAGTTAATATAAATTGTAGAACATGAACTGAGTCACCATATTCCATGCCTTTGTGTTGCAGAGCATAGCAGGAAGCAATTTGCAAATAAATCATTGTGCAGTATGGCGTCGTGAGCCTAAAAGTGTGACTTGCAGTGTATGGGAAAATTAGATTTTGTTGTAGCAGCAGGAAGCGTCTGTTGTACTCGGCATTCTGCGCTGTTCAGAAATGATCAAAATTGAAAATGTGATTTCATTAGGTTGTGATGTGATTATTCATTTTTTCACGATTAGTCATTGACTATTTGGCCTTAATGTAACTCTCTGCTATATTTGAAGGGGTGATCCGGCTATGACAAATTATCACTTGTCAACATAGTGCTCGGCTATCTTTGTCAATGCCATGGACTTTTAATATGGTGGCAAGGCATGCACTTAACTTTTTAACTGGGGTACCCAGCTGTCAAACCCCCCACTGATTCCACAGAGATGACCGTTCCAGTGAACATGGTACTTTTGATATAACCAGAATATTACTTTTGAACACTCCCTTCTGAAGTATGGAAATTTTATGTTATGTAATTGAGTGATATTGGGTAAATGTGGGCAAAGGATGGGGCCGTTCTAAACAATTTAGAGTGATTACCAACCAGGCAGATTACAGCTCTCACTGGTAAATTGTATGGTGTAAGTAAGCAGGCTTCCTGGTTGCGACAGCAATATCTTCATTCACATTTCTTTTTAGGAGTCAAGTTTTTATTATCACATTCCAAATGAGATCATTTCCAATTTTTCTTTTTATTAAAAAATGCTCCTGTGTCTACACATTACTGGTGCAATTCTTTTTCAACACATCCGACTCCGCACATGCTCAATGGTAGACGTGTGCACTGAAGAGGATCTGGCTTCTCTGTTTTAGCAAGTACTTGTATTCCTCATAAAGTAATTCTTAAAGCGAGTTTGGACTTTGCATTCTGCTACTCCTTATTTTTTTTCCCTAGGATGTGTATAAACAATTTGACAACTGGATATAAGCATTCCCTCACAGTAATATAACCTAAAATAAAAAAAATGAATGTATAACTTGCGTTAAGCAAATGTGAGTCGCTCGGCCAGGGTTTGTGGGGTACTCAGCACTGAGCCCGTTCACTTCAATTGGGGATGTCACGGGTAGCACAGCTCGGTCCGTTGCCCTGGGCGCTCACTGAAAAGGGGATATTTACAGGGGATTATAGGTTTGTAGAAATGTTCGTGACGCCACCTGCGGTTCCTGGTCAGGGTGACCAGCGCTGCAGGGTAGATCCTCTGAGGGGTTGTTACTGGGCAGCAAGATGTTAAGTCTCCCACAGGCAAGACTGATCCCTCAGGGTATATGGCGGTGTAGGGGTGCAGGATCAATAAGGCAGACACACACAAGAAAGTCTCTTTCTGTACCTTTACTGATGGTAGATGCAGGCACGTCCCAGGAAGCTGTCAGGGTGGAGGAAGCACATCCAGTAATCCCACTGAGTAGGTGTAGGGCCTCCTTACTTCTTTGTGTGTGAGTTTCTGACTTGCATGGAACAAAGTCTAACTCTGCCTTCTTCGTATATGCCCGGCTGATCTTGTGGTGAGGCCTTCTGTTGGACAGAACTAAGTCTCTAATGGTAGCGCTGACCAGACTCCTGTTCTTCCTGACCCCGGTTACGTATCAGCACTGTAGGGCCCCTGCGACCTGTAGTCCCACAGGGTCTCCGGTTTCTCCTACTAGTCCTGAAGATGCTAGCAAGCTCGGACCCGGTGTCCGGTAGTGCAGAGCAGAGGTAAGCGATCAATGCTGTTTCAGCCTCTGACGCTCTCTCAAATCTTCCACTTGCCTTTCGTCCTACTGTAACCTTTAACATAAGCACATGTAGCAATAGGTGGCAGTTCCTTCCACTCTTCTCACTAACAAGCCAGCAGCTAGCCCACTCTCAGCTAGGCTGCCTGACAAGCTCTCTCTGCTGTCTGATCTGATCTCGCTCTCAGACTTAGGTGACTAAACTCAACTCTCTCTGAGCTCACTGAACTGAACCACTGCTGTCTCTCATCTCATCCCTGAGATAGACTGACTGCTATGCTCTCCACACCCTTATATACCTAAGTACTCTCCAAGGGCTCCCTCTGGTGGCACCAGGGAAATGTGAAGTGTGAATGCATATCAGGTTTGTTTTGTGGGTTACCTTTTGTACATCCTCCAGGGTAACATGTGGCTCCAGAGCGCAGCTGGGCTACACAAATGGATTGTAGTAACACATGTAAAAAACATAAAAAAAGTGTAAAAGCCATCCCACCACAACAAGGTGTTCCCAATCAGGAAGTTCCTTAACTCTAGTAACGCACCTCGCTATGTGACAGCAGACCTTAAAATGGGTGCCGATAAGGACCTGTTTTACACCTGCCTTTTGAAATAATAAATAAAAGGTGCACTGCCAAAAAGTGGGGAACCCAGCCCCAAATGTAGAAATAACTGAAACAAAATCAAAAAGACGGGGCAGCATACGTGGTGGTTGAAGTGTAATGTGTAGGTGCATGTTCACACTGTGGCCATTAACAGAAAAATCTAATCTAGAATAAAAACAATAAATGTATGCCTTTCAGTAAGTTAATAGATACTAGTAATACATGTAAAAAAACACTACTTAGTTGACATTTTTTTTATCATAAGTCATTCCACCTTAACAAGCTGAACCCAGTCAGAATGATCCCGAACTTTAGCAATTCACCTCGCTATGTGTCAGCAGGCCTCTAAATAGACTAGAGGTACTGCCACACTACACAATCCCGCTAGCGATCTCGTTAGCGTCGCATACTAATGAGATCGCTAGCGGGATTGTTTGTATATCGCTGAGTGCGGCTTAACTTAGCGATATCGTTAAGGACGCTATCGCGGTTAGCGATCTCCTTAACGACTTTAGCGGTACAAAAGTACCGCTAAATCGCTAAGAAAAGGTGCCACACTCAGCGATAATACTTACCCAGCGGGAGCGCCGACGATGAAATAGGGTCCGGAGCGATTCCAGCGACGAGCGAGATCACAGCAGGAAGCTCGTCGCTGGCAGCTGCCGCACACTACAACATCGCTAACGGGATCGCTAAATAGTGACGTTTTTTAGCGATCCCGTTAGCGATGTTGTTTAGTGTGGCATACCCTTAGGGCTGAGAAGCAGCTGGATCTTACTTTGTTATGCACACTCACACTGTCTGAACCTATCCAATCATTCCTGATAGTGTCAGGCTGTATAAGGACACCAGTGAAAGGAGAATGGTAATGTCCATCATTAAATTAGCATATTTTCAGTAAGAATAATAAGAAAAAGCAGAATTTAGCATTCGAAGATCAGATGTCCTAGGATTGTTATTTCAGGGGCAACAGAGGTATTAAAAGAAACCTATAACCGTCTGGCTCGTAAAGCTCTCAAAATTGCTGTTAAAGTTGTGGCCGGCCAAGTGGAGTCAATTCATTGTTGTCTACTTCTAACAACCATTTTAGTAAAATGGCCATATTACCCAGAAAAGATCTTTACAAACGCCTTCAAAACGCTCATAAATTTGTCTTCGTTCAGTCTGCGATTACATATACAGTTGTGTGAAAAAGTGATTGCCCTCTTTGGGATTACCTACTCTTTCGCATGTTTGTCACACTTAAATGTTTCAGATCACCAAACAAATTTAAATATTACACAAAGATAACACAAGTAAACACAAAATGCAGTTTTTAAATGAAGTTCTTTATTATGAAGGAAAAAAGAAATCCAAACCTACAGGCCCTACATGAAAAAGTGATTGCCCCTTAAACCTATTAACTGGTTGCGGGGCCACCCTTAGCAGCAACAACTGCAATCAAGCATTTGCAGTAACTGGCAATGAGTCTTTTACAATGCTCTGGAGGAATTTTGACCCACTCATCTTTTCAGAATTGTTGTAAATCAGCCACCTTTTTAAGGTCATGCCACAGCATCTCAGCCGGATTAAGATTAAGACTTTGACTAGGCCACTCCAAAGTCTTAATTTTGTTTTTCTTAAGCCATTCAGAGGTGGACTTGCTGATGTGTTTTGTATCATTGTCTTGCTGCATAACCCAAGTGTGCTTCACGAATAGAATAGAATAGAATAGAATAGAGGCCGGACATTCTCCTTCATGATTTTTTTTTAAACCGCAGAATTCATGGTTCCTTTTACCACAGCAAGTCTTCCAGGTCCTGAAGCAGCAAAACAGCCCCAGACCGTCACATTACCACCACCATATTTTAATGTTGGTATGGTGTTCCTTTTGTGAAATGCTGTGTTACTTAAAGTTCAATTCTTGTCTTGTCAGTCCACAGAGTATGGTTCCAAAAGCATTGGGGATTATCAAGATGTTTTCTGGCAAAACTGAGAGGAGCCTTTATGTTCTTATTGCTCAGCAATGGTTTTCGTCCTGGAACCCTGCCATGCAGGCTATTTTTGCTCAGTCTCTTTCTCATGTCATAAATACTGACTTTAACTGAGGCAAGTGAGGCCTGCAGTTTTTTTGGATGTTGTTGTGGGTATTTTGTGACCTCTTGGATGACTCGTCGCTGTGCCGTTGGGGTGATTTTGGTTGGTTGACCAGACCTGGGAAGGTTCACCACTGTTCCATGTTTTCAGCATTTGTGGATAAAGGTTCTCACTGAGGTTCGCTAGTGCCCAAAGCTTTACAAATGGCTTTATAACCTTTTCCAGACTGATACATCTTAAATACTTTGTTTTTCATTTGTTAAAGTTTTCTGTGGATCGTGACTTAATGTCTAGCTTTTGATGGACTTTTTGGTCTACTTCACTTTGTCAGGTAGGTCCTGTTTAAGTGATTTCTTAATTAAGAACAGGTGTGGCAATAATCAGGCCTGCATGTGGCTAGGGAATTTGAACTCCACTTTCCAAAGATGGTGTAAACCACAGTTAATTTATGTTTTATGCGGGGGAGGCAATCACTTTTTCACACATGTCCCTGTAGGTTTGGATTTCTTTTTCATTAATAATAAAGACCTTCATTTAAAAACTACTTTTGTGTTTACTTGTGTTATCTTTGTTAAATATTTAAATATGTTTGGTGTCTGAAACATTTAAGTGTGACAAACATGCAAAAGAATAGGGGGCAAACACTTTTTTACACAACTGTATATATAAAAGACGAACACAGTAGACGATTCTGCTCACTTATGAACATCTTTGTATGTATCGTAAAGTAACAGATTACAGCATTCTGGCTCCACATGTTCAGTCGGAGTCTTTGAATCTCAGAGTTCTTTTTTTGCTTTCCATCTGCTCCATATTTTAGTAACTTTGCAGCAACAGCATAAATGCTGAACCCCCTGGGGGACTGAACGCAAAGACTATGACACAGATGGGGATTGGTAACTTAAGGTCAAGGAATACCTGAAGGTCACAGACCTCTACTGAAATGACCCTGCAAGGAAACCTTTTTGTTGTTTCAGTGACTACTGTGAAAAAAATCTCCTTTGTGTCTTGATCATTCCTGTGATTTATGATGTGTTGTGCAGATTGATTTATTTGGGGTCCTATGCCTTTTCTTTCTTGTGTCCTATTTGAAGTATGTTTCATCTTTTGCAATGCATTGCATCAGCTACAGTGAATTGACAGGAATAGGCCGCTCCTTGTCCCTTGATTACACGGCTTCAGACAAGCACATGAAAAATCATCAAATTTTCATCCGTACTGTCATCTGAATATTTTCTGTGTGTCATTTGTATGTCCATTTTTTTGCATCTGCATTACATCCATAAAACATCCATTTTTGTTCAGCAGCAGGTTATAAAATTAACAGCAGTTAAGTTCAAATACAATTTCCTATGTTAAGAATTGTAACGTGTCAGTAAAAATTGCACGCAATGCGAATGATCTATGTGGTATCAGATTTTATTTGCACCCTTAAGGGTATGTGCACACGTTGCGGATTTTGATGCGTTTCCGCAGCATTTTTGGACGTGTGGAATTGCATGAAATCCGCTGTGTAGTGCACAGCCAATGTAATTCAATGTGAAATTAAGAATTGCTGTGCACATGCTGCGGAAAAATCTGTACAGCTTTGCAGCGCTTTTTTTTCCACAGCATGTCAATTCTTTTTGCTGATCCGCAGCAGCGTTTTTACTCAGGCATTTATTCTCTCCCTCTCTCTCTCCCTCTCCCTCTCTCTCTCCTCTCTCTCTGTCCTTTCTCTCTTCTCTCTCCTCTCTCTCTTCTCCTCCTCTCTTTCTCCCTCTTTCTCCCTCTCTCCCTCTTTCTCTCTCTCTTCCCTCTCTTCTCTCCCTCTCTTTCTCCCTCTCTCTCTCTCTCTCCCTCTCTCTCTCCCTTTCTCTCTCTCCCTCTCTCTCTGTCTCCCCTCTCTCTCTCTCCTTCTCTCCCTCCAATCCGCACGCAAAAACGCATTACAATCTGCAACAAATCCGCATCAATTCTGCATGAAATCCGCAAAAATTTTTACGTTTTCTGCCAGAAGGTGCAGATTCTCTGCAGAAAATTCCACACACGAATCTGCAACGTGTGCACACACCCTTAGACTTGAATAAGTGAGTCTCATTCAAAATACAGAAGAGACTACTGCTTGCTGTCATTTTTTCCCAAGGACACTCGGTCCGTGCGTAAAAACTATTATGTCATCAGCTTCAATGAATCACATCTGTCAGTGTGCTGACTGCGTTCTCCCATTGTAATACGGACATATAATCCACTCAACTGAATGAATACACTAGGACATTACTTAAATGCTGTATTATCATGTAATGTTTTAAATTGTTAACCTCTTATTTTTGGCCTTGAAAGTTTAGGTATTAATTTCATCGCTGTGTTCCAAATGTCATGAATTTTGAATTTGCCTGTCCATATAGCCATATTAGGGCTTGATGTTTTACTTGAGAAATTGTTTTTTTAATAACAACGTCTTGGAGGCACATATCAAGTAAAGAAAAACTTTAAGGACCAGGCCTAAATTGGTCTTAGAGAGAAGATATCATCACAAAATAACCTATTATTTGACTCTTTAGTGAATGAGCCAATTTTGATCTTAATGACCAAGTCAAATTTTACAATTCTGACCATTGTCACTTTATGTGATTATAACTCTGGAACGCTTCAACATATCCCACTGATTCTCAGATTGTTTTTTCATGACATATTGTACTTCATGACAGTGGTAAAATTTCTTTGATATGGTTTGCGTTTATTTAAGAAAAAAAATGGAAATTTAGGGAAAATTTTGAAAATTTAGCTATTTTCAAACTTTTAATTTTTGTGCCCTTTGTTGACCAGCAATTTCTCATTTTTCCAACAAAATATACAAAACCTTTTTTTTAAGGACCAAGTCACATTTGAAGTACGGTAACTTTGAGGGGTCTACATGAGAGAAAATACCCCAAAGTGATGCCATTCTAAAAACTGCACCCTTCAAGGTGTTCATAACAACATTCAAGATGTTTATTAACCCTTCAGTTGCTTCACGAGAACTGAAGCAATGTGGAAGGAAAAAATGAACATTTAACTTTTTTTTACAAATAAATTTCTTTAGACTCAATTTTTTTTATTTTCACAAGGGTAAAAAAGAGAAAATGGACCACCATATTTGTTGTGCAATTTCATGTTTTCCAGGTCCCAGCTACCCCTGGTAGCTGACACCCCAAAGATTTTCTGACGCTGGGGAGGTGCTATTCCCTTATTTCACAGTGCCGTTAAAAGCCCCGCTGAAGAATAAGTACCCTTAACTGCCACCGTTAAAAGGCGTATCGGCCTTCGTTAAGGGTTAAAACCAAATAATTGTGTTAAATGTATTTTTTTTAGTCTTTGGCAATTTTTTTTACACTTGCATGACCTATCTATCTAGCTGTGATGAAAAAATTTCGGAACAGCGCTAAATATGCAAAAATAGGGTGCAAGCCCTCCCAAACAACTATGTCATATACACTACTGGTCAAAAGTTTAGGGTCACTTAGAAATTTCCTTATTTTTGAAAGAAAAGCAGTTTTTTTCCAATGAAGCTAACATTAAATGATTCAGAAATACACTCTATACAGTGTTAATGTGGTAAATGACTATTCTAGCGGCAAACGTCTAGTTTGTAATGCAATATCTTCATAGGTGTATAGAGGCCCATTTCCAACAACCATCACTCCAGTGTACTTATGGTATTTTGTGTTCGCTAACTGTGTAAGAAGGCTAATAGATGGTTAAAATACCCTTTAAAATACTTGTGCAAGTATGTTAACACAGCTGAAAACCGTTTGGTTGATTAGAGAAGCTATAAACCTAACCTTCCTTTGAGCTTGTTGAGAATCTGGAGCATTACATTTGTTGGTTCCATTAAACTCTCAAAATGGCCAAAAAAAAAGAACTTTCTTGTGAAACTCGACAGTCTATTCTTGTTCTTAGAAATGAAGGCTATTCCATGCGAAAAATTACCAAGAAACTGAAGAATTCATACAATGGTGTGTAGTACTCCCTTTAGAGGAGTGCACAAACAAGCTCTAACCAGAGAAGAAAGACAAGTGGGAGGCCCCGCTGCACAACTGAGCAACAAGACAAGTACATTAGAGTCTTTAGTTTGAAAAATTGACGCCTCACAGGTCCTCAACTGGCAGCTTCATTAAACAGTACACATTAAACGCCAGTGTCAACATCTACAGTGAAGAGGCGATTTGGGGATGCTGGCCTTCAGGGCAGATTGGCAAAACAAAAGCCATATTTAAGACTGGCTTAAATGAAAGGAAAAGATTAATATGGGCAAAAGAACACAGACATTGGACAGAGGAATATTGGCTTTTGTTTTGTCAATCTGCCCTGAAGGCCAGCATCCCCAAATCGCCTCTTCACTGTAGATGTTGACACTGGCGTTTAATGTGTACTGTTTAATGAAGCTGCCAGTTGAGGACCTGTGAGGCGTCAATTTTTCAAACTAAAGACTCTAATGTACTTGTCTTGTTGCTCCAGTTGTGCAGCGGGGCCTCCCACTTGTCTTTCTTCTCTGGTTAGAGCTTGTTTGTGCACTCCTCTAAAGGGAGTACTACACACCATTGTATGAATTCTTCAGTTTCTTGGTAATTTTTCGCATGGAATAGCCTTCATTTCTAAGAACAAGAATAGACTGTCGAGTTTCACAAGAAAGTTCTTTTTTTTTGGCCATTTTGAGAGTTTAATGGAACCAACAAATGTAATGGCGGTAGATGAGGGGATGGTGAACTGGATAAATAACTACTGACAGACAGGCCGCAGTTTGTAAGGATGGGGGAGGTGGTATCTGGCAGTGTACGGAGCAGTGTGGGAGCCCCTCAGGGTACAGTGCTGTCACCCTTCCTCTTCTCATTGTATACAGCTGACTTTCAGTATAAATCTGATTTTTGTCACCTCCAAAAATTCTCAGATGACTCCGTGATTGTAGGGGGCATTGTGGGGGGCCGGGGGGAGGAGGAATATAGAAGGGTGGTTTCTGACTTTGTGGATTGGTGTCAGACTAACTGTCTAGAACTAAATGTAAAGAAAACCAAGGAGATGGTGGTGAGTTATAGAAGGAAAAAGGAGGATTACATACCAATCACCATTGCTGGCCAGGAGGTTGAGATTGTTGAGAGCTACAAATATTTGGGGGTTCACCTTGACAGTAAACTCGATTGGAGGTGTCATACAGAAAAGGTTTACAAGAAGGGAATGAGCAGACTGTACTTTCTGCGGAAGCTCAGGTCGTTCAATGTGTGCAGTAAAATGCTGGAGATGTTCTACCAGTCCGTTGTAGCAAGTGCCATCTTTTTTGCTATCATTTGCTGGGGCAGTAGTGTGCGAGTAGCTGACGCTAATAAACTCAACAAACTTATCAAGAAGGCAAGCGCAGCTGTTGGCCTCCATCTTGACTCTTTTGAGGAGGTATTGGAGGATAGAATTCAGAAGAAGTGTAGGGCCATAATGAACAATAATACACACCCACTATACGAGCTGTTCTTGAATCAGAAGAGCACATTCAGCAGCCGTCTAATCCTACTAAGGTGCAAGAAGGAGAAATTCAGGAAATCGTTTGTACCTACTGCTATGGGGATGTATAATAATTTCCTAAGGGTGGCAGAAAAATAATGACTGATGTCTGGTGTACTAATGTCAATTAACATTATCTTATATACACCTGAACTACCCACTTTTATTTATTTATTATGTAATGTTGGTACACCTGTGCAAGATTTGTGTCTTAATATTTTATGTACTGCTGTTTGTATTGCTGCTGTAATACTGTAATTTCCCCCCGGGATCAATAAAGTGTATCTTATCATATCGTAATGCTCCAGATTCTCAACAAGCTCAAAGGAAGGTCAGGTTTATAGCTTCTCTAATCAACCAAACGGTTTTCAGCTGTGTTAACATACTTGCACAAGGGTTTTAAAGGGTATTTTAACCATCTATTAGCCTTCTTACACAGTTAGCGAACACAAAATACCATAAGTACACTGGAGTG
>JARQOD010000002.1:509392301-509445382 GCA_033576555.1 Oophaga sylvatica | reverse complement strand
TAGCGATCTCCTTAACGACTTTAGCGGTACAAAAGTACCGCTAAATCGCTAAGAAAAGGTGCCACACTCAGCGATAATACTTACCCAGCGGGAGCGCCGACGATGAAATAGGGTCCGGAGCGATTCCAGCGACGAGCGAGATCACAGCAGGAAGCTCGTCGCTGGCAGCTGCCGCACACTACAACATCGCTAACGGGATCGCTAAATAGTGACGTTTTTTAGCGATCCCGTTAGCGATGTTGTTTAGTGTGGCATACCCTTAGGGCTGAGAAGCAGCTGGATCTTACTTTGTTATGCACACTCACACTGTCTGAACCTATCCAATCATTCCTGATAGTGTCAGGCTGTATAAGGACACCAGTGAAAGGAGAATGGTAATGTCCATCATTAAATTAGCATATTTTCAGTAAGAATAATAGAGAAAAAGCAGAATTTAGCATTCGAAGATCAGATGTCCTAGGATTGTTATTTCAGGGGCAACAGAGGTATTAAAAGAAACCTATAACCGTCTGGCTCGTAAAGCTCTCAAAATTGCTGTTAAAGTTGTGGCCGGCCAAGTGGAGTCAATTCATTGTTGTCTACTTCTAACAACCATTTTAGTAAAATGGCCATATTACCCAGAAAAGATCTTTACAAACGCCTTCAAAACGCTCATAAATTTGTCTTCGTTCAGTCTGCGATTACATATACAGTTGTGTGAAAAAGTGATTGCCCTCTTTGGGATTACCTACTCTTTCGCATGTTTGTCACACTTAAATGTTTCAGATCACCAAACAAATTTAAATATTACACAAAGATAACACAAGTAAACACAAAATGCAGTTTTTAAATGAAGTTCTTTATTATGAAGGAAAAAAGAAATCCAAACCTACAGGCCCTACATGAAAAAGTGATTGCCCCTTAAACCTATTAACTGGTTGCGGGGCCACCCTTAGCAGCAACAACTGCAATCAAGCATTTGCAGTAACTGGCAATGAGTCTTTTACAATGCTCTGGAGGAATTTTGACCCACTCATCTTTTCAGAATTGTTGTAAATCAGCCACCTTTTTAAGGTCATGCCACAGCATCTCAGCCGGATTAAGATTAAGACTTTGACTAGGCCACTCCAAAGTCTTAATTTTGTTTTTCTTAAGCCATTCAGAGGTGGACTTGCTGATGTGTTTTGTATCATTGTCTTGCTGCATAACCCAAGTGTGCTTCACGAATAGATAGAATAGAATAGATAGAATAGAGGCCGGACATTCTCCTTCATGATTTTTTTTTTAAACCGCAGAATTCATGGTTCCTTTTACCACAGCAAGTCTTCCAGGTCCTGAAGCAGCAAAACAGCCCCAGACCGTCACATTACCACCACCATATTTTAATGTTGGTATGGTGTTCCTTTTGTGAAATGCTGTGTTACTTAAAGTTCAATTCTTGTCTTGTCAGTCCACAGAGTATGGTTCCAAAAGCATTGGGGATTATCAAGATGTTTTCTGGCAAAACTGAGAGGAGCCTTTATGTTCTTATTGCTCAGCAATGGTTTTCGTCCTGGAACCCTGCCATGCAGGCTATTTTTGCTCAGTCTCTTTCTCATGTCATAAATACTGACTTTAACTGAGGCAAGTGAGGCCTGCAGTTTTTTTGGATGTTGTTGTGGGTATTTTGTGACCTCTTGGATGACTCGTCGCTGTGCCGTTGGGGTGATTTTGGTTGGTTGACCAGACCTGGGAAGGTTCACCACTGTTCCATGTTTTCAGCATTTGTGGATAAAGGTTCTCACTGAGGTTCGCTAGTGCCCAAAGCTTTACAAATGGCTTTATAACCTTTTCCAGACTGATACATCTTAAATACTTTGTTTTTCATTTGTTAAAGTTTTCTGTGGATCGTGACTTAATGTCTAGCTTTTGATGGACTTTTTGGTCTACTTCACTTTGTCAGGTAGGTCCTGTTTAAGTGATTTCTTAATTAAGAACAGGTGTGGCAATAATCAGGCCTGCATGTGGCTAGGGAATTTGAACTCCACTTTCCAAAGATGGTGTAAACCACAGTTAATTTATGTTTTATGCGGGGGAGGCAATCACTTTTTCACACATGTCCCTGTAGGTTTGGATTTCTTTTTCATTAATAATAAAGACCTTCATTTAAAAACTACTTTTGTGTTTACTTGTGTTATCTTTGTTAAATATTTAAATATGTTTGGTGTCTGAAACATTTAAGTGTGACAAACATGCAAAAGAATAGGGGGCAAACACTTTTTTACACAACTGTATATATAAAAGACGAACACAGTAGACGATTCTGCTCACTTATGAACATCTTTGTATGTATCGTAAAGTAACAGATTACAGCATTCTGGCTCCACATGTTCAGTCGGAGTCTTTGAATCTCAGAGTTCTTTTTTTGCTTTCCATCTGCTCCATATTTTAGTAACTTTGCAGCAACAGCATAAATGCTGAACCCCCTGGGGGGACTGAACGCAAAGACTATGACACAGATGGGGATTGGTAACTTAAGGTCAAGGAATACCTGAAGGTCACAGACCTCTACTGAAATGACCCTGCAAGGAAACCTTTTTGTTGTTTCAGTGACTACTGTGAAAAAAATCTCCTTTGTGTCTTGATCATTCCTGTGATTTATGATGTGTTGTGCAGATTGATTTATTTGGGGTCCTATGCCTTTTCTTTCTTGTGTCCTATTTGAAGTATGTTTCATCTTTTGCAATGCATTGCATCAGCTACAGTGAATTGACAGGAATAGGCCGCTCCTTGTCCCTTGATTACACGGCTTCAGACAAGCACATGAAAAATCATCAAATTTTCATCCGTACTGTCATCTGAATATTTTCTGTGTGTCATTTGTATGTCCATTTTTTTGCATCTGCATTACATCCATAAAACATCCATTTTTGTTCAGCAGCAGGTTATAAAATTAACAGCAGTTAAGTTCAAATACAATTTCCTATGTTAAGAATTGTAACGTGTCAGTAAAAATTGCACGCAATGCGAATGATCTATGTGGTATCAGATTTTATTTGCACCCTTAAGGGTATGTGCACACGTTGCGGATTTTGATGCGTTTCCGCAGCATTTTTGGACGTGTGGAATTGCATGAAATCCGCTGTGTAGTGCACAGCCAATGTAATTCAATGTGAAATTAAGAATTGCTGTGCACATGCTGCGGAAAAATCTGTACAGCTTTGCAGCGCTTTTTTTTCCACAGCATGTCAATTCTTTTTGCTGATCCGCAGCAGCGTTTTTACTCAGGCATTTATTCTCTCCCTCTCTCTCTCCCTCTCCCTCTCTCTCTCCCCTCTCTCTGTCCCTTTCTCTCTCCCTCTCTCTTTCTCCCTCTCTCTCTGTCTCTCTCCCTCTCTTTCTCCCTCTTTCTCCCTCTCTCCCTCTTTCTCTCTCTCTCTCCCTCTCTTTCTCCCTCTCTTTCTCTCTCTCTCTTCTCCTCTCTCTCTCCCTTTCTCTCTCTCCCTCTCTCTCTGTCTCCCCTCTCTCTCTCTCCTTCTCTCCCTCCAATCCGCACGCAAAAACGCATTACAATCTGCAACAAATCCGCATCAATTCTGCATGAAATCCGCAAAAATTTTTACGTTTTCTGCCAGAAGGTGCAGATTCTCTGCAGAAAATTCCACACACGAATCTGCAACGTGTGCACACACCCTTAGACTTGAATAAGTGAGTCTCATTCAAAATACAGAAGAGACTACTGCTTGCTGTCATTTTTTCCCAAGGACACTCGGTCCGTGCGTAAAAACTATTATGTCATCAGCTTCAATGAATCACATCTGTCAGTGTGCTGACTGCGTTCTCCCATTGTAATACGGACATATAATCCACTCAACTGAATGAATACACTAGGACATTACTTAAATGCTGTATTATCATGTAATGTTTTAAATTGTTAACCTCTTATTTTTGGCCTTGAAAGTTTAGGTATTAATTTCATCGCTGTGTTCCAAATGTCATGAATTTTGAATTTGCCTGTCCATATAGCCATATTAGGGCTTGATGTTTTACTTGAGAAATTGTTTTTTTAATAACAACGTCTTGGAGGCACATATCAAGTAAAGAAAAACTTTAAGGACCAGGCCTAAATTGGTCTTAGAGAGAAGATATCATCACAAAATAACCTATTATTTGACTCTTTAGTGAATGAGCCAATTTTGATCTTAATGACCAAGTCAAATTTTACAATTCTGACCATTGTCACTTTATGTGATTATAACTCTGGAACGCTTCAACATATCCCACTGATTCTCAGATTGTTTTTTCATGACATATTGTACTTCATGACAGTGGTAAAATTTCTTTGATATGGTTTGCGTTTATTTAAGAAAAAAAATGGAAATTTAGGGAAAATTTTGAAAATTTAGCTATTTTCAAACTTTTAATTTTTGTGCCCTTTGTTGACCAGCAATTTCTCATTTTTCCAACAAAATATACAAAACCTTTTTTTAAGGACCACGTCACATTTGAAGTACGGTAACTTTGAGGGGTCTACATGAGAGAAAATACCCCAAAGTGATGCCATTCTAAAAACTGCACCCTTCAAGGTGTTCATAACAACATTCAAGATGTTTATTAACCCTTCAGTTGCTTCACGAGAACTGAAGCAATGTGGAAGGAAAAAATGAACATTTAACTTTTTTTTACAAATAAATTTCTTTAGACTCAATTTTTTTATTTTCACAAGGGTAAAAAAGAGAAAATGGACCACCATATTTGTTGTGCAATTTCATGTTTTCCAGGTCCCAGCTACCCCTGGTAGCTGACACCCCAAAGATTTTCTGACGCTGGGGAGGTGCTATTCCCTTATTTCACAGTGCCGTTAAAAGCCCCGCTGAAGAATAAGTACCCTTAACTGCCACCGTTAAAAGGCGTATCGGCCTTCGTTAAGGGTTAAAACCAAATAATTGTGTTAAATGTATTTTTTTTAGTCTTTGGCAATTTTTTTTACACTTGCATGACCTATCTATCTAGCTGTGATGAAAAAATTTCGGAACAGCGCTAAATATGCAAAAATAGGGTGCAAGCCCTCCCAAACAACTATGTCATATACACTACTGGTCAAAAGTTTAGGGTCACTTAGAAATTTCCTTATTTTTGAAAGAAAAGCAGTTTTTTTCCAATGAAGCTAACATTAAATGATTCAGAAATACACTCTATACAGTGTTAATGTGGTAAATGACTATTCTAGCGGCAAACGTCTAGTTTGTAATGCAATATCTTCATAGGTGTATAGAGGCCCATTTCCAACAACCATCACTCCAGTGTACTTATGGTATTTTGTGTTCGCTAACTGTGTAAGAAGGCTAATAGATGGTTAAAATACCCTTTAAAATACTTGTGCAAGTATGTTAACACAGCTGAAAACCGTTTGGTTGATTAGAGAAGCTATAAACCTAACCTTCCTTTGAGCTTGTTGAGAATCTGGAGCATTACATTTGTTGGTTCCATTAAACTCTCAAAATGGCCAAAAAAAAAGAACTTTCTTGTGAAACTCGACAGTCTATTCTTGTTCTTAGAAATGAAGGCTATTCCATGCGAAAAATTACCAAGAAACTGAAGAATTCATACAATGGTGTGTAGTACTCCCTTTAGAGGAGTGCACAAACAAGCTCTAACCAGAGAAGAAAGACAAGTGGGAGGCCCCGCTGCACAACTGAGCAACAAGACAAGTACATTAGAGTCTTTAGTTTGAAAAATTGACGCCTCACAGGTCCTCAACTGGCAGCTTCATTAAACAGTACACATTAAACGCCAGTGTCAACATCTACAGTGAAGAGGCGATTTGGGGATGCTGGCCTTCAGGGCAGATTGGCAAAACAAAAGCCATATTTAAGACTGGCTTAAATGAAAGGAAAAATTAATATGGGCAAAAGAACACAGACATTGGACAGAGGAATATTGGCTTTTGTTTTGCCAATCTGCCCTGAAGGCCAGCATCCCCAAATCGCCTCTTCACTGTAGATGTTGACACTGGCGTTTAATGTGTACTGTTTAATGAAGCTGCCAGTTGAGGACCTGTGAGGCGTCAATTTTTCAAACTAAAGACTCTAATGTACTTGTCTTGTTGCTCCAGTTGTGCAGCGGGGCCTCCCACTTGTCTTTCTTCTCTGGTTAGAGCTTGTTTGTGCACTCCTCTAAAGGGAGTACTACACACCATTGTATGAATTCTTCAGTTTCTTGGTAATTTTTCGCATGGAATAGCCTTCATTTCTAAGAACAAGAATAGACTGTCGAGTTTCACAAGAAAGTTCTTTTTTTTTGGCCATTTTGAGAGTTTAATGGAACCAACAAATGTAATGGCGGTAGATGAGGGGATGGTGAACTGGATAAATAACTACTGACAGACAGGCCGCAGTTTGTAAGGATGGGGGAGGTGGTATCTGGCAGTGTACGGAGCAGTGTGGGAGCCCCTCAGGGTACAGTGCTGTCACCCTTCCTCTTCTCATTGTATACAGCTGACTTTCAGTATAAATCTGATTTTTGTCACCTCCAAAAATTCTCAGATGACTCCGTGATTGTAGGGGGCATTGTGGGGGGCCGGGGGGAGGAGGAATATAGAAGGGTGGTTTCTGACTTTGTGGATTGGTGTCAGACTAACTGTCTAGAACTAAATGTAAAGAAAACCAAGGAGATGGTGGTGAGTTATAGAAGGAAAAAGGAGGATTACATACCAATCACCATTGCTGGCCAGGAGGTTGAGATTGTTGAGAGCTACAAATATTTGGGGGTTCACCTTGACAGTAAACTCGATTGGAGGTGTCATACAGAAAAGGTTTACAAGAAGGGAATGAGCAGACTGTACTTTCTGCGGAAGCTCAGGTCGTTCAATGTGTGCAGTAAAATGCTGGAGATGTTCTACCAGTCCGTTGTAGCAAGTGCCATCTTTTTTGCTATCATTTGCTGGGGCAGTAGTGTGCGAGTAGCTGACGCTAATAAACTCAACAAACTTATCAAGAAGGCAAGCGCAGCTGTTGGCCTCCATCTTGACTCTTTTGAGGAGGTATTGGAGGATAGAATTCAGAAGAAGTGTAGGGCCATAATGAACAATAATACACACCCACTATACGAGCTGTTCTTGAATCAGAAGAGCACATTCAGCAGCCGTCTAATCCTACTAAGGTGCAAGAAGGAGAAATTCAGGAAATCGTTTGTACCTACTGCTATGGGGATGTATAATAATTTCCTAAGGGTGGCAGAAAAATAATGACTGATGTCTGGTGTACTAATGTCAATTAACATTATCTTATATACACCTGAACTACCCACTTTTATTTATTTATTATGTAATGTTGGTACACCTGTGCAAGATTTGTGTCTAATATTTTATGTACTGCTGTTTGTATTGCTGCTGTAATACTGTAATTTCCCCCGGGATCAATAAAGTGTATCTTATCATATCGTAATGCTCCAGATTCTCAACAAGCTCAAAGGAAGGTCAGGTTTATAGCTTCTCTAATCAACCAAACGGTTTTCAGCTGTGTTAACATACTTGCACAAGGGTTTTAAAGGGTATTTTAACCATCTATTAGCCTTCTTACACAGTTAGCGAACACAAAATACCATAAGTACACTGGAGTGATGGTTGTTGGAAATGGGCCTCTATACACATATGAAGATATTGCATTACAAACTAGACGTTTGCCGCTAGAATAGTCATTTACCACATTAACACTGTATAGAGTGTATTTCTGAATCATTTAATGTTAGCTTCATTGGAAAAAAACTGCTTTTCTTTCAAAAATAAGGAAATTTCTAAGTGACCCTAAACTTTTGACAGGTAGTGTAGATATTTGCAAAAAAGAAAAGAAGGCAGCACAACAATAGTTTAAGTGAAAAAATGGACTTTATTAATGTATCTGGTGTGGCAACATTTCGGCTGTCAACAGCTTGAGATAGGTTGTTCTCTGCCGAAACGTTGCCTCTCCAAATGGACTAATAAAGTCCATTTTTTACACTTAAACTATTGGAGTGCTGCCTGGTTTTCCTTTTTGTTGTTATCTGTCTGTCTATCTTTATATCTATCTAGATCGATCGATATACATAGATAAAGAGAGAAATCTTTTAATATTCACACTTGCTTCTATGGCTTGTTTAGACTCTAACTTCCTGTTGTTGCAGGAAACAACACATGTATGTCACCACAATGGTCAGACTCTATTCCTGTCTTTTGTATTGGAGTATCTAATGAGCCTTTGGCTAGATAGAGATAGAAGTATTTCCCTGTGTAAGAAGTGTGTGTGGTTTCTTTGCAGTCCAATAATTCGTCAAAATATACCCCTGTATGTGCTACTTTGGAAATGAAGGTGGACCTTTTGCCTCTTAGACCCCCATGTAGGCGCATCAATAGTATTTCTGACCCTGAATGAGCCTATGGTCATTCACAAAGGTCATGGTGAAGGAAGGGGGAATCAGTATCAGCTATGACATTTTGTGCTTTTGTGAATGGTGGACCCTGTGTTATCAGCTTTATATAGAGATGTTACTTGTCATTGCAATCCTACCTGTGATAATAAGGAGCCTGCTTAAAAGTCTTCCTGAAAGGACAGGCACTTTGAGTTTAGTGGCCAGTGTGAAAATTACAAGATAAGCCCTCTTTTTTAATAAGCATTGCAAATATAAAAAAGTGTTTTTCACAATATATTAGGCTTTGATCTATCACTGACCCACAGGCCATTGTTAGGCCTCCGTTTGCCATAAGAACTATCATCTATCCACTATTGCTCTGTGGTGATCAATGAGACGAGAGAGGCAGTTGTCAAACTCCTTACATGCAGCGGTCGTAGTTGACTATGGCATGTGAGGAGATACAGTAATTAATGTTAAGCCGCTACAAACATTGATATCACTCATTTCCTTCTGCTGAATCTCTGTTGGCAGTTGGAAATAAACCCCATTGATGTGGAGTCATTGGCTTTTCATGTCCTAATGGAAAGTTGCCCATCAATTAGGATGTGATAACACAATCCTGTTACTGCATATGGTTAATTTGTTAATTTTCTTTTTAAAGGAAAAAAACAAACAATCCCATTATTTTTTTTTCTGTAAGTAACTTTCACTGCAGTATAAAAAAAAATGTTTATTCTGTTCTGCGGTCATTGTCATGTAAATGTATATAGTTTTTCATGTTTTCCAACTTTTGCATAATATAAACATATTTTTACATTGTTTTTGTATTGGCACATTCTGAAACCCTTAGTTGTACAGTGTTAAGTGTTACTTTGTTACTTTTCTGTGTAGGTGGTTATAATTGATGAAATACCAATTATCTGTATTTTTTTTAGGAATATACAGTATATATATATTTTTTTCTTTTGTATTTTTTATGTGCTTCAATATTTTATTTTACATCTCTTTCTTAAAGTTTTATAGGCACTCTAGGGAATGTGATCATGTTATCAATTGATCGCTTCATTAATAATCTATTATTATTATTATTATTATTATAGATTTTTATAGCGCCATTTATTCCATGGCGCTTTACATGTGAAGAGGGGCAAATGTAGACAAGTACAGTAAACATGAGCAATACAAGGCACACACAAGTACAGAAGGAGAGGACCCTGCCCGCAAGGGCTCACAGTCTACAGGGATGGGTGAGGATACACTAGGAGAGGGTAGAGCTGGTCGTGCGGTGGTTCAGTAGACTGATGATCATTGCAGGTTGTAGGCTTGTCGGAAGAGGTGGGTCTTCAGGTTCTTTTTGAAGGCTTCCATGGTAGGCGCGAGTCTGATGTGTTGGGGTAGAGAGTTCCAGAGTATGGGAGAGGCACGGGAGAAGCTTTGTATGCGGTTGTGGGAAGAAGAGATAAGAGGGGAGTAGAGGAGATCTTGAGAGGATCTAAGGTTGCATGTGGGTATGTACCGGGAGACCATGTCACAGATGTATGGAGGACACAGATTGTGGATGGCTTTGTAGGTCATGGTTAGGGTTTTGAACTGGAGCCTCTGGACGATAGGAAGCCAATGAAGGGCTTGGCAGAGAGGAGAGGCTGGGGAGTAACGGGAAGACAGGTGTATTAGTCGGGCAGCAGAGTGCAGGATGGATTGGAGTGGTGCCAGAGTGCTAGAGGGAAGGCCAGAGAGTAGGAGGTTGCAGTAGTCGAGGCGGGAGATGATGAGGGCATGCACTAGTGTTTTTGTAGTTTCATGGTCAAGGAATGCACGGATCCTGGAAATATTTTTGAGTTTGAGACGGCAGGAGGAGGCAAGGATTTGGACATGTGGCTTGAAAGAAGGGCAGAGTCGAGGATCACTCCAAGGCACCGAGCTTGCGGGACTGGGGAAAGTGAGCAGCCATTGATGTTGATGGACAGGTCTGGTGGGGGGGTAGAGTGAGATGGGGGAAAGATGGTGAATTCTGTTTTGTCCATGTTCAGTTTTAGAAAGCGAGCAGAGAAGAAAGCAGAAATAGCAGACAGACATTGTGGGATTTTGGTCAGTAAGGAGGTGAGGTCAGGTCCAGATAGGTAGATCTGCGTGTCGTTGGCGTAGAGATGATACTGAAAACCATGGGATTCTATGAGCTGTCCCAGGCCGAGGGTGTAGATGGAGAAGAGTAGGGGTCCTAGAACTGAGCCTTTGGGAACACCGACAGACAGGGGGCGAGGTGAGGAGTTGGTGTGGGAGAGGGAGACACTGAATGTTCGGTTTGTTAGATATGATGAGATCCAGGATAGGGCCAAGCCTGTGATGCCAAGAGATGAGAGAATCTGTAGCAGGAGGGAATGGTCCACAGTGTCGAAGGCAGAAGACAGGTCCATGAGAAGGGAGGACAGAGTAGTGTCGCTTGCTCTTGGCGGTTAGTAGGTCGTTGGTGACTTTAGTTAGGACAGTTTCAGTTGAGTGATGCAGTCGGAAGCCTGATTGTAAGCAGTCAAAGAGGGAACAAGAGGAGAGGTGGGAGGACAGTTCAAGATGGACATGCTGTTCCAGTACTTTTGAGGCATAAGGGAGAAGAGATATCGGGCGATAGCTAGACACAGAGGATGGGTCAAGGGAGGTCTTTTTGAGAATGGGTGTGATCGAGGCATGTTTGAAGGATGAGGGGAAGACACCATTTGTAAGTGAGAGGTTGAAGAGGTGTGTTAGAGTAGGGGTGAAGACGGTGGCGAGGCTAGGGATGAGGTGGGATGGGAGCGGGTCAAGCATGCAAGTGGTGAGGTGTGATCTTGATAGGAGGGTGGAAAGCTGATCTTCTGTCAAGGTGGAGAAGTTGGTTTTGGAGGAAGAGGGTTGAGCAGCTAAGAGGGGCAATGGGGGCCTGTGGGCCAAAGCTTTCTCTGATCGTATCGATCTTCTGCTTAAAGAAAGAGGCAAAGTCTTCAGCAGAAATGAGAGGAGAAGGAGGAGGTGCTGGGGGACGGAGTAGAGAATTGAAAGTGTTGAAGAGCTGTTTAGGGTTGTGAGACAGGGAGGATATGAGAGATGAGAAGTAAGTTTGCTTTGCAGCAGTGAGCGTGGACTTGAAGCTGGTGAGGGACTGCTTGTATGCGGTTAGGTGCTCGGCAGAGCGGGATTTTTTCCATCTCCGCTCAGCAGCCCTGGAAGCCCGTCTCAGTTCTTTGGTGAGGCTGGTCAGCCAGGGCTGCCTGTTGATTGTACAAGTTTTGCTATGTGTGAGGGGGGCAGCCGAATCAAGTGCTGCTGTATTGTAGTGTTATAAAAGGTGGCAGCAGAATCTGTGTCATGAAGTGAAGATATGTCTGTAAGAGGGAGGAGGGACTCAGAGAGCATTGGTAAATTGAGGTGTTTGAGATTTCTGCGAGGGTGAGTTTGTGGAGTGGGGGTTGTGCTCTAGAAGAGGAGAGAGAAGAGAACGTCAGTAGGTTGTGGTCAGACAGGGGAAGGGTGAGTTAGAGAGATTAGTAAGGGAACAGAGGCGGGTGAAGATAAGGTCGAGCGTGTGACCATCTTTGTGAGTGGCCGCAGAAGACCATTGAGTGAGGCCAAAGGAGGCAGTGAGCGATGAAAGTTTAGAGGCCGCTGGGGTGGAATCATCAATGGGGATGTTGAAGTCACCCATGATGATAGTGGGGATGTCAACAGAGAGGAAATGGAGCAGCCAGGTGGTGAAGTGATCTAGAAAGGTGGAGATGGCAAGTTCTGGGGGGCGGTAGATGACAGCCAGCTGGAGGTTGGAGGGGGAGTAGATGCGGACGGAATGCACCTCAAATGAGGGAATAGTAGCGGAGGGGTAGTGGAATTGAGGTAAAGGAGCAGGTATCAGATAGGAGCAAACCAACTCCTCCACCACGTTTGTTGCTGGGGCGGGGGGTGTGAGATAGGTGGAATCCACTGTATGAGAGTGCAGCTGGTGAGGCTGAGTCAGAGGGTGTGAGCCAGGTTTCGGTGATGCCAAGGAAGGAGAGTTTATTGGTGATGAAGAGGTCGTGGATAAATGACAGTTTATTGCAGACAGAGCGTGCGTTCCATAGTGCTCAGGTAGGGGGACCAGAGTAGTGGGCGCTGGTGAATGGGTTTGAGGTTATCATGGTTGCAAAGATGTGTAGAGGATCGTGGCAGGGTCATAGAAGTGACTTCACTGACTGTGTGCACATGCGCCAGAGCCATGAAGCTGGAAACTACTCACAGCTTCAGTGCGCACACTCAGCTCGCCTTTCATCACGGCGCATTCGTGGCTCGTCGATCAACAATGCGCAAACGCAGCTCCCCAATTCACACTAAGCAAGCGCGGAATTTCAAGTGACGTCGGCGCAAACCCAGGAACATAATTCAAATTGTGTGTGCGGCGACAACCGTGACTGAACGCAATGAAACACACCCCTATGACTAAACCAGCAGGTAAGATATAACTATATAAAGTGCCTTTTGCAAAGGATTACAGCGGTGATTTTAATTAAAAAAAGTGTTAGTAATGCACATTGCATCACTCACAACGCACTTGGGACACTTTAGATGCTACAAATGACGTGAAAGGTTCCCTTTAAATAAAGTAAACTGGAGTCAAACATTTGCACAACTTTTTTCAGTTTGCAGGATTCCTTCATGTTTCTGAAACAATAGAAAGATTTCTTGTAGAGAACATAGAAACAAAAAGGCAGCACTCCAAAAATTAGGTAGATATGTGCATTTATTCAAGCCAACATGGCGTGGCGACGTTTCTGCTCACAATGAGCCTTTCTCAGCTTGAGAAAGGCTCATTGTGAGCCGAAATGTCGCCATGTTGGCTTGAATAAATGCACATATCTACTTCATTTTTGAAGTGCTGTCTTTTTGTTTCTATGGATTTGGGCAAGTATTGGATGATTTGCTGAAGGATTTTGCACCCAATGTGTTACTCACTGGGCTGTTCCTATTTTTCTTGTTTGTAGAGAACATATCCGTGAGCTGGAGCTTATTCAATGGGTGGGTTTGACTTATTTTGTCTCCTTTTGCAGACAACATAGGGAAAGGAGTCTTAGTGCAGCCGGTTGTCTTACGGGCAGTTGCAAGATAGTGAGAAGAAGCCAATGGATATTTTGTTCTATTCACTCAGGTGCTTGGTAACTTTTTATGCTTTATCTACTTTGCTCTCTGTCCTTCTTCCTACATGCTTATTCCTAGTACTGTTTGTGTTTTCTGAATTGGATTATTTTCAGTGGATAAATCTCTATGGAAAAGGATGTGTTATGGGATAGAAACATATTCCATTGGCTTTTTGACCCTGACCACATTTCTGGAGGAAATTGCAATATATTGACAGTATGTAACCTTGACATGTATAGATGAAATTTACAAGTATTAGATAAGGCAAAGCTGCATAGTTCAGTTTTTGTAGAAAAATTCCATTGCATTAATATTACATTGTTCTGCCTCACTTTCTTTACCACCACCCATGCGGGAAAACTTCCTTTATAGTTTTCTCAACTTTCATGTAGACATGAAAGTCTTGCCTTCAGTCATGCCGGCACAAGGACCTCTAGGATCTTGAATCTCTTGAGCTCTTGGCACACTGCTGTTCAGTATGATGAGTCAAAGTTTGGAATGTAAAAAAGAGATGTAACGGCAGAATACAGAATGTGTTCTAGCATGGTCTCCTTGGTATTTTCTAGCAAATAAAACCGTGTAAAACTCCCTAACGAGAAAGCATTTAAAAAATTATATTTAAAAGGGAGGAAGTATTGGGAAATAAAGCAGGACATCTAAGCGACATCTAAGAAAAAAAAGTTTCCAAATTTCTTACGGATGTCTCGCAAGCAATGTAGTGTAGAACTAATCGAGAGACGCAGCACTCTCTCTCGGCAATGTGTTTGGATAATATGTTCTGCCGGATCAACACAAGAAAAAAGAATGCACAAAGGGCACCGCCGTATGAACAGGGATCTGCCTAAAGCATGCCAGACAAGATCAGGAATGTGGGAAAAAAAGAAGCGTGCCAAACATGGCATCACCTACACTATATATTGATTAATATCTAGACAAAGAGCAGACCACATACAAAATTAAAACCAATTAAAACAGCCAAAGGGCTATATACCCAAGCTGTGACATACCCATGATGGAGCTAATGTTTTAACCTCTAATGCCTGCCAAAATCAGATACACTGGACACAAAAATAGAAAGAAACAAAACAATTTCCCAAAGGTGTACTGGTATGGATACTTGACATAGCAATATGATAGCTAATATCGCAAAGCTGATTAAAAAGTAAACTGAATGCTAAAGAGTATGAGCTAGGGTGCTCGGATAAGGTGTTATCCGAGCAACTTGTGTCCTAATTGGGTATTTTCGAAGTGCTTGAAAACATGCTTGAGTTGCCAGATCTGCATGTCTCGCAGCTGTTCGACAGCCGCAACACATGCATGGATTGCCTGCCTGTTAGGCAATAGGTGCATGTATTGCGGCTGTCAACCAGTTGCAACACATGTCGCCTCGGGAATGCGAGCATTTTTTTTCAAGCACGTCGAAAATACTTGATTAGGACACGAGCGTGCTCCGATAGCACCTTATCCAAGCACCCTTGCTGATCATTACTAAAGAGAAATGTATATATGATGAAATGTAGGAAGTAACTGCGCCATACAATGTATGCATGGAGAAGATCTATATCCAATGAGACAAAAAGAGGGGGAACCTATCAGCAGGACACAGTAACCTACACAGAGTGTCAAGTCGGCGCCGTTATACTGATTACAGTGATACCTTGGTTGATGAAATCTGTCTTCTGGTTGTTGTTTAATCTTTATTTTCAGTTTTGAGTTAATGATATGCTCGAGCCCCAGGGTGGCTTGTGGGGGTCTTCATGTGGTCCTCTGATTAGATATTCATAATGCAGACTGCTGGCAGGTCCCTGATCCCTCAGTGACCTGTCCCCCAGTTAACATAATGAATATTGTTCAAAAAAAAAAAAAAAACAATTCCTGAATTTCTGGTTTTTGTTCATTCTATCTACCAAAAATCGGAAGCGATGAAAAAATGTCATGTGCCCAAAAATAGTACCAATAAAAACGACAACTTATGTCACAAAACACAAGCCCTCTCATGACTCTGTCGGACGAAATATGGAAAAATTATAGCTGTCCAAATATGGGGATACAAAAACTCGTTTTTGCAGTAAAATGTGTCTTTTAGTGTGTGCCAACAGCCAAACATAAAAACCCGATACAAATCTGATTCTTCACACGCTGTTGATTTTTTTTCCATTCTGCCTCAAACAGATTGCAGTAAGTCTCAGAGCACATTTATCCTGCGTGCTACTCTGAGCGCTTACACTGGGTTTCCATGTAAATCTCTAAAGTATGTGATTCAGACGGAACACTCAGCGGAAGATTCCCTGTAATAAGGCAGATGGAGGCACTGTGGACCAGTCTGGCCGGTGACCTGGCTGTGTCTGTCTTTTTAAGCAAGTGTTAAAGCTTTGGCAACCACAGTTATGTGCACTTCTGAAGGACAACGCTGAACAGAGGCAAGACGGAGTCCACAGTAACTCTGCTGCCTCATTATACTGAATGAATCCAACAGTTGTTTTTCTCCACATATTGGGTATTGGCGTATTCAGGAGACCCTTCCTGTTACCCTTATGAAAATGCAAAATTTGGAGCTAAAAATAATTTTTGTGGGAAAATTTTCTATTTTTTTTTTTATTTCACAGCTCAACATTATAAACTTCTAGGAAAAACCTGGGGTTCAAGGTGCTCACATATAGATAAGTTCCCTGAGGGGTCTAATTGTCAAAATGGTGTAATTTGTGGGGGGTTTACACTGTTCATTTTTTCCTTCTACATTCCATTAATTCCTGTGAAGCACCTGAACTTATTGAATGTGGTTTTGAGCACCTTGAGGGGTGCAGTTTTAAGAATGGTGTCACCTTTGGATGTTTTCTGTCAAATGGACCTCTCAAAGTCACTTCAAATGTAATGTGGTGCCTAAAAAATGGTTTTGTAAATTTTGTTATAAAAATTAGAAATCACTGGACAACTTTTAACCCTTATAACTTCCTAACAAAAAAAATTGTTTATAATATTGTGCTGCTGTAAAGTAGACATGTGGGAAATGTTATTTATTAACTACCGTATATACCCATGTATAAGCCGAGATTTTCAGCCCATTTTTTAGGGCTGAAAGTCCCCCTCTCGGCTTATATGCGGGTCATATACGGGGGTCGGGGGGGGAGGGGGAGCGGGGGTGTCGGATCATACTCACCCCTCCGCCGGCGCGTCTCTGCAGCCCCCCTGCTTCTCCCACGATCTCCGGCTCCTTCCTGCAGCGGTCACATGGCACCGCTCATTAAAGTCATGAATATGCACATATTCATGACTTTAATGAGCGGTACCACGTGACCGCTGCAGGACTGAAGCGCTGCGGAGAGCGCCGGGAGAAGAGGAGAGGCTGCAGGGACTCGCCGGCGGAGGGGTGAGTATAGCGATATTTACCTGTCCCGTTCCACCGCTGCGCTGCTCCCTCGGTCTGACTCCTCTGGCTGTGAATGATCAGGCAGAGGGCGCGATGATGTCATTAGTGCGCGCCCCGCCCCCTGCCAGATCATTCACAGCCAGAGGAGTCAGACGAGAACGCAGCGGTGCAGAGAGGACAGGTAAATATCTCAGGTGCCGGGGTCCTGAGCGAGCGGTGACACCGGCACCTGTCCCCCATAGCGCGCCAGTGTCACCGCCTGCTCAGGACACCGGCTCCTGGCCCCCAGCGACGAGAGGTGAGTATGTCATTTTTTTTGCAGCAGCATATAAGGCCTATACTATGGCGCATAATTGTGCAGCATATGGGGGCATAATATGGAGCATATGGGGGCATAAGCTGTGGAACATATGGGGCATAATCTGGAGCATATGGTGGCATAATCTGTGGAACATATGGGGGCATAATATGGAGCATATGGGGGCATAATCTGTGGAAAATATGGGGCATAATCTGGAGCATATGGGAGCATAATCTGTGGAACAAATGGGGGCATAATCTGGAGCATATGGGGGCATAATCTGTGGATCATATGGGGGCATAACCTGTGGAATATATGGGGGCATAATCTGGAGCATATGGGGCATAATCTCTGAAGCATATTGGGCATGATCTGGAGCATATGGGGGCATAATCTGTGGAACATATGGGGGCATAATCTGTGGATCATACGGGGGCTTAATCTGGAATATATGGGGGCATAATCTGGAGCATATGGGGGCATAATCTCTGAAGCATATTGGGCATAATCTGGAGCATATGGAGGCATAATCTGTGAGCTTATTGGGCATAATCTGTGCAGCATATGGGGGCATAATCTGTGGAGCATCATATGGGGGCATAATCATTTTTCACCCTAGGCTTATACGCGAGTCAATAAATTTTCCCAGTTTTTAGTGGCAAAATTAGGGAGGTCGGCTTATACATGAGTATATACGGTATTTTGTTTGTCAGATCTCTCTGATATAAGGACATAAAAATTAAAACTTTGAAAATTGCTAAATTTTCACCAAATTTCCGTTGGTTTTTTTTCCAAAACAAACGTAAGTCATATCAAAAAATTTTACGACTATCATGAAGTACAATATGTCACGAAAAAACAAACTCAGAATCAGTGGGATTAATTGAAGTGTTCCTGAGTTATGACCTCATAAAATGTCAGTGGTTAGAATTGTAAAAATTGGCCTAGTCAGGAAGGTGAAAACAGAATTCGGGGTGAAGGGGTAAAATAGGACTTGCTTGACAAAGTGAAGTGGTCCAAAAGCTCCTGAAAAGCTAGACATAATGCCACAATCTAAAGAAATACTGGATCAAATGAGAAAGTAATTGAGATCTGTCAGTCTGGAAAAGGTTATAAAGCCATTTCTAAACTTTTGGGACTCCAGTGAACCACAGCAAGAGCCATTATACACAAATGGCAAAAATCACGGAACAGTGGTGAACCTTCCTAGGAGTGTCCGGCTGACCAAAATTACCCCAAGAACGCAGCGACAACTCATCCAAGAGGTCACAAAAGACCCCACAACAACATCCAAAGAACTGCAGGCCTCACTTGCTTCAGATAAGGTCAGTGTTCATGATTCCACCATAAAAAATAGATGGGGCAAACATGGCCTGCATGGCAGAGTTCCAAGATGAAAACCACTGCTGAACCATAAGAACATCAAAAGAATACACCAATAGGAACTTATGCAATGTGAAGAGCTGCAAAACCTGCACTCATTTAGAGACCAAAGACAGGATACAGATTCCCAACACACAGCAGGACTATAAGATTCCCGTGACAGTCACATGCTTCTGTTCCAATGTGGTGTACTTAATTCTGTGCACTATATATCCTATTGTGGGTCTCTATGTGGGAGAAACAGGAAAGAAAACTGAGCGCAAGGCTGAGGTAGCTTCTTGGCACACAATTACAGATTAAAAAAAAAACATTCACTCGTGGCCAAACATTTCTGTGGTCCAGGACACACATAAACAATATGAAAGTTGTCATCTTAAAAGGCAACTTTAAAACACAAAAACATCAAGTGGTGTGGAAATAAAAACTTAATGCAGTCTTTAATTCCCTCCACACAGGACTATATCTGTCAGGAGGATTTATGACTTACTACAGAATCTGATATAGGAAAGATGTGTATCTTCATACCGTGTTAGCCAGTAGATAGAAAAATATTTAGACTTGAGAGTCCTCAGTGGTTGATACCTTTTAATGGCTAACTGAAAAGATGGTAACAAATTGCAAGCTTTCGAGACTACTCAGGTCTCTTCATCAGGCAAAGACTAATACAACATCTGAAGAATCACATATTTATACACAACACAGCACAGAAATAATGCAATAAGATAAGACAAGTGACGTGAAGCAGAACTGTCATTATGGCAGAGGGATGAACATAAATATTGGAACAGTTCATAGATAAGGAGTGAAAGTTTTATTGCCCTCTGATTGGGGTCTGGTATTGTGTTTTGATGCCCATAGAAGGTCAGAGAAGCAGATTCCTTAATTGATGTAGAAAGACATGAAACCTTGGGATATATTCATTCCAGCACTAAGAGTGTCAAAGGTCATCATGAACTTATATTCCCAAACCTTTCTATCTTTCTCAGATTTAAAGTTAGATTTGAATACAAGTAATTCCATGTCCATCATGCTATGACCGGGCATACAAAAGTGTTTTGCCACAGGTAGATCCATTCTTTTTTCTCTTATTGTGTGGCGATGGGAATTCATCCTTGTTCTCAGTTTTTGCCCTGTTTCCCCCACATACAGACCCCCAGTTGGATATTTAGTACATATAATTAGGTACACCACATTAGATGTGATGCAGCTGAAAGTACCTGGCATCTTGTAGTCCTGATGTGAGTTGGGGATCTTTATCTTGTCCGTGGTCATTATAAATGGACAGGTTTTGCATTTCTTCTTGTTGCAAGGAAAGCTTCCTGCAGCTGTTGGAGAGGACAGGGAGCTTCTGACAATGATGCTTCTTAGATTTGGGGGCTGCCTAAAACACAGTAGTGGGGGGTCTGGAAATATGGATTGTAATCGGGCATCTTTTTGTAGTAAAGGTTGTAGTTTACAAGAGCCACCAGAATAACAAGGAATCACTTGCTACATTACAAAGCTAAAGAGGAAAATAACCGGGTGCCTCTAGTGGTCACCTACAATCCAAATCTGGAGATGCTAAGGGGAACTGCACGGAAACTACAACCTTTACTACAAAAAGACCGCTCCGCCCACCCGTGTCACCGGCACCTTAAGCCGAACAAGGAATGAGCCCCGTCGCCGATGCTGCGGCGGCCTTACCAGTCCCCACAGAGGAGTCTGCGGAGGAACGGCTTCCCACGCCGCCTGCACCAGCTACAGGTCTGCCGCCCGTGTCTCTGGAGGTAGCCGGGTCCTGCAACGTAAAGAGCCAGAATGAGCCGGCTCCGCAACCAGTTCAGGAGCCGGCTCCGCAACCAGCTCCTGAGCCGGCTCCCCAACCAGTTCCTGAGCCGAGTTCGGCACCTGGCAATGCTGAGTACCGCCAGCCCAGGGTGGCACCGAAAGACTTGGAGAAGTCAGAGCCCTGCAAGCAGCGGTCTGCCATTCGGGACCTGGAGGTGCTAGCAGAGGAGGACTATGACAGACGCCGGGAGTGGAAGACCCAGCAGCATCGCCAGGAGCAACGGATGCGTCAGATGAGAGGTACTGTGCACGAGCTGCGGCGGCAGGGGGCTATAAGAGGCTTCCGGCTAAGAGGGGTACCAGGTAGCCCCCGGTGCCACCACGTGCAAATAAGTAAATGATAACCCGGATAAGGTCTATTAACTGTAAATAGTTTTCTGTGTGATCCTATGCTTTGATCGATGGTGCTATGTTTTCATATATGAACTGCGTGGCTGAGGACTTTGCAAGCCCAAAAACTCTAATGTATATAGTTAGCACTCAGGTGCTCCATCTTGGTTTTACTTAACTACCTCTGAAGTTAAAACCCGTTTGGTGTGGCCGAAGGTGAGGACTGCTGGAAAAAGTCAGTAATGTCTTGCAGCCCACCCAAGACCACCGTTGGAGGTTTGGAACGGGTCCTCCACCAGCCTAAGTTAAGGACACTATGAAGTTACCCCGGTGGGGGTAGTCCTTGCAAGCTTCAGTGAACTTTGATACTACTGCTATTTGCACTATATTGAATGTTATTAAAAATGTTATTTATGTAATGTTTAACCTGAAGTGCCTCCATAAAGGGATGATGAGTTTTGAAACTGTTTTCTACTTGTTGAAATGCATTTATAAAATTTTGCATGTTTCTCTGTAACATCCTTACTCTTTTACAGCCCAGGAGTGCTGTATTTAACCAGGGGGGAATGTGGCGCCCTGAGGGTCCAGTCGCCACAGAGATGTTGCATCTCATCCAGAGATGTGACACCTGACTCTCAGGTAAGGCGGAAGCACCCCTTAGACTCCAACACCGCATTCAACATACACGATGTTAGCTGCTGCTCTCAGGCTGGTTAGTAAAGGGTGTAGATGTTGGATGGGTGGAGCCAGCTGCAGCATTAGGCTGCAGCGTGTTAGATTAGAGATTCAGTCAGAGACAGGCAGGTAGTGTGTGGGTACTGGCCTGACCTGCTGCTCCTTGAGTTCACCTCAGGGAGCCGTGCTGAGAGAGCGCGAACGGGTCCTGGGCCGAGACGACCTCCCAAGTCGTAGCCCATTGCAGAGGAGGACCAGGCGAATATCGGGGAACGGTCCCTAGACTAGTGGGAAAGTTCATCTCCACTAGTAACACCGAGAATAGTGGGTCTCTTCAACGGCCACTAGCCACCATAATCTCACTGGGAGGAAGCTTAGAGGTCAAGTACGTCCAGGACCTTTCTACTGGGTTTCCTGATGGCACACTGGTCTGGTCTGGTAACTGAAAGGGCCTAATACTACCTCGTCCGAGGGCTCTGTGGTGGCTGGTGCATGGAAGTGAGGAGTGTAGCACCAAGAGAAGAAGCCGGAAAGGAACATAAAGGGAGTCTTTGGGAGTGTGACCAATCTACCTGAGGGTTGCTGGACTACTCACTGGAAGGACACAGTGCCCGGCTGGAATCTGTATAGCGCTTAACAGACTGTGAGTAAAACCTTGAAACTGCAACAGAACTGTTTCCCTGATTCTTCCAGCGACGCACACTCCCCTCTGCTACATCTCTCCTGCACCATTGCTTTTTCTTTCATCTATCTGCCCTGGGAGGACACAGTCTTACCTGTAGAAGACTTATCATCTATCTGCACAACACCATCCCTTCCAGAGGGCCTGCACAGCAGCGCTGGTCACCCTGACCAGGTACTACAGGTGGCGTCACGACAAACTACATACGAACTCTAATCCCCTGTAAATACTTCCCCATTTTTGGTGAGCGCCCAGGGCCACGGACCAAGCCGTGGCTGCCCGTGACATGCCCCATAGAAGTCGACGAGCTCGGTGCCGAGTACCCCACGGCCCTGGCGGGCGACTCAATCACATCAAGAAAGCACGAAGTCCTGTTTCGATGTGAGAGGCCGTGGATTCCAGCACTAGTGGTGGTTGATCAGAAGATGGGCAAAGGACCAGACAAGTCGGTGTGAGTAGTTGAGGGCTCAGCGAGTTGAGCAGTAAGGTGAGTATAAGGATTTTTTTGTTTTTTTTACTGTTTTGATGGCTCTTCATGGTTCAGAAAAAAATGGCAGCCAGTGGAAGACATTTACAAAAAGTCCACATTTTTGGCAAATACATATTTTTATAAAATTTGTGTATAATTCAATTCCACTTGAATTTATTCTCTCAACCATACTGGTAACAATTTAGATTTCTGTTGCACCATTCTGATGACAGGGTCAGAATTTGGTACAAGGACATGAATTGACGAACCCTTCCTGACAACCCTGATGTCAGACATTTTCAGCCAGACAATGCCCCATGCCACAAGTTCATTAGTCATGGATTAGTACCAGTGAAATGGCAGTGAGTTTTCTTAGCTTCTCTGGTCTTCACATAACCAGATGATAATTCTATAGAGCATCTCTGGGACAAAGTAGCTGTGAATACTTTCAACTAATTTATGGCAACTGTGGGAAGCTATCCACGGGCTAATATTCTTGAATGTTGAATTCAACAGCTGGTAGAATCTATGCAACAACAAATTTCTTAGTTTCTATAGGCCAAAAGGAGGTAATAAGTGCTAATATATGGGTGTCTGCAATAAGGTGGCCATTCAATCGATATTCCAATGCATAGAAGTAGAAAGCAGAACAGCTAACACAAGAATTTATGGCAAAACAGTGCAAATTAATTGTACCTCCGGTGATGCCAACAGTTGTTATTTTGAAGGTATTCCCCCTTTTTTCAAACTATGGAAAAGTCATGAATGGTAATGTGAGTATTATGCCTTATGTTCTTTTACATAATTGTAAGCTGTTTTTTTTAAAGCCTTTATCAAGGTAGGTGGTCAACAATTAAGGGACTGCACACCGGACAAAGTGGTAAATCTTCAAAAGATTAGATAGTTATTATGTACCTATTTTTTTCTATTCTCTCTCTCTCTCTCTCTCTCTCTCTCTCTCTCCCTCTCTATATATTCATCTGAAAATGGAAATAATCTTTTATAGATTATGTATGAACACCTAGGGATGGGGCTGGAGAAAATGTAGTAGAAACTTTTAAATTATCTGTAAATTGAAGAATGCAGTGTATCCTTCTTACCACCTAGTCTTGTGTGTTTGAGATTATTCCCATCTCGCCTTCTACCTGTGTGGAAATTAATTAAAGTCTTGAATCTGTTTTGCCAACTTCTTTATTTTAATATAAAACAAGAGTAATCCTTTCATGTACATGCACTCGTCCATGTTAGCTTTTCATTTTAAGCGTGCTAGAAATATTTCCTTTCAATAGAATCTTAACAAATAACAGACATAAGGTAATTTATACAGTATTTGCTGGGGGTAAACACCATGGAGAAGGCTGTGGGAATCCTAAATACATTCTGCCGAGGGCTCAGCTATAATTGAGCTCACAGATAAGTGCAAGATGAAATGCTGGAGGAAATTACAATTGCAGTCAGAAATCACCCGAGGGTCCATTGAAAATCTTGTTTTGTCTCCGTTTTTTTATATATAAGATTGTAGTGATGGATAAAAGATGTATGACTTAACATAAAGTGTATATATACACTTTATAAAAATGCAGTATATTTTCAACCAGTATATATAATTTTCTACCATGTTGTAGTCCATCTTTAAGGCCATGTTCTTCCTATCTACTCTGCATTGTTCTAAATCCATCAAAACTTTTCAACAGGGTCTGAAAGCTCTCTCCCTCCCTTTTCTCGGTGTTAAAGATACCAACAGGGAGGAGGATGTAGAGGGGAGAAACGGCTACAGTCATAGGAGAGAGTAGAAAATATGCTATAAAAAAGAAGGAAAGTGCACATAAAGAGGGCATGAGCAGGGGTGGGATTCAAATTTTTAACAACAGGTTCTGTGTTTGTGCGTCGGAAAACCACACCCATTTTAAGTCACACCCATTTTAAGCCACGCCCATTTTTAAAGCCACACCCATTCACACACACACCTTTTCCTCAAAAAAAAAAAGTAGGGGCGCAGTCAGTTGAAAAACAATAAATTGGAATGAGATCAGAACAGTGCACATTCTGGCCAGCGGCTCTCCTGACCCGAGTGTGACAGCTGCATATATTTCTTTCTATGCAGCTGTCTCACTTGACTGACCGGCTGGCCAGGCTGTGCATTACATTCTGATTAAGAAGTCTCTTTCTAGTCTCATACTGAACTGAAGATTAAACTATAGTATTATGTAGCTGGGACTTACAGTTCTACCTTCTATCCAGAAATACAATAATTAGTGATGAGTGAACGTACTCGGATAAGGTGTTATCTGAGCATGCTCGGGTTCTAACCGAATGTCTTCTGCATGCTCGAAAAATATGTTCCAGTCCCCGCGGTTGTATGTCTCATGGCTGTTCGACACCCGCAACACATGCAGGGATTGCCTAACAAACAAGCACATTTGCTCATCAATAATAATAATAATGTATTTATTTCTCTAAGGATAGGGTCACACGACCGTATTTTGTCTCATCCGAGAAAATCGTTCCGATTAAGCTAATCACACTCTGATCGGAGTTTGATCAGAGTGTGCTCACAGCGTGCTCCGATTTTCGCGGATGTGGAGAAGGTGGAAATAAAAAGTTCCCCATCTTCTTCATTCTGTAAAGCTGTGAAAATCAGACTGCATTCAGATGTCATCCGAGTGCAGTCTGATTTTTTTTTTTCACGGACTCACTGATTTGCCTGGCTGAGTGCGATCCCATAATCGGATGCAACTCGTGCGTGCTGCCATTTTTTCTTCTGACCAAAAATACGATTGTTTGGATCAGCCTAAAGTCGATACTACATAGTATCTGAATAATAAACGTGTGTCTAATATCTAGACAAATGGGGAGATGCTGGGACTTATACTAGTGATTGTAATAATAGAACATATTTATTGTATTACCTTCAGTAATCTCTATAGATCAGATGCCAATATGCAATGCTGGGACTTACAGTTCCCCCACCACCACTGCATGTACAGTACCTAAGGTACGATATAGGTATTACTGTCATCTTTATAAAGTAGACCGTATAAAAAGCCGCAGGATGTAAATGTGACTCTATACAACTGGGTACATACAAGTGGATTGCAAGCTTCTCGGTAATAATGTCTAAGAAGGCACCAGGATCTGGGAGCTGGTGGTCTGTCTCCAGCTGGGGGGCTTTCTACAGCTGTGCCCTACAGACAGCTCTGAGCATAGACCTCAAGCTCTCCAGAGAAGAAGACAACGCAGGGGGCTAGAAGAACTGCTCTTCCATGGAGGCCTTACTACTCTGACCGGCGTCTATCTATCATAGACCACCTCAGTCCACACAGACACACTCCTCCAGCTCCACTCCAGGGCCCAGGCAGTGCCGCAGCTCAGCTCACACAGTACCTCTCTCCTCTCCGCCTCGTGAATAAAGAAGATGGCCGCCGGTCAGACCACTTCAGTCCACACAGACACACTCCTCCAGCTCCACTCCAGGGCCCAGGCAGCGCCGCAGCTCAGCTCACACAGTACCTCTCTCCTCTCCGGCTCCGCCTCGTGACTAAAGAAGATGGCCGCGCCGCTACCCAATCGCCGCACTGCAGAGATCAGTCCGCGGGGGCCGGGGCTGGCGGTGTGTTGCGGCGCTGCAAGCTGGCTGCAAAATAGTACCGGACATGGGCGTACCCAGGATCAAAACTAGGGGGGGCAAGGCAATGTCGCATCTTATACAGGTTACATCATATACACTGTACATTATCCTGCATATTAGGTATGGAGCATTAGAACTGTTGTATATTGTATAATACAGCAGTGTATGAGACACTACGCTGTATATACCATATATTATACATGGCAGTCGTGCTCATGTCAGGAGCGGTACCAGCAAGTCCGAGGATTGCAGTGCGATCCTCGCATGAGTTATACGGCCATCTGTCTATGCCCTTGTTATAATAATACTGAAATATTAATCTATTATTAAAGTATTAAGGAGCTCACAAGTAAAAAAAAAGCCCCCTACCTCCCCTGTCCCCCACCCACACCCCAACAGCCCATCGTCTCACATGCACCCCTTAGTGTTCTGTCCCACTGACCCCACAATACCCCCATCCTCTTACATTCAACCCTAGTGACCTGTCCACCCTCCCTCACAATACCCCATCTTCTCACATCAACCCCTGTGCGCCAGCCCCCACAATATCCCCATCTTCTCACATTAACCCCCCAGTGCCCTAGCCCCCACAATACCCCATACTCTTACATTCACCCCAGTGCCCTGTACCCCTCCCTGTTATGATTTGGTAACTGAGGAGAGCAGGCAAAAAAGGAAATACACCAGAGCAGTTGGAAACTATGAGATTGCAGTACCCTGACTAACCACCACAACTAGAGGTAGCCGTGAAGCGTTCCAACGTTGGTCCTAGACGCCTCGTCACAGCCTGAGAAACTAACTACACCTAAAGATAGAAAGAGGAAAGCTATCTGCCCCGGAGCAGATCCCCAAAGAACATAGAAAGCCCCCAAACATGTAATGGCGGTTAGACAAGAAGAAATACTGACACAGACAGAAAATAGTATGAGCAAACGTTGGGGCCCAAACTTACTAAATAGAAAAGGATAGGAAGGGCACTTACTGCAATCTCAAAAAACCCTGAAAAGCACCAACTCTACTAATTTCAAAAACACCTGAGATCACACGACCTCTACCACCTAAATTAGTTCTCTGGTGTAACCAAAAACAAAAGAGCAGCCACTGAAAAAACTGGAAAAAGCAAATGTACAAACATCAGTGGCTGAACAGAACTGAGAGGGCAAAAGCCCCCAGAGGGGACCCTGAAGGCCCCCACAGAAGTGCAGGACAAAATGCAAAAATCAAGCACAAAAACAAAAAGAAGAAAATGTCTTATCTGTTAGCAGGAGATTCAGACACGACACAGCAGGCTACCAAGGAAACAGGAATCAAGGATTGAGACCAGAACAATTGATCACCGGCAACCCTGATGGGAAGGCGACTCCCTTATATAAGACCAGTCAGTAACACCTGATTCCCAATCCTCACAATCTTCACTGGACAGTCCAGTACCGTTTGTAACCACCAGAGGGAGCTTCTGCTCAGAACTCATTTCCAGCCTATTCACAACACCTCCCCCACAATACCCCATCCTCTCACATTAACCCCCCCAGTACCCTAGCCCCCACGATACCCCCATTCTCTTATTCACCCCAGTGCCCTGTACCCCTGCCCCACTGTACCCCCATCCTCTCACATCCCCCCACAGTGACCATGACATGCCCGAGCAGAATGAATTTAATAAATTCCGTCCCTTCTTACAATGAAGCTGCAGGCAGTGGCTGAGGCAGGAGCAGGAAGTGTCCGGTGTCTGCACACAGAGGGCACTAGGACCCAGTGTGGCTGACAACCAGAGCCTGCACGTGTACAGCAGAAAGTGAAACTACAGCTGCTGCCGACCAGGAAGGAAGGAAGAGGCTCCTCTCTGGTGAGACAGCAGCTCCGTGCACTGCGCACATTACTCCCATGGTACCGGATCGCCGCTCTGATTCTCCCCGGTTCGGGGAACCGGCTGCTTTTTGAACAACCGGTTCCATCGAACCTGGGAGAACCGCTGAATCCCACCCCTGGGCATGAGTACAGGATAAAAGCTTTATTATATGAGATAATAAGACAATAATACCCTGGATACACACAGACCTCATATCCAGCCTATATTACTGAGAGATAAATATAGGAAAAATCTGAAACTTGAATCAGGCAGCAAATGGCATATCTGGGGTTTAAAAATGAATGGAGAGTTACCGTAACTATTTTATGAATTAAAAGTATCCACTAACATGTAAAATCTAATTTTGCATGTCAAAGATACCCTAGTCTTGAAACATAAATAGCATGTCGTGTGCATGTGCCACAAAAGTCCAATAAATCAAATGGAAAAGAAACCGGAGAGACAAGAAAGCGCAAATAGGGTCTTATCTGGGAGCCAAGCGGTATAAAATATTAACGGTACGTGCACCTGATAGGGTTCCTATGGAAGCAGGTAAAGGCTTCTGCAGGACCACCAATGAGATACGATGCAATAGATGTGGAATACGGTGGTTCAGAGTCCGCACTGCCCAAGGTTCAAAAGTACGGTCACACACAAAGATGAAGCATGAATGCGATTTATTACGTCAACTCGTTTCGAGGTTTTCAAACCTTTTTTTCAGGACCAAACCACAATGAACTTTTAAACCTTGGGCAGTGCGGACTCAGAACCACTGTATTCCACATCTATTACAAAAGCCCAAAAGGTGCAGATACCACTTATGGGTTCCTCAACTATTGGGGTTGCAGTGTTCAAGTTAATCCAACGTCGTGTCAGTTTGCAACCACTGTTGTCCCAAAAAAAGGTGGCCACAGCATTTCTTTAAACTTTTGTGCTGAACATGGCTTTTTAGAGAAAGCACCAACACGAAATACAATAATTGCCATCTTTATCCATAACAAAATGATCTTTCCTGTATTTTTAACAAGATAGTCATGTCATGTTATTCCTACAAAAAAAGTCTTACCCCCACATTATTTAATTTAAATGAAAAATGAAAAACCTCCTGCATTTTCCTTTTTTTTATCACAAATCCTTATGCACGCAGAAATCTCCACTTTAATGTTTGCAATACAATTGGTCTTCCACCTGTATCTTTCTCTCCTCAATAGGATATTAATAGAGGCAGAGATAGCTTACTGGATGGCAATGCAAAGCTGTTCATGTACACAAAATACTCTATATAATCTGTGTTCTTTTTATTATAAAAATATAAATCCCCTTATAAACTGGCAGGCTGGGCCATATCACCCTTTGTGTAACTGTAGACCTTTATTTTCTTATTAAAAGCACAGAATGCTTTTATATCTGCGAATGTATAATACAGCACTGAAAAATATACAGATATTAACAAATATACAGATAAATTATAAATAATATGTATTGTAATAATCCAATAAAATATTGACAGAACAAGGATGACTACTACAAGAGTATTGTATGGGAGCAGATCAGGTTATTAAACTTACAATCTCTGTTGTAACCCTAATCATAATTTTATTAGTTGCGTATATTTATGATTATCCTAATTAGTTATAATGCTAATTTACAAGTGCTTTGTCCCATTTCTCAGGAGCATTTTAAGGCTCAGTCTACACAGTGGCATGGGGTAGTACAAGGACTCGAACAACCTCAATGCTTTCCTAATCCTAGAAAATTTATCTGACCTTCAGAGATTGCCTACAACTTTTTTGTTGTTGTGGTTGCTCAAGAATTGTGCTGGAATTTTACTCCTGCAGACTACTCTATGGTAGCTTCAGAATAATACCTTATTTCTATCTCAGTGAGTGTGCTAATGGCATCAGGCGCAGTGTGACTGTGAATTAAGCTATTTCATACTACAGTAACATCACCTTTATAGCTGGATATGTTTTCACATAGTGAAAGCAAGGAAGACTTGTAATAAACCCCTCAGTGATAATTTTGCAGCTAAAACCAAATTCTGAATTCAAGGCTTGTGATTCTTGTAATTTTGAGATAGCTATGCAAACCAAATTTTCTTTCTTAAAGAGATATCCAAAATCATGAAACTTAAGCGTAACGGTCATTTTAATTTTTATTTCATAACTGAATAGTACACATGAAAATATGCAACTTTGTAATATATCTTATATGAAAAGATAGCTTCTTTCTCCACCAGAATTGATCAGTCATTATCAAAATTCTCAATTCTGAGGTTGTCATGTCTACTCTTCACAGAAATGCATATAACCAGTTTTACTTATGCCTTTGGAAACATCATTGAATGTAGTGTCTTGTGATGACTTATCCAACAGTGCCATTTGTTGACATGTTCTTTTTATGGCAGCCTGTTTAATTCTGCCTCATTTGTTACTGTGCATTCTAACTGTTGCTCCTTAGGCTTCCATAGTTTCCCATCAGCCTTTTCATTAACCTCGCCTCTTCCTTTTCTGTAGCCATCTTGGCCCATTGGAAGCTGACATTCTGATTGTCTCTCTCTAGATTTCAGCCCTTCTGGTTGTTTACCTCCTCATAGCACAGACAATGAGTTATGTTCCCCTTGTTAGCGCTCACTATATTGTATGATGCAGCTGCTCTGTTCTTCATGATGTTTTATCAAACAGTCTCTTCAGCCTTTATAGCGATCTCTGCCATTCGCCATGTTATATAATTATGTTGTGTGTTACCTGTACCATATCTAATGCTATGTACCTCAGATATGCTGCATACTTTGTACTGAGTACTTTCATTTTTCTTGTAGTTTTACACTGATCCAATCAATAAAAGTTGTAAAGGATCCTCTGTGTCTATCTCAAGGCATCGATAGGAAAGAGTTTAGCTGTCTGTCAACTCATTCTCCCTGAGCAGAGTGAGTTTGCCAGAACAGAGGTAAAAGCTGTATTGAGTGAAGACAGATTGTTACAATTCTGAGATAGGAGATGGCAGTTTCTACTGAAGAGATTCTATGTAGACGGAGGAGGAGGAGCTAATAACTGATCAATTCTGGCAGAGAAAGAAGGAAATGTTTCTGATTAGATATATTACAAAGTTGCTTATTTTCATGTGTACAAATGTGTCCAGGGAACGCCAGAACTGACCTTGTGATTTGCCGACTTGTTGACTCCAATTTTTTGCCTGGATGCCCACTTCTTGGCTTTTGAATGGATGGACGGACTTCATTTTGTATTCTCCCATCTGTAATGGCACTCACATGATGCAGTTTGTCAATTTTCTTGGCTGAGAGACCAAGAAATCAATGAGCTGGATGATGCCATTTCTCTTTTCTTCATAAATATTATTTATGGCTGCTCCTTGATTCGTACCAGTGACCTTTCGCTTGGGAATCAACCTGATTTCACAATGAACTATTAGGGAATGTGAGATCAGGTTGTATTTTGTAGTTTACAGGAAGAAAAAGATTTTTCCGTCCTCAGGAGCAGTAACTATGCAGTGACATGACAATAATCTGCATAACTAATCATATGCTAAATAGTTGAAAGTCAAATTTCTGTATGAGATGGCCAAGATGATTGTCTATAAAATGATGTAGTGGATGGTGAAATATGGGGCCTGAAAGTCAAAAGTTCAAAACATTGTTACCCTTTTGTTCATCGGTGTACATACAGATTAAGAAGCCATGTCAGTGCTTCCTCCTCAGGACTCTGTAATCATCTGATCATTGGATATAGGGAGCTAACAGAAGCTAATGGGTCCTTGAAGTTCCTGTTAGCTCTGCTATGCAAGCAGGTAGATGAAATTGCCTTGTAACTAGGGCTAATATACCAGCCCCAGTTACAAGGAAATCATCAATAAAAATGAATCTATATATATGATTACTTTGTAATGTCTTCACATTCTGTTCCGTCCAGATGTGTCCGTATCCAAAAATTCCAAGCAGCGGAAGTTCACCGACCGCCATATTGGGACACCCAAGTTATGGGTGTCTCAATATTGAAACTGCTGGTGGTACCAGCCTCTTGCGCGGTACTCTATACGCCGTACACACCACATACACACACACGGCAAATGCGTGATGTGTCTACCGTCAGAGGAAGCCGGTCACATTAAAGGGGTTTTCCCACGAACGAAAGTTCATTTTAAAATTTGTCTGTCTGACCGTGTACGGAGCATACCACATCTCCTGGGCAGGGGAGGAAGCAAAAGACAATACTGACATAACAGCAGGGCATCACAGAGGATTCATTTTGTGAGGTAAAATATTTCACTCACTGTTTTTAAACAATATTTCACCTATAAAATGTATCCTCTGCGATCTCCTGCTGTAATGTCAGTATTGTCTTTGGCTTCCTCCCCTCCCAGGAGCTGTGGTATAGCACATGGGGTACACAGGTCAAAGAAGAGATTACATGAAAGGAGAAGACAGCAGATAGGGGAGAGAGAACAGGGGTGAGAGAGACAGAGCACGTGGGGGAGACAGCTCAAACAGAACAGAACATGAGGGGAGAACACAGCACAGGAAGGAGAGAAACAGCAGACAAGGGGGATAGCACATGGGGTAGACAGGTCAAAGAAGAGCGCACAGATGGTGGAAGTCAGCACATGGGGAAAGAGAGAGTGGATATGGGGTGAGCACATGAAGGCAAGAGATTCTCAACACCTCAAAGCCTGCCCCCATCGTGACATTACCGCCCTCCCAATGCGATAGCATTGGTCCTCCATTTAGTGTATTAATAAGTAAAATTTTCCCAAAGGTCTTTTAAGACCTTATTGGGGGGAGGCAGTGTGTAAAATGAATTAAAAAATAAATACAAATCTTAAAAATAAAATAGAAAAAAAGCATAAATGAAAAAGAGACACACTGCCAGAGGCAGAATCACTGTTTCTAGCTCCACCCCATTGAAAAAATATGTCCAATATATCAAAATAATTTCTACGGAAGGGAAATACAATTTCCATTTTTTTTAGCATTCACTTGTGGTCATAGTAAAAAATTTAAAAATGTGAAAAATACACTTAGAAAAAAAGGCATGTAATAGATTTAGCAAAAAAAGCATGCAGTATATAATGACACAAAAATTAAGCCCCATTACAAAAAAAAGGCAAAAATTATTTAAATATCCAAACAAGAAATTTTTTTGTTAGAACTGTTAAAAATGCAGGTATCATACCACCCAAAAAATGTGCTTAGTCATAAAGGAGGAAGAATGCCCTTGTCATGGGCTACTTAAATGACGTTTCAGTTTGGTTTAAGAGTGGGAGGAGGGGGAACATGAATACTGTGAAAAAAATAAGATTTTCCAATTGTATGTGCTATTTGTATATTGCCGCCAGACGATGTATTGGTACACTGCAGCCTCTGCAAGAGGAAAATATGCTATGATTTTCCCAGTTTGTATTAATTAGGAACTACTGTTCTGTTACGCACTCAGGTGACGCATGTGGTTTCGTGGACCCACTGTACCATGGTGTCAGGCTTACCTAGAAGGGGCATAGCTAAGCGGCTTCCAGGTGTTCACTGAAGCGCTTAATGGTGAAGTCAGGCTTGGCAGCAGGTAGCTGCCAGGTACCTCTCCTAGGCAGCCCCCAGGAATGCAGCTTCTGACCCATAAATATTCATGCACGGGAAGGACTAGAGCTGTGTTCAGACTAATGAGTTCTGTATCCTCTGCAGAAGGGTTAGTGACACAGACACAACTCGGGCTCCGTTCAGGCTACAGTCATGGCCAAAAGTTTTGAGAATGACACAAATATTATATTTTCACATGATCTGCTGCCCTCTGGTTTTTGTGTTTGACAGATGTTTTTATCACAGACAGAAATATAATAATTGCAAACATATGAGTAACAAAAGCTTATATTGACAGTTAGAATGAGTTAATGCAGCAAGTCAATATTTGCAGTGTTGACCTTTCTTCTTCAGGACCTCTGCAATTCTCCCTGGCATGCTCTCAATCAACTTCTGGACCAAATCCTGACTGATAGCAGTCCATTCTTGCACAATCAATGCTTTCATTTTGTCAGAATTTTTAGGTTTTTGTTTGTCCACCCGTCTCTTGATGAATGACCACAAGTTCTCAATGGGATTAAGATCTGGGGAGTTTCCAGGCCATGGACCCAAAATCTCTATGTTTTGTTCCCTGAGCCATTTAGTTATCACCTTTGCTTTATGGCAAGGTGCTCCATCATGCTGGAAAAGGCATTGTTGATCGCCAAACTGCTCTTGGAGGGTTGGGAGAAGTTGCTCTTGGAGGACATTCTGGTACCATTCTTTATTCATGGCTGTGTTTTTAGGCAAGACTGTGAGAGAGCCGATTCCCTTAGCTGAGAAGCAACCCCACACATGAATGGTTTCAGGATGCTTAACAGTTGGCATGAGACAAGACTGGTGGTAGCGCTCACCTTGTCTTCTCCGAATGAGGCGTTTTCCTGATGTCCCAAACAATCGAAAAGGGGATTCATCAGAGAAAATAACTTTACCCCAGTCCTCAGCAGTCCACTGCCTGTACCTTTTGCAGAATATCAGTCTGTCCATGATGTTTTTTCTGGAGAGAAGTGGCTTCTTTGCTGCCCTCCTTGAGACCAGGCCTTGCTCCAAGAGTCTCCGCCTCACAGTGCGTGCAGATGCACTCACACCTGCCTGCTGCCATTCCTGAGCAAGCTCTGCACTGCTGGTAGCCCGATCCCGCAGCTGAAACACTTTTAAGAGACGGTCCTGGCGCTTGCTGGTCTTTCTTGGGCGCCCTGGAGCCCTTTTGGCAACAGTGGAACCTCTCTCCTTGAAGTTCTTGATGATGCGATAGATTGTTGACTGAGGTGCAATCTTTCTAGCTGCGATACTCTTCCCTGTTAGGCCATTTTTGTGCATTGCAATGATGACTGCACATGTTTCTTTAGAGATAACCATGGTTAACAGAAGAGAAACAATGATGCCAAGCACCAGCCTCCTTTTAAAGTGTCCAGTGGTGTCATTCTTACTTAATCATTGATCTCCAGCCATGTCCTCATCAACACCCACACCTGTGTTAATGGAGCAATCACTGAAAAGAGGTTAGCTGGTCCTTTTAAGGCAGGGCTGCAATGATGTTGAAATGTGTTTTGGGGGATAAAGTTCATTTTCTAGCCAAATATTGACTTTGCAAGTAATTGCTGTTAAGCTGATCACTCTTTATACCATTCTGGAGTATATGCAAATTGCCATTAGAAAAAGTGAAGCTGTAGACTTTGTAAAAATTTAATATTTGTGTCATTCTCAAAACTTTTGGCCATGACTGTACTAGGTTCAGGATCCACTGCAAAACAGTTACTGACACGGAGACTCAGACAGGGCTGATTTGGAGACTGTTAGAACAGTCGGGATATACGGAATGCATGGATAGGCACACGTTCAGACACAGGTCTCTGATACTGATTCAGGGACTGGCTGCACACTGAGCAGGGGACGAGGTTCAGGTATATCTGCACTGTCACCAGGGACTTCCTGTTCAGGACTGAACGCACAAGGACCAGGGACCTTTGGTTCAGGACACTGACCTCACAGGACCAGTGACTTCAGGTTCAGGACTGGCCACACAAGGACCAGTGACTTTGGGTACAGCACACTGGCCACATCAGGACTAGGGGACCTCACAACATCACGAGTAGACTACACACTACCTAATAAAACTTTGGGTTGCTTGACACCTCTCTATTGGTGAGGGTGCCTTTTAAACAAGATGACTCCTAGCTATTGGCTGAGAGCCATCTTTCAGGTGTGCTGTAATACTAAATATCTCCCACCCATTGGCTGGCCGCAATTAACTATGTGGGCGCTGCCATTTTAAGAGCAGGGGAGCTAGCACTAGATGCACCACTGGAGCTCAGACGCAGGGAACACGCCACCAAGCCAGGTTAGTATGCCAGCGTCCCTGCATGGAGGAGGAAGGGAACCATGCAGGGGCGTCGGCAATAGCGTTACTGGTTCTCCATAAGCTCATGAAGTGACATCACCTATTCATGTGGAAATTCAAGCTGGCCAGTAATTAGAGTGAGCCTCAAGTTATCCTCCTCCCTCCTCTTGCCATGCTCGTCTTTCTGTCAGTCAGGCCACATCCTTAAGTAGTACCTGTTCGGTGTCATTACCATCACCATTTTCATTCTCCTCTTTCGCAAATTCTACTTCAGGTATGCCGTCTTTTCCTTCTCCTAAACAACAGCAAGTATTCATCTTTGATTGTGTGTTGAAGAAACAAGCTTATGCTCCCAGTCATCCACTGGTTTGCAAGTTTTACTTGTGTCTTCTCAAATTGCTGATGGTGCAGTCACTGCCTTACCAGATTTTGGATTCTTCTGTTTCTTGACAAATACGGGTTTGGGCTCAGCATCTCTGCCTATTGTTCTCACATGCAGGAGATTGTAGGCTGCTTTCAGGACAATAGGTGAGTTTCATGGACCACTGAGGACTCTCAAGTCTAAATATTTTTGAATGTTTTTAGTGATAGTGATGCACCACCACATCTGAGACATGTGGTGAGGCCAACACGACGAGAGCTATGTCTTTTTCCACCACCAAATGGTTATTTGTCTCCTCTTACCACTGCTCGAGGTCCATTTAAAGTGACATGACCCCATTCCCAAACATCCACAGGGCACATCATTGATTTCATACACCAACTGCTTTAACTTTGCTTATGCATGGCATAGCTGTTTTACTTGAAGGCTTGGGAGAGAAAAGCCGCTGAGTTCTTCTATGTGTAGGAGGTGCAGCTTTATCCAGTGCACTTTCCATTGTTGCATTCCAATGTTTCAGAACAGAATCAACACATGAAAGAGGAAATAGAAGCCAATGATGACTGCAAATTCTTCTTAGGTTTCTAAGTATTAATGGCACATATAATTTTATAAGTGGGGGTGTCCTGAGCCGGGTGACAGTTCTTGACAGAGAGTGAAAGAAGTTGCAGTCAGAGAGTGGGATAGGAGAGTTAGTAAAATCATACACTGACAGAGCCACGAGATGATTAAGTCTAATATATTCCCATTTTCATGTGTAGGAGAGCTGTGAAAGTCTGAGTGGAAGTTAAAGATAAAAGATGAGTGTCAGATGGGGAGAAGGGATCATCATTAGGGAAGCTAAAGTCTCCCATGATGAGAGTGGGGATGTCACAGGCTAGAAAGTGTGGAAGCCAGGTGAAAAAGTTATCCAGCAACTAATGGGAGGGGCCAGGAGGGTGATGCACAACTGCCACTTGCAGGGAGAAGGTCTGAAAAAGTCTGACAGTGTGGACCTCAAAAGATGGGAAAATAAATGTGTACTGAGTGGATAACCTGAAAAGTACATTTTATTGTATGGAACAAGCCAACACCTCAACCTAGTCTATTCTCAGGTCTGGCGATATGTGAAAAATGTAGACCACCATACTATAGAGCAGCAGCAGCTGTGGTGTTCAACTGCTGAATCCAGGTTTTAGTAACAGATAGAAGGTTAAGATAATTTGAAAGGAAAAAGTCATGGGTATAGTAGAGTTTGTTACATGCTGAACTTGAGTTCCAGAGGGCACAGTTAAAGCAGACAGGAGAAGGCATTCAAAATATATTATTGAGATTGAGGGTTTCTGAGTTTAACAAAGAAGGAGTTAAACTCACTATTACAAGAGGGGCCTGGTTTAGGGGAGATAGCTACTGTGATGAGGAGAATGAGAACAGAGAGAGTGAGCAAATGGTTCACTTATTTGTGAGAGTGTCTTATTGTGTTGTATGGTGGGAGTGAATGGATCTGTGTGTTAGCAGCATATTAACCAACCAAATTACCCACTGCTTATCAAAATTCCTCAACTGTGAGATCACATCTTTATTACATGGTATAGCTGTTTGGATGGAAATTCACAAAATAATGGGGCTCAATTATCATCAGCCAAGCAATAATCTCAAGATGCCTACTACTTGATTCCTATGACATAAAGCTATTATGCAGCATATAGTTTTGCAGAAACAATATTATGGACTTTGTCACATACTATGATTAGTTATTGCTTTAAATGAACAGCTTAATATTTTGTAGATTCTTTGCATGCTGCTAATTAATCTTTACTGTGCATTCCTAATATTGGTTAATCACCTCTTGTGCTGCCAAAACAAACATATGTATAACAAAACATGTCTAATTGCAATAATTATATGGGAGAAGTACTTAATTTTTGTGGAACAATTTCAAGGGTGCCAACACTTTCGGCCATGGCTGTGTGTTGAAGGCTTCCTGTAGTTGCAGACACCACGATGTTAACAGTAGATATTTGTCCTGTAAATTGGGTTCCCACAGACGGACGCCCAACTGGGATGAGAACTCGGAATTTGGAGGCATCTTAAAGAGGTTGTAAAATGCTATAAAATAAAGCAGACATTACAAACTACCGTAATCAAAATTCCCCATACCGGTTTCCTGCCGCTTGTTTCACACTTTCAGGGACCCTCATCTGTCTCTGTAACCTGGCCTTCAGTGATGATGTTTTACACAGATCTATATCTGCTACATCCACTCATTGACTACGGTGGAGTGCATGGAGATTGCTGCTGTCACGTGTCATCTTGAAATGTTATAACTCGTGGCCAGAATAAAGAGACTACTAAGGGACCTGGCAGGCAGCAGGGGGACATATGGGGATAAGCAAGGTGAGTATTACTGATTTCTTTTTTTGTTCTACCATTCTAAGCTTTTGTTAAAAAAAGATTGATATGCTGGATAACAACACCATTTTTAGGGCTGAAAGTCCCCCTCTCGGCTTATACTCAAGTCATATACCGGGGGTCGGCGGGGGAGCTGTCCTATATACTCACCCTCTCCTGGCGCGGTCTTTGCAGCCCCTGTTCTTCTCCCACGGTCTCCGGCGCCTGTGTTCAGCGGTCATGTGGTACCGCTCATTAAAGTCATGAATATGCACATATTCATGACTTTAATGAGCGGTACCATGTGACCGCTGAAGTTAGGCATAGCGCCGGAGACCGTGGGAGAAGAGCAGGGGCTGCAGAGACTGCGCCAGGTGAGGGTGAGTATATTCCATATTCACCTGTCCCCGTTCCACCGCTGCTCGCCGCTGTGTCCTCGCATCCTCTAGCTGTGAATGTTCAGGTCAGAGGGCGCGATGACGTGGTTAGTTCGCGCCGCGCCATCTGCCTGAGCATTCACTGCTGGAGGACCCGGAAGACAGCGGCGCTCAGCGGTGGAATGGGACAGGTGAATATTGCAGGTTCCAGGGCCTGAGCCAGCGGTGACACCGGCACCTGTCCCCCAAAGCGCCGGTGTCCCCGCCTGCTCAGGACACGGCACCTGGCCCCCAGCGACGAGAGGTGAGTATGTCTTTTTTTTTTTTTTTTAGTTGCAGCAGCAGCGGCAGCATAAGGGACCTATACTATGGGGCATAATCTATGGAGCATATGGGGCATAATCTGTGAAACATATGGGGCATAATCTATGGAGCATATGGGGCACAATACATGGGGCAGAATATGGGGCATAATACATGGGCAGCATATGGGGCATAATCTATGGAGCATCATATGGGGGCATAATACATGGGGCAGCATATGGGCACAATACATGGGCAGCATATGGGGCAGAATATGGGGCATAATACATGGGGCAGCATATGGGGCACAATACGTGGGCAGCATATGGGGCACAATACATGGGCAGAATATGGGGCACAATACATGGGCAGCATATGGGGCATAATACATGGGGCAGCATATGGGGCACAATACATGGGCAGCATATGGGGCATAATACATGGGGCAGCATATGGGGCACAATACATGGGCAGCATATGGGGCATAATACATGGGCAGCATATGGGGCATAATATATGGGGTAGCATATGGGGCATAATATATGGGACAGCATATGGGGCTCCTGATTCAATATGGCTATTCAAAAACATTTAACCTACTTTAATTTTACTTTTATTATCTATTTTTAATTTTGAAATTTACCAGTAGCTGCCACATTTTCCACCCTAGGCTTATACTCGAGTCGATAAGTTTTCCCAGTTTTTTGTGGCAAAATTAGGGGGTCGGCTTATACTCGAGTCGGCTTATACTCGAGTATATATGGTAAGTGTCGTGCTTCTCAAACTATTTCAATTTGTTTTGCTATGTAGCAGCGCACATTATCATATTGAAACAAGCACCTTTACCATTATACCTTTACCATTCAGGAATGACTTGGTTTGCAACAATGTTTAACCCCTTAACGACAGCTGATACGCATTAAAATGGCGCACGCTAAGGGTACTTACTCCCTCATTGCCGTTTTAAAACGGCATTAAGGAATAAGGCTGCAATGCCTCCCAGAGTCTGAAAATATCTGGGGTCTAGCCTACGGCTACATGGTATGATGACCCCACAAACCCTATACAAAGTATGATGCCCCATAGCAACCAACACATTTAGATGGTCATCACAGCCCCCTCATATTATGGTATTCACCACAGCCCCCAATAAACAGTTTGAGGTGTACCACAGACCACTATATACAGTATGATGTCCCCCATAACCAACCCATTAAGTTTGATGCCCCCTTAATCACCTCATACAGTATGAAGGACACCATAGTCCCCCACGTAGTATAATAAACCTAATACACCTCCACACTGTATAATGTCCACCACAGCTCCCATACACTATGAAGATCCCCCTAAGACACTTACGTAGTATGATGGTCTGCCCAACAGACCCTCATACAGTATAATGGTCCCCCCAAGAAACCCCTATATAGTATGATGGTCCACAAAAGCAGCCCCTAAATAGTATGATGGTCCCTCCAAACAGCCCCATATGGGATGATAGTCCCTACAGCCCCCCAAAATAACATAATCCTTTTACTCACTTAATCTTGGCTCCTTGTTCTCCACTCTCCTCTACTGTCCTGCCTCTCAGTGGACTCTGACTGTACGATGCAGTGATGTCATCGCATCGCCGCCGATGTCCACAGCCTGCCTGAGTAAGTGACGGAGCTTCGGCTCTGTGCTCCTGTCACAATTGTTAATAGTATCCGCTTCCTATCCCATCTGGCATTTGCAAGAACTGCCAGTCTTGCTCTGAAGTCCTACAAAGTAAGATTTATTAAATCCATAAACCCTGGAGGGACTTTAACCCAAAACATCCGTGCTTCGGCACAAAGGTAAACGCAACAGGAAAGTACAGTACATACTGCTGTTACTCGTCCAATACTCCAGCAGGAATGCGAAAACTTCAGAAGGTAAAAATCCAATACTCAAGCAGGTATATGTCCACCCACACACAGGTCATTATGAGATCTCTCCAGGTTGGACACACTGGTAGACGGTCAACCATTAAATGGTCCATTTTCTCTCTAGGACCAAAAGACTTCTCAGTTGATTCCCCAGTCACAGCAAACTCACTGACTCACCAGCAACACACGCTTAACCCATTTTCCTTGTTCTTACAGTGAGTAAGACTCGGGAAGGGTTGAAACGAATGTATTTTGTCTCCCTCAATGCAGTGCAGTGAAATTACTCCTATTTCTCTGAAATATGTCAGTAATTCAATGTAAAACATAGATGTTGGTAATGCTGAAGCTAGTCTTGGATTTTTTTCTGTCAGTAGGTCAGGCAGCATGAATCATGTCACAGGTTCCCTTTAATGTTTGGTTGGTTAGTGCATAATCACATTTTAAACAGATTGTGAAGCACTGGGTTTATGGATGAAATGTTATGGATGATATTATATTGAGCTGTATGTTGATGCATTATAGTGGTGAAGTGAAGATAAAAGATGAAAGCACCTGAAGGAATGCATGAAGAGGAGATGAAACAAAATTGTGACCATGTACTGACTTCCGCACCATTGTAGAACCAGTATGTGGTAGTTTGAATGATTAAAGAATCATTTGTTTGGTTTCCTGCTTATTAGAACCAACTCTATGAAGTGTCGTCTTCTGTGAAATTCAAAGGCTGGCAAGTATCAGATGAAATATGCATGGCGGCAGAACATGCACGCTAGCGTTTCTCTAGTGACGGAAACTGCCTAAAGTCATTGACTTATTGACAATCTTATTTAAAAAGGGATAATATGTCTGAAGTATTTTTTATTGTTTTTATTGAGGTAGATGTTCCTTATCCTGATTAGGTATTGTAAGTGGTTAGCCCTACAAGGGTTTAATCTTCTCCTTGGCCAAAACAGCAAATGCGTTTGACTGATAACAGAATCTATTTCTTTTTCATTAGTGGATTGAAGAGGAGATCAATTATACCATGAACCTTTCTAAAAAAGTGATTAAAACCTGCATCCACCTTTTTTTGAGCCCGCTTGCATAACTAAATTCTAATCAACAAGCGAAGGACAGCTCCAAGGCAGAAAAGCTTGATAAGACAGTAATTCGACAATTTCCAGGGTTTGTGTTCGATATTTAGCCCCTGGTGTCGTACACTTCTGTGTGAATCAATAGCAGTTATTCTTCTTTATATACTGTCCATAATTTCAAGGCTTTACAAAGGATGAGTAGCAGTGGCTCAGATTGTATTTTTTTTGCATGCAGTTTTAGTATTTTCTTCTTTTGATATTAACCGTAAAAATGTCCGATTTGCTTTCTGCTTTCACATCCAACATCTTGCTTTCGCTTGCCGTGATATACCGTGTGTACTTTTTTATTCTGACACAATGTGAATCTTATTGTTCATGATGTTCCTCGCTGGAACAAAGAAAATGAAAATCACTTTGTATTCATACCCAGAGCGGCCGCCAGCGTACAGCAGTTGCATTAGCTCAGCATGTATGCCCAAGAACAGACTACTAAAGTATTGAGTGATATTAAAACAGAGGTCTATATAAATAGAACGAATCGAGTCAAAGAAAATAAATAATGTCTTTTATTTTTCCCAATGCATCCTGAAATTGCCTCTTCCATAACCTCATGCGAGGAGGTTCAGCCAATCCTATGTTACTATGGTGTTACTTGTCCTTCAGAAAGAAAGTTTTAGTATTTTATCACAATTAGTATCTGCTGAAACATAATAACGTGCTATGATAGGAAACAGATCACTCATTATCTGACTGCATTCTGAGATCAAACAAATCATGTATCCATGGATACTCTCATCATCGTATATTCCCATGAATGCTATGGACACAGAATTTTTTTTATATTGTATCGCGTTCTGAATGCAATGTTAATTGAAGGTGCATTTTTACTGGCAGATAAGGTGGCATTTACACTGGCCGATTATGATGAGCCAGCGTGATTGGGAGAGCTTGTTCCCTGATAATCTGTGTACACAGGCTGCTAGTCACCCAACCAAAGAGAAAAATTGGCGTTTCATTGGGTGTAATGATCTGTAAGGTTGCTCAAAAATTATTGTGCTGAAAACCACAGACAGCCTATGAGCACAGAATGATCTACAGTATTAACAATTGTTCTGCACATACTGTATAAGAAGTGCAGTTGACCTTTCTAATCAGGCTATTAAAGGTGCTGGCCATTACTTTACAAGTCACTTTTATTCTAACTAACGGCCATAGATAAGCACGTTATTAAATACTTTGTTTTCTGAAATCCTTCTGTAAAATAAACTCTCCTGATCCCATTTTCTCAGACTTCATGTGATGTTACATCATTGTCTCCATAGGTTCTGTGCTCTGGAAACTGATTTGTGGGATTGGCTTGCTGTGGGTGGGGCTTCATTCAGCAGAGCTCACACTGGTCTGGTGTGGACCCCTGCAGACACAGCTCTCCCTGCAGACACAGCTCTCCCTGCAAGCCCAGCTCTCACCCCCCTGCAGACCCAGCTCTCCCTGCAGACACAGCTCTCCCTGCAGGCCCAGCTCTCCCTGCAGGCCCAGCTCTCCCTGCAGGCCCAGCTCTCCCTGCAGGCCCAGCTCTCTGTGCCAACACAGCTCTCCTTGCAGACACAGCTCTCCTTGCAGGCCCAGCTCTCTGTGCAGGCCCAGCTCTCTGTGCAGACACAGCTCTCCCTGCAAGCCCAGCTCTCCCTGCAGGCCCAGCTCTCCCTGCAGGCCCAGCTCTCCGTGCAGACACAGCTCTCCCTGCAGACACAGCTCTCCCTGCAGACACAGCTCTCCCTGCAAGCCCAGCTCTCCCTGCAGACACAGCTCTCCCTGCAAGCCCAGTTCTCCCTGCAGACACAGCTCTCCCTGCAGGCCCAGCTCTCCCTGCAGGCCCAGCTCTCCGTGCAGACACAGCTCTCCCTGCAGACACAGCTCTCCCTGCAGACACAGCTCTCCCTGCAGGCCCAGCTCTCCCTGCAGGCCCAGCTCTCCTGCAGACACAGCTCTCCCTGCAGACACAGCTCTCCCTGCAGGCACAGCTCTCCCTGCAGGCACAGCTCTCCCTGCAGGCACAGCTCTCCCTGCAGACACAGCTCTCCCTACAGCTCTCCTTGCAGACACAGCTCTCCTTGCAGACATAGCTCTCCTTGCAGACCCAGCTCTCCCTACAGCTCTCCTTGCAGACACAGCTCTCCTTGCAGACACAGCTCTCCTTGCAGACACAGCTCTCCTTGCAGCCCAGCTCTCCCTGCAGACCCAGCTCTCCTGCAGACCCAGCTCTCCTGCAGACACAGCTTCCCTGCAGACACAGCTCTCCCTGCAGGCCCAGCTCTCCCTGCAGCCCAGCTCTCCCTGCAGACCCAGCTCTCCCTGCAGACACAGCTCTCTCTGCAGACACAGCTCTCTCTCTAGACACAGCTCTCCCTGCAGGCCCTGCTCTCCCTGCAGGCTCAGCTCTCCGTGCAGAGACAGCTCTCCTTGCAGACACAGCTCTCCCTGCAGGCCCAGCTCTCCCTGCAGGCCCAGCTCTCCTGCAGACCCAGCTCTCCTGCAGACCCAGCTCTCCTGCAGACCCAGCTCTCCCTGCAGCCACAGCTCTCCCTGCAGCCACAGCTCTCCCTGCAGCACAGCTGTCCCCTGCAGGCACAGCTGTCCCTGCAGACACAGCTCTCCCTGCAGGCACAGCTGTCCCTGCAGACACAGCTCTCCCTGCAGACACAGCTCTCCCTGCAGACACAGCTCTCCCTGCAGACACAGCTCTCCCTACAGCTCTCCTTGCAGACACAGCTCTCCTTGCAGACACAGCTCTCCCTGCAGGCCCAGCTCTCCCTGCAGGCCCAACTCTCCTGCAGACACAGCTCTCCCTGCAGACACCGCTCTCTGCAGACACAGCTCTCTCTCTAGACACAGCTCTCTCTGCAAGCACAGCTCTCCCTGCAGGCACAGCTATCCTTGCAGGCACAGGTCTCCTTGCAAGGACAGCTAACCCTGCAGGCACAAGTCTCCTTGCAAGGATAGCTAACCCTGCAGACACTGTTCTCCCAGCAGACACCACTCGCCCTTTAGTAGTCCTTTAAGTTCAAGTGATCCTTACTTTGAAGTGATGCCTCAAAGTAAGATGGCAAGTGGGTGTTGTGCTTACAATGCAATTTCGTGCAGGGTGATTGGCATATGCCAAAGAACACCAAGTTTGGCAGATTCATCACTGTCACCCTGTGCTCTTCACGGATGAAAGCAGGTTCACACTGAGCACATTTGACAGGTAGTAGGGGAATAATATTTATTTCTGGGGCTGCTGTTATGGTTCTTTGTGCATTAATTCTATTAAAGTGTCCTGTACAGGAGCTTGTGCTATGCCTGTGTGTGAAGTTATGGAATAGAGTGTGAGGGGTTTAGATGGAGTTACAAGGGGTGTAGTCACTGCCGTCTTGCAGAACAGCACAAGGGATGGGGGGAAATGTAATCAAAAGGGAGCAGAGGATTCTGAAGAGGAAGTCATGGCTGTGACAGCAAAGCTGCATAGAAAGTGAAGCCGAAAGGTATAAAGCAGCATGAAACTGTCAGAAAAGGTATATGGTGTTCTACAGGGGCATTATCCTTAAGCTCTAATAGCAATATGAGTAACTGAGCTATGGTAGTAGATAACCTCTGTAAACAACCACCGAACAGCTTCTATGTAGTTACTGGTTTTTTTTAATTAGGATGCACTTTTTTCCCCCAAAAAATTTATGGGAAAATGGGAGTGCGTCTTATAGTCTGAATGTACTTACCATTAATGTGGTGGCAGCAGGATTCAGGCTATTCTTCCTGCTCTGGGCTGGGAAGAGGGGGTGTTCGGTGGTCTGACGCTGTAGGGTGATGATCTGACTCCCATCCCAGGCTGGTGCAGCAGGTTTGGTGGTGCGGGAGCTCCGCAGACATTTTGTGAAAGTCCGGAGCCCCCGCACTTCCATTGCTGCAATGCTGCGGCCTCCAGGAATATGGCTGCCGGAGGCAGCGCATGTGCAGATTGAGATCTCGATATGAGATCTCGGTGCCGAGATCTCAATCTGCACATGCACCGCCTCTGGCAGCCATTTTCCCAGAGGCCACAGCATTGCAGCAATGGATGTGCGGGGCTCCGGGCTTTCACAAAATGTTGGCGGATCCCCCGAAACACTGAGCACTGCCGAACCTGTCGCATCAGCTTGGATGGGAGATAGATCATCGCCGCTCCTCCAGTATTCTCATACCCCCCACCCCCCCCGGTAAGCAGAATTTTGACTGTAAGACATACCCCCATTAGATGCATTAATTTTTTTCACTGTTTTACTTCTGAAAATTTGGAGTGCGTCTTATAGTCCGAAAAATACCGTAATTGGCGGTCTTTTATCTAGCTCAGTGCTTTTGCAAAACTGATACAAGTCCCTCAGACCTTTTTGCTACTGTTTCTGATGGCTCTTTTTGCTTTCCCCTTCCCTTCTCTCAATGTTAGAAAGGGCATAGAACACAGACTTTAGGAATGGAGGAAAGTGCATAAAAAGGTTAGAGCATTGAAGGAAAGTTTGTGCTGATATATAAGCATCATATACAGCCTGAATTACTCAGGGACTTTTCCACAAGACTAAAATCTGAAACTTGGGCCTTAAATTAATCAAAATATTTTTCTTGACAAAGGTGCCCATAGCCTTTAACCAGGGTTCTGACGAAAAAGTCACATCAAATGTTTGATAGCGTTTACAAAACTTAAAGGGGTTCATTTTTTTTGAGTAACGAGAAAACATTTCACATTTAATATCATTTGTATTTCAAATCGTACATTTTCATGATGCTTGCTGTTAGTATAAAAACTAAAGGCTGCAATGTTTATAGTATGTTTATAGCCGATATTCACACTGTAGGAGCATAGGGGCACGTGGTGTTTGTAGCTAGCATGGCTTCTTACACTGTTCTTACATACTATAGCTCAGATCGTATTCACTCCATTAAGAGCTGGGCTACAGTAGCCAAGAACGGCCAATATGCAGTGTAAGAAGCCATGCTGGTACAGCACACATATTCCGCAGTGCTCGCCTCTGCTTCCCTTTCGCTTTTTCTATCCCAGTCTGAGAAGTCTTATCCATTAAATTATAGCTTCACCAAAGTCTTCAGTAATCAAGGAAATATTAAATGTGAATTCTCTTATCCTTCTGATATCTATAACTTTTCTCTTGATTGGAGCTGCTATATACTGTAAATTACAGTGTGGCAAATATACAATTATTATCATAGTAGACTTCAAAATGAAATGGTATTTTGATGAAGAATATAATGCAGTTGACCTTTTGTTTGTTGACGCTAATTCTTCACAGTTTTATCTTGCTAGTATGAACAGAAATGTGCCGTTCTGTACAGGTTAATTGTCTATATCACTAGTTTATGCAATTACTGATGCCAGCAGACCTTCACTGCAAGAATGGGACTGAAGACCCTTTGACTTTTCCTATCCACAGTAATGTTTTTGACCAATCTCCCTGCAGAGAATGGCAATGTGGCCCTATACTGAGCCTTGAAAAAGTATTCATACCCCCATGAACTTTTCTACATTTTCTACTGCCGCCGCCATCTTCCTGAAGCAGTGACCCTGCCTCCTATGACCCCACTCCGCCGCCGTTACTTCCATAAGCTGGCTTCGGATTATAAGACGCACCCCCATTTTCCTACCAAGTTTCACCCAGCTCGGTGAAAAGATAAGAAATGTTATTGCTTTCAGAATTATGCAGCATGAAAAAGAATTCTTAAAGAAAGGATATTTATTCTACAAAAGTAGTCAAGCCTAAAGGAACTTTATAATTTGGTTATTTCTGTAATCACTATGTGATAGAAAGAAAATTGACACGCTATTTATCCTACATTGTGAACACTATCAAAATGAGAAACCACCAAACCATAACAACCTTTTTTCCAAAAATGTCTAAAAGTTTTTCAATACATTATATTTACCCCAAAGTGGGGCCAAAAAAATCCAACTCTTTTTGCCAAAATAGAATCATAATACCCTCTGTTGATGGAAAGTTAAAAAAAAAGTTGTGACTTTCTAAAGGCAGAAATAGTTGTGGTCTGCACCGCTTAGTGATAAGAATGGCCCTAATGAACTCAATAATATATCCATGGATCATTAGTTCCCTGTATTTCCAAATTAAAGAATTTTAGTCTTTTACTTGAATTTTTCATAAACTGCTCAATACAGAGTTTCTGGGTACAAATAAGCGTGGGGAGATTAACTTTTCTGCACATAAAAAGGGCGTAAATAAAAGATTTTCAATTGGGTGCATGCCTAGAGGAGTTGTTATATTCGGGTAGATGGATATAACTACAAAAAAGTTTCATTTGTTATTCTGGGTTTACCCTATACTTGTTATAAGCCTTGGCTAGTTTTGTTTTAATGAAAGAAGATGATGAAGGCTAGACTTTATTTAAAGGTTATCTGTCAGCAGGTTATTGCTATGTAATCCAACGGCACTACAAGGAAGGGGCTGAGTGACTAATATAAGGGATGTGTCATTTATTAGGCTGTGTGCTATTGTTTCAATACAATGAATGTTTTATCAGCAGGAGATTCACTACAGGACTAGCTGCCCATGTGCTTCCTGGTCCAGCCACACCCCCAGCACTGATTAGCATCTTACTGTTCATAGACAATGTACACAGAAAGCTGTGTGTGAGCAGGGTCTCGGCTCTGCTACAACTAAAAACTCTCATTGTATCAACTGATGCACCCAGTAAACTAAGTGAAACATCACTGGACTCAGGTTGTCATTCTCTATATTATGCCACTCTCAGATAAGGTAGAAAAAAACTGGTGACAGATTCCCTTTAATACATATGGTCTCAGCTTCTGGTCATTTCTGTATCCTTACGCATATTTTGTTTAACTGGAGTAAAATGTATTTCTCTAACAAAATGTTTGGCTTTACAATATTTATACTGTAATCAGGGCCTCTTTTGCTTAGATTCTGAAATGAAAGTCATTAATGGTAAAGTAAAGTGCATAGATTGTTCTGTATGTTAACATGTCATTTTCTGCTGACCTAATAAAGCTTATTATGATGTATTCCACCTACCTACAGTAATGGACACATTCAGTTTTATAAAGTACTAGCTGAAGAGCTCGGCATTGCCCAGGCATAGTAACTAACTGTGGTTAGTTATAACAAATTATAATGATTATCCTCCATCCCGTAGTCCAGTGCCCATATAACCATCATACTTGTCCTCCATCCCATAGTCTAGTGCTCATATACCCATCACACATATCCTCCATCCCATAGTCCCGTGCCCATATACCCATCACACATCCTCCATCCCATAGTCACGTGTTCATATACTCATCATACATATCCTCCATCATATAGTCCCGTGCCCATATTCCCATCATACACATCCTCCATCCCATAGTCACATGTCCATATACCCATCATACATATTCTCCATCCCATAGTCCTGTGCCCATATACCCATCACACATCCTCCATCCTGTAGTCCCGAGCCGGGTGGCGCTGAGCAGGGAGTTCCTGGAGATGTGCTGTTATGTAACCTGGCAGTGTGGCTCTGTGTGCGGCCTCTGATGTGATTTTCTTTGCCGGTAACAATAGACTACGGTAGTAATAGAGGAGGGAGTGATTCATTTCTGTCATGTGCTTTCTGCTTCTTTCTGGGGGCAGACAATGGCTGGGAGCTTATGTTCCCGGGGATGCTAGATTGCTCCTACCTGGTCAGTGTCTTCTGAGGTGTTGTGGGAGTGGGAAAACTTTTGCTCATAGCAACCAATCACCGCTCAGCTTTCATCTTTTAAACAGCTCTAGTGAGCACTTAACCGCGTACAAGTAGTCCCTCACCAGCTTCAAGTCCACACTCACTGCCGCAAAGCAAACTTACTTCTCATCTCTCATATCCTCCCTGTCTCACAACCCTAAACAGCTCTTCAACACTTTCAATTCCCTACTCTGTCCCCCAGCACCTCCCCCTCTCATCTCATTACTGCTGAAGATTTTGCCTCCTTTTTCAAGCAGAAGATTGATACGATCAGGAAAAGCTTTGGCCCACAGCCCCCAATGCCCCTCTTAGCTGTTCAGCCCTATTCCTCCAAAACCAACTTCTCCACCATGACAGAAGATCAGCTCTCCACCCTCCTTTCAAGATCACACCTCACCACTTGCACACTTGACCCGCTCCCGTCCTACCTCATCCCTAACCTCGCCACAGTCTTCATCCCTACTCTAACACACCTCTTCAACCTCTCACTTACAAATGGTGTGTTCCCCTCATCTTTCAAACATGCCTCGATCGCACCCATCCTCAAAAAGACCTCCCTTGACCCATCCTCTGCGTCTAGCTATCGCCCAATATCTCTTCTCCCTTATGCCTCAAAACTACTGGAACAGCATGTCCATCTTAAACTGTCCTCCCACCTCTCCTCTTGCTCCCTCTTTGACCGCTTACAATCAGGCTTCCGACTGCATCACTCAACTGAAACTGCCCTAACAAAAGTCACCAACGACCTACTAACCGCCAAGAGCAAGCGACACTACACTGTCCTCCTTCTCCTGGACCTGTCTTTTGCCTTCGACACTGTGGACCACTCCCTCCTGCTCCAGATTCTCTCATCTCTGGGCATCACAGGTTTGGCCCTATCCTTGATCTCATCATATCTAACAGATCCCTCTCCCACACCACCTCTTCACCCCACGCCCTCTCTGTCGTTGTTCCTCAAGGCTAAGTTCTAGGACCCCTACTCTTCTCCATCTGCACCTTCGGACAGCTCATAGAATCTCATGGTTTGCAGTATCATCTCTATGCCGATGACACGCAGATCTACCTATCTGGACCTGACCTCACCTCCTTACTGACAAAAATCCCACTCTGTCTGTCCTCTATTTCAGCTTTCTTTTCTGCTCGCTTTCTAAAACTGAACATGGACAAAACAGAATTCATCATCTTCCCCCATCTCACTCTACCCCTCCACCAGATCTATCCCTCAATGTCAATGGCTGCTCACTTTCCCTGGTCCCAGATGCTTGGTGCCTCGGGGTGATCCTCGACTCTGCCCTTTCTTTCAAGCCACATATCCAAACACTAGCCTCCTCCTGCCGTCTCAAACTCAAAAATGTTTCCCGTATCCGTGCATTCCTTGACCACGACACCACAAAAACACTAGTGCATGCCCTTATCATCTCCCTCCTTGACTACTGCAACCTCCTACTCTCTGGCCTCCCCTCTGGCACCACTCCAATCCATCCTACATTCTGCTGCCCGACTAATCCACCTGTCTCCCCGTTATTCCCCAGCCTCTCCCCTATGCCAAGCCCTTCATTGGCTTCCTATCGTCCACAGGCACCAGTTCAAAACCCTAACTATGACATACAAAGCCGTCCACAACCTGTCTCCTCCATACATCTGTGACATGGTCTCCCGTTACTTACCCACATGCAACCATTGATCCTCTCAAGATCTCCTTCTCTACTCTCCCCTTATCTCTTCTTCCCATAACCACATACAAGACTTCTCCCGTCCCCTATACTCTGGAATTCTCTACACCAACACATCAGACTCTCGCCTACCATGGAAACCTTCAAAAAGAACCTGAAGACCCACCTCTTCCGACAAGTCTACAACCAGCAGTGATCCTAAGTCTACGGAAACGCCGCACGACCAGTTCTACCCTCTCCTAGTGTATCCTCACCCATCCCCTGTAGATTGTGAGCCTTCGCGGGCAGGGTCCTCTCTCCTTCTGTACTTATGTGTGTCCTGTATTGCTCATATTTAATGTACTTGTCTATATTCGCCCCCTCACATGTAAAGCGCCATTGAATAAATGGCGCTATAGAAATGAATAATAATAATAATAATAATAGATGCTTAGTGATTGGTTGCTATGGGCAACACAGGCAGTGTAACCTGTTGTGGTGTAGATGTGCCTATGAAATATATAATATTAGATATTTATTATATATGTACCGTATTTTTCGGATTATAAGACGCACTTTTTTCCCCCAAATTTGGAAGGAAAATGGGATTGCGTCTTAAAATGCACATATACCTTACCGGTTCCGTTGCCACAGGCTGTGATGAGGGGTGTCCAGCGGTGCTGTGGGTGCCCGGCGGTACTGTGGAGGTGTCCGGCAGTGCTGCTGGTGTCTTCGGTGAAATCTCATCTCCAGAGATCTTGGTGCCAAGATCTCCATTTGCGCATGCGCCGCCCCCGGTGGCCATTTTGCCGAAGTCCACCGCACAGGAAACCATGGAACTGCGGGGGGCTCTGGCCTTTCGCAAAATGTCAGAAGAGCCCCCCGCAACACGGGAGACACCAGCAGCACCGCCGGGTACCCGCAGGAGCACTGGGAAGCGCCGCCAGAGTCCCGCAGCAGCGCCGGACACCCACAGCGGCGCACCAGACATCAAATACCCCCTCATCCCAGCCTGCGGCATCACCGCACTCCTGCCTCCTCCAGCAGCAACCTGGGAACCCACTTCACCGCAGATACCACCCCCAGTAAGCAAAAATGCATGGAGTATAAGAAGCACCACCATTTTATTAAAAAAAAATATTTTCCTATTTTGCTCCTCAAAATTTGGTGCGTCTTATAATCCGGAGCGACTTATAATACGAAAATTATGTATATATATAATATATATATGTATATATACAATATATATATATATGTATATATACATATACAATTATATATATGTATATATACATATACATATATACTGTATTTTCATGACTGTGAAAATTGTAGAATCACGCTGAAGGCATCAAAACTATGAATTAA
>JARQOD010000002.1:509341869-509392201 GCA_033576555.1 Oophaga sylvatica | reverse complement strand
GTCCCTTTGGGGAGCTTACATCTTAGCAAACTTTGTTACTGAAGTCATCAATGACCAGCCGAACTTTGAAAAGTCTGTCAAAGTTGGGGTCATCTTGAGGAGGATACCATGCATTATTGTTGTAGTGCAAAAATTTATGGATGGTGTCAAAACACTTATGGGTCAAAGCATGCAGAACACTGGAGTGTTGTATAAAACATCAACACTCGGATATTACCAAAGTTCTGGCTTCTTCACTAACCGCATGTGAAGAACAGTGCTCCAAAACATCTTAATTTTTTCTGTGTCTTTAGGGTTCCAGTTAGAAAATAAAGTAGTGGTGGTTTGGGCCCAAAATTGTTGAGTGTACAAATTTGTCTCGGCCACCATGAGGTTTACACAATCCTCAGATAAAAAGACTTTGAAAAAGTTTATTTCTGTGAGCTCAGTAGTGGCAATTTGAATTCCTGATTGCACCACAAAATGAGTAATCTGTGGCTCATAATCTTCGGGGGGCAAGGTCCATGTGTGGTCAGTAATGGTGGGAGCTGTATTCATTTTCTGTCCTGGGGTGTTTGCGGAAAAGGAGGAGGAAAAATAAAGGAAGGTGGCATCTTCTCCCTCACTATCCATGTCAGAGGCAAGGAAAACGTATGCCTCCACTGAATACCGTGATTGGAATGAGCGAGACATTTTTTCACATTGCGGTGTTTGTGTGTACCAAATTTTATTCAGGAGTGAGTGTTTTGTGTAAACTTTTTTTATTTAGAAGAGAGAAAAAAGAAAAGAATCTAGAAAGAAAAATATAAAAATAAGATAAAAAGAATATAAAAATTTGGTTAAATAAAAAGCAAACTTACTATACAGATATCAGTAAAGAAAAAAATTACTGAGCACCTGCAACTGACACTAAACCTGGCTATATTCAGTTAATAACTATATTGTAGTAGATACCGATTACTACAGTTTATTTTTCCAGTCCCTAATCTAGACCTTCAACTAACTTAAATTATTTTTTATTCTTTTTTCACACAAAAAAAACAACTGGATGCCGATCAGTGATGGGCATCACTGATCAACGCTCAACGGCTGTAAGACGCACACATGGATCTGATTGTGATTCTTTTTTCCCACTTTGCTCTCTGGCACTATCTCTGACTATATTCAGTAAAAAATACTGTAGTAGACGCTGATTACTACAGTATATTTTTTATGTCCCTAATCTAGTCCTATCAACTAATCAAAATTATTTTTTTTACTTTTTTTTTCCTTGTTTACTAGCTGACACTAAGCCTGACTTTATTCAGTAAACAATACTGTAGTAGATGCTGATTGCAAAGGTATATTTGGTATATTTTTACTGTGCTTGATCTAGTCCTACCAACTAATCTAAATTATTTTTTCTGCTTCTTTCTTTACTCTTTACTATCTGACACTAACCTTAACTTTATTCAATGAAAAATACTGTGAACTGATTACTACAGGATATGTTTACTGTCCCTAATCTAGTCCTATCAGCTAATCTAAATTATTTTTTTATTCAAAAATATTTAGAATTGAGAATCCTCAGTGGTTGATACCTTTTAATGGCTAACTGAAAAGATGGTCCATCTTTTCAGTAAAGGTACTGCCACATTACACAATCCCGCTAGCGATCTCGTTAGCGTCGCATACTAATGAGATCGCTAGCGGGATTGTTTCTATATCGCTAGTAGCTACCTATTTTAGCGATGTCGTTAGGACGCTATCGCGGTTAGCGATCTCCTTAACGACTTTAGCGGTACAAAAGTACCGCTAAATCGCTAAAAAAGGTGCCACACTGAGCGATTAGATACTTACCAGCGGGGCGCCAGCGACGAAAATAGGGTCCGGAACGATCGCTGTGATGGACGAGATCACAGCAGGGGCCTCGTCGCTGGTAGATGCCGCACACAACAACATCGCTAACGGGATCGCTAAATAGTGACGTTTTTTAGCGATCCCGTTAGCGATGTTGTTTAGTGTGGCATACCCTTTAGCCATTGAAAGGTATCAACCACTGAGGATTCTCAATTCTAAATATTTTTCTATCTACTGGCTAACACGGTACGAAGATACACATCTTTTTTATTCAATTATTTTTTCACATACAAAAAAACAACGACCGGATGCCAATCACTGATGTGCATCACTGACCAGCGCCCAACAGCTGGACAGGCATGCAGAGATGTGGTGCAAAGCAGAAAGGGGGAGAAAAAAATCCTGGAAAACTGCAAGCACAAGTGCCGATCAGTGATTTGCGTCACTGATTAGCGTTTAGCAGCTGCAGGACTCATGAACAAGATAAGAACTGCCAATAAACAACGAGCGTTCAAGTGTATCAAGCAGATCAGAGCGTCTTCTTTCTACTTTCAGGAACAGCACCAACACCAGCTGAAGTGATGGCACAGGCTTGAAAAAGTGTGTGGCACCACAAGGCCCAACACAATACGACAAAACAGCACAATGACCGCTCTACAAGCCAGATTGAGGAAATGCAGAGTGGTTATTGTGGGGTCAGATCACGTCTCTACACTCCGATTAGTGCGACCGACATTATCGTCCAATCGCCCAAATCAGGGCTGGCCCTGGTGACTCTGGTGTTGCTAGGTTCCAGCCTATGATTAGTTTTGTTATAGCACCAATTATAGGCTGGACATCAGTGTTTCAGGCAATTTGCCAGAAAAACTGACATCGTTGTGATTGGCTGTTCAGAATTGACCTACTGGGTACGTCCAAGATGAGGAAGGGGTTAAATAATGGCAAAAAAAACTTGTGTGATCTATCGGAGAAATGTATTAGTGCATTAGAGCCCAATTAAAAATAGCGATAATCAAATTACCTGTGAAACAATAATAATAAAACGATTGACGGCTTGAAAGATTTTACAATTTTCTGATCTTTCATCCTTCATTTGCTGCCATATTATTGTGCAAATTCTGATGTTGTGGCTTATGTTTGTGACTGTATAACATTAACCAATACTTCTAATGAGAACAGACATTTTAATGTATGCACGGGAGAGTTTCCTCTCTGAGCATTTAGGCTAGGCTGAAATTATAAAGATAATTTGGAAATGAATTAATCGTACTACTGTATCTAAAGTACATTAGCTCTAGACCCCTTAGGCATTTCCTAGTACTGACACACAGTACACTGACACAACACAAGCTACTCACACTACATTCAGTAGACACATTAAATACTACACACAGCATAAAGTATACTAGCCACACGCTGCATACGGTAAACAACATATACATACCACACACTACTTACACTGTATTCAGTATATACACTACACACAGACTAAAATGTACTCATCACACACTACATACACGGCTCACAGTATAAAGTATACTCACCATACACTAGAGAAAATAAACACTGTTTGCACTGACTGTTGTCAGGGCCGGCGTCAGCACCCGGCACACCCGGGCAAGTGCCGGGGCCCTGAGTAGGCGGGGGGCCCACTCGCCGTCTGGCACCCCGCGCCCGTTAGCGGAGGAGAGCGGTGTCAGCGCCGCCACTGGGCCCCCCCCCGCTTGCTCAGGGCCCCGGCATCAGCTGGCACAATACTTACCTCTCCCGTGCCTCCGCTGCCGCAGCTCCGGGCTCCAGGGGGCGCCGGCGCTTCCTCTCACAGCAGCGCCGCTGAATGACGTCATCATTCAGCGGCCGGCTGTGGCAGAGAGCGCGGACGCTGGACAGGTGAGACGTGTGTGTGTGTGTCTCTGTGTGTGTCTGTGTGTATGTAGTGCGGTGCTTTGTGTGTGTGTATGTATGTATGTGAGAGAGTGCTTGTGTGCTGTGGGGCTGTCTGTGTGTGATGATGGGCAGGCATTGCTGATAATGGGGAGAAGATGATGATGGGCAGGCATTGATGATGATGGGGAGGCGATAATGATGATGAGGAGGCGATGATGATGATGGGCAGGCATTGATGATAATGGGGAGGCATTGATGATGATGGGGAGGCATTGATGATGGGGAGGAGATGATGATGATAGGCAGGCATTGATGATGATGGGGAGGAGATGATGATGATGGGCAGGCATTGATGATAATGGGGAGGCATTGATGATGATGGGGAGGCGATGATGATGATGGGCAGGCATTGATGATGGGGAGGAGATGATGATGATAGGCAGGCATTGATGATGATGGGGAGGAGATGATGATGATGGGCAGGAGATGATGATGATGGGCAGGCATTGATGATAATGGGGAGGCATTGATGATGATGGGGAGGAGATGATGATGATGGGCAGGCATTGATGATAATGGGGAGGCATTGATGATGATGGGGAGGAGATGATGATGATGGGCAGGCATTGATGATGGGGAGGAGATGATGATGATAGGCAGGCATTGATGATGATGGGGAGGAGATGATGATGATGGGCAGGCATTGATGATAATGGGGAGGCCATGATGATGATGGGGAGCCAATGATGATGATGAGGAGGCAATGATGATTATGGGGAGGCAATCATGATGATAATGGGGAGTCTTTCCACAGCACCCTTTCCTGAGCCGTAACAGTGCAGAACGCAGTACAGCGCAGAGGAGAGCTCCATATTTTGTATGGAGCATTATATGGGGACCAGTATCCTGTATAGAGCATTATATTTGGTCCAGTATTCTGTATGGAGCATTATTTTGGGTCCAGTATTCTGTATGGAGCATTATATGGGGGGTGACATCCTGCATGGGGTATTATATGGGTGATGAGGGGGGAGACTGTGGTGCCCATAATATTGTATGGAGGACTGTACTGTCCAGTCTGTTCTGTGCGCTGTGAGGATTTGGCAGTTTTTGAGCTATTGTACAATTTACAATAGCTATCACTCATGTAATGGAAGAAGTGAAGTATTAGGCATTGTACTGTACCCATATTTCTCTGCTGTATCTGTGCATCATGAATCGTGGTCTGTGTTAAAGGGGCCCACTGAGGCTCTTTTGCCGGGGCCCATAAAAACCTGGAGCCGGCCCTGACTGTTGTGGAGAGCCGATTAACAGACTGAACTTTAAGGGAACCTCTCACCAGTAGGGTTGAGCATTCCGATACTGCAAATATCGGGTATCGGCCGATATTGGCTGTATCGGAATTCCGATTCCGAGTTCCGATATTTTCGTCATATCGGATACCGGAATCGGAAATGTCAGTGTCCGTCTGTCGGGTCTGTCAGGAGTCAGCGGCACTTACCCGGCAGAAGATCTCCGGCGGTCACATCCCGGGCTGCTTAATGGCCGCCATCCTCTTCTCCCCGGCGGTCACATGCAGTATCTCGCGATAACTGCAGTGACTGCTGGGTAATCGCGGCCGTAAAGCAGTCCGATGACGTCACCGCCGGGGAAGCAGGTAATCAGCTGTGCTGCGTCGCGATGACAGGCTCTGCCTGTCATTGCGATGTAGCAGAGCTGGATCGTCGTGGGACAATCGTTACTATGGACTGCGTCGGACAGGTGGTATACTGTTGGTTTGTTTTTTTTATTTTTTTACAGGAGATCGATGGCGTCGCAGGAATGAGTGTATAATAAAAGAAATGAAAACTGTGTTGTCTCTTTTATTTCATTAAAAGACTTTTTTCTTGCTTTGTCTTTTTTTTAAACATTTAATAACTTTGGGATTAATAATGGATCGGTGTCTTATTGACGCCTCTCCATTATTAACCGGGCTTATTGTCACCGTGCAATCAACGGTGACAATAACCCCTTATTACCCCGCTTGCCACCGCTACAGGGCAAGTGGGAAGAGCCGGGTAAAGTGCCACAATTGGCACATCTTTTGATGCGCCAAATGTGGGGCTGCTGTAGCCTGGTATTATCAGGCTGTTGAGGGCCAAAATCCATGGGCCTTGACAGTCTTTTAATACCAGGCCGCAGCAGTCTGCATTTTACTTGGCTGGTTAACAAAAATAGGGGGGATCCCCACGCCGTTTTTTTTTCGAGGGGATCCCCTATTTTTGTTAATCAGCCAAGATATGCAGACTGCTGTGGCCTGGTATTATCAGGCTGGCAAGGTCCATGGATCTTGGCTCCTTAACAGCCTGAAAATCCAGGCCTCAGCGGTCTGCTTCATCTGGCTGGTTAACAAAAATAGGGGGGACCCCACGCCATTTTTTTTTCGAAGGGAACCCCTATTTTTGTTAATCAGTTTCCTCTGACGTCACTGATTGTGTCCCTGGCTGACCTGAAGTGAAAGTGGAAAGCAATCAATTAAGCTTTCCACTCCTCTCCTGTCAGCCAGGAGAGGAACTCATTCATTTGGGGGTTTACTGTGAGGCTGCAGCATTAGCTGCGGTCCCTGCAGTAAACATTAACCCTTTCTGAAGGATTACACCGTGGGACCTGACTGTGCATCGGATTGGTAAGAATAATTTTGCTTTATTATTTTATTTTTATTACAGGAAATGGTTTTAGCAGGTAAATAAAATATGGTCAAAAACTGTGTGATTATTTCATTAAACTTCTTTTTTATTAAAGTGTGTGTGTTTGATTTTTCTTCATACAATAGGATTAATAATTGATAGTTGTCTAATTGACAGCTCTCAATTATTAACCTGGCTTAAAGTGACCTTTCAATTGCAAGGTCATTTTAACCCCTTATTAACCCATTCGCCACCGCTACAGGGCAATGGGAATAGACGGGCAAAGTGCCAGAAAGGGCAAATCTAATTAGAGATTTGCCCTGTCTGGGGGCAGATGTTAGTAGCCGGGGGGGGGCCAAAAATAATGGTCCCTCTCTGGGCTATTATTATCTGCCCCCACTCACTGGCTTTGTCTGTCTGGTTGCGAAAATAGGGTGGGAGCCCACGCATTTTTTTTCAGCAATTTTACACCTCATATATATATATATACATGTCATTGAGTTTGTGACACATATATATATATATATATATTTATAGTTCATACACTTCTACATAGTATAATAGCCGCTAATTCAATTGCCGGCTTTTGTGAAAATGCAGAACCCGACATGAAATGACACTTGGTGTACATAGGGTTAACCATGTCCTTTGCTATCTGATTTTCACAAACAATTAAATCAGTCTATGTGTGCAAAATTTCACACCTGTAGGGGTTAATTAAAGGTGTAAATTCGTAGCAAAAAAGTCCGTTTTTTTTACAACGAATTTACACCTTTAATTAACCCCTACAGGTGTGAAATTTTGCACACATAGACTGATTTAATTGTTTGTGAAAATCAGATAGCAAAGGACATGAAAAGACATGGTTAACCCTATGTACACCAAGTGTCATTTCATGTCGGGTGCTTCTGTCTTTTCACTGAAGCCGGCTTTACCCGGCAATTGAATCAGAGGATATTTTACTATGTAAAAGTGTATAAACTATACATATATGTAATATATATATATGTCACAATGACATGTATATATATATATATATATATATATATCTATGTGTGTATATTTAGTGTTTACAAGGAAAGAATGGGGTTTTTTTAGTTCCGATATTTTGTTCCCATAGACTTACATTGGATTTCCGGTATCGGAATCGGGTATCGCCGATATTTTAATGGTATCGGCGATACCATTCCGATTCCGATACTTAGGGATATCGGAAAGTATCGCTCAACACTACTCACCAGTTTTTCTTGTATGAACAAATACCACCACCTTCATCAGTGCCTGTGCTGCATTCCACAAAGTTGCAAATGATCCACTGACTCCCCATGTATACCACCGAAAAAAACATTTTAAATTGCTCCTTTGTTGTATGCAAATCTGGATGGTCTGGTCTGATGGGTATCATTGCTGTGGCGTCTGCTAAACCATGTTGCCGCACACGGAGTCATGTTTTATGCTTTTAAGTTTTTTACGGAGTATACCGGGGTATATACAACTTTGTTGAATGCAGCACAGGCACTGATGAAGATGGTGGTATTTGTTTATACTGTATGTGAAAAAACTGTTGACAGGTTCACTTTAATTCTCGTTATTATTGTTTTATATCAATTTTTATCACTTAATCTTAAGAAGCATTAAGTCTGGTGACTCGCTGCTACTGTTAATACATGTAAAGTGTTCTTCCCTTTAGCACCTAATAAAAAAAAGTATATAATTTAGTGTTTTCATAAAGTTTATATCAAGCAGCAAATTATTCTGCTCCTGTTATTCAGTCCTTGAACTTTAATCAACAGCTCACAACACTATGATGCCCTCACACAGAGTGATGTCCCCACATAGTATGATGTCCCTACGCAGCTCCCTATATAGTATGATGTCCCCACACAACCCCTCAGACAGTATAACACCACAAACCTCATGCTGTATAATGTCCCTTCACACATTATGATGTCCCCACAAAGACTTCCACACTGTATGCTCTACCCACACAGTATAATGTGTCCACAGGGTCCCCACATATTATATTCCCCACACAGTCCCACTACACAGTATGTCTGCACAAAGCTCCATTACAAAGTATGTCTCCAGAAAACCCCCTACACAGTATGATGTCCTCACACAGTATGTGTCATGTTTCTACCCAAAGCAAAATGGCCATGGCGAGACAGGAGAGGGAGGAAGCTCTGCCACTAGCGAAGGATTTAAGGGGGCACCCCTAATACTTGCCTGCACCACCCTGATCTCCCTTGCATCCCTATATGGGGTCATGAGGCACATCGTGATGTCCATAAATTTGCCCTATAAGGCACATCATGATGTCCACATGTGGCCTGTTGGATGTTTCACGGGCAGCCATAAATTTGTTGTCATCTAATTTTGCTTTAACTATTGTATTGTTAATGTTGTTACTTATGACTTGTGTTTTGAAACTGTCAAACTGTAAAGCGTTGCGGAATATGTTGGCGCTATATAAATAAAGATTATTATTATTGTGTAAAGGGACGGCCGCAGGGCCGATGCACTGGAAGCTATGTGGTGTTTTACCTCTGTAATGCCTATTGTTCTAGGGTGTTCTCTCGTGAAGGAGCTGTGACGTACTACACAGGCACAGCTCTCCGGCGCCCCTTTTGTCTCTCAGGTCAGTAAGGGAACTGCACCTAGAAAAAATGGCCACCGGGGAGGGTGTCCTGTTACCCACTGGGTATTCTAAGATTCGTGATCAGAGTAAAAGCATCAGCCCAAAATTAATTTTATGGTTTAATTGCCTTAAGGGCGCACTAGATAATTACAGAAATATACAGTAAGCTATACAACGGAATTACATTGGATTTGCAGTCAGAGTAAAATGCAGCAATAATAGTACAAGGCTTAGAGGTATTAAGCTAGAAGTCAATATTACCAGGTTGTAGTTTGCTTGTGGAGGCAGGAAGCTCTGCGATCCACAGGTGAGAATCTTAGTTGCTGGACAGTCCCCCAAAACGTGTGCCGCTGCTCCCTTGGCAGATCTGTCCCTTGTTCCTTCTTAGATCTTCATCATCCTAATCTGGCTGTTCATCACTACGATGACACTCTTAGAAGCACTCTTGACCAAGTAGCACCGCTCACCCTCAGAACTTCCAAACACACTGTAAAATAGCCCTGGCTCACATTGCAAACTCAACTTCTTCAGCGATGCTCTAGGAGTGCTGAACGCCTTTGGAGAAAAACCCGCACACCAGAAGACTTCATCCACTTTAAATTCATGTTAAGAACTTATAACGCTGCCCTTCACCTCGCCAAACAGACCTACTTCACCACCCTGATCTCCTCACTAGCCAACAACCCCAAGAAACTTTTTGACACTTTTCACTCCCTCCTCTGGCCAAAAGCACAAGCCCCTATCACAGACATTTGTGCTGACGACCTGGCCTCCCACTTTATAGAAAAAATAGATACTATCCGTCAGGAAATCTGCTCTCAACCACCAAGTGCTGTGACTCCCATCCCTTCCTGCATTTCCCCTGGCTCAATTTCCACATTTGATCCCATCACAGAAGAAGAAGTCTCCAGACTCCTCTCTTCCTCTCGTCCGACTACATTCACAACCGACCCCATTCCCTCACATCTTCTCCAGTCTCTCTCTCCAGTTGTCACAACTCACCTAACTACAGTCTTTAATCTCTCACTCTCCTCTGGCATTTTCCCATCCTCCTTCAAACACTCCATTGTTACTCCATTACTAAAGAAACCCGCTCTCGACCCTTCCTGCACAAACAACTACAGACCGGTCTCCAATCTCCCCTTCATCTCTAAACTTTTGGAGCGCCTAGTCTACTCCCGCCTTACCCGTTACTGTTATGATTTGGTAGCTGAGGAGAGCAGGCAAAAAAGGAAATACACCAGAGCAGTTGGAAACTATGAGATTGCAGTACCCTGACTAACCACCACAACTAGAGGCAGCCGTGGAGCGTTCCTACGTTGGTCCTAGACGCCTCGTCACAGCCTGAGAAACTAACTACACCTAAAGATAGAAAGAGGAAAGCTATCTGTCCCGGAGCAGATCCCCAAAGAACATAGAAAGCCCCCAAACATGTAATGGCGGTTAGACAAGAAGAAATACTGACACAGACAGAAAATAGTATGAGCAAACGTTGGGGCCCAAACTTACTAAATAGAAAAGGATAGGAAGGGCACTTACTGCAATCCCAAAAAAAACCCTGAAAAGCACCAACTCTACTAATTTCAAAAACACCTGAGATCACACGACCTCTACCACCTAAATTAGTTCTCTGGTGTAACCAAAAACAAAACAGCAGCCACTGAAAAAACTGGAAAAAGCAAATGTACAAACATCAGTGGCTGAACTGAACTGAGAGGGCAAAAGCCCCCAGAAGGGACCCTGAAGGAGTGCAGGACAAAATGCAAAAATCAAGCACAAAAACAAAAAGAAGAAAATGTCTTATCTGTTAGCAGGAGATTCAGACACGACACAGCAGGCTACCAAGGAAACAGGAATCAAGGATTGAGACCAGAACAATTGATCACCGGCAACCCTGATGGGAAGGCGACTCCCTTATATAAGACCAGTCAGTAACACCTGATTCCCAATCCTCACAATCTTCACTGGACAGTCCAGTACCGTTTGTAACCACCAGAGGGAGCTTCTGCTCAGAACTCATTTCCAGCCTATTCACAACAGTACCCCCCCCCTTGAGGAGGGGTCACCGAACCCTCATTTGAGCAACCAGGTCGGTCAGGATGAGTTCTATGATACGCACGGATGAGTCTCCTAGCATGGATGTCCGAAGCAAACACCCAAGAATTGTCTTCCTGACCATAACCTCTCCATTTAACCAAATACTGGAGTTTCCGTCTAGAAAAACGAGAATTCAATATTTTCTCAACCACATACTCCAGATTGCCCTCAACCAAAACAGGGTCAGGAGGCACAGTAGTAGGAACCACTGGCTCAACAAACCTCTTCAACAAGGACTTGTGGAACACGTTATGGATCTTAAATGTCCCTGGAAGAAGCAAACGAAAAGAAACAGGATTAAGAATCTCCATGATCTTATAAGGTCCAATGAACCTAGGCTTAAATTTAGGAGATGCCACTCTCATAGGAATATTTCTTGAGGACAACCAGACCAAGTCCCCCACTTTAAACCGAGGACCATCAGTCCTATGCCGGTTAGCAAACCGCTGGGCCCTCTCCTGAGAGAGGGACAACCTCTCCACTACCTGGTCCCAAATCTGTTGCATACGCTCAACAACAGAGTCAACACCTGGACAGACAGAAGCCTCCGTCTGTCCTGAAGAAAATCGAGGATGAAACCCAGAATTACAGAAAAATGGAGACATCAAAGTGGCAGAGCTAGCCCTATTATTAAGAGCAAACTCAGCCAAAGGCAAAAAAGAGACCCAGTCATCCTGACCAGCAGACACAAAGCATCTTCGATAAGTCTCCAATGTCTGGTTTGTTCTCTCAGTTTGACCATTGGTCTGAGGATGAAACGCCGAGGAGAAAGACAATTGAACACCAATTTTAGAACAAAAGGTCCTCCAAAATCTGGAAACAAACTGGACTCCTCTGTCAGACACAATGTTCTCAGGAATGCCGTGTAAACGAACCACGTGCTGAAGGAACAAAGGCACCAATTCGGAGGAGGAAGGCAACTTAGGTAATGGCACAAGATGTATCATCTTGGAAAACCTATCGCAAATCACCCAGATGATGGTCATTCTCTGAGAAACAGGGAGGTCGGAAATGAAATCCATAGAGATATAGGTCCATGGTCTCTTGGGCACAGTTAATGGCATCAACAAACCACTAGAACGAGAGCAAGGCTTGGAGCGAGAGCAAGTCCCGCAGGACTGCACAAGCTCCCTGACATCACGAGACAAGGTAGACCACCAAAAGGACCGACTAACTAAGTCTCTGGTACCAAAAATTCCGGGATGATCGGCCAACGCGGAACAATGAATCTCAGACATTACACTCTTTTTCCACTGGTCCGGGACAAACAATTTCCCAACAGGGCAGCGCTCGGGCTTATCCTCCTGACACCCCTCCAGAGCCAGTCTCAAATTGGGCGAGATGGCGGAAAGAACTACACCCTCTTTCAAAATAACAGAAGGATCAGATAACTCAGGAGAGTCCGCCAGGAAACTCCTCGAGAGGGCATTCGCCTTAACATTTTTAGTGCCAGGAAGAAATGAAACCACAAAATTAAAACGTGTGAAAAACAAGGCCCACCTGGCCTGTCTAGGATTAAGTCGCTTGGCAGATTCCAGATAAACCAGATTCTTATGGTCAGTAAGGACCACCACCTGATGTTTGGCTCCCTCCAGCCAATGTCTCCACTCTTCAAAAGCCCACTTCATGGCTAATAACTCCCGATTACCCACGTCATAATTACGTTCAGTGGGAGAAAATTTTCGAGAGAAAAAGGCACAAGGGTTACTTTTAGAGGTCTCTGGATCTCTTTGGGACAAAACGGCACCTGCCCCAATTTCAGAGGCATCAACCTCCACCTGAAATGGTAGAGAAACATCAGGCTGCCGTAGAACAGGAGCAGAAGTGAATCTCTGCTTAAGTTCCTGAAATGCAGAGACTGCCTCAGGAGGCCAATTCACCACATCAGAACCCTTCTTGGTCAAACCAGTTAATGGTTTAACAATAACAGAGAAATTACCAATAAATTTACGATAAAAATTGGCAAAACCCAAGAATCTTTGAAGAGCCTTTAATGAAGTAGGTTGGACCCAATCACAGATGGCCTGAACTTTGACCGGGTCCATTTCAATAACAGATGGGGACAAAATGAATCCCAGAAATGAGATCCTCTGAACGCCAAAAAGACACTTTGATCCCTTCACATACAGAGCATTCTCTCTCAAAATCTGGAACACAGTCCGAACATGTTTCACATGAGAGTCCCAGTCATTGGAAAAAATCAAGATATCATCCAAATAAACAATCAGAAATTTATCCACAAAATCCCTGAAAATGTCATTCATGAAGGACTGGAAGACAGAAGGAGCATTAGTGAGCCCAAAGGGCATCACAAGGTACTCAAAATGCCCTTCAGGGGTATTAAATGCCGTCTTCCATTCATCCCCGTGCTTAATGCGAATAAGGTTATATGCCCCCCTGAGGTCAAGCTTGGTAAACCAAGTAGCGTTTTTCACCCTGGAAAACAGATCAGAGATCAAGGGTAAAGGATATTGATATTTCACAGTAATATTGTTCAAAAGACGATAATCAATACACGGCCTTAATGAACCATCCTTTTTGGCCACAAAGAAAAAACCGGCACCTAAGGGTGAAGAGGATGGTCTGATATGACCCTTCTCCAATGACTCCTTGATATAAGACCGCATAGCGTCATGTTCAGGTACAGACAAGTTAAAAAGGCGACCTTTAGGGAATTTACCACCAGGCACCAATTCAATAGCGCAGTCATAGCTCCTATGGGGAGGCAAGGATGCAGATTTACTTTCGCTAAACACATCAGAAAAATCAATCAAAAAGTCAGGAACATCCTGAGCCTGGGGGAGTGTTGTGAATGGACTTGAAATGAGTTCTGAGCAGAGGCTCCCTCTGGTGGTTACAAGCGGTACTGGACTGTCCAGTGAAGATTGTGAGGAGTGGGAATCAGGTGTTACTGACTGGTCTTATATAAGGGAGTCGCCTTCCCATCAGGGTTGCCGGTGAGCAATTGTTCTGGTCTCAATCCTTGAGTCCTGTTTCCTTTGTAGCCTGCTGTGTCGTGTCTGCATCTCCTGCTAACAGATAAGACATTTTCTTCTTTTTGTTTTTGTGCTTGATTTTTGCATTTTGTCCTGCACTTCTGTGGGGGCCTTCAGGGTCCTCTCCGGGGCTTTTGCCCTCTCAGTTAGTCAGCCACTGATGTTTGTACTTTTGCTTTTTCAGTTTTTTCAGTGGCTGCTGTTTTGATTTGTTACACCAAGAACTATTAGGTGTAGAGGTCGTGTATCTCAGGTGATTTTGAAATTAGTAGAGTTGGTGCTTTCAGGTTTTTTGGATTGCAGTAAGTGCCCTCCTATCCTTTCTATTAGGTAGTTTGGGCCCCAACGTTTGCTCATACTATTTTCTGTCTGTGTCAGTATTTCATCTTGTCTAACCGCCATTACATGTTTGGGGGCTTTCTATGTTCTTTGGGGATCTGCTCCGGGGCAGATAGCTTTCCTCTTTCTATCTTTAGGTGTAGTTAGTTTCTCAGGCTGTGACGAGGCGTCTAGGACCAACGTAGGAACGCTCCACGGCTGCCTCTAGTTGTGGTGGTTAGTCAGGGTACTGCAATCTCATAGATTCCAACTTCTCTGGTGTATTGCCTTTTTTACCTGCACTCCTCAGCTACCGAAACATAACAGTATCACCGGCCTAAAAATTGAAAATTGTGTTGTGCTCACAGAAGGGAAAAAATATTGTGAAAGAAAAAAGGTTGTCAGAGTTGTCAGATATTTTTCTGTTTGTTGCATTTTTTTTCCCTCTGTATCTCTGGGTGCTGGGGAGTATTTTTTTTTCTCTCAATGGAGTTTGCACAGTTGTCTGGCCGTGTGGATCAGCTTGCCACTGAGGTTCGGAGTATTGCTGCCTATCTTGCTAGGTTGCCTGTTGTGGAACCTAGGATTCCCATGCCAGATTTGTTTTTAGGGGATCGAGGTAAGTTTCAGAATTTCAAAAATAATTGTAAATTGTTTTTTGCCTTAAAATCGAAGTCCTCAGGGAACGCAGCGCATCAGGTTCAAATTGTCATCTCTCTCCTGCGCGGCGATCCTCAGGATTGGGCTTTTTCCCTGACACCTGGGGATCCTGTTTTGAGTGATGTTGATGCATTTTTTCAGGCTTTGGGGTTATTGTACGATGAGCCTAATGTCACTGATCAAGCTGAAAAAGCCTTGTTGGCATTAAATCAGCGTCTTGATGACGCTGAGTTATACTGTCAGAGATTCCGTAGGTGGGCAGTCCTGACCAAGTGGAATGACGACGCTTTGGCGGCCCTTTTTCGGAGGGGTCTGTCGGATAATGTAAAGGATGTTATGGTGGGATTCTCTGTCCCCTCTGGTCTCAATGATTCTATGTCATTGGCGATTCAAGTTGACAGACGTTTGCGTGAGCGGAGAAGTATGCGTGGAATGGTGTTGCCTTGTGAACCTGCTTCTGAACCCATGCAGTGTGATGGAGTGGTGTCTGGGGCACAGCATCATGAGTTTCGAAAGCGCAATGGGTTGTGTTTCTACTGTAGTGATGCCTCTCATGCTATTTCGGTCTGCCCTAAGCGGGCAAGACGTTTTGCACGCTCAGTTGTCTTGTGTAGTGTTCAGACTAAGTTTTTATTAACTGTCACTCTGATATGCTCTCTGTCCTCATTTTCTGCTCAGGCTTTCGTTGATTCTGGAGCAGCTATTAACCTGATGGATTATGATTTTGCTAAACGTTGTGGGTTTCCCTTGATACCCCTACAGAAGTCTATTCCCCTACTGGGGATCGATTCTACCCCTTTGGCTGAGAATAAACCTCAGTTCTCTACTCAGGTGATAATGAGGGTTGAACCTGATCATCAGGAGTGCTGTAAATTTTTGGTTCTGTATAATCTGCATGATATTATCGTACTGGGCTTCCCTTGGTTGCAGTCTCATAATCCTGTTTTGGATTGGAAATCTGTGTCTGTAACCAGTTGGGGCTGCCAATGTGTTAATACCAACACTCCTGTTTTTTCTGCCTCCTCCCAGGCTCAGGATGTTCCTGACTTTTTGATTGATTTTTCTGATGTGTTTAGCGAAAGTAAATCTGCATCCTTGCCTCCCCATAGGAGCTATGACTGCGCTATTGAATTAGTGCCGGGTAGTAAATTCCCTAAAGGTCGCCTTTTTAACTTGTCTGTACCTGAACATGACGCTAAGCGGTCTTATATCAAGGAGTCATTGGAGAAGGGTCATATCAGACCATCCTCTTCACCCTTAGGTGCCGGTTTTTTCTTTGTGGCCAAAAAGGATGGTTCATTAAGGCCGTGTATTGATTATCGTCTTTTGAACAATATTACTGTAAAATATCAATACCCGTTACCTTTGATTTCTGACCTGTTTTCCAGGGTGAAAAACGCTACTTGGTTTACCAAGCTTGACCTCAGGGGGGCATATAACCTTATTAGCATTAAGCACGGGGATGAATGGAAGACGGCATTCAATACCCCTGAGGGGCATTTTGACTACCTTGTGATGCCCTTTGGGCTCACTAATGCTCCTTCTGTCTTCCAGTACTTCATGAATGACATTTTCAGGGATTTTGTGGATAAATTTCTGATTGTTTATTTGGATGATATCTTGATTTTTTCTAATGACTGGGACTCTCATGTGAAACATGTTCGAACTGTATTCCAGATTTTGAGAGAGAATGCTCTGTATGTGAAGGGATCAAAGTGTCTTTTTAGCGTACAGAGGATCTCATTTCTGGGATTCATTTTGTCCCCATCTGTTATTAAAATGGACCCGGTCAAGGTTCAGGCCATCTGTGATTGGGTCCAACCTACTTCATTAAAGGCTCTTCAAAGATTTTTGGGTTTTGCCAATTTTTATCGTAAATTTATTGGTAATTGCTCGGTTATTGTTAAACCATTGACTGATTTGACCAGAAAGGGTTCTGATGTGGTGAATTGGCCTCCTGAGGCAGTCTCTGCATTTCAGGAACTTAAGCAGAGATTCACTTCTGCTCCTGTTCTACGGCAGCCTGATGTTTCTCTGCCATTTCAGGTGGAGGTTGATGCCTCTGAAATTGGGGCAGGTGCCGTTTTGTCCCAAAAAGATCCAGAGACCTCTAAAAGGAACCCTTGTGCCTTTTTCTCTCGAAAATTTTCTCCTACTGAACGTAATTATGACGTGGGTAATCGGGAGTTACTGGCCATGAAGTGGGCTTTTGAAGAGTGGAGACATTGGCTGGAGGGAGCCAAACATCAGGTGGTGGTCCTTACGGACCATAAGAATCTGGTTTATCTGGAATCTGCCAAGCGACTCAATCCTAGACAGGCCAGGTGGGCCTTGTTTTTCACACGTTTTAATTTTGTGGTTTCCTTTCTTCCTGGCACTAAGAATGTTAAGGCGGATGCCCTCTCGAGGAGTTTCCTTGCGGACTCTGCTGAGTTATCTGATCCTTCTGTTATTTTGAAAGAGGGTGTAGTTCTTTCCGCCATCTCACCCAATTTGAGACTTGCTCTGGAGGGGTGTCAGGAGGATAGGCCCGAGCGCTGCCCTGTTGGAAAATTGTTTGTCCCGGACCAGTGGAAAAAGAGTGTGATGTCTGAGATTCATTGGTCCGCGTTGGCTGGGTATCCCAGAATTTTTGGTACCAGAGACTTGGTTAGTCGGTCCTTTTGGTGGCCTACCTTGTCTCGTGATGTCAGGGAATTTGTGCAGTCCTGCGGCACTTGCTTTCGCTCCAAGCCTTGCTCTCGCTCTAGTGGTTTGTTGATGCCATTGCCTGTGCCCAAGAGACCATGGACCCATATCTCTATGGATTTCATTTCCGACCTCCCTGTTTCTCAGAGAATGACCGTCATCTGGGTGATTTGTGATAGGTTTTCCAAGATGATACATCTTGTGCCATTACCTAAGTTGCCTTCCTCCTCTGAATTGGTGCCTTTGTTCCTTCAGCACGTGGTTCGTTTACACGGCATTCCTGAGAACATTGTGTCTGACAGAGGAGTCCAGTTTGTTTCCAGATTTTGGAGGACCTTTTGTTCTAAACTTGGTGTTCAATTGTCTTTCTCCTCGGCGTTTCATCCTCAGACCAATGGTCAAACTGAGAGAACAAACCAGACATTGGAGACTTATCTAAGATGCTTTGTGTCTGCTGATCAGGATGACTGGGTCTCTTTTTTGCCTTTGGCTGAGTTTGCTCTTAATAATAGGGCTAGCTCTGCCACTTTGATGTCTCCATTTTTCTGTAATTCTGGGTTTCACCCTCGATTTTCTTCAGGACAGACGGAGGCTTCTGTCTGTCCAGGTGTTGACTCTGTTGTGGAGCGTATGCAACAGATTTGGGACCAGGTAGTGGAGAGGTTGTCCCTCTCTCAGGAGAGGGCCCAGTGGTTTGCTAACCGGCATAGGACTGATGGTCCTCGGTTTAAAGTGGGGGACTTGGTCTGGTTGTCCTCAAGAAATATTCCTATGAGAATGGCATCTCCTAAATTTAAGCCTAGGTTCATTGGACCTTATAAGATCATGGAGATTCTTAATCCTGTTTCTTTTCGTTTGCTTCTTCCAGGGACATTTAAGATCCATAACGTGTTCCACCAGTCCTTGTTGAAGAGGTTTGTTGAGCCAGTGGTTCCTACTGCTTTGCCTCCTGACCCTGTTCTGGTTGAGGGCAATATGGAGTTTGTGGTTGAGAAAATATTGAATTCTCGTTTTTCTAGACGGAAACTCCAGTATTTGGTTAAGTGGAGAGGTTATGGTCAGGAAGACAATTCTTGGGTGTTTGCTTCGGACATCCATGCTAGGAGACTCATCCGTGCGTATCATAGAACTCATCCTGACCGACCTGGTTGCTCAAGTGAGGGTTCGGTGACCCCTCCTCAAGGGGGGGGTACTGTTGTGAATGGACTTGAAATGAGTTCTGAGCAGAGGCTCCCTCTGGTGGTTACAAGCGGTACTGGACTGTCCAGTGAAGATTGTGAGGAGTGGGAATCAGGTGTTACTGACTGGTCTTATATAAGGGAGTCGCCTTCCCATCAGGGTTGCCGGTGAGCAATTGTTCTGGTCTCAATCCTTGAGTCCTGTTTCCTTTGTAGCCTGCTGTGTCGTGTCTGCATCTCCTGCTAACAGATAAGACATTTTCTTCTTTTTGTTTTTGTGCTTGATTTTTGCATTTTGTCCTGCACTTCTGTGGGGGCCTTCAGGGTCCCCTCCGGGGGCTTTTGCCCTCTCAGTTTAGTTAAGCCACTGATGTTTGTACTTTTGCTTTTTCCAGTTTTTTCAGTGGCTGCTGTTTTGATTTTGTTACACCAGAGAACTAATTTAGGTGGTAGAGGTCGTGTGATCTCAGGTGATTTTGAAATTAGTAGAGTTGGTGCTTTTCAGGGTTTTTTGGGATTGCAGTAAGTGCCCTTCCTATCCTTTTCTATTTAGGTAGTTTGGGCCCCAACGTTTGCTCATACTATTTTCTGTCTGTGTCAGTATTACATCTTGTCTAACCGCCATTACATGTTTGGGGGCTTTCTATGTTCTTTGGGGATCTGCTCTGGGGCAGATAGCTTTCCTCTTTCTATCTTTAGGTGTAGTTAGTTTCTCAGGCTGTGACGAGGCGTCTAGGACCAACGTAGGAACGCTCCACGGCTGCCTCTAGTTGTGGTGGTTAGTCAGGGTACTGCAATCTCATAGTTTCCAACTGCTCTGGTGTATTGCCTTTTTTACCTGCACTCCTCAGCTACCGAAACATAACAGGGGAGGCAGAAAAAACAGGAGTGTTGGTATTAACACATTGGCAGCCCCAACTGGTAATAGACACAGATTTCCAATCTAAAACAGGATTATGAGACTGTAACCAAGGGAAACCCAGTACGATAATGTCATGCAGATTATACAGAACCAAAAATTTGCAACTCTCCTGATGATCAGGTTCTACCCTCATTATCACCTGAGTAGAGAACTGAGGTTTATTCTCAGCCAAAGGGGTAGAATCGATCCCCAGTAGGGGAATAGACTTCCGTAGGGGTATCAAGGGAAACCCACAACGTTTAGCAAAATCAAAATCCATCAGGTTAATAGCTGCTCCAGAATCAACAAAAGCCTGAGCAGAAAATGAGGACAGAGAGCATATCAGGGTAACAGTTAATAAAAACTTAGTCTGAATACTACCCAAGACAACTGAGCGTGCAAAACGTCTTCCCCGCTTAGGGCAGACTGAAATAGCATGAGAGGCATCACCACAGTAGAAACATAACCCATTGCGCTTTCGAAATTCATGACGCTGTGCCCCAGAAACCACTCTATCACACTGCATGGATTCAGAAGCAGGTTCACAAGGCAACATTATTCCACACATACCTTTCCGCTCACGCAAACGTCTGTCAATTTGAATCGCTAATGACATAGAATCATTGAGACCAGAGGGAACAGGGAATCCCACCATAACATCATTTACATTATCTGACAGTCCCTTCCGAAAAAGAGCTGCCAAAGCGTCGTCATTCCATTTGGTCAGGACTGCCCACCTACGGAATCTCTGACAGTATAACTCAGCGTCCTCAAGCCCCTGACTTAATGCCAACAAAGTTTTTTCAGCTTGATCAGTGACATTAGGCTCATCGTACAATAACCCCAAAGCCTGAAAAAACGCATCAACATCACTCAAAACAGGATCCCCAGGTGTCAGGGAAAAAGCCCAATCCTGAGGGTCGCCGCGCAGGAGAGAGATGACAATTTGAACCTGCTGCGCTGCGTTCCCTGAGGACTTAGATTTTAAGGCAAAAAACAATTTACAGTTATTTTTGAAATTCAGAAACTTAGCTCGATCCCCTAAAAACAAATCTGGCATGGGAATCCTAGGTTCCACAACAGGCAACCTAGCAAGATAGGTAGCAATACTCCGAACTTCAGTGGCAAGCTGATCTACACGGCCAGACAACTGTGCAAACTCCATTGAGAGAGAAAAAAATCCTCCTCAGCACCCAGAGATACAGAGGGAAAAAAAAATGCAACAAACAGAAAAAAAAAAAAAAAAAAAATCTCTGACAACTCTGACAACTTTTTTCTTTCCAAAATATTTTTCCCTTCTGTGAGTACAATATAATTTTCAGTTTAGGCCGGTGATACTGTTATGATTTGGTAGCTGAGGAGAGCAGGCAAAAAAGGAAATACACCAGAGCAGTTGGAAACTATGAGATTGCAGTACCCTGACTAACCACCACAACTAGAGGCAGCCGTGGAGCGTTCCTACGTTGGTCCTAGACGCCTCGTCACAGCCTGAGAAACTAACTACACCTAAAGATAGAAAGAGGAAAGCTATCTGCCCCGGAGCAGATCCCCAAAGAACATAGAAAGCCCCCAAACATGTAATGGCGGTTAGACAAGAAGAAATACTGACACAGACAGAAAATAGTATGAGCAAACGTTGGGGCCCAAACTTACTAAATAGAAAAGGATAGGAAGGGCACTTACTGCAATCCCAAAAAAACCCTGAAAAGCACCAACTCTACTAATTTCAAAAACACCTGAGATCACACGACCTCTACCACCTAAATTAGTTCTCTGGTGTAACCAAAAACAAAACAGCAGCCACTGAAAAAAACTTGAAAAAGCAAATGTACAAACATCAGTGGCTGAACTGAACTGAGAGGGCAAAAGCCCCAGAAGGGACCCTGAAGGCCCCCACAGAAGTGCAGGACAAAATGCAAAAATCAAGCACAAAAACAAAAAGAAGAAAATGTCTTATCTGTTAGCAGGAGATTCAGACACGACACAGCAGGCTACCAAGGAAACAGGAATCAAGGATTGAGACCAGAACAATTGATCACCGGCAACCCTGATGGGAAGGCGACTCCCTTATATAAGACCAGTCAGTAACACCTGATTCCCAATCCTCACAATCTTCACTGGACAGTCCAGTACCGTTTGTAACCACCAGAGGGAGCTTCTGCTCAGAACTCATTTCCAGCCTATTCACAACACGTTACCTCTCCACTCACTCCCTCCTAGACCCTTCACAATCCGGCTTCCGCCCCCTACATTCAACTGAAACTGCACTCATCAAAGTGACCAATGACCTTCTGACAGCAAAACGTAACGGCGACCACTCTCTGCTCATTCTTCTCGACCTTTCTGCAGCTTTCGACACGGTTGACCACTGTTTCCTACTGTCTAGGCTCCAGTCACTAGGTATTAAGGACAATGTTCTCTCCTGGTTCTCCTCCTATCTTTCTGACCGCTCCTTCAGTGTTTCGTTCTCTGGCTCCACGTCATCTCCTCTTCCTCTCACTGTCGGTGTACCCCAGGGCTCAGTCCTTGGCCCCCTTTTCTTCTCTCTCTACACGGCCCCAATTGGACAGACCATCAGCAGATTTGGCTTTCAGTACCATCTTTATGCTGATGACACACAACTATACACGTCATCCCCCGACCTTACCCCTTCTGTACTACAGAACGCCAGAGACTGTCTGTCCGCAGTCTCCAACATCATGTCCACTCTCTATCTGAAACTCAGCCTCTCCAAAACTGAACTTCTGCTCCCGCCGTCTACTAACCTCCCTAAATCTGACATTTCCCTCTCCGTGGGCGGCACCATAATAACACCCCGGCAGCAGGCTCGCTGTCTGGGTGTTATGTTTTACACCAATCTCTCCTTCACCTCCCTTATACAATCTCTTGCCCGCTCTTGCCGCCTACACCTAAAGAACATCTCTAGAATCCGCCCTTTTCTCACCATGGAAACAACAACTACCCTCACTGTAGCATTGATCCACTCCCGCCTGGACTACTGCAATGCTCTATTACTTGGCCTCCCCATTACTCGACTATCCCCTCTCCAGTCCATCCTTAATGCAGCAGCCAGGGTCATCCATCTGGTTAATCGGTACTCGGACGCGTCCGCTCTTCGCCAGTCCTTACACTGGCTGCCCATTCATTATAGGATCCAATTCAAAGTACTTGTTCTCACCCACAAAGCTCTCCACAGTGCAGCACCCTCCTACATCTCCTCCCTCATTTCTATCGGCCTAACCGACTGCTGCGCTCTGCAAACGACTTTCGACTACCTCTGCACTAATCCGTACCTCCCACTCCCGACTCCAAGACTTCTCCCGCGCTGTGCCAATCCTCCGGAATGCTCTACCCCAAGAAATTAGGACTATCCACAATTTGCATGGTTTCAGGCGCTCCCTCAAAACACATTTGTTCAGATCGGCCTATCACATTCACTAATCAAAGTCATTCTGTGTGTAAGTGTGTGTGTGTGTAGCCCATTCACTATCTCCATCCATCCCTCACTCCTCAAGATGGCTGGACCATTATTGTAAATGCACCATTGTATATACACACCTGTACTTTGTATCTCCCCCACCTCATTGTAGATTGTAAGCTCTCACGAGCAGGGTCGTCTTATTTTGCTTTAATTATTGTATTGTTAACGTTGTTACTTATGACTTGTGTTTTGAAACTGTTAAACTGTAAAGCGCTGCGGAATATGATGGCGCTATTTAAATAAAGATTATTTATTATTATTATTATTATCTTGGCTTCTGTGAGAATAGCTAGAGTCTGCCGTCCGCTCACAGTTCTTAAACCTGCTAGGTCCCTCCCCTCGGTGTCAGAGGGTGGGCTGATAATCTCCACCCTTAGCTCCCTGCAGAATTTATTCCCAATATCTAACAAAGGGGTTAACTTTCTCCAGGACGATCGGATCAGGACATGAGAGGTACCAGCGGATGCAGTATGTTTTGCCTGTCGTGTGGAGATCAAACCTGGCCCGATTGGGTCTCTGTGGAGGGCCAATCTCTATATCTCAGGCCCCCGAGCCATCACCGACTCGGGAGTTGCACTGTCAGATGCCCGAGGTCTGCAGGATCACGCAGATATTTCTTATGAGTCTGCACCTGCAAAGATGTGCTCATAATTCATAATATTAGAACGGAGCCGTCGTGGCTGGGATATACAATGGATGTGTTTTCTGTGTCTAGCTGGCAGGTATAATCTAATTGAAGCCTCCAAGCATCTCCAGGCCCATGCTGATGCGGCTCCAGACTGCACCTTTGAAGTCTTGTTTTTGGCCTGACCACTTAGCATACTAAAAGGTCTGGTAATTCACAGTGTAGACTAAACCCTATTGTCTTGAATATGCCCACAGGCCATGGGGCCAGGTGCAGTTAGCAGCCTGTGGCTCTGTGAACAGACAAAATAGAGGCTGGTACAGGCCAACAGAGTCCAGAATCACGTCAGACAGTTCTGCTTTATTTTCCTCTGGGCACAGCACATCCAAAACACCATAAGCACTTCTTACACGATACCAGCAATACATTCTGCTTCTTCTCCGTTGCCACACCCGAATGGACCAATAAGTATTGACAGGACGTGGAGCCCGGTGGAATGGCACGTCAATTGTTTCTCCTGGAAACACTTCAATCCAGCATAAGAAAGACACATTTACTAGGTCGTTCACCCCTCTCTGGTTATCCTGCCCGGATACTTCTGATGGCCCACTCGCTTCTACACTTCAGCATGACCTCTTCTGCTGAGCGTTCCCACAGTGTTTCTTCCACTGGACTACTGCTGCATAAACCCACTCTCTTTGGGCTCACACTACCACGGTGACTCTTTCACTGGCTTCTTCAGGGGTTGCTGGTCCCCTATTCTTCCTACCCTATGCCCAGGGCCCAGGAACGTGGACGTCCTCACACTAGCAAGGTCCATCCCCGACTGACTCCCGCTAAGAGGAAGTCTTCCTGACAGATTCCTTCTTGGAGGCAATCTTTCCCTAGCAACAAGTCCCTAACTATTGTACCTACCAGAATGGATGTGCTCAATGCCCCCCTCTAGTGACCAAACCCCATAACTATTTTGACTACTTTTTCTAACGTTCTAACTGGATCTCTAACGTGCCCCCATTAGTGACCCCTCGCAACTACAATTAACCCAATATATAAACTACCTTTTACAGTGCCCGCCTCTAATGACCCAGGATGCACTATCTGCCTCACACTCAACCCCACATATATATATACATATAATATATACACAACACTATGCAGAATACACATATATACAAGTTGACACAATTTAAAGGGGCTGAAACCTTAAAGGGTTAATACCCTTTCACCTCCTTACAGTTGCAATATATATGCAATAATAAGCATTATTCCATCAACTACTATTTACTACTGTTTATTAGTGCATGAGTTTCTGTATCCAGCAATAGTGTTATATTGTCAGTAAAAAACTGTTAAAACAAAAAAAAAACACAGAAAGTTACTGTTCACCCTCTGCATGTAACTGGAGCACAGTTTTACTTTCACTTTGCAAGCTGACAGACAAAATGCTAAGATCCTAAGAAATACCAGTTGTAAGCTGTGTCATCTTCACTGTCCCATAGTGTAAGATTGGGCCCAGTGCTCTCCAATACAACATCAGATAGCACTTGGCTGTGTTATACACACAACTCCAAAAACGGGCAGGACAAAATTGTTGCCACTTTTCCAAAATTGTGGGTAAAGAACTTTGTTTCAAGCATATGATACTTGTTCAGACTCACCTGTGGTAAGTACTAGGTGTGGGGCAATATAAAAATCACACCTGAAACCACATAAAAAAAAGCGGAGAAGTTGACTCAATCTTTGCATTGTGTGTCTGTGCGTACCACACTAAGCATGGAGAACAGAAAGAAGAGAACTGTCTGAGGACTTAAGAACCAAAATTGTTGAACAATATCAATAATCTCAAGGCTACAAGTCTCCTGAGATCTTGATGTTCCTTTGTCCATGGAGCATAACATAATCAAGAAGTTTACAACCCATGGGACTGCAGCTTGTTGTGGATGGCAGAGAAAAATTGATGAAAAATTGCAATGCAGGATAATTCGGATGGTGGATAAACAGCCCCAATCAAGTTCCAAAGAAATTCAACCTGTCCTGCAGGTTCATAGTGCATCATTGTCAGGACAAACTATCCGTCGACATTTGAATGAAATGAATCGCTATGGCAGGATACCCAGGAGGACCCCACTGCTGACAGAGACACAAAAAAGCTAGACTGTAGTTTGCCAAAATGTACATGAGTAAGCCAAAATCCTTCTGGGAAAGCAACTTGTGGAGAGATGAGACCAAAATAGAGCTTCTTGTTAAATCACATCACTCTACTGTTTACTGAGAACGGAATGAGGCCTACAAAGAAAAGAACACAGTTCCTACCATCAAATATGATTCAGAGATGTTTTGGGGTTGTTTTGATGCTTCTGGCACTGCATGCCTTGAGTGTGCAAAGCATCAGGAAATCTGAATATTACCAAAGGATTTTGGGTTGCAATGTAGTGCCCAGTGTCAGAAAGCAGGGTTTGCATTCTAGGTCATGTGTTTTTCAATCCTATTGAACATCTGTGGAGAAATCTCAATTTTTTCCTGGGAGAAGGAATCCTTGAAATATGAGAGACCCTAAGCAGTTTGCAAAAGAAGAGTGGTCCAAAATTCCAATTGAGGGGTATAAGAAGCATGTTGATGGTTATTGGGAGCGATTGATTGCAGTTATTTATTCCAAAGGGTGTGCAACCAAATATTAAGTTGAGGGTGTCAACAGTTTTGTCTGGCTCTTTTTGGGGGTTTTGTGTGAAATTATGTCCAATTTGCCTTTTTTCTTTTGCATATTTGTGTTGTTCCAATACACACAAAGGAAATAAACATGCATAAAACAAAACGTGTAATTTCAGGGGTGCCAATACTTTTGGTCATGACTGTAAGTAATGTTGGTAAATGTTGTTGTTTTGACTTACTATGCAAATTTTGGCAAAAGAAAACAGTCTCACCATAGATTTTGCAAAATTGTCTGTCAGTATCGGTTTTATGTGGATTTTGTCAAATTTAGCCGCAGGATCACTCACTCGTTTTTCACGTATTACAGTCTTCTGTGGTTTTACCTTTTGCTCATTGGTAAATGGTCCCTTGTATGGACAAAAAATAAAGATTCTATTGTCAAGGAAATGAGACATCTGTCCCCTCTCATAAAATACTAGTCTTTGTGTGCATTTTGTTTAAAAAAAAAAAAACGTAAACTTTACAGCAAGACAGCCCATCAGTGAGTTAAACGGCTCTGAGCGCGGTGTTCGATCTACATGGGCAGAGCTGCTGAGCTCAGTGATTTGGCTGCTGATGACATGATGTCAATGCTGCAGCCAATATTACATACTATGTGCAGCAATAGAGATTCAGCACTAGACTTGGGGACGGTAAGTAACAATGCGTTTTGTTTACTTTTTATAACAAACTGTATCTGGGGATCAGTATTTTCTGAAATGGGGCAACCTCTCTAAGTGGAAAGGTGGGTCAGTGGAGTTTAATCTTTAGGGAAGACGCTAGAGCAGGAATGTCAAACTCAAAAACGCAGAGGGTCAAAATTAAAGATTTGAAGATGTAGATACAGTTGAAAAAGCAATGCCAAGCAGAGGTGGGGGGGGGCAGGAGATCTGCCCGGCGTTGCGGGCCAAATACTCACCCTGCTGACCAAGGCCAGATTTGGCCCACAGGCCAGATTTGACTTATGTTAGCTAGAGGAAGTATGAGTAGGCTGGTTAGTGCACAGCATTGGCTGTCAGTGACACAAGCACTAGCCCATCACCATGTCTGAAAGTCTGTTATCTAACAAATGTACCGATATGACATGGTGCCCACTTCCAGTGATTGAAAACATCATTTATCAAGTTTAAGGTTTATGTACGATTTGCAGTGTACATGTGCATTATGAAAATACAAAACAAAAAGGAGATTTATGGTAACTATATCGTGAAATAGAAACATGTAGTGGAGAGTCAGAAATATATATTCTGCTTCCTTTTAAAGTATTAATTGCAAGCTTGCCACAGCAATTATCCAGATGATGTAGAATTTAGAGTAGTAACCTCTATGGCTCCTCACAGTTTTGCTATTGTGTAAGAAAGTGCTGTTCAGAACAAAATTGCTTGCTTTGCTGTTTGTGTCATACACAGATCATTACCTGACACTAAGAATTTAACCAGACCAATTACCAGATAGAGGGATACCCAGTCAAGTTTGTTTCATTCTAATTTTGGAAATGGAAACATGGTTTCCACTGAACCTATGTTAAAAATACCCACCTAAGCAAGCATTAATGTTGGGTATAAATCTTAAATCCTCCTAAAATATTAAGTAAATTATAAATATGTTGATTTGTAGAACTGGTAAAAAATGAAAACTTATGTGCTTAGATTCCCATGTGCAGAGCTTTTGTGAGACCTGTATCTGCAAGGAGCACCACGTATGTCCTGTAGTGTAGATCAGTTTTTCGGAATTTTCCACTGTTATAGTAACAATATAGAAGCTTCGTCTCTGAAACTGTTTTTCAAGTTGTAGTTTGTATTACACCTTCTAAGAATATAAAGAAAGAGTGACATACCTGCCTAAATCAGTGCTGATGCTGCTGCGATCACAGGAACTTACTGGCTTTTAAAAGAATTATCTCAACTTCTTAGGCCTCTTTCACATTTCCGGCGGGCGCATGGCGGCGCCCCCGGCATTTTGCCGCAGCGCCGCATCTGAAAATCTGATGCGCCGCATGCGGCTTTTTTCGCATTGACATGCATTAGCGCCGGATGGCGCCGCATGTCAATGCGTTGCATGCGGTTTTGTCCGGATGCGGCGCAAATGTACATTGCGGCGTCCGGAAAAAACGCTGCATGTAACGTTTTTTTTTTTTTGCCGGATGGTTTCTTATCTCTCCAAGCATCAGAAACCATCCGGCAAAAAAACGCATTTTGGCCGCCGGAAGTGTGAAAGGTTTTCACATGCGGCGGAAATGTGAAAGAGGCCTTAAATGGGTAAAATGCTCATACAGACAAGTAACTTTGCAATTTAAATCTTATTAAAAATCCTCTCCATTCTGAAGAACGCAAGGATTTTTAATTGTACAGTTTACTGCTTGTTGTCTAGGTCAGTGTTCACCAACTTCAGTCCTCAAGGCCCACCAACAGGTCATGTTTTCAGGATTTCCTTAGTTTTGCCCAGGTGATAATTGCATCACCTGTGCAATACAAAGGAAATCCTGAAAACATGACCTGTTGGTGGGCCTTGAGGACTGAAGTTGGGGAACACTGATCTAGGTTATAAGCCACCTCTTCAATCTAACAGCTCTGGTCAATCTCCTGGGCAATAAGCGGCGTGCTTGAAAGCTCTCGGCTATAGGGCTGACTAGATTGCCGTCTTCGCACTGCTCCGATGCAACATACGCAAAGCTGCCTGTGTGTGGCACGGAAGACCATACTGTTGAGGCCAGAAGTGCAACCATGCTGGTCTGACCTATCAGTCATCAGGAGCCCATTGCTCCCTTGTCAGCAGGAAACCTGGAGGCCGTGGAGCGATGGGCTCCTGAAGACAGAACATGGAACAAACACAAACCCTTAAAGTTCATAATGTCAAAATATTTACAGCGGTACTATTAACGTGGTTTTAAATGTTCTTCTTTATTCTGGAAAACTGTACTCAAGTTATTTAGCAGCAATGGAATCCCCTTTGAAAATATACATTATGTTGTGATGATAGTGCTAATGTTTTTACTAAAGTTATCCTACATTTGTATGATCTATTCTGTTTTCTTTCTGACAAAAACGGGGGAAAAAACCTTGCTAAATATTAGACGCAGTTGATTTTATCACCTCTTATGTGATCTTTGCTATCATGAAACACCTCTTGAAATAAAATCCAAGATGTTTCCATCACTAAGTCTTTAGTCTCCTCCTATTGGAAAAATTACCATAGAGATATATTCCTTTTTCTTGGTTTCAATGAATGGTAAGAAAGCGGAAAGGTTGTCAGACACTAGGACATTTCCTTAAATAAAGCACTGCACCTGTGGTGCGACATTCTGCTAATATGGCAGGTGCTCCTGCTGGCATGTCCATTGGACATGTTTTGTAGTGGAATTGATGACCATCATGATAAATTTTATGCCAAGGGCCAAGACTGCAGTCCATGACCTTCTACATGAATCGGTCTCGATTGATTTCCCATCTGCTACTACTTTTTTGTCTTTTTTAGCAAATATTACAATAATTAGGCATCTGGAACTGTTTCTACTAAAATGACAAATTCTTTAAGACTTGCTTACTATTGACTATTAAATATTAATGCCAACATCAAAACCGCTAAACAGTGCTTCAAATGTTTTTCATTATCTTCTCATCCTCTGCTACCAAGATAGTCATGGAAAATGTAAAAGATGGTAAACAGAATCAGTGGGAAATTCCTATCATGGAGATTTAAAAGCCAAAAATAAATGTTTCATGTGTTTTGCATGTCAGTGCGCACCATCACACGCTTTAGAACACGATCCACGCGGTGTTTGGTGAATGTCATGTGGCAAGTTGTTTTAGGGAATATGAGAAAACGTAAAGCTTCACTCTGGATTGTTTAGAATGGTACAGCTAGAAAATTAGAACTGCATTACTGACCTAGAAAATTGGTTGAGTGTTATCTTATATACATGTGGAATTTGGAAAATTGGAAATGCAATATTGCTATAGGAAAATTTACAGTAAAAAGAAGATGCTTAGCACATAAATTGGCCAATCTGTGACCACTGCACAGGAGCTGGATTACTGCCTTTAGATATACAGCTGCAGCAAGAGGCAGTACTCCCACTCCCGTACATTAGCCACAGACCGCTGTTGTGGCCGATGAAATGTGATGCGCAATAGATTAGCACCAACTCTGTCATCCATATAAATGCAGAATTGCACTATATTCCGTTTTGTTGAAGAGGATCTGTCACGAGGTTTTGCCTGCTGTATAGAGATTCTAACACTGGCTAACTGGGCCTCTTTCTATAATTTGATAAATTGCTGCAGCTCTGCTAGTCCTCTAAAGGATGAGATCCCACTATGTAGTCCCACTTCGATATTCATGAGCTCTGTCTTACACAGCCCCCTCCAGTGATTGACAGCTATTGGTCTATGCACCATGTAGGCATTAAGCTATCAATCAATGCCAGGGGCAGGGTTAGACAGAGCTCAGCATTTGGGGGACTAGCAGGTCTCAGCACATGAAACTGTGATTTTATCAAAACTATAATATTAAAGCCCAATAAATAGCACATTACTAGGTCTCTGTCCCTATTGTGTTGTCCTCCGATTGGGAAGCATAAGCCAGATCACAGGTCCCCTTTAAATGTAATATATTTTTTATTGAATGATGTTGATAAAATCAGCACTGACGGATATTAATTGGTATTAATTGTAACCATATTTCTTGTAATTTATCACAATACAGAGTGCAGAAGACGGAGCTGCCACCACAATTTATACATCAGTCTCATCAGACCTTGAAGGAATTGGAGGCTGCTACTTATATAATGGTGAAAGGACCAAATCTGCTGATTTGTCTTATAATATAGAACTTCAGAAGAAACTGTGGACTGAAAGCTGCAAGATGGCCGCAATCCCAGATCCATCATAAAACTTTAAACCGATCTGATATTATATTAGTTTTTCACCTTCATAAACTCAAACCTTTCAAGAGACGACCATTGGGATCTCATCTATTACATGATTCATTTGTGACACTTCTCTCTCGGGAGCCAATATATTTGTTTAGGTATTAAAATTACTGTCAGAAAAAAATGGATCAAATTAAGAATTTTGTAATCATAATATTCAAACCGTGTGTAATATACATGGTGCAATTTCAATCATTACCGTGATTATATACAACTTTTGCCTGAAGGATTCTGTCCTTTAATTCTGTTCAATGAATATTAATGGCTAACTGTGAACTGATCAAGCTAGTTGTATTCATGTGACTTCAGAAGAGTCCTCTATGAATTCATTATGATGTACAGCTTGCTTTGGGTATACTAATACGTTTCTTACGAAGTAGAATTATTCCTTTGACACACATTGCGGCCTTAAAAATTTTGATGAGTTCATTAGATATTCACTTGGATGTAATAAGTAATTTCAGAAAGCTTAAGTTCTAATCATAAAAGATTCGAGAGTTTCTTATTTTTGAGATTATTAAAGGAAACTTAGAGATATTGAAACGTACGTATTTCTTACCATGTGATGTGGTTGGGACTGTAAGGCTATGTGCACACGTTGCGGAATTGCCATGGAAATTTCCACGGCAATTCCGCACCTCCCTGCCGCGGGAAATACGCATATTATAGGTATGCGTATTCCGCTAAAAACTAGCGTTTTGCAAGCGTAATTAGCTTGCAGAATGCTAGCGTTTTATTACAAGCGATCTGACAGGTTGGTCACACGAGTCAAACAAGTGTTTGACAAGTGTGACCAACTTTTTACTATTGATGCCGCCTATGTCGCATCAATAGTAAAAAGATCTAATGTAAAAATAATAAAAAAATAAATAATGATATTCTCACCTTCCGGCGGCCCCCGCAGCTTTCCCGCCTCTCAGCAACGCTCCCGGCCAATCCCGTTCCCAGGCGTCCTTTGCAACAATCATTCCGATGACGTAGCATCACGCGAGAACGCCAAGTCATCTGGGGTGATTCTCGCAATGCATCACTGAGAACGGGATTGGTAGGGAGCGTCGCTGAGAGGCGGGAAAGCTGCGGGGGCCGCCGGAAGGTGAGAATATCTCTATTTTTTATTTTAATTATTATTTTAACAGGGATATGGTACCCAGGGCCTGGAGGAAAGTCTCCTCTCCTCCAGACCCTGGGTACCATCCGCACATGAACCACTTGCTTTGCGCATGGTGGGAACAGCCACATGCGGAAAGTAATCGGTTCAATGCATTCCTATGGCGACGGAATCGCCGCGGTTCCGCAAAAAAGAATGAGCATGCTGCGGATTCTTCCGCGATGCGATTCCGCCGCGGAAAAACCCGCAGCATGTGCACAGCATTGCGGAATCCCATAGGCCACAATGAGTTGTATTGTGTAAGCGGTTTTGCCGCGGTTTCGCGGCGTTTCCGCCGCGAATAACCGCGGCAAAACTGCTAGGAATCCGCAACGTGTGCACAGGCCCTATCAATCTTCACTCAGTTTTGCATTTACCCTCCACTCAAGCCATGAAGCGAGCATAAATCACATCCCAAAACAATCCACACATCCCAAGTTGACACCACTCACCAAGCATACGGGGTGATGAGGCTCCAAAATATATAATGCCAAAAGGCCAAACGCTCGTAGAAAGTCCAAGGGGCCTGTAAACCAGAGAAAGACCAAACTTTTTAAAGTTGTAGGCATTAAGATAAAAAGTACAGTGTTTTCAAGAACAATGTGTTAAAAGAGGCAACATGCAAAAATGCAAAACAGTTGCAAAATAAGAAATAAATAACAGCAAGTAACTAAAATTTTTCATTCTGTAGATGCTCTTCTGTTTCCGTTCGGTTAGGAAAATGATGGATCACAATCAGACTTGGCTGATCCCCACCATGCGAATCCCTTTCATTTGTTCAAATCATGTTTTATATCTCAAGACCTGGGCACAGAATATCAGCACCACCTGTCAGTTTGTTAAAGAAATATTTAGTGTATCACTGTAAGCCCTCCCATGAAGTTTTTACTTTACACTAAATCTGTATATATATGTATGTAATGTAGTGTGTGCGTGTTAATGTACTCACCTTACACTGCCTTCTGTGCTATCCAGCGCCGTTCTGCTCCTCTTCTCAGTGACATCACAGCTCTTCAGACTATCTGGCTCTCACTATGCTCTGTGTATGAGCCGGAAGTCTCTTTTGCAATGTAAGCCTATGGAGTCTTGTTCTGAGCCTTGTTCTGAAGCTCGATAGACTTACATTGTTAACCCCTTCATGACTGGAGGTATTTTCGGTTTTGCGCTTTTGTTTTTTGCTCCCCTTCTTCCCAGAGCCATAATTTTTTTATTTTTCCGTCAATATGGCTATGTGAAGGATTGTTTTTTGCAGGACGAGTTGTGCTTTTGAACGACACCACTGGTTTTACCATGTTGTGTACTAGAAAATGGGAAAAAAATTCCAAGTGCAGTGAAACTGCAAAAAAAAGTGCAATACCACACTAGCTTTTTTTTTTCTTTTGGCTTTTTTTACTAGGTTCACTAAATGCTAAAACTGACCTGCCATTATGATTCTACAGGTCATTACGAGTTCATAGACACCAAATATGTCTAGGTTCTGTTTTATCTAAGTGGAAAAAAATAAATTAAAACTTTGTTAAAAAAAAAAAATTTGCTCCAGTTTCCGATACCTGTAGCGTTTCCAATTTTCATGATCTTGGGTTGGATGAGGGCTTATTTTTTGCGCACTGAGCTGACATTTTTAGCGATACTATTTTGGTGCAGATATGATCTTTTGATCGCCCGTTATTGCATTATAGTTCAATGTCACGGAAACAAAAAAAAACGGAATTCTGGCGTTTTGACTCGTTACGCCGTTTAGCGATCAGGTTAATCCTTTTTTTTTTGATCGGGCAATTCTGAATGCGGCGATACCAAAAATGTGTATGTTTGATTTTTTTTTTTATTGTATTATTTTGAATGGGGCAAAAGGGGGGTGATTTGAACGTTGATCATTTTTTATATTTTTAAAAACATTTTTTTTTGCTTTTCGCATGCTTCATTAGGTTCTATGGGAGACTAGAAGCTGCCATAACCCGATTGGCTCTGCTACATAGAGGCGATGATCAGAACGCCTCTGTGTAGTAGAATTACTCACTTGCTATGAGCCCCGACCAGCGGGTGGCGCTCACAGCAAGCAGGCAGTGACAACCATAGAGGTCTCCAGGAGACCTCTGGTTGTCATGCCAACCGACCCGATGACCCGCGATCAAGTGACATGAGCCATCAGTGGGCGGGTTTCCGGCCCGATGGCAGGAAGCGCGAGTCAAATTTAAAGGGTTAATAGCCGCGGGTGGATAGCGATTCCACCTGCGGCTATTCCGGGCTCATGTCGGCTATTCCGGGCACATGCTGCATTTGCAGCATGCTGCCATTGTTTTCACATGCTGAATTGGCATGAGAAAATAATCGCAGATGTGAGCTGACCCATATTTTAACATTGGGCCGAGTGCAATTCGAATTTTTATCAGATTGCACTAGTCCGATTATATTGCAAGTGTGAATGAGCCCTGTTTCAGCAATATTTCAGCAATGTTTCAGCCTGATCAGCAATTTTTGGCTCTTGGTTGCATGCAATTTGTCTTACATCCCTGGGACAGATATGAAGAAATTGATCCTCAGCCATGAGTCTCTAGTTTTCAAAGTTGGTAATAGAAAGTCCTCAGATCCTCTGACAGAAACGAATCCTCAAGTTGCTCAGAATATCCACACGGTTTCAAGGCCAGTTGTAAAGTACAGTTTGTGCCCTCTTGAGAATTGCAGCTATCAGGAAAAGCTATTTCCACGGCAAAGTCCAATGCTTGTCTCACATGAATCAGGCTGTCTCTTTGATCAGGTGACATAGTCAGTGCTCTGAATCCTGCTCTGTCAAGGTTCCAATCAGCAGAATCTTGAGTGTTGTCTGCGGTGTCAATTGATTTCCACTCGCAGAAGTTAATCAGAGATTGCTTGCTCTTCTTGTTGTACATGGCTGCCATGTCAGTGAACAGCCTCAACCAAGTAAAAGGCAGGAAAGAAAAACAAGGAAGGGTAAACTGCAAATATGTCTTTAAAAAAGCACTGAGATAGTCCTTGTAGAACTAGTATACTCCTCGCCTGGATACTGCCAGCCCTTTAGTGCAGAGAATAATTTCTTAAATCAAGAACTAATGCTCTAAAGCCCCCGTCTCACACAGCGATTTCGCTAGCGAGATCGCTGCTGAGTCACTAGTTTTGTGACGCAACAGCGATCTCCCCAGCGATATCGCTGTGTGTGACATTCAGCTACGATCAGCCCCCCTGCTGGGTATCGCTGATCGTCGCTGAATGTCGTGGACATTTTTTTGATCGCTGGTCTCCCGCTGTCCAGCATGCATCGCTGCGTGTGACAGGTGGGAGACCAGCGATCCACTTGGTAACCAAGGTACACAGCGGGTTTCCAGGCACCGCACCACGCCTGGAAACCCGATGTGTACCTTGGTTACCAGCGGACCGCTGACCTCCATGCTCGCAGCAGAAGTACCCTGACCGGCGGCGCCGCTGACCTCCATGTGGCTACCGTCAGCTAGGGCCGCTGATCTCCCGGTTAGTGTAGGAAATATGTGGTTAGAATTAATTGAGAAATGATCAGGTTACATAAAAGGTATCAACCACTGAGGACTCTCAAGTCTAAATATTTTTCAGGTTACATAGGTAAGTATTGTATTTGAACAATGTTTCCTTTTACCAAGATCTTTCACATAGGATGGATTTATTATTGTGGTAAATTCCCTTTAAAGCTCAGCTGTGCTGAGCATTCCGTCAAGAATTACTTCAGTATACCCAAAAAAACAAGGAAAATTTGGACTCCTTTTGACTTCCTTTCCGATGCTGTCTGTCTCTTTTTGCGGGACACAATAACATAGTAGACTACACTATTGTGTCCCACAGGAATAGATGAAATGGGGTCCAGACTTTCATCCTTTGGTTACTTTTACCTCAGTGACACTAATAGATACTTTAGGAAACACAACTAAATACAGTTTTTGGGTACAGTTACATATTTAAATAAGTTGAAAAAAAGACCCAGGTCCATCAAGTTCAGCCTTTCTCCATCAATTGTACATTTGTCACAAATGTAACTAGAACCCACAATGTTATGTGTATCAAGGAAATCATCCAGCCCTTTTTTAAAAGCTGTTATAGTGTCGGCCATTACTACCTCTTGTGGTCGGACATTCCATAGTCTGACTGCTCTAAATGTAAAGAACTATTTTCTATTTAGCTGCTGGAATCACCCTTGCTCCACCTGTAAAGAATGCCCCCTTGTCCTCAGTACGGTCTTTGGAAGGAATAAGTCATCTGCCAGTGTTTTGTACTGACGACACATGTATTTATACATGTAAATGAGAGCTCATCTGAGGCTAAAGCTAAGCTAAACAAACCCAAGTTTTCCAACCTCTCATCGTAAGAGAGGCCTTCCATCCCTTGTAATAATCTAGTTGCCCATCTTTGAACTGATTCTAACGTCTGAATATCCTTTTTAAAATGTGGAGCCAAAAAACTGGATCCCATATTCTAGATGTGGCCGCACCAGTGATTTATAAAGAGGTAATAATACGTTGGGATCGCGGGATTTTATCTCTTTTTATACATCCTAAAATATTGCTTGCTTTTGCAGCTGCTGCTTGACACTGAGCACTGCTGCTCAGCTTACTTGTAAGCAGAATACTCAAGTCCTTCTCCTGTTCTGTAGTCCTAAGTATGGTCCCATTTAATGTGTATGCAGCAATAGGATTACTCCGTCCTAGGTGCATTACTCTACATTTATCTACATTAAACCTCATTTGCCAAGTGTTTGCCGATTCAGACATCTTATTCAGATCGTTATGCAAAATTCTAATGTCAAGGTCAGATTTTAATAACCTACATAGTTTGGTGTCATCAGCAAAGACTGACACTTTACTCTCAATCTCGTCCACAAGGTCATTAATAAAGAAATTAAAGAGAATTGGTCCTAGCACAGATCCCTGCGGCACCCCACTGCTGACTATATCCCAGTTAGAGAACGCACCATTTATTTTATTTATTTATGTTTCCTGTCATTTAGCCAATTCCTTACCCATCTGCACATAGTTTCCCCCAGTCCTTGCTTCTGTAGCTTCAGTATAAGGCTGTTATATGGTACAGTAGCAAAAAAACTTTGCAAAGTCCAGATAAATTACAGCCGCATTACCAATATTCAGCCTTGCACTTACCTCCTCATGGAAACCCAACATGTTGGTTAGACACAACTTATTCTTTATGAATCCATGCTGGTGTTCAGTTATATTATCTACAATATATCAATATATTTCTGCAGATCATCTCTTATAATGCCCTCAAAAATTTTGCACACTACTGATGTCAGGCTTACCAGACGGTAGTTTCCTGGATTCACTTTCTTACTTTTCTTAAATATTGGTACCATGTGAGCCATCCTCTAATCCTGTGGCACCACCCCTGTTACAAGAGAGTCTAAGAATATGAGATACAGTGGTCTGTCAATTACAGAGCTCAATTCCCTCAGTATCCGTGGATGAATGCCATCTGGGCTGGGGGATTTGTCAATGTAATCTTCAAACAGAAGGTTCAGTGCAGAGCATTTCTCTAATAGTAACAGCCTAAAACAAGTAGATGTAGTGGAGGACGTCATCGGTGTGATTATTTACTTATTTTACGTGAAGTGATTGACATATAAAATGATGCACAGTTTGGTAAAAAAAAAATTAATAGACCTAATGTGAACCACCTACAGGAAAAATAATAAATGAATACTTCTTTAAAACCTTGTAAAAGATTCAGTGGTTGCTTAAAGGAGTTTCATCACTACTTGGACACCCCCTTCTAAATCTGCTTCCCCACCGTAAAATAAACTTGTACTTCCCTCCAATGCCACCAGCATTCCAGCGAAGTCTCTCCTGGGGATCATGTGTCATTGATCACAGTGATCGCGTGACATGATAATGTCTTGCAATCTCTGGGAGATCTGGCACCGGAATGGAGTGTTTAAGGGTTATTATTTTACTGGGGGGAATATAGTGATTCAGAAGAGATTGAGTACTGGAAAAGCCCTTTAACAAAAGCTAGTGAAGAGAAAGCTCAGGTAAGTAATGATAAGAATTCTGTTATATTGAGAGCTCAGAACTGCAGATGTTAATTGGAACAACCCTTATGCCTGGAAAATCAACATTGTGATTATATAAATGTCTGCCATAGGCATAAATTTAAAAAACCTTTAAAAACACATGGGGAACAAGGCAATTTGAATAAACCTCTTTTTTGCTGCATCTGATTGCATTTTTTCTTTGCATATCTATGGGCAGTTTATCCCTTCTAACAAATATTTTAGCAAATATTTTGCAAATCATCTGTATGTAATCTAATCATAAAAAACATGAACAAAACTGCCTTGATGAAGATTGTTGTGAATGGGTTTGAGATGAGTTCTGAGCAGGGGCTCCCTCTGGTGGTTACAAGCGGTACTAGTGAGGATTGTGAGGACTGGGAATCAGGTGTTACTGATTGGTCTTATGTAAGGGAGTCATTTTCCCATCAGGGTTGCCGGTGATCAATTGTTCTGGTCTGAATCCTTCTTTCCAGTTTCCCTTGTAGCCTGCTGTGTCGTGTCTGCATCTCCTGCTATCAGATCAGACAATTTCTTATTTTGTGTTTTTGCTATATTTTTGCTTTTTTACCTGCACTCCTCAGCTACCGTAACATAACAGTATCACCGGCCATAAAAATTGTATGGTACTCACAGAAGGGAAAAAATATTTTGAAGGAAGAAAAGTTGTCAGAGATATTTTTCTGTTTGTTGCATTTTTTTTTTTTTTCCCTCTGTATCTCTGGGTGCTGGGGAGGATCTTTCTCCCAATGGAGTTTGCACAGTTGTCTGGCGTGTGGATCAGCTTGCCACTGAGGTTCAGAGTATTGCTGCATATCTTGCTAGGTTGCCTGTTGTGGAACCTAGGATCCCCATGCCAGATTTGTTTTTAGGGGATCGAGCTAAGTTTCAGAATTTCAAAAATAATTGTAAATTGTTTTTTGCCTTAAAATCTAAGTCCTCAGGGAACGCAGCGCAGCAGGTTCAAATTATCATCTCTCTCCTGCGCGGCAATCCTCAGGATTGGGCTTTTTCCCTGACACCTGGGGATCCTGTTTTGAGTGATGTTGATGCATTTTTTCAGGCTTTGGGGTTATTGTACGATGAGCCTAATGTCACTGATCAAGCTGAAAAAGCCTTGTTGGCATTAAATCAGGGGCTTGATGACGCTGAGTTATACTGTCAGAGATTCCGTAGGTGGGCAGTCCTGACCAAGTGGAATGACGACGCTTTGGCGGCCCTTTTCCGGAAGGGTCTGTCGGATAATGTAAAGGATGTTATGGTGGGATTCCCTGTCCCCTCTGGTCTCAATGATTCTATTCATTAGCGATTCAAATTGACAGACGTTTGCGTGAGCGGAGAAGTATGCGTGGAGTGGTGTTGCCTTGTGAGCCAGCTGCTGAGCCCATGAGTGTGATGGAGTGGTGTCTGGGGCACAGCGTCATGAGTTTCGAAAGCGCAATGGGTTATGTTTCTACTGTGGTGATGCCTCTCATGCTATTTCAGTCTGCCCTAAGCGGGGAAGACATTTTGCACGCTCAGTTGTCTTGGGTAGTGTTCAGACTAAGTTTTTATTAACTGTCACTCTGATATGCTCTCTGTCCTCATTTTCTGCTCAGGCTTTCGTTGATTCTGGAGCAGCTATTAACCTGATGATTATGATTTTGCTAAACGTTGTGGGTTTCCCTTGATACCCCTACAGAAGTCTATTCCTTTACTGGGGATCGATTCTACCCCTTTGGCTGAGAATAAACCCCAGTTTTCTACTCAGGTGATAATGAGGGTTGAACCTGATCACCAGGAGTGCTGCAAATATTTGGTTCTATATAATCTGCATACATTATAGTGCTGGGTTTCCCTTGGTTACAGTCTCATAATCCTGTTTTGGATTGGAAATCTGTGTCTGTAACCAGTTGGGGCTGCCAATGTGTTAATACCAACACTCCTGTTTTTTCTGCCTCCCCCAGGCTGAGGATGTTCCTGACTTTTTGTTTGATTTTTCTGATGTGTTTAGCAAAAGTAAATCTGCATCCTTGCCTCCCCATAGGAGCTATGACTGCGCTATTGAATTAGTGCCAGGTAGTAAATTCCCTAAAGGTCGCCTTTTTAACTTGTCTGTACCTGAACATGACGCTATGCGGTCTTATATCAAGGAATCATTGGAGAAGGGTCATATCAGACCATCCTCTTCACCCTTAGGTGCCGGTTTTTTCTTTGTGGCCAAAAAAGATGGTTCATTAAGGCCGTGTATTGATTATCGTCTCTTGAACAATATTACTGTGAAATATCAATACCCGTTACCCTTGATTTCTGACCTGTTTTCCAGGGTGAAAAACGCTACTTGGTTTACCAAGCTTGACCTCAGGGGGGCGTATAACCTTATTCGCATTAAGCACGGGGATGAATGGAAGACGGCATTTAACACCCCTGAAGGGCATTTTGAGTACCTTGTGATGCCCTTTGGGCTCACTAATGCTCCTTCCGTCTTCCAGTCCTTCATGAATGACATTTTCAGGGATTTTGTGGACAAGTTTCTGATTGTTTATTTGGATGATATCTTGATTTTTTCTAATGACTGGGACTCTCATGTGAAACATGTTCGAACTGTATTCCAGATTTTGAGAGAGAATGCTCTGTATGTGAAGGGATCAAAGTGTCTTTTTGGCGTACAGAAGATCTCATTTCTGGGATTCATTTTGTCCCCATCTGTTATTGAAATGGACCCGGTCAAGGTTCAGGCCATCTGTGATTGGGTCCAACCTACTTCATTAAAGGCTCTTCAGAGATTTTTGGGTTTTGCCAATTTTTATCGTAAATTTATTGGTAATTTCTCGGTTATTGTTAAACCATTAACTGATTTGACCAGAAAGGGTTCTGATGTGGTGAATTGGCCTCCTGAGGCAGTCTCTGCGTTTTAGGAACTTAAGCAGAGATTCACTTCTGCTCCTGTTCTACGGCAGCCTGATGTTTCTCTGCCATTTCAGGTGGAGGTTGATGCCTCTGAAATTGGGGCAGGTGCCGTTTTGTCCCAAAAAGATCCAGAGACCTCTAAAAGTAACCCTTGTGCCTTTTTCTCTCGAAAATTTTCTCCTACTGAACGTAATTATGACGTGGGTAATCGGGAGTTATTGGCCATGAAGTGGGCTTTTGAAGAGTGGAGACATTGGCTGGAGGGAGCCAAACATCAGGTGGTGGTCCTTACGGACCATAAGAATCTGGTCTATCTGGAATCTGCCAAGCGACTCAATCCTAGACAGGCCAGGTGGGCCTTGTTTTTCACACGTTTTAATTTTGTGGTTTCCTTTCTTCCTGGCACTAAGAATGTTAAGGCGGATGCCCTCTCGAGGAGTTTCCTTGCGGACTCTCCTGAGCTATCTGATCCCTCTGTTATTTTGAAGGAGGGTGTAGTTCTTTCCGCCATCTCGCCCAATTTGAGAGGAATTTTTGGTACCAGAGACTTGGTTAGTCGGTCCTTTTGGTGGCCTACCTTGTCTCGCGATGTCAGGGAATTTGTGCAGTCCTGCGGGACTTGCTCTCGCTCCAAGCCTTGCTCTCGCTCTAGTGGTTTGTTGATGCCATTGCCTGTGCCCAAGAGACCATGGACCCATATCTCTATGGATTTCATTTCCGATCTTCCTGTTTCTCAGAGAATGACCACCATCTGGGTAATTTGTGATAGGTTTTCCAAAATGATACATCTTGTGCCATTACCTAAGTTGCCTTCCTCCTCTGAATTGGTGCCGTTGTTCCTTCAGCACGTGGTTCGTTTACACGGCATTCCTGAGAACATTGTGTCTGACAGAGGAGTCCAGTTTGTTTCCAGATTTTGGAGGACTTTTTGTTCTAAACTGGGTGTTCAATTGTCTTTCTCCTCGGCATTTCATCCTCAGACCAATGGTCAAACTGAGAGAACAAACCAGACATTGGAGACTTATCTAAGATGCTTTGTGTCTGCTGATCAGGATGACTGGGTCTCTTTTTTGCCTTTGGCTGAGTTTGCTCTTAATAATAGGGCTAGCTCTGCCACTTTGATGTCTCCATTTTTCTGTAATTCTGGGTTTCACCCTCGATTTTCTTCAGGACAGACGGAGGCTTCTGTCTGTCCAGGTGTTGACTCTGTTGTTGAGCGTATGCAGCAGATTTGGGACCAGGTAGTGGAGAGGTTGTCCCTCTCTCAGGGGAAGGCCCAGCGGTTTGCTAACCGGCATAGGACTGATGGTCCTCGGTTTAAAGTGGGGGACTTGGTCTGGTTGTCCTCAAAGAATATTCCTATGAGAGTAGCATCTCCTAAATTTAAGCCTAGGTTCATTGGACCTTATAAGATCATGGAGATTATTAATCCTGTTTCTTTTCGTTTGCTTCTTCCAGGGACATTTAAGATCCATAACGTGTTCCACAAGTCCTTGTTGAAGAGGTTTGTTGAGCCAGTGGTTCCTGCTGCTGTGCCTCCTGACCCTGTTTTGGTTGAGGGCAATCTGGAGTATGTGGTTGAGAAAATATTGGATTCTCGTTTTTCTAGACGAAGACTCCAGTATTTGGTTAAATGGAGAGGTTATGGTCAGGAAGACAATTCTTGGGTGTTTGCTTCGGACATCCATGCTAGGAGACTTATCCGTGCGTATCATAGAACTCATCCTGACCGACCTGGTTGCTCAAATGAGGGTTCGGTGACCCCTCCTCAAGGGGGGGGTACTGTTGTGAATGGGTTTGAGATGAGTTCTGAGCAGGGGCTCCCTCTGGTGGTTACAAGCGGTACTAGTGAGGATTGTGAGGACTGGAATCAGGTGTTACTGATTGGTCTTATGTAAGGGAGTCATTTTCCCATCAGGGTTGCCGGTGATCAATTGTTCTGGTCTGAATCCTTCTTTCCAGTTTCCCTTGTAGCCTGCTGTGTCGTGTCTGCATCTCCTGCTATCAGATCAGACAATTTCTTATTTTGTGTTTTTGCTATATTTTTGCTTTTTTACCTGCACTCCTCAGCTACCGTAACATAACAGAAGATTGCTAATTTTCCTATATCCTATAGGTATAATTGACATGGTTGCAAAGAGTTAATAGTTAATTCACATTTTCCATCTATAATGTAATCTCGTATACATGCTAATTCATCAACTGTGACAAATTCAAATGTAAGAAGCCCGTAGCACCAGGAATACATAAAAGCAGAAAACAATTTTCTAAGGTCATACAGGCTATATTTAAATGCATTGAATGTATAATTTATAAGAGAACAAAAGTAATCTACAAGCGCTATAAGACGTGTAACGTTCATATCTATCACTTGTATCACTTTGCAATGTGGTCCTCTCATGTCAAGTACCTAACAAGCCACATACCAGTATTTCTTATTTTATTGATCCGTTCTTGAGCCAATAATTAATATTAAAACTCTATAGTTTACAATCTTATTTACTTTGTGTACAAGAAGCAAAAGAAATGAATGCATAATTTTCCTAACAAATTCATTCAACATTCATTAGTACACCCCAATAAAATCTTAGGAGAAAAGCTAAAGTTTTGACTCTAAAATTTTAATTACTAAGAATTCAATCTCAGGTAGGTCTCATAATTCATGAAACATATCCAGCGCCAACAGACTATAAAAGAGCATTACTTAACAAAAAAAAAAACTCTTCCCATCTCATGCTATCAGCAATGGCACTACATGGAAGAGAAATGTCACAAGACTTGTGAAAAAAATGTCTTCACACAAGAAAGGTGAAGGCTACAAGATTATTATCCAAGCTTTACTTATCAATCGAAATACTGTACCAAAAGTGATACAAAAAATGACAAAGATAGAACTGCAACCATCTCACAGAAACGTCCAGGCCAATTAAGGCAATTAACACCTAAACAGGAGGGTCTTCTAATGAGAAGGGTTGAAGAAAGCAACCCAAGCTCACGACAGTTAGAAGTCGTAGAAAGTATACACTGCAAAGGAATGGCATGCATGGTTTCCGCCCATGAAGGAAGCCTCTCCTAAAGTCCATTCACAAAAACCTCCTACAATTTGCCAGGAGCCACAGTGAAAAATGTGGTGGCAGTGTCCTTATGTGGAGCAGCATAAGTGCTCCTAGTGTCAGGGAGCCATACTTAATTGATGGTATCATGAATTTACCGATGTACTGCTCTGTACTAAAAGAGTAGAGGCTACCATAACAACGTGCCATTGATAGACGTGCATTTTTGCAACGTGTTAATGATCCAAACCACACTTCTAAGGCCACTGTAGCATTACTGAAGAAGAACAGGATGAAAGTGATTCAGTGGCCAAGTATGCCTTCTGATCTGAACCCAATAGAACACCTATGGGGAATTCTGAAGAGACAATTTGAGCATCACTCTCCATCCAGCATCCAAGCTCTAAAAGACATCATTATTGAAGAATGGAAAAAATAGATGTTGCAATATGTAGCCAACTTTTTAATTCCATGCTTAGAAGACTTGGAGCTGTCCTTAACAATCATTGAGGAAATACAAAATACTAGTTGTAATAGTTTTTGATGTGGAATGTATTAATTTTTACATCAAATAACTTGAGTAAAACTGAACATTTTGTTGTGAAAGTTATATTATTTACATTCCTTTCATGGTATGGTTTAAAAAATGTTCTATAAAATTCTGCCTTGTCAACATTTTGGAAATTGTTCTGGCAGGAAAGTCCATGACAGCTTTACAAAGTCCGTGAAGAAATTGTAGTGAATTCCTCTTTGAAGCAGGGGCTGAAGTTTATTAGAGAAGTGCAACAGAGCAGATACAGAAGACAGGTTAGTTGAAGCAGGTGACTCAGACACCAGTATGTGGCTTTTTATACATTTTTCGACAAAGCAAACAACATACTGCAAAAATAGAATTATGCATTTTAGAACAAAGCATACGCACAATGTGACAACATTAATGGGTACTGCCTATTAATCTCCATAAAGCATTTAGCTAATGTCACTACTCACATAATTTATTAAATACTGAAATTTACGTGCATCACTGCTCTTAGCGTTCTCACATAATTCTTCAGACATTCACAGTTCTATGGTTCTGGTTTTTAGTTTTAGTATATGCACATAGTTCCTGGTGATGACTATGCAGGGAGGAAGTGGGGGTAGCACCTTATCATCACACACGCCAGAGGTCACTGGAGCGGATGACAACCAGAAACCAATCCCTGAGTACCACACAGAAGATTTGTACAAGCATGACCACTAAGGCATTAATGAACATATTGTAGTCATACACAATGCAGGACAATACAAAAACCATGACAATACAAATAATTTTGCACATTATTATCAAAGGATGACTTAATTATTAAAATCCAATAGTGTCCATGCATTCCCAACTTGATTAGTGTTACTATTTGTCATTATGATGCAGATGACAAAAACAAGCTATGAAAGGACAGAAGGGTAAAAGACAAAAAATATATAAAAATTAGTCATTAAAAATATACAACAGTATTAGCAACAGTATTAACAATACCTCAAGAATTATGTATTTACAGAATTATATATTTACAGAAAGGAGGTGAAACTCAAAGTCTCATTAAGACCATTTGGGGCCATTGTTCCCAACTCTGCAATCCACTTTGTTTCTTTTCGAGCAAGAAGCTTTGTAATGTTGCCACCACGTAATCCACCATGAATAATGTCAATGCCACACACTACAAAAGTTCTAGGATTACTCTCATGGAACATTTTAAAATGGGGTGGCACTGTCTTTAATAACATGTCGGCCACACTCCTTGCCGCACCAATGTGTCTCACATGCTTCCTGATCCTCACTCCCAATTCTCTAGATGTGAGTCAAGCAAATATCTTCCCATAACCACAAGTTGTGTAATATATCACATTGGAGCTACCGCATAGAATATATTGATTTATTTTATTTTGTCGATTGCCAAATACATTTGGGAATCGGTGCTGCGAGAAACATTGGTGCAGACCAGACAGTGGCCGCACAGAATGCACCCACTTACAAGTTTGTACAAATCTTCTGTATGGATACTTGATTTTGTATTGTCCTGCATTGTGTATGACTGCAATATGTTCATTGATGCATTGGTGATCAAGTCTGTATCTGTACCATACATTCACATGCCAGCTCCCGGTGTGCACATGTGCTGTGCTGCTCCCTTACCCCAGGGCCGGTTTTAGACAAAGTGAGGTCCTGGCGAAAAGTTTAAAGTGGGGCCTCAAATCTTCACATATTGCACCATCACACAGAAACATTTCTGCTGTATTTACATGCGCTAAGTTCAGGTCGCTAAACAAGCGTGATCAACAATGTTGAAGTCGTTCAACGCTTGTTTCCTGGCCTCTTTACTCTCGCTGAGGAAGAATGATGGGTACATATAGTCCTCGATGCAGTAAAATGCAGGTCCCATATAGTAGAATGCACTCCCCACAAACAGGCATAACACTTACCTCTCCTCCTTCCCCCACTGCTCTGGCTTCTGCAGTGCATCTCATCAGCTCCACTGCTGAGTCAGAGGCAATGGGGAGTGATGGGAAAGGGAGTGTCATCTGACGCTCTCGCCTCCATTATTGCTTTCAAGCCGATAAGTTGAATGCGCGATGCGGGTGGTGTGGCGCCAGGCCGCTCTTACCCACGGACCCCAAGCTGCCACGTGGTGTTCTGCTATTGGTTGGGAGACTCTGGAGGAGTGGGGACCTTAGGCAGCTGTCTAGTCTGGCTTGTCGCTGTTTCCTGAGTGGAAATGTGTCCTGGTTCCCCAGTTATGTGCGGTCCACCTTGATGGCTGTGGGTGATGCGGTTGGAATGCATGGCACGGTGTGCATGCACTGACGATGTTTTGAGTTGTCATTATGATTTAAAAAGAGAAAACACAGTAGATTGGCAATAAATGGCTTCACCCAACCACTAACCATAAGTGGAGAAAAAGTTTTAGTGTTATCATTCATATTCTCTGAAAAAAGTCCAAGAGAGCAAAAATTCTAAATGGGTATGTAAACTTTTGAGCACCACTGATATATATATATATATATATATATATATATATATATATATATATACAGTATAAAACAGTACAGACCAAAAGTTTGGACACACCTTCTCATTCAATGATTTTTCTGTATTTTCATGACTATGAAAATTGTAGAATCACACTGAAGGCATTAAAACTATGAATTAACACATGTGGAATTATACATTACACTTTACAAAAAAGTGTGAAATAACTGAAAATATGTCTTATATTCTAGGTTCTTCAAAGTAGCCACCTTTTGCTTTGATTACTGCTTTGCACGCAGAAAAGGTGAATGGATGGACTCTACATGCCTGGTTCCCACCGTGAAGCATGGAGGAGGTGGTGTGATGTGTGGGGGTGCTTTGCTGGTGACACTGTTGGGGATTTATTCAAAATTAAAGGCATACTGAACCAGCATGGCTACTACAGCATCTTGCAGCAGCATGCTATTCCATCTGGTTTGCGTTCAGTTGGACCATCATTTATTTTTCAACAGGGCAATGACCCCAAACACACCTCCAGACTGTGTAAGGGCCATTTGACCAAGAATGAGAGTGTTGGGGTGCTACGCCAGATGACCTGGCCTCCACAGTCACCAGACCTGAACCCAATCGAGATGGTTTGGGGTGAGCTGGACCGCTCACCGCTTCAATTTTGAATAAATCTCCAACAGTGTCACCAGCAAAGCACCCCCACACCATTACACCACCTCCTCCATGCTTCACGGTGGGAACCAGGCATGTAGAGTCCATCCGTTCACCTTTTCTGTGTGCAAAGCAGTAATCAAAGCATAAGGTGGCTACTTTGAAGAACCTAGAATATGAGACATATTTTCAGTTGTTTCACACTTTTTTGTAAAGTGTAATGTATAATTCCACATGTGTTAATTCATAGTTTTGATGCCTTCAGTGTGATTCTACAATTTTCATAGTCTTGAAAATACAGAAAAATCTTTGAATGAGAAGGTGTGTCCAAACTTTTGGTCTGTACTGTATATACAGGGGTTAGACAAAATAATGGAAACACCTGGAAACATCAACAAAAGTTAGTTTAATTTGGTGTAGGTCCATCTTTTGTGGCGATTACAGCCTCAATTCTCCGAGGTATGGATTCATACAAGGTGTGAATTGTTTGTATAGGAATTTTAGCCCATTCTTCAGTTAAAACACCCTCCAGTTGTTTGAGCGACGATGGTGGCGGAAATCGACGTCTAACTTGAATCTCTAAAATCGACCATGAATGCTCAATAATGTTGAGGTCTGGGGATTGTGGGGGCCAGATGAGATGCTCAACTTCATTAGAATGTTTCTCGTGCCATGCTTTAATGATTCTAGCTGTATGAATTGGTGCATTATCATCCTGAAAGATGGCGTTCCCCTCCGGGAACAGTGCTTGAACCATAGGATGCACTTGGTCGCCCAAAATGCCTAAATAATCGCGGCTGTTAATTCTTCCATGAAGGGATATCATTGGCCTGGCGGATCTCCACGAAATAGCACCCCAGATCATCACAGAACTTCCGCCATGTTTTACGATTGGGAGAAGCCAATCTGGATGGAATGCTTCTTTCGACTGTCTCCAAACGTACACGAGGTCGGAAATAGGGTAAACGATGATTCGTCTATCACATGTTTCCACGGCTCGAGGGACCAATTCTGGAGGGTTCTTCACCACTCTAAACGCTTGGAAACATTTGTCATTGAGAGCAGCGGTTTTCGAATTGCAGCTCTTCCGTGGAATCCAGATTTGTTCAGCTCCCGACGAACAGTTTTCGTGGAAACTGGGTTCCGTAGGTGTTTATTGAGCTCAACAGTGATTTTTGGAGCCGTGGTCTTGCGATCCGCTCTCACAATTCGCTTTAGAGTCCGACGGTCTCTCTCAGTCAACTTCGACTTTCGGCCGGCCCTGTGCTTTGCTGCGGATGTTTTTCCTTCTCTTTCAAACGCAGTCATTACTTTGGAGACAGTACCTCTTGACACGCCAAAGCATTCGGGCACTTTCCGTTACACTAGCGCCTGCCATACCAGCACCAACAATTTGGCCTCTTTGAAAATCCGAGAGGTCTGCCATTGGTATCAGGTTCTCATCAATGGTCTTACAATTATGCAAAACAAACAGTTAATTTACATACACATATCACATAACACAAATCAACTACAAAACATTACCATATGTCACGGTTTGCATGTTTATAACATGTTCGAAGATTATGATGCCAAAACGTTAGGTGTTTCCATTATTTTGTCCAACCCCTGTATATATATATATATATATATATATATATATATATGTATGGCGGTAGAGCGGCTCACTCAGCTGAACACAAAGGTATAACTTGAACACTGTCTCTTTAACAAAAGGCTTGGTTTATTTTAGCAGCATAAACTAAGCTGGAAAAATAAACACAGCCCTCTGGGCAAAACAAACAAAAAGAATGTCCACGGTTCAGATTAGCACACACTTTCCTGGAGTACTCTCTCTCCAGACTCCTCCGGAATACTGGAGCTCTGGCAGTCAGCCATTTAGGTCCAGACCTTGTGACTCCTCCATAATGTGACTAATCACATGATCCTGACATCACACAGGTCCTGTAAGCACACTGCAGC
>JARQOD010000002.1:509191882-509341769 GCA_033576555.1 Oophaga sylvatica | reverse complement strand
CAGATTGGCTGGACGGCCAGGTCTAGGAAGTCTTCGGGTGATCCCAAACTTCTTCCATTTAAGGATTATGTAGGCCACTGTGCTCTTAGGAACCTTGAGTACTACAGAAATTCTTTTGTAACTTTGGCCAGATGTGTGCCTTGCCATAATTCTGTCTCTAAGCTCCTTGGCCAGTTCCTTTGACCACATGATTCTCATTTGGTCTGACATGCACTGTGAGCTGTGGGGTCTTGTATAGACAGGTGTGTGCTTTTACAAATCAAGTACAATCAGTTTAATTAAACACAGCTGGACTCCAATGAAGGAGTAGAACCATCTCAAGGAGGATCACAAGGAAATGGACAGCATGTGACGTAAATATGTTTCTGAGCAAAGTGTCTGAATACTTATGACCATGTGATATTTCAGTTTTTCTTTATTAAAAAATTAGCAAAAATTTCTACATTTCTGTTTTTTTCAGTAAAGATGGGGTGCGGAGTATGCAGTAATGAGAAAAAAATGAACTTAATTGCATTTACCAAATGACTGCAATGAAACAAAGAGTGAAAAATTTAAAGGGGTCTGAATACTTTACAAACCCACTGTATGTGCTATCTGTGAATTCATTATTGTGAGCAAATAAGAATAGAAGAGAAATTAAGACATATACGGAATATTTAGCAATGTTCACAACCGCTTACCCACTGCCTGATGAGCATATATACATCTGGCTGGTAGGTATATGACTTTACAGCCATATGAATGGTGCTGCAAAATCTAGAATGCCAGAGCCTCTCAGACACCTCACAGATAGTATTAACCATTACATGTCATATCCAGTGTTTAGATCATAAAAATGAAAAAAATGTACATTTTTTGTGTGCTCATGCTGTTAAAAAACTTCCAAAGAGCAATTACATTTTTTTAAAGCATGGTGCAACATGGTGTCTAAAATGTAGAGGTCCAGTGGTGTTCTCAAGTATAAACGTTATCCCCTATCCACAGAATAGGTAATACATTTCTGATCACTGGAGGTCTGACAGTTGTGGCCTTCAATGATCCCAAGAACTGGGGCTCTGAAGAGCAATGGCTGAATGGAGTGGAGGTCGATAATGGCACTACCACTCCATTCATTCTTAATGGAAGCACTGGAGATTGACAAGCACCGCGCTAGGCTGCTCTTCGGTGGTCCTATTAGAATGGATGAAGACCATTCAGCCATTGCTCTTATTTTAATAGTAATAATAAGTAATTTTATGGTAAACTTTTTTGTCTTCTAGAGGACTTGAAGCAATGATTAATTGATTGCTAGTACCATATAATATATTGCAATTCATAGAACTTATAGCTATTGTCTGCCACTCTTATAATGACAAGTAAACTATTTGGCATGACCTAGTAGGCAGTATCTCATGGCAGTCCTTGTAGCTTTTGTTAGGTTCACAGTTGCATTTGATGCGCTTTGAATAATTCATTGGTCGCAAAAAGGGTGACCAAGGAAACCTGGTGTATCTCACCTGTTCTAGCTGAGGTGCTAGGCCTTGTTTGTTTCCCATATGGCTGGTTCACTTTTTACTAGTACTAGTCTATAGTGAGTGCTGCCAGAGTATTGAGACAAAGGCTAGCACCGAAACGCATGTCGGGGTCTGGTGTCATTCCAGTAAGAGGAACTGGGTACAGGTATTTGCATTTTTGTACCCCCTTTCATTCATCTGGGTCTGAATAGCATTGTAAGGAAAGGGACCGCCACCATTTTGTATAGGGCCTATACCAGCCTCCATTTTGTCAGTTCACAGAGCCAGACTACTAACTACAGCAGGGCCTATTAGCATATCCAGTACGACCGGTTTTTGATGTCCACTAGGAATCAAAGGGGCTTTAGCATGCTAATTAGTTTAGGCCAGTGTCTGAATAAGATGGTCAGTCGTATGGTAAATAGCTCAAGCTCAAGCCATTGTTTCCTGCTCCATATGAATTGCAGGCCAGTTAATATGCGTGCTTCAAAGCAATGGGGAAGGGCCTAGCAGGTTTAAAAGCTGTAGCCAAGAAGAGGCTGGCCTCTCATTCCATTTTCTCACAGCAGCAGAAGCACAAGGGACAGACTTGCCAAATGGAGCTGCAGCACATGCATTGGGGACTGTCCAGCAACTGAAGACTTTCACCTGGGGAACGCAGAGCTCCATGCCTCCCCATGACCATACTACAACCCGGTAATATTGATCTATAGCTAATACCTTTAAGCCTTGTACATTATTGTTGTATATTCTTACTCTGACTGCAAATCCATTGTAATTACGTTGTATAGCTTTACTGTATATTTCTGTAATTATCTAGTGTGCCCTTAAGGCAAATTAAACCATAAAATTAATCTTGGGCTGATGCTTTTACTCTGATCACGAATCTTAGAATACCCAGTGGGTAACAGGACACCTTCCCCGGCGGCCATTTGCTCTAGGTGCAGTTCTCTTACTGACCTGAGAGACAAAGGGGGGCGCCGGAGAGCTGTACCTGTGGAGTTACGTCCCATTGGTGACGTGGGAGGAAAGGGATCGTCCCCCACATTTGGTAGCGGCGGTGGTATCAGAAGCTGTGATACCCGGGCTACCGTGTGGCGGTCGGCTTAGTTCCTCACAAGCATTATTGCAAATTGATTGATCACTGTGACCTTTATGCTTTTGTACTTTGCCATGGATGGTACACCGTGCTGGTATGTTCCCATTGATATAGTTACTTGATATACTACTGAGCATTATCTCTTAGGTTACTTTCACATTTGCATCTGTGAACGCAGCGTTTCATCCGCATAAATCCGCATGCGTTTAGTGTCCATATCTTTAACATGGTGTATGCATAGACATGCGTTTGTATGCATTTCGCAGTGTGCGGCGGGACGTGACTAATCCAACATGTTGCATTTTTTGAGGCGTTAAATTTCCGCGGTCATACGCATGCGGACGCTTGCGGATGGAGTGCTTCAAAACAACGCATTACAGTCTATGGGAACGCATAGGTGCGCAAGGAAATGATATTTCCACTATCATTAATGATGCAACATGGAGTGATGGTTGGGGGTTTAAAGGTGGACAGTATACCTTTTGCACTTTCCACTCAGTATTAAAGGAATCTGTCAGCAGGTTTTTGCTAGGTAATTTAGACCCCGATTCCAGTGATGTGTCTCTTAGGCCGGGGTCACATTTGCGAGAAACTCGCACGAGTCTCGCGTCTCAATACCTGGCACTGCCGCCGGAACTCGGATCGGAGCATTCAGCTGCATAAAAATACATACAGCCACACACTCCAGCCCTGAGTGCCGACGGCAGTGCTAGGTATTGAGGTGCGAGACTCGTGTGAATTTCTTGCAAGTGTGACCCTGGCCTTACTAGTCTACTTGGTGTCTTTTTGATAAAATCACTGTTTTCTCTGCCACAGATCTACCAGTTCTCTGAATTTTGAGGCCTGTATAACCCCACCCACACTACAGATGGCAGCTTTCCGGGTGCACTGTAAACTGGCAGAGAGCTGCTAATCAGTGATAGAGACAGGGTTTACAGTGCAGGAGGACTACATGGCATGAGGCAACTAGTCCTGTAGTGATATTGATTTTGATGAAATGTAACAAGGTGGCCCAGGGTGGTAGCCATGGGTGGGTCCACCAAACAACAGTCAGTGAGCACCCGGCACCTTGTACATAAAAAGATAAATAAAGTCCCTTGTACTGCATGTGCAGCATGCACCACAGCACACTCACAGGCTCTGTCAGATTCCCCTCAGCTGCTGCATGTCGGCTCCGCAAATCACTTTCAGAGACAAGGTCTTTTTCCAACAGCTTAACTAGCCAGCAGCATATTCATCACATAGGCAGCACAAGTCAAGCACAGAGACATCTTCTTATCTTTCCCTGTCATCCGGACAGACTCTATCTTCTGCATTAGCTTCCCTTTCCCGGCAAGCTCAACTACATCCCTGGACAATCCGTGTCCCACCAGTTTCCTTGGCAATCTGTGTCCCACTCGTGCTCCAGGCTCACCAGCTTCCTGCCATTTCCCTGGTCCAGCTGCGATTTATAGGGTGACAGGCTCGCCGACTCCGCTGCCTCCTAATCCCAGCCGCTAGCTTCGGATCCTCCTTGGCACAGCTCTGTATAAGCTGGTGACCACCTACACGATTCTCATCCTGGGGCCCCTTACTGAAACAGCTTTATCCCCATGGCCTGTAATACTCTGCTCACACGTCCTGCCCTTGGGCAAGGTACCCAGGCATCTGACAGAACCAGGAAGTATCTGTCCTATACCCACTGCTCTGTGACTCCTCCCATCTACTTTACACCTATGCTGCCTGTTTCTAACTAACACTTCTATCTATTCTATGCTCTATCTCTACTGTGCCCCTCTATTCTAATCTCCCTATGGTCCTGCACTATTTACTAATCTATCCCTAAGCTAAAGCACAATACCTCATGTAACAGTACATTACAAATATATTACAGTGCACACAATAGCAAAACATTATCAAAACATCAGGGTGCCACATGTGACACAGGTGAACAACATCAATGAGAGAAAAGGTACACGATGTGATCGCATTGTTCCGAGGGCCTCCTCCCTGCAGGCCCCCATATCCAAGATGGCCACGGGGTCCTTCCGGGTCCTGCAGGGAGGTGGCTTGTCAGTGCCTGCTGAGAACAGGCGCCGGCAAGCCTCCTGCACTACTTGTCAGATCGCTGATCTGACACAGTGCTCTACAAACTGTCAGATCAGTGATCTGACATTCTATAGTGATGTCCCACCCTGGGACAATGTAATAAAGTAAAAAAAATATATACTGTGTAAAAATATATTTTTTTAAATTCCTAAATAAAAAAATATATATTTTCCCAGTAAACACATTATTATTATGTAAATTAAATAACAATAAAAAGTACACATATTTAGTATCGCCACGTCCGTAACAACCCACCCTATAAAATTGTCCCACTAGTTAACCCCTTTAGTGAACCTCATAAAAAACAAGTAAAAAAAACAATGCTTTATCATCATACCGCCGAGCAAAAAGTGGAATAACACGCAATCAAAAAGACGGATATAAATAAACATGGTACCGCTGAAAACATCATCTTGTCCTACAAAAAACAAGCTGCCATACAGCGTCATCAGTGAAAAAATAAAAAAGTTATAGCTCTCAGAATAAAGCGATACAAAAATACTTATTTTTTATATAAAATAGTTTTTATTGTATAAAAGCACCAATACATAAAAAAAATGATATAAATGAATATTGCTTGATATGATTTGGTAGCTGAGGAGGACAGGAGCAAAAAACAGCCAAGGCAGCCGAACACCAGAGAGGTTGGGAACTAAAAGGTTGCAGACCCCTAAACTAACCACACAACTAGAAGCAGCCGTGGGACGTACCTACGGTGACCTAGACGCCTCGACACAGCTGGAGAGATTAGCCACATCTGAAGATAGAAAGAGAAAAGCTAACTGCCTCGGAGTAGAGCCCCAAAGGAATAGGCAGCCCCCACACATATAATGGCAGTTAGACAAGATGAAATACAAACGCAGGTAGAAAATAGAGTAAGCAAACGCTGGGGCCAAAAGCTATCTAGACAGGACAGGATAGGAAAGAATACTGTCTGCAAAACCCTAGGAAAAATTCCAACACTTCTGATTCCAAAAATGCTGAGACCACACGATCTCGCCCCACTTAATCAGATCTCTGGTGTGAACACACCGCTACCCAGCAGCACTAAAACAACAGGAACAAAGCAAATGAACAGAAACAAATGAGAACCAGAGACCAGCACAGGCCCCTGTAGGGGACCCGGCTGACCTCACAAAGCAGGGCAGCAAAAACAAAGAAAATCTAACCACAGAAAAAAGCAGAAAGTAACTTATCTGAATGTTCGCAGGGGACAGCAGAAAACCAGCTGACTTCCAAACTAGACCAGGAAGAGGAAACTAATCACCGGCGAGGATCATGGGAGGGCAGCTCACTTATATCAGCCCAGTCCGTCTCCCCTGATTGCCAATCCTCGCTTCCAGGTGATAAAGCCTTGTCATTTAATACAGCTTCAATACCATCAGCAACCACAAGAGGGAGCCTCAGCTCAGAAGTCATTTCCAACATGTTCACAACAATTGCTGTAATTGTACTGACCCGACGAATAAAACTGCCTTATCAATTTTACCACACATAGAACGGTATAAACGACCCCCCCAAAAGAAATTCATGAATTGCTGGTTTTTGTTCATTCTGCCTCCCAAAAATCAGAATAAAAAGCGATCAAAAAATATCATGTGCCTGAAAATGGTATCAATAAAACCGTCAACTCGTCCTGCAAAAAACAAGACCTCACATGACTCTGTGGGCCAAAATATGGAAAAATTATAGGTCTCAAAATGTGATGATGCAAAAACTATTTTTTGCAATAAAAAGCGTCTTTTAGTGTGTAACAGCTGCCAAACATAAAGACCCGCAATAAAACCCCGCTATAAATAGCAAATCAAGCCCCCCTTTATCACCCCCTTAGTTAGGGAAAAATAATAAATAAAAAAAATATTTATTTCCATTTTCCCATTAGTGTTAGTGTTAGGAATGGGGCTAAAGTTAGGGTTAGGGCTAGGGTTGAGGCTAAAGTTAGGGTTGGGGCTAGAGTTGGGGTTAGGGTTTGGATTAGGGTTAGGGTTTGGACTAGGGTTAGGGTTGGGATTAGTGTTAAGGTTGGGATTAGGGTTAGGGTGTGTTAGGGTTAGGTTTGTGGTTAGGGTTGGGATTAGGGTTAGGGGTGTGTTGGGGTTAGGGTTGGATTTAGAATTGGTGGTTTCCACTGTTTAGGCACATCAGAGGCTCTCCAAACGTGACACGGCGTCCGATCTCAATTCCAGCCAATTTTGGCATGAAAATGTCAAATGACGCTCCTTCCCTTCCGAGCTCTGCCGTGCGCCCAAACAGCGGTTCTCCCCACATATGGGGTATCAGCATACTTAGGACAAATTGGACAACAACTTTTGGGTCCAATATCTCCTCTTACCCTTGGGAAAATAAAAAATTGGGGACAAAAAGGTCATGTTTGGGGACAAAATATGATTTTTTTTTCACGGCTCTAATTATAAACTTGTATGATGCACGTGGGTTCAAAGTGTGCACCACACATCTAGATAAGTTCCTTAGGGGGTCTAGTTTCCATAATGGTTTCAATTGTGGTTTTTTTCACTGTTTAGGCACATCAGGGGCTCTCCAAATGCGACAAGGCGTCCAATCTCAATTCCAGCCAATTTTGGTTTGAAAAAGTCAAACGGCGCTCCTTCCCTTCCAAGTCCTGAGCTGTGCCTAAACAGTGGTTTTCCCCCACATATGGAATATCGGTGACCTCAGGAGAAATTGCACAACAACTTTATCTGTCATTTTTCTCCTTGTACCCTTGTGAAAATAAAACAATTTTTTGTTTAAAATAATTTTTGTGACTAAAATGTTAAATGTTCATTTTTTCTTTCCACATTCCAAAAATTCCTGTGAAGTACCTGAAGGGTTAATAAACTTCTTGAATGTGGTTTTGAGTACCTTGAGGGTGCAGTTTTTAGAATGCTGTCACTTTTGGGTATTTTCTGCCATATAGATCCCTCAAAGTGACTGCAAATGTGAGGTGGTCCCTAAAAAAATGGTTTTGTAAATTTTGTTGTAAAAATGAGAAATCTCTGATCAACTTTTAACCCTTATAACTTCCTAACAAAAAAAATTTTGGTTCCAAAATTGTGCTGATGTAAAGTAGACATGTTGGAAATATTATTTATTAACTATTTTTTGTGACATTTTTCTCTGTTTTACGGGCATAAAAATTAAAAGTTTGAAATTTTCAAAATTTTCGCTGTATTTCCATTTTTTTCATAAATAAATGCAAGTTATATCGAAGAAATTTTACCACTAACATGAAGTCCAATATGTCACAAGAAAACAATCTCAGAATTGCCAAGATCCGTTGAAGCATTCCAGAGTTATAACCTCATAAAGGGACAGTGGTCAGAATTGTAAAAGTTGGCCCGTCATTAATGTGCAAACAACCCTCGGGGGTAAAGGGGTTAAGTAATAAAAACCTGCTTCCAGTTTCCTTTTAACCCCTTCCCGACACTGTATGTACTGATACATCTTATTTTGTAGTGCGTTCCAGCAAATGAGCGTATCGGTATGTCCTGGTGATCGTGCGGGCCAGCACAATCGTCAACGGGAGCTTGGTTTAAATGATTGCCGGGATCGAGATGTCACTGCCAGGAGCAGTGCTCGCACCGTACTTGGCTGTATAACCTCCTAAATGTGACAATCAATAACGATTGCAGCATTTAGAATGCTGGGAGAAGGAGAGGGCTCCCTTTCCCTTCAGATTGGTGCCGTCACTGGAGCCGATGGTTGTGATGACAGCAGGAAGTCACAAGACAAGCATGGTCTAAGAAGCTTCTGTCAGTGTAAAACTGGCAGGTACAATGCATTGTAATACGTTATACCAACGATCACATTAAAAAAAAAATAATGTCCCATTGAGCAACTAAGTAAAAAAGTGAAAAAAAGTTTAAAAAAATTATATTTAAAAATAAATCACAAAATAAAGAACAAAAAAATATTCCAATAAATACGTATATTTACATAAAAACAAAAGTAAACAAAAAAGTACACATATGTGGTATTGCTGCGTCGGAACGACCTGACCTATAAAACTGTCACTCAAGTTAACTCCTTGAGTAAACACCATAAAAAAAGTAAATAAAAACATTGCAAAGGTATTTTGACATCAAAACTGGGGTGTCAGGAGATATGATAGGTACCTATAGATTACTTATGGGACGCACAATTCAGTGATATCTTTATCTGATATCACAAAAATGGGGTGACAGATTCCCTTTAAATAGTTTGGGGATATTAAGGGTCAATATACTCGTATATACAGTGAGGGGCATTATATGGTGTATAGGGGAGCTGTACAGGGGGAGACTTGGGACATTATTAAATGTAAAGTGGGCACTTATTGTTATAGGGGAACTTGGGTTTCTGTGACTGTCAAAGGGGCACACAGGGCAATATTACATTCTAGGGGCACGGCACAATGTGGGCACTGTTTTCTAGGACACTGCACCAGGCATTACTATATTATAGGGGTGCTTTAGAATTTAGAGGTCACACAGAACCACGCAGCAGGCATTGCACAGCGTATATTGGGGTTAGTGCTTTGGAAATTAGGGATCACACACATATGGCAGCACGCAGGGCTGCATAATAGGGACACATATGGCAGCAGCGGCTCAGTATTGGGTATCAGGTGCAGTAATGGGGACACATACGGCAGCAGCGGCTCAGTATAGGGGTATCAGCAGGATGAGGAGTTTGTGCAGGTTGGGGATAGATGGTGACAGTGCTGAAAATCTGTGAAATGAAATGTGTCTTTGTTGTATTCTCTGTAGTTGAGTCCTGGCTGGAGGAGTCGTCATGTCGGTCTGGGCCAGATGGAAAAGACATGAAAAGTGAACAATTCCATTAGAAAGAACATCAGTGGTAAGTCATTATCTATAACTCTGCTGTAATCTATTATATGTTCTGTAGGACTGGTATTATTTACCACTTACCATATGGAGGTGATATCAATATTGGTCTTTTTATATATAGATTATTTTTGGCATTTGCTGAGGTTCTCTGGTTAGGGGCCCACTCAGAAGTTTCGCCCCCCCTAAACCAAAACCCTAGCTACGCCTCTGCTCAGAGGAATGTAATTTCAAAATTAAGACACTTGAGGGGGGATTTTACTTTCCTGGCACTTAGGGGCTCTGTAAATGGAAACTATTCTATGATCATTTGTTCTCCAAGAGTCAAATGGACCTCCGTCCCTCTGAGTCTCGCTGTGTGGCTAAGCAGCACTGTACAGCCACATATGGAGTATTTCCATGTTCAGCAGAAATATTTGATATACTTTGGTGCCATTTTTACCCATTCCTCTGTGAGAAAATGTAAAATTTGGGATTAAAACTAAATTTTTTGGGTAAAAATATAATTGTTTTTTCACTGTTCAATGGTATAAAATTCTGTGACACACACATGGTTTCAATATGATCACTGTACTCTTAGATTAATTAATTGAGAGGCGTAGTTTGTAAATGGGTTACTTATGGGTGGGCTGCCACTGTTCTGGTATCTCAGCGGCTCTGTGACATGGCACCCTCTAGCCATTTCAGCAATACCTGAACTCCAATATGGCGCTTTACCTTCTGAGCTTTGCACTGTGCCTCAAAAGTAGTTTTTGACCACATATTGGTCACTGGAGTACTCAGGAGAAATTAGGTAACAAATTGCACAGTTTTGAAAATTAATGCCTTTTAAAATTAAAAACTTGGGGCCAAAGCAACATTCTAGTAGAAAAAATTTTAATTTTCCATTTACTCAGTCCAATGTTATATAATTCTATAAATCTTCAAAGTGTTCAAATTGCTCACTACACCCCTAGAATAATTTTTTAAGAGGTTTAGTTTTCAAAATGGTGTTACTTGTGGAGGTTTCTGCTGTTTTGGCATGCCAGGGGCTCTTCAAACATGACATAGCATCCACAAGCTATTTCAGCCAAAATTGGGCTCCAAAATTCAATTAGCGTGCCACAAAATGTATGGTACATTTTCTCTTGTTACTATGGTGAAAATTAAAAATTTGATGCTAAAGCAACATTTTTAAGGAAAAATGTATTTTTTCATGTTCGTGAAACTCAGTAAAGCATCTGTGGGTTCAAGGTGCTCACCACACCTATAGATAATTTCCTTGAGGGGTGTAGTTTCCAAAATTGGGTCACTTGTGGGGGTTTTCCACATTTTAGGTACATCAGGGCTCTGCAAACGCAACATGGCGTCTACTGTCTATTCCATGTTCTCATACAGTAGTTTTCCACCTCATATGGGATATCTGTGTACTCAGGAGAATTTGCACAACAAATTATACAGTCCATTTTCTCCTGTTACCCTTATGAAAATTAAAACATTGGGGAAAAAACAACATTTGTGTGAGAAAAAGTAAAATTTTCATTTTTTCCTTCCACATTGCTTAAATTCATGTGAAGCACGAAAATGGTTAATAACCTTCTTGAATGTTGTTTTGAGCACTTTGAGGGGTGCAGTTTTTAAAATGCTGTCACTGTGGGTTATTTTCTGTCACATTGGCCCCTCAAAGTCACTTCAAATGTGATGTGGTCCTTGAAAGAATTAGTTTAGTAAATGTTGGAAATATGAAAAATTGCTGATTATTTTTTAACTCTTCTAACTTCATAACAAAAAAAAAATGTTTCACAAATGATGCTGATGTGAAGTGGACATGTAGGAAATGTTATTTGTTATCTATTTTGTGTGGTATAACTATTAAAAATTCAAAATTTGAAAATTTGATATTTTCATATATAAACACAAGTGATATTGACTAAAATGTACTACTAACATGAAGTACAATATGTCAAGAAAAATCAAAGTCAGAATCACTGGGTTACGTTGAAGCGTTCCAGAATTGTTACCTCATAAAGTGACACTGGTCAGGTCAGAATTGTAATATTTGGCCTGGTCAAGAAGATGAAAACAGGCTTCGGGGAGAAGGTGCTAAAGGAGTTGTCCAGTTAATAAAATAATAAAAATTATGTAAAACAATATGATAAATACCCATCTCACTGATGCCCTTCTGCCCCTGCTTTAACGCTTCCTTACCGGTCCCCAAACTTTATGTTCAGTCAGTCTCATGGCTATGGATCCCTACTGCTAATGCAGCGTGAAAAAAATCCTACACACCCATTGTTTTCCTACTGGCTGCATTCAGAGGAAAGGATAACAAGTCAAAATATTATCAAAAATATTATTATGTTCTGGCTCGTTTTTGATTTCCTAACTAAACTGGTTTATTTATAAAGAATGGCTTGGAACCACTTAAAAAAAAATATCTAAAGATTTGCAGCTCCCATTGTATCGTGCAAGGCCAAAAATAGACACCAACATTTTTCTCCATTTTATCTTAATTGCAAAAACCTTACAAGCACATAATATTGACAAATATATATTCATTTATTCATAGACTTTTAGCTGTGAATGTGATTGCCAATAAAAACCATTGTGGTTGTATATAACATAGGAATAGCTGTTTATTACCATTTATATGTTCCAATACAAACAATAATAACTATTTGAAAAATGACCGTAGGATACATTTTCTAGGTGATGTCCTATTATCTTCAAATACTACACATTTTACAGTATGAATTACCTACAATATAGAATTCTATTCGCATTTGACATTTTCACTTTGAACCTGTTTCTACAACATATTTGCCAACTTACGTCCACTGTCTGTGAGTTTCCTAGAAAATTGGTCAGTCTCTTGGAATTCCAGTGTAAGGTTCTTTGTCTCTGTTGACATGTTCCTTGAAACTCAGTTTTCCGTCGGCCATTTTGCTTTCTGTCTTTCTGCAGCTCTTGCCCTCAGTTAATATGGAGTTTCAGTTTTCATGTTCCCGCCCTGATTCTTCCCTCTTGCTTCTTAAGCAGCCTCAGCTGAACAATCAGTGCTCCTGAATCAAGCCTCAGTCAGTCTGTGACCTGACTCCTGGAAGCCTTGGACTTGTACTCCAGCTATTCCCTACTGAGGAACCTTGGAACACTTTTGGACTCTGGAAACCTGCTGTTTGGTGAATCCATGTTTGCAGAGGAATTACGGTACAGAGAAGAGATCCTGAACCTGCTTTGGAGATTTATTGTAGTGCTTGAAGTTACTCTGGCCTGCTGTGTCTCCTGTCGCTGTTCCTGCAAACTGTGTGAACTTTTCAGCATGCTTGTGTGAAGTAATACAAGTCATTTCATTTCAACCTATGTCTCCTGTGTTTTCCTCGCACCCAAGCACAAGACGCTATAGGAACTGTACACTATACATGACATCCAGATAAGTAGCTACCGTATGTTTCCTGAAATTCGTAAACTTTGGGCATTTCAGAGAAAAATATAACTGGCTGTAATTGTACAGCCAGGCTCTGATCGATTCTGTCCCTGGTTTGGGCTGCATTAATCAGCTGAAAGTTTTCCTTTAAAACTTCCCTAACTATGTAACAGGTGGAGGGGTCAATATCTCCAATTATAATGCGATAGGGTAGAATATGTAGGTAATAAATCTATTAGTGTTTCTCTGCAACGTGTGTATTATACCTAAATAAATTTACAGCACTCATATTATACACACTCTGCTGCCCAACCATATACACATCATAAATAGGGATGATAGAGTGCTACAGTGCTCGGTGCTCACTGCTCGAACACAGCAATTCCTAATGCTCGCATGCTCGAGCATAATAGGAAAGCAGAGCTTTTTTTTCCAGCAGACCCTACAAGGATGTCTGGGGGGGCAGTGAAAATGTTTAAATGGGAAAAGTGCTGGATGGAAGGAGAACAGCATTGGGGAGACCCCTGGAAGCATCTCTGACTGCTAGATCGCTGCTGATAACAATGGTGTCACACTTTATACCTCACTTTAAGGAGTGACAATAAAACATTCCAAACCAGCGAGAAATTGCACTTTACCGGAAAAAAAAATGTTAAGAAACATTTTTTCCTGTATAATGACTTGTATATAAGGCAAATTTTAAAACGGATTTAAATAAAATTATAATTTAAGTAACCTAAAATTGATTTTTTAATTCAAAAATAGTAAATTTCAGTTTAATTTATGAAGGAAGCAAAAACTGCCAAAAATTAGGGACTCAGATACACCCTGTATTAAACATAAAGGGGACCTCATACACATTCTGGTCAAATTGTCAGGTATAGTTACTCCTAGACTCATAAAGTTTATGCACTTTTGAGGGTTATATACCAAGGAAATGTACTCCAGACCATGGAATAGTCTATCGGTGAGGAATATAATACCAGTAATGGTATGTGTACACATTGAGTAACATTTCAGCATCTCTTGGCAGGAAAGACACAGTTGTAAAAGCACTCCTTTTTTGTGTGTTTTTGATTGATTTGAGTGAAGTCAGTTGTGAAAAATGCAGGGCAAAAACGCACAGAGAATTGACATGCTGCAGATTATTTTCTGCACCAAATCAGTATTTTTTATACTCAACTTGTGCAAGACACATCAGGTTTCTCATTTACTTTGCTGGCAACAGATTTTGTTTAGGCTTTGTCACAAATCCACGCAGAAAAATCACGACAAAAACGCACCAAATCTTCAACGTGCACACAGCCTAAAATTTTTAATATGTATTTTGACACAACAAACTGTACCTAAGAAGATGTAATACCCTATGGATGAACAATATAATACCCATATATTTTTTAAATAAGTTTTTGAGTGTTTTATGCCAACAAAATGTACTCCAGACCATGGAATAGTCTATAGTTGAGCAATATAATACCAATTTTTTAACAAGTTTTTTGAGGGTTGTATACTACCAAAATGTACTCAAGAACAAGTAATACTGTATGAATAGGCAAATATAATATTGATAAATTTGCGAACAAGTTTTTTAGGGTTATATAACAATGAAATGTACCCTTGAAGATGGAATAGTCTATGGGTGACAAATGTGACACGTTTTTGGAGTGTTATATATCATAAAAATGTACCCCAGAACATAGAATAGTGTTTCAGTGAGAAATATAACCCAGTTAAATTTCTTAACACTTTTTGGGAGTCTTATATATCATAGAAATGTACCCAAGACCACATAATTCTCTATGGCTGCAAAATTTAACCCTGCAAAATCTAACCTAGCAAAATTTTACGCTTTTTTCCAGTGTTACAAATGACAAAAATGTACCCCAGACCACAGAATAATGTATGGTATTTACCTCCAAAAATTATGGATTTACATAATTTATAACCGCAAAAAAGTGTTCCAGCAAAGAAAATATTAAAATTCAACCTTTATTTACATATTTGATACAAAATATAAAAACAATAAAATAACAAATCTGCCCAGTAGGTGGTATATAACGTATTACCACATCGATAAACTTGTATATCACAGGTCCAGTATATAGGAGATATATATGAGAAAATTCCCTAAGTCAAAACTCCTAAATGAGGACGCCCCACTTATGTAAATATTGGTATTAAGAATATGCCAAAAAGCTGTTTCAAACAAGATTAATACCAGATCTATAAGTAAATAGTGGCTGGACTCCCAAGCAATCCTAAGCACTAACGTGTGACAAGCCCAATCTGGCTGAGCCAAGCAATCCTAAGCACAGATAAATAGTAGATGGGTCACTAGACAAAAAAAGTCCTAGATTAGCTCGTGCTATTGTAAAGCAGAAGCTACAGAAGATTAATGGTATAAACCGCAAATAAACAAGTGAGATACCTAAAAACTGGACCGTGCTGATGTGCGTAGCATTACCTCCTCCACCCCAACGCGCGTTTCGCTCAAGCTTCTTCCGGGGGCGCTAATCTAGGACTTTTTTTGTCTAGTGACCCATCTACTATTTATCTGTGCTTAGGACTGCTTGGTTCAGCCAGATTGGGCTTGTCACACGTTAGTGCTTAGGATTGCTTGGGAGTCCAGCCACTATTTACTTATAGATTTGGTATTAATCTTGTTTGAAACAGCTTTTTGGCATATTGTTAATGCCAATATTTACATAGTGGGGCGTCCTCATTTAGGAGTTTTGACTTAGGGAATTTTCTCATATATATCTCCTATATACTGGACCTGTGATATACAAGTTTATCGATGTGGTAATACGTTATATACCTCCTACTGGGCAGATTTGCTATTTTATTGTTTTTATATTTTGTATCAAATATGTTAATAAAGGTTGAATTTTAATATTTTCTTTGCTGGAAAACTTTTTTGCGGTTATAAATTATGTAAATCCGTAATTTTTGAAGGTTAATGTTGATGTGGAGTGCCAGCTCTAATAATAATATATACAGCTTTGGACTGTTTTTTTGATATAAGAATAATGTATGGGTAAGAAATGTAACCCAGCAAAATATTTAAATGCATTTTTGAAGTGTTATGTATCCAAGAAATGTAAGAGACCACAGAATAGTGTATTGGTATGAAATGTAACCAAGCAAAATTTTAACGTTTTTGGTACTGTTATATACCACCAACACGTAACAGAAAGCACATAGTAATTTGTGGTTGAGTAATCTAATCAAGAAATCTTTTTCAACGCTTTTTGTGAGTTTGATATTTATTTATTTTACTCATTTATATAGTGCCATTAATTGCACAGCGCTTTACAGACATTATTGTCACTGTCCCCGATGGGGCTCACAATCTAAATTCCCTATCAGTGTGGAATGTGGGAGGAAACCGAAAAACCCGGAGGAAACCCACGCAAACAGATGTTGTCCTTGGTGGAATTTGAACCCAGGACCCCAGCGCTGCAAGGCCACCGCGCCTCCCATATATACCATGGTAATGCTATAATTGCTATGTTAAACTGTATGGATGACTCATTGAATCCATAAAAAATTTGGAATGTAATTATTTTAAAAGTGTAGTTAATGTACTTATGCAGTCCTAAAGGCTTTGCAGAAAGTGCAAAGCTAGCCAAAAATTATAAGAAGGGTCATTGATAGAACCCTGAAGGGCAACAACGGTCAGGCCTCATTCAAATATTAAATATTAAATATTAAAAACACTGTATATGCTGCTGTCATCTGATGGTGTGTAAAACTGTGAACTAATCCAGGCTTTGCTCATTTTTATGAGAGTTACCTGTCAGCATTCTCAGTTGGCAGGCAAAAATGCATGTCTGTTATGATCCCCCAGCGGCATTAAAAAATGCTTAGACAAGACCTAGCAGCAGGGCAGCACAACAACTCTAAGGCATAGAAGGACAGTTCATGCCAGGTTTCCAGCTATGAGACCCAATAATTAGGGAGTACTCTGGTTTGGTCGGCCAGGTATTGCTTGACCATCTATAATAACTTTTCCCTCCATGTCAAAAATACCCGGTCATCATGCCCTGGATGCTGGGCTGGTGTAATGAAATTGACCAATGCCTTTGACAGTGTACCCCTGCCTCTGCTGTGTGTCTCCCTGGCCTCTCCTTCTTGGTTGAGCAAGAAAACTTGCCTCCTGCCACTAGCGTTGTCTGATGGGAATTTTTTCAACATATTTTCCACAAAGGTCTTCTGGTATAGCACCATTTTAAAAGACCTCTCCACCTCAGGAAGAAGAAATGCAAAGTTCTCCTTGTAGCGTGGGTCACGCAGGTGAACAACCAGTACTTTTTTTTTGGCCAAGATGAATGTAAACAGAGAGTCACGGGAAAGGCAGCAGTTGATAAAGTCATAAAGTCGGCCATATGTGCCAAGCTGTCTCCACCATGATGACAACTCTACATCTCCTTCTCCTCCCTCTCTTCCTCCTCATTTTCATCCTCAGCCCATACATGTTGGAGAGCAGGGATGAAGGTTGTGTGGCTACTAGCCTCTGTTTGTCACTTGCAGCAGTCAATGTGGTTTTTGGGAGTTTAATACCGCTGTAATGTAACAGAAAGAAAGCAAAAGTGAATGGATGACAATCAAATTCAATCCATAACATACACATACACACTGAACTCTGCTACATACATACACAGCTTTGCTACACACACACACTGCTCTGCTACCCATACATAGGTTTTCGACACATACACACTCAGTCCTGCTGCACACACAGCTGAGATACATATAAACACACAGTTCAGCTACATCAGTTACCACACATTCACCTCAGCTCCATTATCAAAACAGGTAGAAATACTGTAGGGGAACAAAATCACACAAGACCATTGGGTGATACCCTTTTGGGTACAAGGAAAGTAAAAGGAAAGTGCTCACATGAGCAGGTTGTGAGCAAACACAACTACTCTGAACACCTTAAGATATCAGCTACTGCTGCCTCATGGGTAGGGGATGATATCCTCCTGGATAGTTGAGTTAGGTAAGTTATGTGCAGCGGCTCTTTAAGATGGAGACCTGGAGACAGCGATGGCCTGCAGCTTACAAGTGAGTGGGATGCTCAATACACCTGACAGCACATTTGGACTGGGACACAATTTCCCTGTAAAGTGCCAGGGCTTTATGGAGCAGCAGCTCATCCATGGCTACCACTCTCGGTCACTTTACACACGGATCAGATTTATCAGTGTCAGGTGTAATGCAGGTGTATGGATGCAACCAACAGAGATCATGAGGCAGGAAACAGTCAGGGATTGAAATAATTCTATTTATATACAGCAGTAACTTGAAACAATTAGTGTTAGTAACTATGCAAATCAACAATAGAAAGAATAACAATAAGTTTATAATATCCAAGAAAGACTCTCACTATTTCTTTCTTTCAAAGATCTTTTTATTAAAGAGTTAGATAACAATAACAATAAACATCATAGCAAGCATCAAATTTGTATACATTGGTAAACATGTACTATCATAGGGTAGCATTCTTATACAAGTGTCTACATGTTGACAGTTGTCCAGTCAAATAAAAGCTTATATGTCTAATATCCTGATTGTTTGATCTTTATTTAATCATGGAAATCTATAGACCACTATATTATGCATTAGCTTGCTTACAAGAAATAAAAGAAAGAAGAAGAAAAATAAAGTATAGTAAGGAAAAGGGTGAAGAGAAAGAAGGAGAGGGTGAGTATGTAGGGGAGGGAGGGGTTTGGAGAGGACAAGACCCGAGATTTAACAACTCTTGACTGTATGTCATTATAATATTACCATATAAATATTACAATATAAATATTACCATAGATTCAAGGACCCATACGTCAGGATCTAAAACGAATCCATGGACGCCATATTTTTTCAAAAGAAGGCTGTGAACCATTTACTAGTGCTACAAGTTTAGCTACAGAGAACAACAGATCGATTTTTCTCACATAGTTGCAAGGTGGTTGGAACAATCGGTGTTTTCCAATAGGTCGGGACCAACAGTTTTGCCGCAGTCAAAATATGCTGAACTAGAATAGAGGCATGCTTTTGTCCAGGCCACATCGGAAAGTTTAGTAACACTATTTCAGGTGACAGCCTACATGGCTTATTTAATACACTTTGTATAAACTTTTCCACAAGGTGCCAGAATTGCTTAAGTGGAGGGCAAAACCACCACATATGGATATATGTGCCTTCCAGATCACCACATCTCCAACATTTTGCTGGTTTTCCAGCCCTCCAAATACCACTCTGTTTTGGCGTAATGTACCACCTGGTTATTATTTTAAAGGAGTTCTCCTGTGCTCTGACGCATTGTGTTGGTCCGTGTGACTGTTTGTATATTTTGGATACTTGGTCTGAAGTAAATCTATAACCCAGATCTTTTTCCCAAAGTGCAATAAAAGCTCTCTTGAAGCAACAGTTTAAATTTATTAACAATTGGTATATGGTTGATATTAGTTTTTTTGGTTTATGGACCGTTGCACAAAGAGTTTCAAATGTAGTTAAAGGGCGTGAAAAATCTGAGACACATAAATATCGTTTCATCAGGTCTCTTATAGCACCATATTGGACAAAAGTCAAGCCAGAAAGCCCGGAAACCCTGTAGATCTGATAACGAAGGGAGTGTCCCATCTCTCAGAAGGCGATCCAGTGATACATTAGATAGCCCTCCAGAATTTTTTGAGTTATCATTTCGAGGGTGGAACGATTGCGGAATTATATCTGCCAGTTTAAGCAGAGGGGAAAGTGGGGGGCAAGGTCTCCCACTACCTCTCTCCATAATTTCAAAGTTGCTCTAGTATGTATATTATACAATGGAATGACTAATTTCTCATGAGCGCATTTCAAGAAAATCGTTCTCAAGGGTAGAGGGGCAGTGGCTTCCTCCACTTTAATCCACTGTTTATCATGAGGATTTCGTATAAGATCAACTACTCTAGATAACATCGCCGCTTGACAGTATTTCAATATATCTGGGGCTCCCATTCCACCCCTATATTTGGGTAAGGATAAGGTTCTGTAGGCTAGACGTGATTTTTGTCCCTTCCATATGTATTTTCGAAACAGCATATTAATTTTGGTAAGATAGTGTTTAGGAATATTTATAGGAAGCATTTGGAATAGGTAGGTAAATCTGGGAAGAATCAAACTCTTCAATAAGTTTTTCCTCCCCATCCATGAGATATATGAATCCTTCCATGTTTTTATGGATGATTCAACCGCAGAGATTAATGGAGGAATATTCAGTCGAAAGAGATCTTCATTTGTTCTTCCCAGCTTTACACCCAGATACGTAATATGCTGTTTAGGCCATGTGAAGGGGTACATACTTTTAAGCTTAATCTTGGTATTTAACGGAATATGAAAATCTAATATTTCTGACTTAGACACGTTCACTTTAAAGTTGGAGAAGCTGCCATATATCTCCAATAAATTCATTAGAGCCGGCATTCCCACTAGAGGTTTAGTCATCAGGATCAATAGATCATCCGCAAATGCCGCCGTTTTATAGTGAGTCTTGTTTATTTGGATTCCTTCTATTCCAGAATGCTGTTGTATAGCTATTAGTAAGGGCTCCATCGCTAGGACGAAAAGTAAAGGGGACATTGGGCATCCCTGTCTTGTTCCATTCTTAATGGCAAACGCTTCTGTTGTAAATTCATTAATTCTGATTTGGGCAGAGGGGTTGTTATACATTGCCATTATTGCTGCTATAAAAGTGTTTGGGAGACCAAAACTTGCCATTACTTCTCTCAAATAGCCCCAATCTACCCTGTCAAAGGCCTTCTCAGCGTCTGTTCCTAGAAGCACCAGTGGAAGTTTTCGGTATTTTGTATATTGAAGAAGATGCAATATCTTATGAACATTATCCCTCCCCTCTCTCCCTTCCACAAAGCCAGTCTGGTTTAGGGATATTAAGTATGGTAAAAGTTTGGCCAATCGTTTCGCCATCAAACTAGCTAGTATCTTTAAGTCAACATTAAGAAGGGATATCGGTCTATAGCTACTACACAGTTCTGGATCTTTCCCATCTTTGTATATCAAAGATATCCTAGCTTCAAGCATTTGATTAGGCAAAGGGAAGCCATCTAGAGCAGCGTTACATACATTTAGCAAGTGTGGAAGCAGCAGAGACGAGAAGGTTTTGTAATAATGCACTGGGAACCCATCTGGGCCCGGCGCTTTCCCACTAGGACTCTTTAACAGGGCAGACCGGAGCTCCTCCATCGTGAATGGCTTGGTCAGTTGCTTTTTTTTGAAGGTCTGTTAGGACTGGTAGATTTAGTTGGTTTAAAAAAGATTTTATATCTCTATGTTTTTTGAGTGAGGTCTCCGCAGTTTCCTCTGAACGTAGATTATATAATTGTTTATAATAGTCAAGGAAAGCCAACTCTAAATGTTTCGGATTTTGTGAGCTTACCCCCTGATCATTTTTAATTGAATTGATCAAAGTGCGAGCCTGTCTCTTCCTTAATTGAGACAATAGTAATTTAGAGGCTTTGTCACCATGTACATACATTCTTTGTTTCCACGAAGTATAGAGTTTGGCTGATCTTGAGTTAAGTATGTCCCTGAGCTGCTGTCTTTTTTTTTGTAACGTTTCTAAAGTTTGTTGATCGGGCTTACCTTTGTGACAAAGTTCAAGCTGCGTTATATTATCATATAAGTCATTAATTTCTTTTTGTCGCTGTTTGTTAAGAAAGGAGGTGATAGATATAAGTTCTCCTCTAGCTACCGATTTGTGCGCTTCCCACAAGATCTGCGGGGAAATTTCTTCCTGGGTATTCTGCTCAAAGTATTGTGTAAGTCTTCTAAACATACGTCCCTGTATTTCAGTATTACTAAGTACAGATTCATTCAGACGCCAAATTCTGTGTTTGGGACACATTTTAGAAATTTGAAGTTTTAATAGTACCGCCGAGTGGTCACAGTAAATATTCGGAATTATATTTGCCTGTCTTGTGTTAGAAAGTAGTCTGCTGGGTATAAATATATAATCTAAGCGATGATAAGATCTATGAGGGTGGGAATAAAAAGTATAGTCCCGGTCAGATGGATTCATGTATCTCCAGAAATCAATCAACTGTAGTTTGTTCAACTGAGCTTTAATTCTACATAAATCTTTTGGGGAGATCGAGCTTTTTTGTTTGGTAGTATCCAACATAGGTTCCAGAGCTACATTGAGGTCCCCGCCTACCACTAATACACCCTCCCTGAAGCTGTCAATTTTTTTTAAGATTGCAATCAGCCATTTTAACAATCTTTTATTCAGGGCGTATAGACTGCATAATGTTACTAGGCAACCATCTAACAATCCCTTAACAAAAATGTAACGTCCCAGAGGATCCGACATAATCTCTCTCTGCTGGAAGGACACTCCCCTTGCTATCGCCACTGACACCCCCCTTGAACCAGACTGTGTAGTGGTTGCATGGAACCACTTATCATAATCCGATCTTTCAAAAGAAGGAATCTTATCTGGCTTGAAGTGTGTCTCTTGGATAAGTAGGATATCTGCCTGTTGTTTTTTAAACAACTGTAATGTATGGCGTCTCGTATTTGGAGAATTAAGTCCATGTGCATTAAATGAAATAAATGTGTGCACCTTATTTGGGTCCGCCATGGTATTGCGTGATGAAGTGGTCTTTAGTCCTCGAGCCTATAAGAATAATATATGGGTTCAGGAAGTGGGGGAGGGGGAGAGAACAGGAAAGGAGGGGAGAATCGTAGCAAAGAAGAAAAAAGGGGTAGAACATTAATAACATTTTCAAGTAAATACCGTGAAGAACAATCTTCACTTCGAACATCGAACAGTATCTAGAAGTACGTATACTAGTGCTGTTTGTTAGCTATGGAGAACATCAATACTATAATAAAACATATAACTAATAAAATTGCCCTATTTCAAAATGAACCTTGAACAAATTGAAAGGCTTAGCTATTTAATGCCTCACAGAGGAAAGTCCCGAACATGGGATACATACAACAACTCATGTCTATACAGTTACCATTTCCTTAGTTAGCTATCTTTTAAGTTGGTTTCCCTCTTATCATCATGTCAATTACAGAGAAACATATAAAACATTATAGCATATAATCAACACTCAATTTTCAGAAAACGTCCACAATTCCTTTAGAAGGTGGAGTTTTTAGTCAATTTTCTCTTTATTCTTTGTGATTTCGGAGACAGGGCCACTTGCCACTCAGGTGGATCAGGCAGGGGGCGAATCAGAGAGGCTGAGTGGAAAGATTCCAGATCGGGGGGGTTTTCTAGAGTAATCTCCAGGGTTTCGCAGGCTGCTGTGATGTCTGATGAAGTTCTAGCCTGGATATTTTTATCTCCAGCAGTTATTTGTATACCGAAAGGAAATAGCCAATGGAATCGGTATCCTTTTTTCAATAAGGCCTCAGTGAATGGTTTCATAATTCTCCTTTTTTTGAGCTGGTAGCAGATAGATCTTGAAATAGTTTAATTTGGGAATTATCATATGAAATCTCTTGAGACTCCCGGGCTCTGCGAAGAATTAAGTCCTTTACTCGGTAATCGAGGAAGCGACAAATCACATCTCTCGGTTGTTCCCCCTGAGAAGGCTTAGGTCGGAGGGCTCTATGAACTCTCACTAGTTCAATTTCTTGAGAATCTGGATCAGATAGTAAGCTTTCAAAAATTTCTTTGGCCACTTTACTTAAGGCTTCAGATGCCACTTTCTCAGATAAACCTTTAATTCTTATATTATTGCGTCTTTCCCGGTTTTCATGGTCTTCCAGGATTGTGTAGACCCCATGGAGTTGGTTTTCATGTGTCTTTAGGCTGCTTAATACAGCATTCGATTGCTGTGTCATAATATTTTGTGAATTTTCGAGTGTCTCTAGTCTGTGGCCTTGTAAATTCAAATCTTGCTTTATCTCTGCAAGTTCTTTCCCTATTGACTCTAGTGCTTTAGACAATATACGTTTGATAAATGATCGTGTGACCAATGAGTCTTTTGTATTTCCCCCCATGTCTGAGTCACTTTCGAGTTCGGAGTCTGAGTCCTCCAGTAGGTTCATATCTTGAAGTTTAGGTGATTTAAATGAGTCAGTTTGAGCCGCTTGTTTTTTAAGGAAATTATCTAGATCTGCCTGAGTGATGGATCTTGTTGTTTTAGGTACGCTCTTTTGCGTTTTCACGTTTGATTTCCCCATGTTTGCAATTATCTATAAAGTAAGATTAGGGCAAATATTCATTAAATTTCTCCAGCTAACAAAGCATTTACTTAGATTATCATTGAATCAGGTTTAAAAATATTGGGTTAAGAATTATTTTTGTATTCCCAATCCTGGATAGTAAGTTACAGTCGACTTTTCTCCACTTTATTCACTATGTATTAAGCTAAGAATTTACTAGGGGACTGTATTAAAAGATTCAAAATATACAGTGCCTAGTGGTAGAATTAGTACATCGATTCCTCTGATATTCTATTCCCTCCTTCCTCAGCAAATAGAGTGTCAGGTATAGGAATGAGGATAGAGGAGTGAGAGCAGCACGAGCAGCGTCAGCCCCACTAAGAGTTAATGTCCAGGCAAGTCCGTAGCTTCAAAGAGAAACCGCTCCCTTCCCCCCCAGCGTTTCACAAAACAAAGCAGGACTAATTTCCAGCAAACACCAGACCCCAGGCAACGATCCAGTTGTACAGCTCCAGACCAGTTATTCAAGTGCCTCAGCAGTCCGGAGGTATGCCGTCAGTCACCAAGCCCCCCCTGATTTCAGAACCACTAGGGAGAATGGCGTCCCGTCAGCACTATTGTGCTTCTATTACCTTCCTGCAGAGTCACGCTGGCTGTAGATCCGGGGGACTATTTTTGTGTGCTGCGGCTGAATACACCACTTGTTCTGCCCCTATCTCGTTTACTGTGTCTCTGGGGTCACGATGTATCTCGTCTGGGGGGGATTAGAAGCGAGTACCTTAGGAGAAGGGTTGTTAGGTCTGGAAGTTTTCTTTGCTGGTCACAGCTAGTAGTGTGAGATCTTATTCACGATGCTGTCCTCAGCTTTAATATCCCTCCGCCACTCCAGTGTTTACCCATGGCAGCTTCTTATGTGGAAAGACCCTTTTTATGCTTCTGTCTGACAAAAAAACAAGGTCTGTGTGAGCCGTGTATGCTCAGGGTCTGCTCCGGATTTGGGATGTTATTTAGAAGGGGTCTAGTTATATTTTAAGTCCCCTTTATAAGTATGTCCTGGGAGCTCGGGTTTCCCTCTTCCTGTCTCTTCGGCATTCAGGCTCCGCCAGACTCTCACTATTTAACGTTAATGTTCTTTTTCACAAAAGGTGGTACACCCAGTCGTGAGAGTCACCACGTAAGTTCTCTCTGAAGCTTTGGCCCTAGCGGGGGTTACCAGGTTTTCTCTCTATGCCACAAGTCTTTTTCTGCTTATCACGCACCAACTGGCCCCTTCCTAACGTGTAATTCTAATCCCAGCCGACCCGATACCCATGCCCAGACTGGGACAAAACAGCAGCCCTGCCACACAAACCCCACCAGCCCACATACTATAACACTCCCCCCCACACCCGATCAGTGGATTTTGCTATACTTTATCGTGCCCTTCAACACTCTTAAAGGCATTATTTGAAGAGCTATGTGTGAATAGCGCCACGGTGCGCATGATCGACCACTTCTTTAGAGCGCGGTACTCAGGATCATGGGGGTACCAGCGGTCGGAACCCAGCGATTACAAAGGTCTCAGAATAGGGGATTACTTGGCATAATCCATTTAAAAGGGTCTTGCAATATACAGTCATGGCCAAAAGTTTTGAGAATGACACAAATATTATATTTTCACATGATCTGCTGCCCTCTGGTTTTTATGTGTGTTTGACAGATGTTTTTTATCACAGACAGAAATATAATTGCAAATATATGAGTAACAAAAGCTTATATTGACAGTTAGAATGAGTTAATGCAGCAAGTCAATATTTGCAGTGTTGATCCTTCTTCTTCAGGACCTCTGCAATTCTCCCTGGCATGCTCTCAATCAACTTCTGGACCAAATCCTGACTGATAGCAGTCCATTCTTGCACAATCAATGCTTTCATTTTGTCAGAATTTTTAGGTTTTTGTTTGTCCACCCGTCTCTTGATGATTGACCACAAGTTCTCAATGGGATTAAGATCTGGGGAGTTTCCAGGCCATGGACCCAAAATCTCTATGTTTTGTTCCCTGAGCCATTTAGTTATCACCTTTGCTTTATGGCAAGGTGCTCCATCATGCTGGAAAAGGCATTGTTGATCGCCAAACTGCTCTTGGAGGGTTGGGAGAAGTTGCTCTTGGAGGACATTCTGGTACCATTCTTTATTCATGGCTGTGTTTTTAGGCAAGACTGTGAGAGAGCCGATTCCCTTGGCTGAGAAGCAACCCCACACATGAATGGTTTCAGGATGCTTAACAGTTGGCATAAGACAAGACTGGTGGTAGCGCTCACCTTGTCTTCTCCGAATGAGGTTTTTCCTGATGTCCCAAACAATCGAAAAGGGGATTCATCAGAGAAAATAACTTTACCCCAGTCCTCAGCAGTCCACTGCCTGTACCTTTTGCAGAATATCAGTCTGTCCATGATGTTTTTTCTGGATAGAAGTGGCTTCTTTGCTGCCCACCTTGAGACCAGGCCTTGTTCCAAGAGTCTCCGCCTCACAGTGCATGCAGATGCACTCACAACTGCCTGCTGCCATTCCTGAGCAAGCTCTGCACTGCTGGTAGCCCGATCCCGCAGCTGAAACACTTTTAAGAGACGGTCCTGGCGCTTGCTGGTCTTTCTTGGGCGCCCTGGAGCCTTTTTGTCAACAATGGAACCTCTCTCCTTGAAGTTCTTGATGATGCGATAGATTGTTGACTGAGGTGCAATCTTTCTAGCTGCGATACTCTTCCCTGTTAGGCCATTTTGTGCATTGCAATGATGACTGCAGGTGTTTCTTTAGAGATAACCATGGTTAACAGAAGAGAAACAATGATGCCAAGCACCAGCCTCCTTTTAAAGTGTCCAGTGGTGTCATTCTTACTTAATCATGACAGATTGATCTCCAGCCTTGTCCTCATCAACACCCACACCTGTGTTAATGGAGCAATCACTAAAAAGAGGTTAGCTGGTCCTTTTAAGGCAGGGCTGCAATGATGTTGAAATGTGTTTTGGGGGATAAAGTTCATTTTCTAGCCAAATATTGACTTTGCAAGTAATTGCTGTTAAGCTGATCACTCTTTATAACATTCTGGAGTATATGCAAATTGCCATTAGAAAAAGTGAAGCAGTAGACTTTGTAAAAATTAATATTTGTGTCATTCTCAAAACTTTTGGCCATGACTGTATACTTCATATTTTTAGGACTATTAGACGCACCTGGGTTTTGGAGGAGGAAATTAGGGGAAAAAAATGAAGCCAAAAATGTGGTCAATTCTGTGCTTAATATTCCTTATCCTGATAAATACAGTCCCCTCATCCCTATCCTGGTATTCATGGCTCCCTCATTCCTATCCTAGTATGCATGGCTCCATCATCTCTATCCTGATATGCATGGCCCCCTTATCCCTCTCCTTATATGCATGGCACTCATCCCCATCATGGTATGCATGCCTCCTCATCCCTAGCCTGGTATGCATGGCCTTCTCATCCCTTTCCTGGCAGGAATGATCTCCCTCATCCCTATACTGGTATGCAGGGTCCCCATTTTGTCATTGTATGCATGGCTCCCTCATCCCTATCCTGGTGTGTAGGGCCCCATCCCTATCCTGGTATGCAGGGCCCCATCTCATCCTAGTATGCATGGCTCCTCAACCCTATCCTGGTAGGAATGGTCCACCTCATCCTTATCCTGGCAGGAATGATCGCCCTCATCCCTATACTGGTTTGCAGGGGCCCCATCCTTAATCTGGTATGATTGTCCCTCATCCCAGTCCTGGTATGCATGGCCCCATCCTTATCCAGATATGATTGGTCCCAACCTTTCCTTATCCTGGTATGCATGTTCCCATCACAAAAGATTAAAAAAAACAAGCAATTACACTTACCCTCCCAGCGCTCCCTCGCAGCATCTTGCTGCAACGCCAGAAGCTGCCCGGAATACTCAGTGCTCTGCATGCCAGAACTGTTCATCATAGAGAGCAGTGAGTATTCATTGCTCTTTAGTAGCGCACACAGTATCAGCCGGAGCCTTCCTGCTGCTGCTGATGGTCACGTGTGCCGATACTTAAGAGAAATGAATATTCTGAATATTCATTTCTCTCAAGTATCGGCACACGTGACCACCGGCTGCAGCAGGAAGGCTCTGGGTGACACTGTGCGCTACTGAAGAGCAATGAATACTCACTGCTCTCCGTGCAGAGCACTGAGTATTCCGGCAGCTGCCCTCCGGCTTGAAAGCAGCGCATGATATCCCTGCCATGTGCTGCTTACAAGCATAAAGCAGCTGCTGGCATCGCAACAAGATGCTGCGAGGGATAGCTGTGAAGGAAAGTGTAATTGTTTTTTTTTAATCTTTTCTGATGGGACCATGCATACCAGGATAAGGAAAGGATGGGACCAATCATATCAGGATAAGGATGGGGCCATGCATACCAGGGTGGGGGTGGGGGCCATTCATACCATAATAAAGATGGGACCAATTATGCCAGGACCTGGATGGGGGCCAATCATACCAGGATGCTAAAAAGAAATGAATATTCATTGCCCTTCATGCCCATCGTTGTGGAATGCAGTGAAAATTCATTTCTCTTTAGCAGCGGGCACAGGAGTTAGCCGCAGCCGCCGGCTCCTGCCTCTGTGTCCTGCTGCTCTGCCGATGCCGCTCCCCCGCCTACCCACCACAGACAGAGCTGGTACATGCGGACTATAAGACGCGCCCCCCATTTTCCTCCACATTTTGGGAGAAAAGAAGCGTGTCTTATAGTCCGAAAATACTGTTTTTAATTTTCCCATAGACCAATGTCGCCTCTCCGACAACAGGACAGGAGTGGTATTGTGTAGTGTATATATACTGGACAGGAGAAGTGGTACTGTGCAGTGTATATATACAGGACAGCAGAAGTGGTACTGTGCAGTGTATATATACAGATACTTAGATTTACACCATGCAGGCAATATATATACACACTGTATGTTTTGGATTATAAGATGCACTTTTTCCCCCAAAATTTTGGGGGAAAATGGGGGTTCGTTTTATAATGCAGATATACCTTATCAGCCACCGTGGAGCAGGGTCCCAGGGTCGCTGCAGGCCACAGGCTGGGATGAGGGGCTGTTCAGATTTGAGGCGCAATGCTGTGGGTGTTCATTACTGCGGGGGCTCTGCTGACATTTTGTGAAAGGCCAGAGCCCCCGCAGTTGCATGGTTTCCTATGCAGTGGACTTCGGGAAAATGGCTGTTGGAGGGGGCAATGTGCAGATGGAGATCTTGGCACCAAGATCTTGGGAGATGAGATCTCAGCCATTTTCTTGGAGTCCACCGCATTGGAAACCATGCAACTGCGGGGGCTCTTGCCTTTCACAAAATGTCGGCACTCTTGCCTCCTCCAGCAGCGACCCTGGGACCCTGCTTCACCGCAGCCACCACCCCCGGTAAGCAATAAGACGCATGGATTATAAGAGGCACCACCATTTTATTAAAGAAAGTTTTTTTTCTTATTTTTCTCCTCATAATTTGGGGTACATCTTATAATCCGGAGCGTTTTATAATCCTCAAAATATGGTGTGTATATGTAATGTATATATATATATATATATATATATATCATAACTGAGCAGCACCAAATCTTTAAGGGGTTGTACACTACTAGTACAACTCCTTAATTGTTCGGCCCTGATAAAATAATAAAGCCTATACTCCCCTACCGTGTCGGCACTGTGTTCCCACAATAGCTGTGATTACCCCCGGGGTGTGAAGTGGTTTTGTGACACGTGATGCCCGGCGCCAATCAACGCTAGTGTCACTGTCTCCATCTTCGGACAAACTGAACATGAAGAAGACTGAGATCAAGCAGCTCATCCTGGACTTCCTCTTCACGTTCAGTTTGTCCAAAGGCAGAGATGGTGACACCAGTGGTGATTGGCTCCGGGCATTACGTGTCACAACACCATATCACAGTCCCAGGAGGCATCACAGCCTCTGTGGGAACGGCGCCGGCACTGGAGGTGAGTATAGGCTGTATTATTTTATCAGGGCCGTAAATCTAGTTTAAGACGAGGTTGTCCAAGTGGGAGACAATCCCTTTCAGGCAGCGGACTCTTTATTAGCCCATATGGCAACATTTCAGTTTTATATCAGAGAATTGTTCTGTTATTGATCTGAAATGTTGCCACATGGGCCAATAAAGAGTCCACCACTTTTATCACAATTAATCAGAGTGCTGTGTGTGTGTATATATATATATATATGTATATATATATATATATATATATATATATATTAATATATATATATATACACTGCTCAAAAAATAAAGGGAACACTCAAATAACACATCCTAGATCTGAATGAATGAAATATTCTCATTGAATACTTTGTTCTGTACAAAGTTGAATGTGCTGACAACAAAATCACACAAAAATCATCAATGGAAATCAAATTTATTAACCAATGGAGGCCTGGATTTGGAGTCACACACAAAATTAAAGTGGAATGTAATGTCCTTAAATCAAGTCAAATTGATGCTCAGTAGTGTGTGTGGCCTCCACTTGCCTGTATGACCTCCCTACAATGCCTGGGCATGCTACTAATGAGGCGGCGGATGGTCTCTTGAGGGATTTCCTCCCAGACCTGGACTAAAGCATCCACCAACTCCTGGACAGTCTGTGGTGCAACATGACGTTAGTGGATGGAGCAAGACATGCTGTCCCAGATGTGCTCAATCGGATTCAGGTCTCGGGAATGGGCTGGCAAGTCCATAGCTTCAATGCCTTCATCTTGCAGGAACTGCTGACACACTCCAGCCACATGAGGTCTGGCATTGTCCTGCATTAGGAGGAACCCAGGGCCAACCGCACCAGCATATGGTCTCACAAGGGGTCTTAGGACCTCATCTCGGTACCTAATGGCAGTCATGCTACCTCTGGCAAGCATATGGAGGGATGTGCGGCCCTCCAACGAAATGCCATACCACACCCTTACTTACCCACTACCAAACCGGTCATTCTGAAGGATGTTGCAGGCAGCAGATCGCTCTCCACAGCATCTCCAGACTCTGTTACATCGGTCACATGTGCTCAGTGTGAACCTGCTTTCATCTGTGAAGAGCACAGGGCGCAAGTGGCGAATTTGACAATCCTGGTGTTCTGTGGCAAATGCCAAGCGTCCTGCATGGTGTTGGGCTGTGAGCACAACCCCCATCTGTGGACGTTGGGCACTCAGACCATCCTCATGGAGTCAATTTCTAACCGTTTGTGCAGACACATGCACATTTGTGGCCTGCTGGAGGTCATTTTTCAGGGCTCTGGCAGTGCTCCTCCTGTTCCTCCTTGCACAAAGGTGGAGGTAGCGGTCCTGCTGCTGGGTTTTTACCCTCCTGCGGCCCCCTCCACGTCTCCTGGTGTACTGGCCTGTCTCCTGTAGCGCCTCCAGCCTCTGGACACTTCGCTAACAGACACAGCAAACCTTCTTGCCACAGCTCGCATTGATGTGCCATTCTGGATGAGCTGCACTACCTGAGCCACTTGTGTGGGTTGTAGAGTCCGTCTCATGCTACCACGAGTGTAAAAGCACAACCATCTTTCAAAAGTGACCAAAACATCAGCCAGAAAGCATTGGTACTTAGAAGTGGTCTGTAATCCCCACCTGCAGAACCACTCCTTTATTGAGTGTGTCTTGATAATTGCCAATAATTTCCATCTGTTCTCTATTCCATTTGCACAACAGCATGTGAAATTGATTGTCAATCAGTGTTGCTTCCTAAGTGGACAGTTTGATTTACTTGGAGTTATATTCTGTTTAAGTGTTCCCTTTATTTCTTTGAGCAGTATGTATATTACACAGACAGACACACACACTCACTTACACAAACATACATACATACATACATACACGCACATAATACAGGTGAAACTGTGTCTGTGGTATGTACGCTATACAGGTTATACCATTGTGTGTATATATACTGCTACCGCTGTGTATAGCCCATACAGGCTAACCGCAGTGTGTATATACATATATATATATATATATATATATATATATATATATATATGTGTATATATACACACACATAAACATACAGTCATGGCCAAAAGTTTTGAGAATGACACAAATATTATATTTTCACATGATCTGCTGCCCTCTGGTTTTTATGTGTGTTTGACAGATGTTTTTATCACAGACAGAAATATAATTGCAAACATATGAGTAACAAAAGCTTATATTGCCAGTTAGAATGAGTTAATGCAGCAAGTTAATATTTGCAGTGTTGACCCTTCTTCTTCAGGACCTCTGCAATTCTCCCTGGCATGCTCTCAATCAACTTCTGGACCAAATCCTGACTGATAGCAGTCCATTCTTGCACAATCAATGCTTTAATTTTGTCAGGATTTTTAGGTTTTCAGCAGCAGATGAAGGAAGGGAGACACACTAGTCATTACTAGTGGGTAGGCGGAGCCCACATAGGATAGAAACACCTCAGATTAAAAAAGTGTTGACCGGCCCCTCCAGCATATAGGGCTCCTCCTACTCCAGCTCTCCAGTCTAAAATTTGAGGTCACAGAGGATAGTCGCTGCTGGAAGCAGCTCCTCAGAAGATTTTTTTATTTTAGTCGGACAGAGACTTGGACCGCCAGTGGTCTAGAGGTCTCAGGGGTCTCAGCGCTGCTGGATCCCCACCTCTCCCTTGGCGGATCTGTATTACCTTGTAAGGTGGTCCCTGCAGAACCCTGCCGGCCCTGGGGGATGAGGATTGCTTCCCTGGCGGGGACGCAAACCGCGCTTCTGGGGTCACTGCGTTCCCCGCCCTGGGGGGAAACTACGGGCACAGCGCCACAAATCTCTGAGGGGTCCCTGTGGCGCTCAGCTGGGTGAGTACTCCACATTTTAATGTGTTTGAGTGCTTCAGCGGCCGCTGCGGCAGCCGCTGCTACATGTATTCATGTGTGGTGATTGTGTACTTTTGTCCGCAGGTGGATACCTGCAGGACATGGGAGCGGGAGCGGAGTGAGTCGCGCGCTTTTTTTTTTTTAAACCGGCGGGGGGCGTGGCTTCCCTGCCTTTTTTCTCTTCCGGCCTCTCTCCTCTAGCGCTGCGGCCATTACTGAAGGCCTTCTCGGGCTCCTCACTCTCCGCTCCCCCCAACCGACTGAAAGGAAGACACTACACCGCGGCCAGCTGGGTGAGTCGCTTCTACCTTTCAGGGCAGAAGCTTGACCCCCTCACACCCACAGCGCAGGAGGTACTGTCACACGGAACGCTCCCGCTACGATCACAATAGCGTCGCTAATCTGTGATCGTTTTTAATGTCGCTAGTAGCTGCCACAGTGGGCGATCTCATTGATGACGCATAAGTGGTTAGCGATCTCCTTAGCGACTTTGGCGGTCATTGCGATGTACAATTCAGCGCAATATTTTAGCGATCTCGTTGGCGTTCTTATTTAGTGTGGCATACCTTTGAATCTCTGTCCTGCAGCTGTTACCTCATAAGAGGCATCTGGGGCTCGCACACCCTTTCATTACACAAGGGTTGTGGGGAGTCTGCGACATTAACCCCTTCTTTGGGGTTAACCCTTTAATGGGAGACAGCTGGGGTAGCTCTCTCTTTAAGAGCTTAACCCTTCAGCGTACGTTTTGCCTTTGAAATCCACACTGTTCTAGTTGCTGACAGGTTTTTGACCTGCCATATACTGTGTGAGGGCATGTCGGATCAGGGTCCAGGAGGTGCGGACCGTCTCCCAGATCCGCTACAGGATCAGTCTCGCGTATCTGACACACAGACCTCGACGGCATCAAGCGCAGCGGTCGGAGGTGTCAGTGATGACAAAATGGAGGCCCTCACTCGTTCTATTTATGGCCTTTCTGACCTTCTAGGTTATTGGGTGTCAGCTAGATCCTCTCATGGTAGGAAGCGACACAGGCCGGTGCCTTCTTCCCCACTTAGCGACTCGGAGATTTCGGGCATGGAGGGTTCCCCTTCAAGCTCGGATGGGGAGATGTCCGATTCGGATAAGGAGGATTGGCAGGGACACTCTGCCTCTCTTTTGAGCCGTACAGAGGCTTTTATTGGAGCCATGAGGGAGGCGTTACAGTTACCGGAGGAGGTAACTAGACGTCCTGGTAAGTCGGCCAGGATGTTTCAGGAGTCGCATAGGTCGCGATCAGCCTTACCATCTCTGGACGAGCTTAATGAGGCAGTGGAGAAGGAACGCCTGTGTCCAGATAAACGTTTTCAGGGGACACAGTTTTTTGAGATGCTGTATCCGTGTACGACGGAGTTGATTGATAATTGGATTCCTTCTCCTGAAGTGGATGTCCCTTTATCCCAGCTTAGCAAATCCTCATTGCTTCCTGTCAAAGGGAAGGCGAGTCTGCAGGATCCGCTGGACAGAAAAACGGAGATGGCAGCGAAATCCATCTACGAGGCCGCGGGTCATGGATTCAGAGCAGTGCTAGGATCCATGTGTGCTTGTAAAGCTTCCTTGAGCTGGTTAGACCGTCTACGGACGGCGTGGCAAGATGGATACCCACTATCCGAGGTAGAGGGGCTTTTTAAGTCATTGGAGGATGCAGCACGATATGGCAGTGATGCAGGTTTGGATACTGCCTCACTGCTGTCAAGGGCACAATCCTCGGCGATCACAGTCAGGAGAGCTCTGTGGCTTAGACAGTGGACCGGAGACGCGGTTTCCAAGCAAGGTTTGCTTTCTTTAGCTTACAAGGGTGGTCAGCTATTTGGATCTGACCTCACGGAGCTGATTGCCAAGGCAAAGGCAAAAGAAACGGCTTTACCGCAGCGAAGAGCTGTGTCTTCTGCGGCTGGCAGGCATAGTGCCGGTACTAGTCGGCGGTCCTTTCGGTCCAGGGGACGGTTCGGTCAGCCCTCTTGGGGATCGGGGCGTCCTCTTTTTCGGGAAAAAAGAACGTTCAGAAATCCCGCACTTCCTGGAAACAGAGCTTCCGCCAAGACAAGTGGGAAGCTGATAAAAAGCCCGCTAAGGCAGACTGACGCCAGGGCCTCACTCAAGGGCTCTCGAGTGGGAGGTCGCCTGCTCCAATTCGAACCGATTTGGGCTTCCCGCATGTCGGACGTCTGGGTGACGCGGGTTGTGTCGGCAGGCTATTTCATAGAGTTTCTTTCTCAACCCCCAGACAGTTTTTGCCAATCCCGCATTCCGTCAGAGCCCGAGCTATATGCCGCTCTACTGCGGGAGGTCGATTTCCTTCTACAGAAGGGTGTGGTGGTACCAGTTCCACCGGAGGACCGGGGAAGAGGGTTTTATTCCAACCTCTTTGTGGTCCCCAAAAAGGAGGACAAATTTCGCCCCGTTCTGGATCTCAAAAGATTGAATCGGCATGTCCGCTGTCACGCGGTCTTATGATATGTGTACGATGTCAGTAAACTATTCTTAAAAGAACAACACTCTATACAACATATAGATTAGCAACATCAGCATGTAAATATAGAATAGATTTACCTGACACGATATCCGTTGAACTCAGGGTTAATCTTGAGGACTTGATACACTGTCACAGGAAAGAGGAGGACCGGGGGTCTAACCTGACCCTAAACTGGGGTCCTAACTAATCCCTCACCTTGGAGGTACTGATAATGGTTCAGAGGTCCAAGTCTCCAGCCTAACCCTGTCTCCTATCAGTCCCTGAACCCTGTAATCAGTCCTAAGAAGGATTCTGATTACCACCAAAGGGATATGGGCTGATCTCTGCTAAATACACAGATTAGACATATAAGACAGACTGGAGAAAACACAGACTTGCATACACACTCAAACACAGAAGGAACATAAATGATCTGGGATATTAAACTCTAAGCAAGGTGAGCTTAAAACAACTAAGGAGCTCTTTAACTTAAGTCTATACAGATACAATCCTATCTGTGGTCTGCATGAAGAATTTCACTGGCAACTCCCAACACAGACAACCAGAGATTTAAAGGAAACCAATCAACAAATAATTAATTGCAGCCGGGAGAAACTGCACCCAGTCCCAGAACTGAGCACAGACAGAATTAACTCCCTAACTGCCAAACAAAAGAAACAGCAACTCAGCTGAGAGAAGTCAGAATGTGCAACCGCGACGATCTTCGTGGCGATGCACACATGACAGTATCCCCCCCTTCTACGAGGGGCCTCCGGACCCTCAGGGCCAGGTTTGCCCGGGTGAGTTCTGTGGAAGGTCCGCACCAAACGATCTGCGTTAATGTCAGACGCAGGAACCCACGTCCTCTCCTCTGGACCATACCCCTTCCAATGCACCAAGTACTGAAGGGACCGGTGATTCAGACGTGAGTCAATGATCTTTGACACTTGAAACTCCAAGTTATCATTGACCACCACTGGAGGAGGAGGTAGAGGTGATGGTATGACTGGTGCCACGTACCTCTTAAGTAATGACTTGTGGAACACATTGTGGATTTTAAACGTAGGAGGGAGGTCCAGACGAAATGCCACAGGATTAATTATGGAACTGATCCTGTACGGCCCGATGAATCTGGGACCCAGTTTCCAGGAGGGCACTTTAAGTTTTATATTCCTGGTAGACAACCATACCAGATCGTTCACATTCAGATCTGGACCAGAAACTCTCCTCCTATCAGCCATACGTTTGTAACGGTTCCCCATCGCACTCAGATTATTCAATACACCTCTCCACACAGAAGCAAGTGACGACGAGAAACGCTCCTCCTCAGGAACCCCAGAAGGGCCCCCCCCCATTGAAAGTACAAAACTGGGGATGGAAACCATATGCCCCAAAAAACGGGGACTTACCAGTGGACTCGCTCCGCCTGTTGTTAAGAGCGAACTCTGCCAGAGGCAAGAAAGAAGACCAGTCCTCTTGGTTCTCTGAGACAAAACACCGGAGATATGTCTCTAAGCTCTGATTCAGACGCTCTGTCTGACCATTGGTCTGCGGATGAAAAGCCGAGGAAAATGACAATTGCATCCCCCGACGTAAACAAAATGCCCTCCAAAATTTGGACACAAACTGAGACCCCCTATCTGACACCACATCAGAAGGCAACCCATGAAGTCTAACGATCTCCCTAATGAACACCTGCGCCAGAGTTTTAGCATTAGGGAGCGCAGGAAGAGCAACGAAATGTGCCATCTTACTGAACCTGTCAACAACCACCAGTATGACAGTATTCCCTGATGACGGAGGAAGGTCCGTAATGAAGTCCATAGATAAATGAGTCCATGGACGCTCCGGAAGTTTCAAGGGTAAAAGGGTCCCAGACGGACGGGTATGAGGGGTTTTAGAGCGAGCACACACCCCACATGACGCGACAAAAGTTATAACATCTTTATTAGCATTAGGCCACCAAAACCGGCGAGAAAGGAGATCTAAAGTAGCCTTACTCCCTGGATGTCCTGCTAGAGCAGAATTATGATGTGCCTCAATAACCTTTTGTCTCAACAGATTTGGAACAAACAGTCTCCCTGGAGGTCCTGCAGGGGCGTCCCCCTGAGCCTCTAACACCTCCTCCTCAAGCTCAGAACATACAGCCGACACCACCACCCCCTCCTGAAGGATAGGAATCGGGTCATCCATTTTCCCGGCCCCTGGGAAACTGCGAGACAAGGCATCCGCCTTAACATTCTTAGATCCAGGGCGATAAGTGACAACAAAATTAAACCTGGTAAAAAACAACGACCATCGAGCTTGTCTGGAATTCAGACGCTTAGCAGATTCCAAATACAGCAGGTTCTTGTGATCAGTAATGACGGTGACCGGGTGGACTGCCCCCTCCAAAAAGTGACGCCATTCTTCAAAAGCCAACTTAATGGCCAAAAGTTCCCTATTGCCGATATCATAATTCCTTTCGGCGGACGACAATTTTTTAGAAAAGAAAGCGCACGGATGCCATTTGCCAGGGGACGAACCCTGGGACAATATTGCACCCACCCCTACGTCAGACGCGTCCACCTCCACAACGAACGGCTGTGATGCATCTGGTTGGATGAGAACAGGTGCCGAAGCAAAACATTTTTTCAAAGAGGAAAAAGCTTGGCAAGCTTTGTCCGACCATTTAGAAAAATCCGTCCCTTTTCTTGTCATGTCAGTGAGAGGTTTGACAACAGATGAGAAATTACAAATAAATTTCCGGTAGTAGTTAGCAAACCCCAGAAAACGCTGCAGAGCCTTAAGATCCTCTGGCTGATCCCATTCAAGCACTGCTCTCACCTTTTCAGGGTCCATACGGAAACCGGAGGCTGACACCAAGAAACCCAAAAACTGAAGTTCCTGTACGGCGAATACACACTTTTCCAGTTTGGCGTATAGTTTATTGTCTCGCAAGATCTGCAACACCTGTCTCACATGCTCCTGGTGAGACACAAGATCTGGTGAGTAAATTAAAATGTCATCCAAATATACGACCACAAACAGCCCCACCAGATGACGAAAAATGTCATTAACAAAATGTTGGAATACTGCTGGTGCAGTAGTCAGACCAAAAGGCATGACAAGGTTCTCATAATGTCCCTCCGGCGTGTTAAACGCCGTTTTCCACTCATCCCCCTCTTTTATCCTAATCAGATTATACGCCCCCCTGAGATCCAATTTAGAGAACCATTTGGCGCCAACAATTTGATTGAAGAGATCAGGAATCAGAGGGAGTGGATACGGATCTCGAACAGTAATCCGATTAAGTTCGCGGAAATCCAAGCAAGGGCGTAGGCCTCCATCTTTTTTCTTCACAAAGAAGAACCCCGCGGCCACTGGGGAAGATGAAGGTCTAATATGCCCTTTGGCCAGACTTTCTGAAATATAATCTTTCATAGCCTGCCTCTCAGGACCAGAAAGGTTATATAACCTAGCTTTAGGTAACTTAGCATCAGGAAGTAAATTAATAGAGCAGTCATACACGCGATGAGGAGGCAACTCCTGACACCCCTCCTCAGAGAACACATCCCCAAAGTCCTCCAAAAAAGGAGGCAAAGTACTAGGCACGACCACACTGATGACTGTGTTCATGCAGTTACTTTTGCAAAACTCCCCCCATTGGCTTATATCTCTGGACTGCCAATTAATAACAGGGTTATGTTTAACCAACCAAGGAAGTCCCAACACAATAGGAGTAGGTAGACCCTCCAACACATAACAAGATAATAATTCCCTATGTATTGCCCCTACCCGAAGGTCAATGTTATGAACCTCATGAACAAAGCTACCTTGGCCGAGAGGCCTAGCGTCAATGGAGAATATAGGGATCGGTTTGACCAATACACTCAGATGCATACCTTGAGCCTGAGCAAACTGAGCGTCAACCAGATTAGCCCCGGACCCACTATCAAGAAGAACAGAAAATCTCTCCACTCTCGTACCAACCACCACCTCCACTGGTACAAGGAACTGAGAAGAACTAGCGGACGAAATACATACTCCCAGGTTGTCGTCCACCACACAACCTGGGATTAACAGTTTTCCGGCGACTCTTTGCTCAACAAGGCACGGGATGGACATCCCCCAACAAAATGTCCCTCTTTCCCGCAGAAGAAACACCTTCTAGTCCTGCGGCGTACCGCCAATCCCCTCCTACGAAATGATGTCCCTCCCAACTGCATAGGCTCCTCCGAACAGACAAGGGGAACCTCAACATAAGGGACTTTAGTAGTAGGTGGAGTAACAACAGGGGCGGAGTTACCTCGCACCTCTCCCGGAGCCGTCTATCAGTACGGATAGCTAGGGCCATAGCAGCCTCCAGTGATGGAGGAGAATCATACTGAGCCAAAACGTCCTTTAATTTGTCAGAAAGCCCATGACAAAACTGGCTTCTAAGAGCTGGGTCATTCCACTGAGTATCTGTGGCCCATCTACGGAACTCAGAAGCAAATTCCTCCGCCGGACGATCTCCCTGCTGTATCTTACGTAATTTTGTCTCAGCAAGAGAGACCCGATCTGGGTCATCATATACCAAACCCAGGGCAGTAAAAAATCGATCTACTGACTGTAGAGCCGGGGATCCCGGAGGAAGGGAGAAGGCCCAGGATTGAGGGTCCCCTTGTAGGAGCGAGATAACAATTCCCACTCTCTGCTCTTCACTCCCTGATGATCGAGGCCGAAGCCGAAAATACAATTTACATGCTTCCCTGAAGGTAAAAAATTTGTCTCGCCCACCAGTGAACCTGTCCGGGAGAGCTACTTTAGGTTCAAATCTGGTTTGCTCCGAGGGAGACAAAACTTTGGACTTAATGTCCGTCAGCTCCATGGATAATCCCTGCAACTGCAGAGCCAGCTGGGCTACTGGATCCATGGCAACTGGGAATAATTTTACAGGCCAGTGAAAATGTCACGCGGTCTTATGATATGTGTACGATGTCAGTAAACTATTCTTAAAGAACAACACTCTATACAACATATAGATTAGCAACATCAGCATGTAAATATAGAATAGATTTACCTGACACGATATCCGTTGAACTCAGGGTTAATCTTGAGGACTTGATACACTGTCACAGGAAAGAGGAGGACCGGGGGTCTAACCTGACCCTAAACTGGGGTCCTAACTAATCCCTCACCTTGGAGGTACTGATAATGGTTCAGAGGTCCAAGTCTCCAGCCTAACCCTGTCTCCTATCAGTCCCTGAACCCTGTAATCAGTCCTAAGAAGGATTCTGATTACCACCAAAGGGATATGGGCTGATCTCTGCTAAATACACAGATTAGACATATAAGACAGACTGGAGAAAACACAGACTTGCATACACACTCAAACACAGAAGGAACATAAATGATCTGGGATATTAAACTCTAAGCAAGGTGAGCTTAAAACAACTAAGGAGCTCTTTAACTTAAGTCTATACAGATACAATCCTATCTGTGGTCTGCATGAAGAATTTCACTGGCAACTCCCAACACAGACAACCAGAGATTTAAAGGAAACCAATCAACAAATAATTAATTGCAGCCGGGAGAAACTGCACCCAGTCCCAGAACTGAGCACAGACAGAATTAACTCCCTAACTGCCAAACAAAAAGAAACAGCAACTCAGCTGAGAGAAGTCAGAATATGCAACCGCGACGATCTTCGTGGCGATGCACACATGACATCCGCTCCCGGAAATTCCGCATGGAGTCACTTCGCTCCGTTGTGGCGGCTTTGTCGCAGAACGATTTTTTGGTGTCAATCGACATTCGCGACGCTTATTTGCATGTCCCCATCGGAAGGGCCCACCAACGCTTCCTTCGTTTTGCCATAGGCCAGGACCATTACCAGTTTGTGGCTCTGACATTCAGGTTGGCCACAGCACCAAGAGTTTTTACAAAAATTCTGGCTCCTCTTATGGCGATTCTACGAAGACAGGGGGTTACGATTCTTCCCTATCTGGACGACCTTTTGATTGTGGCGTCTTCAAAGGAGGAGGCGGTGACGGCTCGCAATCTATCCCTTCAGCTCCTGAAGGACTTCGGGTGGCTGGTCAATTGGGAGAAGTCGTCTCTGGAACCGTCGCAGTCAATCCTTTTTTTGGGAATGCATTTCGACACGATACGAGCAGTGGTGTCTCTGCCTCCAGACAAGCAAGCGAGTCTTCTTCGTCATGTACAGGTTATGAAGTCTGCGACAGCAATGTCCCTTCGAAGGTGTATGCGCCTTCTGGGTTTGATGGTGGCGTTAATGGAAGCAATTCCGTTTGCCCAATTTCATTCCAGGGCTCTCCAAATATTCATCTTGAACCGTTGGGATCGATCGCAGTTTTCACTGGATTGCAGTGTCATAATCTCCCACAGGGTGAGAGAATCTCTAGAATGGTGGTTATGTCCGGAAGCGTTATCCCCGGGGAAGTCCTTCCTTCCTCCGAGGTGGTCGATCATAACCACCGATGCCAGCCTGACGGGCTGGGGGGGTGTCTGGAACGATCTCTGGATTTAGGGAGTATGGTCGTTGGAAGAGTCTGCCCTGCCGATCAACATCCTGGAATTGAGGGCAGTTTTCCTTTGCCTCCAACACTGGACGGTCCCTTTAAGCGGTCTACCAGTCCGAGTGCAGACAGACAACGCGACGGCGGTCGCGTATATCAACCATCAAGGTGGGACAAGGAGCTTCAGGCTCTTGATGGAAGTGTCTCGAATTCTGGTATGGGCCGAGGCCAGAGTGCCAGCCATCTCTGCGATTCACATTCCAGGAGTTCAGAATATCACAGCGGACTTCCTCAGTCGCGAAAAGATGGATCCCGGAGAATGGAGTCTTCATCCGGAAATTTTTGCACTACTGTGCTCCCGTTGGGGAACTCCCCAAGTGGATTTGATGGTATCCAGGTTCAATGCCAAGTTACCGACGTTCATGTCCAGGTACAAGGACCCGAACGCTGTGGCAGTGGATGCTCTGGTGGCTCCTTGGGACCAATTCGAGCTAATCTATGTGTTCCCGCTGATATCCTTACTTCCTCTGGTGTTGCGTCGGATCAGACTGGAGAGAGTCCCGGCTATGTTGATAGCCCCAGATTGGCCGAGGAGGACGTGGTTCTTGACACTGGTGTCGCTTCTGGCAGCGCCTCCACTTCCACTTCCTCTTCGCCCGGACCTGTTAACCCAAGGGCCCGTTCGTCACCTAGACCTGAAGTCTCTGCGTTTGACGGCGTGGCTCTTGAGACCGAAATCCTGACCTGTCAAGGGTTTTCAGCCGAAGTCATTGCCACTCTGCGAGCTGCCAGAGGTCCGGCTACTACTAGGATTTATCACAAGACTTGGGAAGCCTTCTTCTCATGGTGTTCGGGTTCTGCTAGGAACCCGAGGATTTTTTCCATTCCCAATCTGTTGGCCTTTTTGCAGTACGGGCTGGACAAGGGTTTGGCAGTTAGCACTCTGAAAGGACAGGTTTCTGCTCTGTCCTTGCTGTTTCGGAAAACTATCGCCTCGCGTAGGGACGTACGTTCCTTTTTTCGCGGGGTAACCCGTCAATTTCCGCCGCGGAAGGCGCCTGTGTCTCCTTGGCGGCTCAATCTTGTCTTGGAGGCTCTTCAACATGGACCTTTTTAGCCTATGGACTCTGTTAATCTTTTCTTTTCTCTCTTGGAAGGTTGCCTTCCTAGTGGCGGTCACTTCTTTGAGAAGGGTTTCTGAGTTGGCGGCTCTTTCTTGCTCGCCTCCTTTTCTGGAGTTTCTCCCAGATCGCGTAGTGCTTCGCACACGGGGCGACTTTCTACCTAAAGTGGTGTCACAGTTTCATGTTAACCAGGATATTGTGTTGTCCTCGCTCTGTCCGGAGCCAAGGAATGCGAAGGAACGGGCCTTGCACACATTGGATTTGGTGCGGGCTTTGAAGTTCTATTTGTCTATTACTCAAACTTTTCGCAAGTCGGATTCTCTGTTTGTGATTCCAGCAGGTCGTCGACGTGGGCAATGAGCTTCCAAGGATTCTATAGCTCGTTGGATTCGGTCGGCCATTTTAGAGGCTAACCGACTTAAGGGCGAACCTTGCCCGATTAAGATTCGAGCTCACTCCACAAGGGCTGTGGGTTCATTGTGGACTTTCCATCAAGGAGCCTCGGCAGCCCAGCTCTGCCGGGCGGCGACCTGGCGCTCCGTCCACACATTTACAAAATTTTATAAAGTGGACGTCAGTGCTTCCGCTGATGCAGCCTTAGGACGTAGGGTCCTGCAGGCGGCTGTAGTTTAAAGTTCTGGTGAACTTGTAGTTAGCGCTAGTTGAGCATTTATTTAGGTTGTTGGGTATCTGCCTATTTTTGTTTTTTTTGCCCACCCTTATTTTTGGACTGCTTTGGGACGTCCCACTAGTAATGACTAGTGTGTCTCCATTCCTTCATCTGCTGCTGAAACATGGATTTTGGTAAGAACTTACCTGTAAAATCCTTTTCAGCGAAGAAGGAAGGGAGACACACATCCTTCCCATGGCAGAAGTGTGTTGTTGTGTTTTCAGATGCGGCGTGACCCTTCTCTGATAGCGATTATCTGGGCTGAGGTCGGCGCGCTAAGGCTCTGTTCCAGCATTGCCAGCTCATCGCAGTGGTCAGGTTCAGTAAGTAGTACCTGAGACTGTGTGGTTATTTCTGTTATATGCATAACCTGTCTCCTTGTTTTTCTCTCTGAAATCCTTCAGAAGGGGTTATGTTGCTCCGCTGGTGATATTTGCTCTTCCTTAGCTTGGGTACAACTGGAGAGCTGGAGTAGGAGGAGCCCTATATGCTGGAGGGGCCGGTCAACACTTTTTTAATCTGAGGTGTTTCTATCCTATGTGGGCTCCTCCTACCCACTAGTAATGACTAGTGTGTCTCCCTTCCTTCTTCGCTGAAAAGGATTTTACAGGTAAGTTCTTACCAAAATCCGTGTTTTGTTGTAACGCGGGTATTGTCTGTACTTTGTTTTCCAGCGTTACTCTGCATGTCTTTTGCATTAACCCTTTTGCTCCTTTCCCCCTAACCAGCTGGGATACTGTTGTCTGTTACCTGTATGGATGCTGCTCAGTTCCCAGCTCTGCTGCGTGGCCGTACTTGCGTGAGTGTCTCCGCTGCGTTGCATGACCACCCGCATGTGCGGTTCCTGACCTGCTGCAGAAGCCATCCGTAGGTTCCAAAGTCCTCTGCAATGGTGCATGATTTACTACGTGTGTGGCAGCAGTTACTGTCAGGCGCCTGGCCTGCTGTGAAGACCATCCGTAGGTTGCAAAGTCCTCTGCAATGGTGCATGATTTACTACGTGTGTGGCAGCAGCCACTGTCAGTTGTTCCTCTGTAATGAGTTGTCTGGCTCTGCATAGGGGTCGCGGCCCACACCTGTCCTGCTTTTATGAGGATTGGGTGTGTACTAGAATTACTGCTCCAGCCTATCGCTGTGAAGCAGTTCATATATAAAGTTCCCCAGCCCTGAGGGGCGTGGCCAGAGCTTCACATTGAATCCACATTGAATTCCTGAACCTAGCCGTATGTGGTTGTGTGTTCAGCTCCTGCTCTGAGTTTGATCAGCTCTGGAGAGCTGATTCCCCTTGTCCTGTCTTGTGTTTCTGCCTGGGGCTGAGTACCCAGATCGCCGTTCCTGGAGGCTGCATATCCAGGCCTGTTCCTGTTGTATCTTGTTTCCTGAATCCCTGATCCTGGATCTAACCCGGTACCTGAATGTCTGAACTGTGTCTTGTATTTCCGCCTATGCTGGGGGCTGATTACCCAGATCGCCGTTCCTGGAGGCTGTATATCCAGGCCTGTTCCTGCTGTGTCTTATTACCTGAATCCTTGATCCTGGATCGCATCCTGTACCTGACTGTCTGAACTGTGTCCTCTGTGTTATGTTCCTGAAATCCTGCTGTGTCCTGAACCCTGTACCAGTGACTGTGAATCCTTGCTATATAACCAGAGTTCATTGTGGAAGGAGGAGTCCGGAGTGTGCTGAGTTTCTGTTACTCTGTGCTCAGCTTCTGTGCAATCCCCGGCCATCTCCCGTTGAGCCTGGCGGGGCTTGCACCAGACCGCTGGGGTTCCTTTTCAGATCGATACTAGATGTCCGGAGTCCGAGGACCGTGTCCTCCCTGATGACCACGGCCTGATATCCGATGTCCGATGACCACTTCCAGATGTCCGGATCCTATCCTTCCTGCCTGATGTCCGGATCCTGCCGATCGTTGCCAGATGTCCGGAGCCTGCTGATCGGTGCCAGATGTCCGGAGTCCGATGCCTGTGTTCCAGTCCATGTTCCTGTGTTCCAGTCCGTGTTCCTGACTCCCTGAGATCCAATCCGTGTTCCTGTCCGTGTTCCTGACTCCCTGAGACCCAATCCGTGTTCCTGATGTTCCAGTCCGTGTTCCTGACTCCCTGAGATCCAATCCATGTTCCCGATGTCCTGTCCGTGTTCCTGTGTCCCTGAGATCCAGTCCGTGTTCCTGATGTTTCGATGTCCTGCCGGTTCCTCCTTGGTCTACCCTGTGATGACGTCTGTCCTGGGTCAGTGTCTGATGTTCTCCTGCTGAGCCTGTGCTACGCCTGAGGCTTGAGAGAGAGGCCGTCCTAGTATGCCTGTGCCAGATGACCCTGGACTTCATCAACTCGTGATGACCCCGCCATCGTCTGACGTTCGTCCTGGGCCGGTGTCCGATGTTCTCCTGCTGAGCCTGTGCTACGCCTGAGGCCTGAGAGTGAGGCCATACTAGTATGCCCGTGCCAGATGATCCTGGACTGCATCTACCCGTTATGACCCCGCCATCGTCTGAAGTCTGTCTGAGGTCGGTGTCTGATGTTCTCCTGCTGAGCCTGTGCTACACCTAAGGCCTGAGAGAGAGGCCGCCCAAGTATGCCCGTGCCAGATAACCCTGGACTGCATCTACCCGTGATGTCCTCCAGCACTCGTCTATGATCCCGAGTCGTGTACCCTTCTCTGATGTGCGGAATCGGGAGCCCGGTCTTATGTTCTGTTTATGTACTGTGTTTCTTTAAGTAAACTTTATGTTTCTTCTTACTTGAAGTTGTGCGGTGTTGTCTAGTCCTGCAGGTCGCCACCTTGCCCACATGCTCAGCTGCCACGGATCCCGGTCGCTGCCCTTCCCTGATCCGGGCAGGCCCGGGTCTCCCTCCGTGGTCCAGTGGGTCCACATTCTCTTACCATCTGGGACGCATGCCTCACGTCGTCGTGGACTGGCGGCGTGGGAGCATTGGCTAGTTAGGCAAGCTATGCCATGTCCCAACGCCCCGCTGCCGTGGGAAGCGTTACATTTGTTTGTCCACCCGTCTCTTGATGATTGACCACAAGTTCTCAATGGGATTAAGATCTGGGGAGTCTCCAGGCCATGGACCCAAAATCTCTATGTTTTGTTCCCTGAGCCATTTAGTTATCACCTTTGCTTTATGGCAAGGTGCTCCATCATGCTGGAAAAGGCATTGTTGATCGCCAAACTGCTCTTGGAGGGTTGGGAGAAGTTGCTCTTGGAGGACATTCTGGTACCATTCTTTATTCATGGCTGTGTTTTTAGGCAAGACTGTGAGAGAGCCGATTCCCTTGGCTGAGAAGCAACCCCACACATGAATGGTTTCAGGATGCTTAACAGTTGGCATGAGACAAGACTGGTGGTAGCGCTCACCTTGTCTTCTCCGAATGAGGCGTTTTCCTGATGTCCCAAACAATTGAAAAGGGGGTTCATCAGAGAAAATAACTTTACCCCAGTCCTCAGCAGTCCACTGCCTGTACCTTTTGCAGAATATCAGTCTGTCCATGATGTTTTTTCTGGATTGAAGTTTCTTCTTTGCTGCCCTCCTATAGACCAGGCCTTGCTCCAAGAGTCTCCGCCTCACAGTGCGTGCAGATGCACTCACACCTGCCTGCTGCCATTCCTGAGCAAGCTCTGCACTGCTGGTAGCCCGATCCCGCAGCTGAAACACTTTTAAGAGACGGTCCTGGTGCTTGCTGGTCTTTCTTGGGCGCCCTGGAGCCTTTTTGGCAACAATGGAACCTCTCTCCTTGAAGTACTTGATGATGCGATAGATTGTTGACTGAGGTGCAATCTTTCTAGCTGCGATACTCTTCCCTGTTAGGCCATTTTTGTGCATTGCAATGATGACTGCAGGTGTTTCTTTAGAGATAACCATGGTTAACAGAAGAGAAACAATGATGCCAAGCACCAGCCTCCTTTTAAAGTGTCCTGTGGTGTCATTCTTACTTAATCATGACAGATTGATCTCCAGCCATGTCCTCATCAACACCCACACCTGTGTTAATGGAGCAATCACTGAAAAGAGGTTAGCTGGTCCTTTTAAGGCAGGGCTGCAATGATGTTGAAATGTGTTTTGGGGGATAAAGTTCATTTTCTAGCCAAATATTGACTTTGCAAGTAATTGCTGTTAAGCTGATCACTGTTATGTTACGGTAGCTGAGGAGTGCAGGTAAAAAAGGAAATACACCAGAGCAGTTGGAATCTATGAGATTGCAGTACCCTGACTAACCACCGCAACTAGAGGCAGCCGTGGAGCGTTCCTACGATGGTCCTAGACGCCTCGTCACAGCCTGAGAAACTAACTACACCTAAAGATAGATATAGGAAAGCTATCTGCCCCGGAGCAGAACCCCAAAGATAATAGAAAGCCCCAAACATGTAATGGCGGTTAGACAAGAGGAAATACTGACACAGAAAGAAAATAGTATGAGCAAACGCTGGGGCCCAAACTATCTAAATAGAAAAGGATAGGAAGGGTACTTACTGCAATCCCAGAAAACCCTGAAAAACACCAACTTACTAATTTCAAAATCACCTGAGATCACACGACCTCTACCACCTAAATTAGTTCTCTGGTGTAACAAAAACAGCAGCCACTGAAAAAACTGCAAAAAGCAAAAGTACAAAACACAGTGGCTGGACCAAACTGAGAGGGCAAAAGCCCCCGGAGGGGACCCAGAAGGCCCCCACAGAAGTGCAGGACAAAATGCAAAAATATAGCAAAAACACAAAATAAGAAATTGTCTTATCTGATAGCAGGAGATGCAGACACGACACAGCAGGCTACAAGGGAAACTGGAAAGAAGGATTCAGACCAAAACAATTGATCACCGGCAACCCTGATGGGAAAATGATTCCCTTAAATAAGACCAATCAGTAACACCTGATTCCCAATCCTCACTAGTACCGCTTGTAACCACCAGAGGGAGCCTCTGCTCAGAACTCATCTCAAACCCATTCACAACAGTACCCCCCCCTTGAGGAGGGGTCACCGAACCCTCATTTGAGCAACCAGGTCGGTCAGGATGAGTTCTATGATACGCACGGATAAGTCTCCTAGCATGGATGTCCGAAGCAAACACCCAAGAATTATCTTCCTGACCATAACCTCTCCATTTAACCAAATACTGGAGTCTTCGTCTAGAAAAACGAGAATCCAATATTTTCTCAACCACATACTCCAGATTGCCCTCAACCAAAACAGGGTCAGGAGGCACAGCAGCAGGAACCACTGGCTCAACAAACCTCTTCAACAAGGACTTGTGGAACACGTTATGGATCTTAAATGTCCCTGGAAGAAGCAAACGAAAAGAAACAGGATTAATAATCTCCATGATCTTATAAGGTCCAATGAACCTAGGCTTAAATTTAGGAGATGCTACTCTCATAGGAATATTCTTTGAGGACAACCAGACCAAGTCCCCCACTTTAAACCGAGGACCATAAGTCCTATGCCGGTTAGCAAACCGCTGGGCCTTCTCCTGAGAGAGGGACAACCTCTCCACTACCTGGTCCCAAATCTGCTGCATACGCTCAACAACAGAGTCAACACCTGGACAGACAGAAGCCTCCGTCTGTCCTGAAGAAAATCGAGGGTGAAACCCAGAATTACAGAAAAACGGAGACATCAAAGTGGCAGAGCTAGCCCTATTATTAAGAGCAAACTCAGCCAAAGGCAAAAAAGAGACCCAGTCATCCTGATCAGCAGACACAAAGCATCTTAGATAAGTCTCCAATGTCTGGTTTGTTCTCTCAGTTTGACCATTGGTCTGAGGATGAAATGCCGAGGAGAAAGACAATTGAACACCCAGTTTAGAACAAAAAGTCCTCCAAAATCTGGAAACAAACTGGACTCCTCTGTCAGACACAATGTTCTCAGGAATGCCGTGTAAACGAACCACGTGCTGAAGGAACAACGGCACCAATTCAGAGGAGGAAGGCAACTTAGGTAATGGCACAAGATGTATCATTTTGGAAAACCTATCACAAATTACCCAGATGGTGGTCATTCTCTGAGAAACAGGAAGATCGGAAATGAAATCCATAGAGATATGGGTCCATGGTCTCTTGGGCACAGGCAATGGCATCAACAAACCACTAGAGCGAGAGCAAGGCTTGGAGCGAGAGCAAGTCCCGCAGGACTGCACAAATTCCCTGACATCGCGAGACAAGGTAGGCCACCAAAAGGACCGACTAACCAAGTCTCTGGTACCAAAAATTCCGGGATGCCCAGCCAATGCGGAACAATGAATCTCAGACATCACACTCTTTTTCCATTGGTCCGGGACAAACAATTTTCCAACAGGGCAGCGCTCGGGCCTATCCTCCTGACACCCCTCCAGAGCAAGTCTCAAATTAGGCGAGATGGCGGAAAGAACTACACCCTCCTTCAAAATAACAGAGGGATCAGATAGCTCAGGAGAGTCCGCAAGGAAACTCCTCGAGAGGGCATCCGCCTTAACATTCTTAGTGCCAGGAAGAAAGGAAACCACAAAATTAAAACGTGTGAAAAAGAAGGCCCACCTGGCCTGTCTAGGATTGAGTCGCTTGGCAGATTCCAGATAGACCAGATTCTTATGGTCCGTAAGGACCACCACCTGATGTTTGGCTCCCTCCAGCCAATGTCTCCACTCTTCAAAAGCCCACTTCATGGCCAATAACTCCCGATTACCCACGTCATAATTACGTTCAGTAGGAGAAAATTTTCGAGAGAAAAAGGCACAAGGGTTACTTTTAGAGGTCTCTGGATCTTTTTGGGACAAAACGGCACCTGCCCCAATTTCAGAGGCATCAACCTCCACCTGAAATGGCAGAGAAACATCAGGCTGCCGTAGAACAGGAGCAGAAGTGAATCTCTGCTTAAGTTCCTGAAACGCAGAGACTGCCTCAGGAGGCCAATTCACCACATCAGAACCCTTTCTGGTCAAATCAGTTAATGGTTTAACAATAACAGAGAAATTACCAATAAATTTACGATAAAAATTGGCAAAACCCAAAAATCTCTGAAGAGCCTTTAATGAAGTAGGTTGGACCCAATCACAGATGGCCTGAACCTTGACCGGGTCCATTTCAATAACAGATGGGGACAAAATGAATCCCAGAAATGAGATCTTCTGTACGCCAAAAAGACACTTTGATCCCTTCACATACAGAGCATTCTCTCTCAAAATCTGGAATACAGTTCGAACATGTTTCACATGAGAGTCCCAGTCATTAGAAAAAATCAAGATATCATCCAAATAAACAATCAGAAACTTGTCCACAAAATCCCTGAAAATGTCATTCATGAAGGACTGGAAGACGGAAGGAGCATTAGTGAGCCCAAAGGGCATCACAAGGTACTCAAAATGCCCTTCAGGGGTGTTAAATGCCGTCTTCCATTCATCCCCGTGCTTAATGCGAATAAGGTTATACGCCCCCCTGAGGTCAAGCTTGGTAAACCAAGTAGCGTTTTTCACCCTGGAAAACAGGTCAGAAATCAAGGGTAACGGGTATTGATATTTCACAGTAATATTGTTCAAGAGACGATAATCAATACACGGCCTTAATGAACCATCTTTTTTGGCCACAAAGAAAAAACCGGCACCTAAGGGTGAAGAGGATGGTCTGATATGACCCTTCTCCAATGATTCCTTGATATAAGACCGCATAGCGTCATGTTCAGGTACAGACAAGTTAAAAAGGCGACCCTTAGGGAATTTACTACCTGGCACTAATTCAATAGCGCAGTCATAGCTCCTATGGGGAGGCAAGGATGCAGATTTACTTTCGCTAAACACATCAGAAAAATCAAACAAAAAGTCAGGAACATCCTCAGCCTGGGGGGAGGCAGAAAAAACAGGAGTGTTGGTATTAACACATTGGCAGCCCCAACTGGTTACAGACACAGATTTCCAATCCAAAACAGGATTATGAGACTGTAACCAAGGGAAACCCAGCACGATAATGTCATGCAGATTATATAGAACCAAAAATTTGCAGCACTCCTGGTGATCAGGTTCAACCCTCATTATCACCTGAGTAGAAAACTGGGGTTTATTCTCAGCCAAAGGGGTAGAATCGATCCCCAGTAGGGGAATAGACTTCTGTAGGGGTATCAAGGGAAATCCACAACGTTTAGCAAAATCATAATCCATCAGGTTAATAGCTGCTCCAGAATCAACGAAAGCCTGAGCAGAAAATGAGGACAGAGAGCATATCAGAGTGACAGTTAATAAAAACTTAGTCTGAACACTACCCAAGACAACTGAGCGTGCAAAACGTCTTCCCCGCTTAGGGCAGACTGAAATAGCATGAGAGGCATCACCACAGTAGAAACATAACCCATTGCGCTTTCGAAACTCATGACGCTGTGCCCCAGACACCACTCCATCACACTGCATGGGCTCAGCAGCTGGCTCACAAGGCAACACCACTCCACGCATACTTCTCCGCTCACGCAAACGTCTGTCAATTTGAATCGCCAATGACATAGAATCATTGAGACCAGAGGGGACAGGGAATCCCACCATAACATCCTTTACATTATCCGACAGACCCTTCCGGAAAAGGGCCGCCAAAGCGTCGTCATTCCATTTGGTCAGGACTGCCCACCTACGGAATCTCTGACAGTATAACTCAGCGTCATCAAGCCCCTGATTTAATGCCAACAAGGCTTTTTCAGCTTGATCAGTGACATTAGGCTCATCGTACAATAACCCCAAAGCCTGAAAAAATGCATCAACATCACTCAAAACAGGATCCCCAGGTGTGAGGGAAAAAGCCCAATCCTGAGGATCGCCGCGCAGGAGAGAGATGACAATTTGAACCTGCTGCGCTGCGTTTCCTGAGGACTTAGATTTTAAGGCAAAAAACAATTTACAATTATTTTTGAAGTTCTGAAACTTAGCTCGATCCCCTGAAAACAAATCTGGCATGGGAATCCTAGGTTCCACAACAGGCAACCTAGCAAGATATGCAGCAATACTCTGAACCTCAGTGGCAAGCTGATCCACACGGCCAGACAACTGTGCAAACTCCATTGGGAGAAAAGATCCTCCCCAGCACCAGAGATACAGAGGGAAAAAAAAAAAAAAAAATGCAACAAACAGAAAAATATCTCTGACAACTTTTCTTCCTTCAAAATATTTTTTCCCTTCTGTGAGTACCATACAATTTTTAGGGCCGGTGATACAGTTATGTTACGGTAGCTGAGGAGTGCAGGTAAAAAAGGAAATACACCAGAGCAGTTGGAATCTATGAGATTGCAGTACCCTGACTAACCACCGCAACTAGAGGCAGCCGTGGAGCGTTCCTACGATGGTCCTAGACGCCTCGTCACAGCCTGAGAAACTAACTACACCTAAAGATAGATATAGGAAAGCTATCTGCCCGGAGCAGAACCCCAAAGATAATAGAAAGCCCCCAAACATGTAATGGCGGTTAGACAAGAGGAAATACTGACACAGAAAGAAAATAGTATGAGCAAACGCTGGGGCCCAAACTATCTAAATAGAAAAGGATAGGAAGGGTACTTACTGCAATCCCAGAAAACCCTGAAAAACACCAACTTACTAATTTCAAAATCACCTGAGATCACACGACCTCTACCACCTAAATTAGTTCTCTGGTGTAACAAAAACAGCAGCCACTGAAAAAACTGCAAAAAGCAAAAGTACAAAACACAGTGGCTGGACCAAACTGAGAGGGCAAAAGCCCCGGAGGGGACCCAGAAGGCCCCCACAGAAGTGCAGGACAAAATGCAAAAATATAGCAAAAACACAAAATAAGAAATTGTCTTATCTGATAGCAGGAGATGCAGACACGACACAGCAGGCTACAAGGGAAACTGGAAAGAAGGATTCAGACCAAAACAATTGATCACCGGCAACCCTGATGGGAAAATGATTCCCTTAAATAAGACCAATCAGTAACACCTGATTCCCAATCCTCACTAGTACCGCTTGTAACCACCAGAGGGAGCCTCTGCTCAGAACTCATCTCAAACCCATTCACAACAGATCACTCTTTATAACATTCTGGAGTATATGCAAATTGCCATTAGAAAAAGTGAAGCAGTAGACTTTGTAAAAATTAATATTTGTGTCATTCTCAAAACTTTTGTCCATGACTGTACACACATACATACACATATACACTGCAGCTGGTGTATTATGGGCTATACACAGCTCTCGTAGTATATATACACACAGTGGTATAACCTATATAGTGTACATACCGCAGTTTTAGCTACATAATGTACATAGACTGCTGTAGATACATTATATAGGTGATACAGTGATTATACACAGCAGTGTCACCTATATACTGTACATACAGTCTCTATATACATTATACACTTGAAACTGTAAATGCTGTATATACATAAAAAAACATTTCATCTTGGTACTCACCTGAGAAGGGGGTAGGATGAGGTGAGTACACTGTCCAGCCAGGGTCTGAGGACTAGGAGCTGGCCGGGGGTTTGGTGAGGAAAGCCCCTGTTCTCCGACGCTGGTACTGGCCAGCATCAGAGTGAGGCTAAGACGGGCGTCCTGTGCGCGCTGCAGCGGCGGGCTTTTCAAGCTTCAGCACACAGGCCCTGGTGCGTGCACTCTCCTGCTTGCCCACACTGATGAGGGCAGCAGCCGGGCACGCAAGCACGAATGATGGCCACGCTGATGCGGGGCGCCGCGGCTCTGGTCAGCGCATGCACTGAGAAAGTGCATGCAGACCAGGGTCTGTGCAGAAGATTTAAAGGGCCTGCAGGCGGCGGCCCAATTTGTAGCTCAGAGCCGCTGGCCCAGCGGGCATCTGCCCGGCAGATTATCAATCCGGGCATGCCGATACGGTGGATAATAGCTGGAAGTGACGGCCCTGTTCACTTGCTCTTTTTCTCTGCAATCGCTGGCAGGCGTCGCCTGTCGCAATTGCCCCATGGGTCTTTTCGATTTGACCATTTGCGGAAGTCTCTTATGCTTGGGGTGAAGAGGATTACGCCTCTCCTCTTGACAGACGACGTCTGGCCTTGGAGGCTTGACCAGTGCAGGGCGCAGATCCTGGCTCTGATCAGCGTAAGGCGGTACTTGGAGGGCTCCTGCGGGGAATCTAGACCTTGCCAGGCGGCGACAAGCACCTGGGTGGCATAAACTTACTGCTGAGGCCTCTCACGCTGGTGTCAGTGGTTTCTCTGGAGCACATCTACTCTGCTCACATTCTTGGAGCCAAATATCCTCATGGTTTGACACACAGGGCTTTTATGTCAGGGATGTCCTTCCTGTGAGTCATCTGATTCAATTCAGCATATGAGGTCCCTCCCCTACAAATCTTCCAGCACAATTTGGTTCCACTTGTTTTTGGCTGGCCAGCAGATGGCAGTCTCTCCTCCTTCATGGCACATCCTGCAAGAGTTCTTCAGAGATATCACAGCTTTTTATTACATTCCTCCCTTTTTTGCTCACCAGTGTTCGGGCAAGTCAAATTCTTTCGAGTTTGAAGTTTCCGCACAGGTAGGCCAAATTCAGCTAACAGTCAAGTGCAGTCCTTGGTTTTCTGCTTTATCTTGGACCAGGCAAATTCATTCTAAGCATACTCTGGTTAGGTGGAATCCCAGAGTTAGCCCGCTCAGTCCTGTGGAGATCTTTCTGTAGAGGTGCATCTGGGGTACTTGGAGACTCAGCCACTGGAGGTTGTAAGTTGACTCCTGGTTCATTTTCTGTCTCATTCGAGAGCCACAATGGCATCTCTGGTGAACTCATCGGCCCTGCAAGCCATTCTTCCACTTCCTCTAAGACTCCCTGTTGCGGGACCTAGGCCACTTCTGTTGGAGGCCCGGCCTCGGTATGGTCTTCTGCTTTGGAAGAGGAGGGTTGCAGGATATTCCGGTGCAACATTTGAGGTGCCACGGTGTCATCTCCTTCAGGTCTAATGAGTCATCTGGGTGAATCTTCCTCACTGCTTGGTAGGGTACCGCTTTCCAACAGTGATCCAGCTTGTTTGCGAGTCACTTGGCCTGCACCAACACACGGTGCCTTGGCTGAAGTTGTCCACCTGACATCGGGGATCGACGTAAATGTTCCACTTCCCGAAACTTATGTTTAATCATCTTCTTTACCATCTGAAATCAGTGTCGATGTTCCCGATCTAGGCACTTGGACTCCTGCCCGAACAGGAGTCCTCCGAATCTAGCTCCAGTTCATTGATCTCTCAGCCACTTTGCCTAAACAGCAGCATGAAAGTAGTCTAACCGGTAATCGCATTGACTAGATTGTTATAAACCCACATCAACTCGGACACGAATTCAGGCCACTTAATTTTCTTGTCCTCCTCCAGGATCCGCAACATTTGCGACAAGGTTTGGTTGAAGCGCTCACAGACCTTGTTCTCTTGTGGATGATACGGCATGGTTCAGGATTTATCGATTCCATACTTACGATATGATACGATGGTCGGAATAATTTTGCTTTGGGCACCCATATATGCGGATGAAGTCTTGACAAATGACTCTGGCTGTCTGATCCCGGGTGGAAGTCGCCACCGAGAACTTGGTGAAGTGATCAATCATCACCAACCATTACCAGTTTGTATGAAGTTCCAATCATTAGCTAGTCGATCATCAGGACCTCCAAAGGCACAGAGGTTCAAATAGCCTAAATAGGAGCTCTGGGTGTTTGTTCAGTTCGCACTGGCGAAATCTTCTGCAAACTCCTTCGACCTCCTGCCGCAGTTGAGGTCAGTATACAAGTCGTTGCAGCCACCTAAAGGTTTCTTCCACCATGAAGTGGGCACCCCTCTCGTGAGCTTCTTTAGCCATCTACAATACCAGCGCCTCTGGAGCCACTACTTGCCAGGTAACATTGAACTCTTGAGGGAGTTGAATCCTTCGGCACAGCAGGCTACCTTTAAGGAAGAGCCTTTCCCACTGGCTCAAGATCTGCAGGGCTCTTGAAGGTGTAGCATCCCTAGCTTCCTTATCAGGTTTTTGCCCGAGAGCGACCCATTTCCTCCTCCTTGCCAGCTCCAGATTGGACTGTTGCAGGTGTATCCACTCGTCTCTTGAGCCACCAAGAATGTGGGTGAATCTGGACTTTTAACTAGACTCCTGAGTAGTGTTGAGCGATACGATACCGCAAGTATCGGGTATCGGCCGATATTAGCTCTATCGGACTTTCGATACTTAGTTCCGATATTTTCGTCTTATCGGATACCGGAATCGGATTTGTCACTGTCACTGTCAGTGTCTGTCGGTCGGGTCTGTCAGGAGTCAGCGGCACTTACCTGGCAGAAGATCTCCGGCGGTCAAGGGCTGGACTGCTTGATGGCCGCCATCATCTTTCCCCGGCGGTCACATGCAGTTTCTCGCGATAACTGCAGTGACTGCTGGGTAATCCCGGCCGTAAAGCAGTCAGTCCGATGACATCACCGCCGGGGAAGCAGGTAATCAGCTGTGCTGCGTCGAGATGACAGGCTCTGCCTGTCATTGCGATGTAGCAGAGCTGGATCGTCGTGGGACTGTCGTTACTATGGACTGCGTCGGACAGGTGGTATACTGTTGGTTTGTTTTTTTTCTTTTTTTACAGGAGATCGATGGCGTCGCAGGAATGAGTGTATAATAAAATTAATGAAAACTGTGTTGTCTCTTTTATTTCATTAAAATACTTTTTTCTTGCTGTGTCTTTTTTTTTATACATTTAAAAACTTTGGGATTAATAATGGATCGGTGTCTTATTGACACCTCTCCATTATTAACCGGGCTTATTCTCACCGTGCAATCAACGGTGACATTAACCCCTTATTACCCCACTTGCCACCGCTACAGGGCAGTGGGAAGAGCCGGGTAAAGTGCCACAATTGGCACATCTTTTGATGCGCCAAATGTGGGGCTGCTGTAGCCTGGTATTATCAGGCTGTTGAGGGCCAAAATCCATGGGCCTTGACAGTCTTTTAATACCAGGCCGCAGCAGTCTGCATTTTACTTGGCTGGTTAACAAAAATAGAGGGACCCCTACGCCGTTTTTTTTTCGAGGGGATCCCCTATTTTTGTTAACCAGCCAAGCTAAGCAGACTGCTGTGGCCTGGTATTATCAGGCTGGCAAGGTCCATGGATATTGGATCCTTACCAGCCTGAAAAACCAGGCCTCAGCAGTCTGCTTCATCTGGCTGGTTAACAAAAATAGGGGGGACCCCACGCCAAATTTTTTTCGAGGGGATCCCCTATTTTTGTTAACCAGCCAAGATATGCAGACTGCTGTGGCCTGGTATTATCAGGCTGGCAAGCAGGGTCGGACTGAGGCACCGGGACACCGGAGAAACCTACGGTGGGCCCCAGCTCCTGCGTGGTGGGCCCTGATTTGAAAGGATAGGTCGCAGGGCAGAGGGGGCGGTGGCCCCGGGGCCCGCGCTCTGAGGGGGCCCACATGGAGCTATGATACAGTTACATTCTGCGGCAGAGCAGGGAGAATCGCTCTCCTGCTCTGCCGCCCGGAAGCTATGGGGCCTGAACAGGCGTTGGGGGGGCCCGGTGCCAGCAGTGGGCCCCCCACCCGTCATCGGAGGGTCAGCTGTATCGGCATCCAGCCGATAAAGCTGACCGCATGGAGAGAGAAGGAGCGAGCGCTCCTTCTCTCCCATAATCCCCCTCTCAGCGTATGACAGCGGGCGCAATAACATCACCTGCCGGCGCCCGCTGTCAGACGCTGAGAGGGAGAACAGTGAGCAGCACAGGAGCCGGGAGGTGAGTTTTTTTTTGATTTTTTTTTTAATGGGGGTGCAGTCGAGTCCTGGCTGGAGAAGTCGTCATGTCGGTGTGGGCCAGATGGAAAAGACATGAAAAGTGAACAATTCCATTAGAAAGAACATCAGCGGTAAGTCATTATCTGTACCTGTGCTGTAATCTATTATATGTTCTGTAGGACTGGTATTATTTAACACAGACCATATGGCGGTAATATCAATGTTGGTCTTTTTATATATAGATTATTTTGGCCAACAGTGCGGTCATTTGCTGAGGTTCTCTGATGATGGGCCCACTCAGAAGTTTTGCCCCCACTAAACCAAAACCCTAGCTACGCCTATGGCTCTCTCTCTAGTCTTTCTTTCTCGCTCTCTGTTCTTTCCTTCTCGCTCTCTGTTCTTTTTTCTCTCTGTTCTTTCTTCTCTCTTTTCTTTCTTTCCTCTCTTTCTTTCTCTGTTTGTTCTTTCTCTCTCGCTGCTCTTTCTTTCTTTTCCTCAGTACCAGCCACTGTGCCCTCATTACCAGTCAGTGTGATCAGCAGTGCTAAATGGTTACGCTTGGGGCGAGGATATGGGTGTGATTAGCTGTGAAATGGGTGTTGTCGGGGCGTGGCCTAAAATTTTCAGCGGCGCGCAACACGCGCCGCAGCCTTTAATCCTCTTTCCTGTCTTCCAAATTTGGGAGGTATGCTGTATGACCTCCCTACAACTTCTGGCCATGCTCCTGATGAGCGCGACGGATGGTCTCGTGAGGGATCTCCTCCCACACCTGGACTAAAGCATCCACCAACTCCTGGACAGTCTGTGGTGCAACGTGGCATGGCCTAAAATTTTCTGCAGCATGCACAGCGTGCCACAGCCTTTGTCCCTCTTTCCCTTATTCAAAGGTTGGGAAGTATGATGTTGGGCCGCAAGAATATATTTTCTCTGGTGGGCCCAAGGTACTCCAGTCCGACGCTGCTGGCAAGGTCCATGTATGTTGGCTCCTTAACAGCCTTAAATACCATGCCTCAGCAGCAGGGGCGTACATATAAATCATGGGGCCCCATAGCAAAAGTCTGAATGTTTCCCACCCCCCCAAAAAAAAAACCCAGAGGCATTGTAAATGTAAAGTGCCAGCACAGTGAGGGAAGTTGAGTCGCACAGAGACAGGGGTTTTGGGGGTACTCGGCACCGATCACGTCGACTTCTATGGGGGATGTCACGAGTAGCACAGCTCGGTCCGTGACCTGGGCGATCACTGGAATGTGGGATATTTCCAGGGGATGATAGAATGTTCATGTAGTTTGTCGTGACGCCACCTGTAGTACCTGGTCAGGGTGTCCAGCGCTGCTGTGCAGGTCCTCTGGAAGGGATGGTGTAGTGCAGGTAGGTGAAAAGTCTTCTACAGGTAACACGCTATCCTTCCAGGGCAGATAGATGTGAGATAGAGCAATGGTGCAAAGTGATGTAGCAGAGTGGACTATGCGACGTAGTAAGAAAGCAGGAAACACTTCAAGTTAAACGTTGCATAATAAAATTTTTAATAATAACATTACAAAAGTGCAAATGGCTTATATTATGTGACATGTTTTGTTACTGTTCATACCCTTGATATGTGTTATACATGTGTGTTAATAAATACATATTCAACAAAAGTGCAAATAGCATTAGTGCCGAAGTTCGTGGAGACTTCTTAGGACTACCCCCACCGGGGTAACTTCACAGTGTCCTTTACTTGTGCTTGTGGAGGACCCGCTCCAAACCTCCAACTGTGGTTTTGGGTGGGCTGCAAGACTTTCCTTGAGCAGACCTCACTTTCGGCCACACCAAACGGGTTTTTAGTTTCTGAGGTAGTTGAAAATAGTGCACAGTAAAGTTTTTTGTAAAACCAAGATGGAGCACCGAAGTGCCAACTATTTACAGAAAAGTTTGTGAGCCAGTACAGTTCATGGCTTCAAAGTTCAACATTTTCATTACAGTGAAACACCATTACCCAACCTGGGTATATTAAGGCAACAATAAACTTGTTCTTCTGAACATTCACCCGTCCGGGTACATCAAACCATTACCCAACCTGGGTATATTAAGGCAACAATAAACTTCTTTTTATGAACATTCACCCGTCCGGGTACATCAATAATTTAACTATTTACATACAGAGACCCTGTCCGGGTTATTTAGACTTCTTTGGCTGGCCTCTTACAGGTACCACCTGGTACTGTTCTGGAGCTTGCCAAACATCCGTGACAGGAGGGTCCACCCAGACCTGATGACGTCGTGTGGCCTGTACAGTGACGTCGTGACCCACTATCTGGGTCTGTGTGGCCACCTCTTTCATCTCCCTCCGGGTCTGGACCCCTATGTCCCGGACTGAACGAACCCAAGCGGGCCTAACAGGCGCCGGGTACGGGCCAGCTATCATTATCATGTCCATAGCTGGGGCTGCTGAGGAGACCACTGAGGGAGGCTGGGGAGATTTACGGCGTGGGGTGGGCACTTGTGCAGAGGCCTGGTTGGGGGAGGCTGAAGGCTCGTAGGGTCTGTCAGTTTCCTGACACTCTGGGGAGTAGGGGTCGCACCTGGTAACATTTAGGGCGTACCATCCATTGTAACCCCAGTGTCGGGTGTAAGTCACCAAGTCTCCTGGCAACAGGTCCCTCCCCGGGTGTCCTTCTGGGAGGTGAGCCTCCACGTCCGCCGGGTTACAAAAACTTCTAAATAAAGTCCAGGCTCCTGGATGAAGCCCCAACCACCTTTTAACTTAAAGTTCCGTACTGCACCCTTACGCCGTGGCTCCCTCACCGTACTTTTATCCTTTCTCATACGTGCCTTCTCTGCCAGGTCCTTCTCCAGGTGACGTTGCCGAAGCTTTTGGGATTCTCGCTGCTCCCTTTGTCGCTCTGCTTCCCGCTCCCGACGTCTCCACTCTTCCTCCTGACGCCGGTTGTAATTCTCCTCCACCAGCATCTCCATGTCTCCACCATCAAACGCCAGCTTACGATGTACGGTTTGCGGCAGCTCTCCTGGCGCCCGCCAGTCCTGGCGGCGCTCACCTGTGGCGGAAGCAGCCGGCTCTGGAACAGATGACGGTCGGGGCTCCGGTACAGGCAGGTAAAGCTCTGGTGCCTGCGCGGCCTCCTCCATGAGGACGGGTGTCGCTTCTTCTGCCTCAGCGACGGGGGCAGACAGCGGGATCTGGGTGCTGGTGCGGCGTTTTCTGCAGGAACGGGTGCCTCCACTGTGATACTGGCAACCGGTTCAGATGCAAGGGCTGGGATGCCCGCACGGCCTCCTCTACTGGAACGGGTGCCTCCACTGAGATACTGGCAACCGGTTCAGATTGCAAGGGCTGGGATGCCCGCACGGCCTCCTGTACTGGAACGGGTGCCTCCACTGAGATACTGTCAACCTGTTCAGATTGCAAGGGCTGGGATGCCCGCACGGCCTCCTCTACTGGAACGGGTGCCTTACCTTCCGGTACAGACACTTCAGGGGGTAAGAGGGATTGGCGCCGCTCCAATTGTAGTTTTAGGGCCCGCCAGCTCGCTTCCATCCTGGCGACCTCCTCCCAGTGCCGGGCCAGGTCTCTCAGGGTATCCTCCGCTTCTTCCAGCGTAGGAGGGTTTCCAGGCCGGGTGCCAAACGGTGGCTCCGTGGCGATCGGGTCGCTTCCGTGGGGGGAGAGCTCTGACTCCTCCATCCCTTCCCACTTCTGCTCACGTCCATTCGCCATCTCTGCCAAGTCACATGTGTCATTAGCATCAGGAGAGGCGCCATCTTTTGTAGGGATGCGGGACCTTCGCGTTAGTTTCCGCCCACTGAGGAGGATGAAGAGGCGGAACTCCAGAGCTGTGGGGCACGATCTTACATTGCAGTAACATTTAGAGTGTGCGGACATCGTTTTCGCGCCACGGAGTGAGTGTACGCCCACGAGAGCACGCCCTTATTCTTCACCTGTGCCTCGTGGCGCAGATATGACGGAAAAATGGCAAATACAGTCTATGATGATTTTTGCAATTCTCAAGCAAAAAAACAGTTCAATTAAGGCACACAGGACTCGCTTATAGCGAGCTTCTGAATCCTGTTCGTGACGCCAAAGTTGAGTCGCACAGAGCCACAGGTTTTGGGGGTACTCGGCACCAAGCCCGTCGACTTCTATGGGGGATGTGACGGGTAGCACAGCTATGTCCGTGGCCTGGTTGCTCACTGGAATGTGGGATATTTCCAGGGGATGATAGAATGTTTGTGTAGTTTGTCGTGACGCCACCTGTAGTACCTGGTCAGGGTGACCAGCGCTGCTGTGCAGGTCCTCTGGCAGGGATGGTGTAGTGCAGCTAGGTGATAAGTCTTGTACAGGTAAGACGGTATCCTTCCAGGGCAGATAGATGTGAGATAGAGCAATGGTGCAGAGTGATGTAGCAGAGTGGAGTATGCGACGTAGTAAGAAAGCAGGAAAGGAAACAATTCTTACTACAAAGACATGCAGCATAAGGCTGCCTCAACCCCTCCCATCCAACTAGCTACACCCTGTTCTAACCAGCCTGAGCTAGACCATCCCATTGGGTCCGCCTACACTCAGCTGGCATAGTGTACTGTTGAATGCAGTGGTTGGAGTCAATGGGGTGTTTCCTCCTTACCTGAGAGTAAGTTGTCACACCGCTGGGTGCGATGCAACATCTCTGTGGCGACTGGACCCTCGAGTGCTTCTGTCTTTTCACAAATGCCGGCTTTACCCGGCAATTGAATCAGAGGCTATTTTACTATGTAGAAGTGAATAAACTATAAATATATGTATATATATATGTCACAATGACATGTATATATATATATATTGTAAGCTTTTCAGGGGATATAGCTCTAGGATCGCTGTCTGGGTAGACAGAGTGGCACGAAAACAGTTCATTCAGACAGCAGTTCTGGTGAAAACTGGCCGCAACCAGTTTTATTAAAGTCCACAGCAAACAGATAAAAACAAATCATAAACAGAAGACCTGGGCTTGTCTAGCCACTAATTACACTTAGATAGATTTCCCTTTCTATCCGGGTCCCGGCTCTACCAGCCGGGGCCAAAACAACACATATGTTCAGCATTTACCAGCATGGAAGTTCACAGAGTCTCCTCCTTGTGTCTGAAGGCACCTTCAATGTCCAGACTTGAGAGAGATCCACTCCTATTCAGCTGCTATCCACATGGATTCTCACAGAGACTACTCCTGTGTCCGGGTACATCGAGCACCCAGACTGAGATAGCTCAAACTCCTGGAGACTGCTTCTTGTGCCTGGACTCCTTGTCCAGACTAAGCGAGCTCTCTGACTGTGTTCCAACACACCTACTTCTGGTCTCCTAATTAACACCTGAGTGATTTCAGGCCTGAGCTGCAAGTGTGTACTGAATGTAAGGTGTAGTGACCTTTCTCTACCACTAGGTCTACAAAGCCACACACCTCCCTTATACCAGTCAGTAAAGTAGCTAGGTGAAATATACACCCCATTCAATACACATACTCTCACTGTCTCACATATCCCCCCCCTCTTCTCCAGACCGGAGGGCTGGTCATCCAGACCGGAGAGCTGGTTAACAATCCAACAGAGACAGTGAACTCTGGACCAGTCATGGCCCTCATCAGCTTCATCTTCACCACTGTCATTTGTATCTTCACCTGAGTCATAGCCAACATCAGCTTTTTCTTCATCTGAAGCATCCGTACTACCCTGTACCCTCCCAGGCCTATGCTCTCTGCGTGCCTCGGGTATCCTGCACGGTTTCATCTTGACCTTAGGGCCGGGCTCAGTTTCGATATAGTGCCTGGCCAGAGAAGTACGACCAGGCAGGTCAGAACACCTCTGCTGATTCTTCCACAGAAACTCTCGTACCTCCTGTTTTTGGAGCACTGACCCTGTGTCACCAACTGTCACAGGAGGTATAGGGTTTTTTTTCACCTTTCTCTAATTCCCCCTGAACCTTTTTTAGCACATCTACTTTCTTAAATATCAGTTGGTTCATAAATTCTATTTCACAGAACTTAAGCACCTCTGCCATGGTCTCTGACCATTTTGAGCCACACTGTTCCCACAATTGGCACTGTAGAGGAAGCTGATCGTTTTTCTTTTTCGGTACACATAATTCATCCTCTTCTTGTACAGGCTCACTTTGCATAAGACTCAGAGCTCTTACTTCTTTCTTCAGGAGATCCTCATGGCTCTGATCACGCTCCTTCATCACAGTTTGGAGTTTTTTCTGAGAAGTAATCAATTCATCTGGTACCTGTTGGACGTCTTGTATGTCTTCGGCCCCTTCTTCAGGCTCTTCTGGTAGAACATGCTCAGAAGCCCTACCGTCAGTCTTACATTCTGCCTCTTCAGTCACATCATTATGGTCTCCAATATTTCCATTTATTCCGGCTTTCAAGTTCTCCTTGATAGCGGCATCTGTATACTCAGAACCCGCCGGATTCTTCTCTTCCACCACGTTCTGCATCCCATCTGAGCTCCCGTGTGTCTGCAGCGGCAACGGAGTGACACATCGCTTTTCCCATTTGTTGGGACGTGGCTCCGATGTAGACTACCTGAAAGTGCGCTTGAGCTCACCAACGCCAGCCCGATGTCTCAAAATCTCATCTTGTGACTTATCCAGATCCCTGGTATCACTCGGGAACACTGCTGGGGCTCCGGGCGCCGAACTTCCAGCCTGAGCTTCACGAGTTGCAGCTACTGATGAGGCATCTGGTTTGGTGTCTACCACTTCTATGGCCTTTTCCACCTCTGCAGCATCACCTTCAGAGTCCTTGGCATGATGCAGATCCACACCACACACCGACAACTTCTCATCTTCAACAGCATCCACTTGTGCTGTGTTCAGGTTCAGAGTCCTGCCTTTAAAGCTCAGCTCTCCTCCTTTCACCTTAGTCTTCGCCAGGGAACCGGCCAACTGTAAAACATCTTCAGATGCCATCTTCTGTCTGGCTGTAAGGTCAGCATCAGCTTTCTTCTCAGGACTCTCAACCTCCTCTGCTACCATGCCTTTCTCATTTGCACTGGTTGCTTTATTGTCATCAGATGATTCACTATCACTCCCACTATCCCTGTCTGACCCCTTTTTCTCAGATACATCCGGGTCACTTTCAGGGTTATACACATCATTCTCATTCTCATCCTGCTCACTTTCAGGAGTATACAATTCATTCTCATTCACATCCTGATCTGGAACCTTAGTTAACATGTCATCCACAACATTAACTTCACCATCTGGTCCCTCAAGTATGTGACTATGTGACAACCCCAGCACTATACTTCTATATAGCTCAGGTACTAGGAGCTGACTCACGACCTCTCCCTGGACTTCAGTGTCCCTATACAACAGGTGAGTGTTTTATCCTCATTTAGAACATTTATATTTTCCTGGGCCGTTTTAAGAGAGGGGTCTCGCCACTGCTCACTCTCAAAATTGTCACAGGATACAGGTAAGTCAGGGACACTCGGTTCCCGAGAACCACCATCCTCGTCTCCCAACATCACCTGCAAAGGAATTTCATCACTATCACAGTCATCATTATTATCAATATCATTATCATGATTATGATCAGTATCATCATCACTATCATGATCATCATCATTATCATTATCAGCATCAGCATCATTATCATGGTCATCATCATTATCATGATCATCATCATCATTATCATTATCATTATCATTATCATCATCATCATCATTATCATACAAGTTCAACGGCCCACTAGCATTGTGTTCCGCCCCTCGGGACTGCGCACCCTCAATAGGAGCTTCATCACACTGTCCATCAGAAACATTTTTCCCCCAGAGATCCTTAGATCGGGGAAAGTCATTACCCAATATGACGGGGTGCACCAGGTTCTTCACTACCCCCACTTCATATGAAACCTCCCCGAGTTTGGGGACCAAGCCCACGGCAGTCTCTGGGTAGACTTTGGTGTCTCCATGGATGTACACCATACTCAGGTGCCTATCAGGGATGAAGTCCCTATCAATCAGGCTGTCCCATACGGAAGTCACTGGACTCTCTGAGTCCAAGAGGGCCTGTGCTGGGCAGTCATTTACAACCACCGGGGACCCCTGTGGTCCAGTCTCTTCGGCTGAGGTGGACACACACACACAGGCTCTGCGCAGGGAGAGAGGGATCCGCCAACATCACAACACATAGGCTCCCCCTCTATTGGACAGTTGGCTGCAATTTCACGACATCTCCAACACTGTCCATCACACTCTCCCACCCATATGTCCCCTCGGGCCCGAACCCGCTTATCAGCATACCCCATGTCCCCAACAGCTGGAACGCTCTTACCGCGAGAGTTCAGCGTCCGGGAACTCTGAAGTGACGACCTCTCAGACGGCTGGTCACGGAGACAGTCTTTGCTGGCGAAGGCCTTCTCCATCAGGCTGACCAGACAATTGGCGTCCTGGTGGTCTCCTTGTCCGACCTCTGGCTGTACCTCAGGAGGACATGCTCGGGTGTAGCGGTTCACTATCACCTTTTCAACTCCATAATCAGATTTGCTGACTGCAGACTCCCAACTGCATCTCCAGTCATGAACTCTCCTGGCACGGGCTGTCACCGTAACACCCAGCCGGGTAAGAATCTCCGCTTTCAGCTTGGCATAGTCTTGGCTGTCCTGCTCGCTCAGGTCAGCATAGGCCACCTGGGGCACTCCAATCAGATAGGGTGCGACCATCATGGCCCATTCAGATAGGGGCAGATTCTCCTTCTCTGCCAGTCCCTCAAACCTAGTGAGATATACCTCCACATCATCACGAGGTGTCATCTTTTTCAGGGACCGTCTTACCGCCTTCTTTACAGCGGACAATGCAGGTGACTTTGCCACATCACTTCGGGACGCGGCACCGAAATCCTTTTTTTGTGCTGCCATCTGCTCAACAAATAACCGGTTATTCTCCTGCTGCTGCTGCAGGAATTGCTGCTGGGCCTGCTGCATGCGCTGCTGGTACTGCAGGCGCTGCTGCTCCATGCTCCGCTGGGCCTGGACCAGGTACTCAACGAGCTCCTCCATACTGCCGGACTTATCTGTCTCAACCGCGGCAGTCTTATGTTGCACATTAACTTGCGCCATTTGTTCAAACAGCGCCTCCATGCTGTCATCCATGCTGTCAGACTTCTCTGTCTCAACAACGGCAGTCTTCACTCAAGACATACACACTCCACAGTCTTTTCCACAGAAAATTCAGCCTTGCTGTGCAGACACTTTTTTTTTTTTTTTCTCTGCAAACTCTATTAGGGCCACTGTCTCTTTAAGACTGCTCCAATAGACGTTTCTCTTTTGCTGCTGCACACTCCACAGTCTTTTCCACAACAAGTTCAGCTTTGCTGTGCAGACACACTTTTTTTTTTTTTCTTTTGCAAACTCTGCTGCTTAACAGACTTCACCTTTATTGCTGTCTCTCGCCACTGTGCCGCACGCACATTCCAGCACCAATTGTATCAGCCACTGTGCTGCCCGCATTCTCCGCCAATTGTAAGCTTTTCAGGGGATATAGCTCTAGGATCGCTGTCTGGGTAGACAGAGTGGCACGAAAACAGTTCATTCAGACAGCAGTTCTGGTGAAAACTGGCCGCAACCAGTTTTATTAAAGTCCACAGCAAACAGATAAAAACAAATCATAAACAGAAGACCTGGGCTTGTCTAGCCACTAATTACACTTAGATAGATTTCCCTTTCTATCCGGGTCCCGGCTCTACCAGCCGGGGCCAAAACAACACATATGTTCAGCATTTACCAGCATGCCTTGTGTCTGAAGGCACCTTCAATGTCCAGACTTGAGAGAGATCCACTCCTATTCAGCTGCTATCCGCATGGATTCTCACAGAGACTACTCCTGTGTCCGGGGTACATCGAGCACCCAGACTGAGATAGCTCAAACTCCTGGAGACTGCTTCTTGTGCCTGGACTCCTTGTCCAGACTAAGCGAGCTCTCTGACTGTGTTCCAACACACCTACTTTGGTCTCCTAATTAACACCTGAGTGATTTCAGGCCTGAGCTGCAAGTGTGTACTGAATGTAAGGTGTAGTGACCTTTCTCTACCACTAGGTCTACAAAGCCACACACCTCCCTTATACCAGTCAGTAAAGTAGCTAGGTGAAATATACACCCCATTCAATACACATACTCTCACTGTCTCACAATATATATGTATTCTAAGTGTGTATATTTTGTGTTTACAAGGAAAGAAAGTGTTTTTTTAGTTGCGATATTTTGTTCCCATAGACTTACATGGGACTTCCGGTATCGGAATCGGATATCGCCGATATTTAGTGATATCGGCGATACCATTCCGATCCGATATTTTTAGATATCGAGCAGTATCGCTCAACACTACTGAGCGGTTACTACAGCCACAGCAAACTGCCTAAAATCTGAGATCTTGTCTGTCTTCGGTCTGGCTTGGCTGACTCGAAACAAGGCATCTGCATGCATGTTCTGCGACTTAGACCAATAGGAGATCTTGTACTGGTATTTAGACATCCTTGCAACCTACAACTGTAATAGTGCACCCAGCTTCACAGTTTCTAGGTGGGCCAGGGGATTATTATCCATCTGCACATGTATTTCTAACTCCGCCAAATACTCTGCAAATGTCTATGTTATGACCCATACCAACTCCAGTTTAAACAAACTGTAATTGTCCGGATTATTTTCCATGTCACTCAGTGACCTACTGGCATACACAATCACTCGCTCTATTCCTTCTTGTACATGAGCCAATACTGCCCCCGGTCCGTATAGTCTTCCATCGGTGTACAGCATGAAGGGCTGCGAGAAGTCAACGTAGGCCAAGATTGGGGCATCCGTCAGTGCCATCTTCAATGCCTTCCTTTTGCCGTGGGCCATACTGAATGGGTTGACCTTTGGCTCTCCTGGCCATACCCCGCAACAACTCATTGAGTGGTATCGCAATCTTGGCGAAGTCCCTTATTAACCTGTGCCAGCATCCGATTAGCCTTAGGAACACTCTCAGTTCTCTCAGGTCAGTGGGTGTGTGACACTTCTGTACCCTAGCCATCTTCTCTGCGGAGGGGTAAACTCCCGCACTAGACACGGTGTGTCCGAAGTATTCAATTTCCTGCTTGAATAGGTGACATTTTCAGGGCTTAATTTTAAACATGTTTTTTTTTAAGGTGCTCCAGCACTTGCTCCAGCCAGTTAAGATAATCTGCAAACATGGCAGAATAAATGATTATGTCATTCAGATATATCAAAGTGGCTTCCAAGTTCAGACTCTCCCAAACATTTTTCCATCAAATGCTGAAAGGTTCCTTATGCATTTGTCAGTCCGAAAGGCATCTGGTTGAAGTTGAACATGCCCATAGGGAGGATAAAGGCTGTCTTCGGGCGTTCTTTCTCAGCCACTGGGACTTGCCAATTGCCACTGGCTACATCAAGGAAGGAAAAATATTTGGCTTTTTATAATGCAGATAGAGACTCCTCAGTTCTGGGAAAGGGATTGGAGTCCCGTACAATACACGCGCTCAACCTCTGGTAGTCCATACAGAACCTCAGATTACCATCCTTTTTCCAAACTAACATGATGGGGGCCGCCCAAGTATTCTGGCCCTCGTGGATCACGCAATTGCACAGTATTTGGGCCAACAGTTCTTTCCACTCGTCCGAACCTCCGCGAATCCACATAAAAATGTTGGTTGGGTTTCTGCCCACAATCTCACCTCTCTGGTACATCTGTGGTGGATCTGCCAATACCTCTCTTGCATGGAATAGTAGTTCCTGTAGGGATCTCGTTCTAAATAGCCTGGGTGCACCTAAAGTCATCTTTGTATTGTGCAAATACCCCTTGATATCACTGTAATAACTATTCAGCCTTTCCACCTTACCTCTAGGAAAACTCAGAGAGGTTGGCCTCCACTTGTTCCAAGAGGTGACGTTCCGCCAGTGGTTCGCTTTGTTTTCCTGACTATTGAGCGACATCGCTAAGGTCCATGGATCTCCTCCACAGGAGCTATTCCTATAGCATCAGCTCTGGTGAGATCTTCTGGCATTAGGCAAACTTGGGTCACTTCTTGTCAGTGCATCAACTGTAGACTTGCTCCACTTAAAGGGATTCTGGCACCCCATTTTTGCCCTGTGAGATACGGCCACTGCCATCAGGGGCTTATCTACAGCATTCTGTAATGCTATAGATAAGCCCCCGATTTTACCTGAAAGAGAAGAAAAACGAGTTTTATTATACTCACCCAGGGGCGGTCCTCCGTCCGATGGGCGTCGCGGTCCTTTTCACGCCTCCCATCTTGTAGCAAAGTTGGCCTCTTTTTTCCGTCCCGTCGCGGCTCCTGCGCAGGCGCCGGACCTCTCTGACCTTTCCCGGCGCCTGCGCACTGCAGTACTCTGCTCTGCCCTCACCAGGGCAGATCAGTGCGCCTGCGCAGGAGCCGCGACAGGACTGAAAGAAGAGGCCAGCTTCGCTACAAGATGGGAGGCACCGAACCGGACCGCGACGCCCCTCGGACCGGACCAGACGGCGGACCGCCCCTGGGTGAGTATAATATAACTCGTTTTTCTTCACTTTCTGGTGACATCTGGGGCTTATCTACAGCATTACAGAATGCTGTAGATAAGCCCCTGATGGCGGTGGCCGCATCTCATAGGGCAAAAATGGGGTTACAGATTCCCTTTAAGTTTATACAGGGCACAGGTGTCACAGGGTTACCGCAACATAGAGGAGCCAGAAGACCACAGCATCTGATTTCTCCTACTCTTGCTTTGAGAAAAAGCACTTCTTCATTTTAATAGTGTTTATTTCTTTTGGCAGAACAGGAGTTAATCGCCATGTTAGAAACTTTGAGCTCTCAGCCGGGCTCAGTTAGCCACTCCCATCCCCTTTATAATTTGGGTTCTGATTCAAACCTATGTCAGAGCTAGCATTTGCTGCATGGCTTAGGAGGAGAGGTGTTCATATGAGAAGGAGTTTTGGAGGAGTTATCTGTGATGTTGCATGGTTTGTAAGTATGGTAATTCCCTTCCCTCCTCTACTTTGTTTTTTCCTCATTCTCCACTCCCTTGTGCATGCCCCAAGTGTATGCCTGGTGTTTTCAGTTTTCCCTTGTTTGTGTAGCCTTGTTTATCGGGTTGCTGTACTGCAGTGCACAGTAGCGCCCCTCTTCCCTCAGTGTGGGAACAGAACAGATGGATGGTTAACTCAGGAGATAAAGCAAGGGTGGCAACCCCGGCATCTTCACCTTCAGAAGTATCCGGGGAAAAGGGCCAGCTAGGGTACCCCTAGTGTTAGGGACAGGGAAGGAGCCCCTGGTCCTGGGTCACCTGACAGCTGAATCGTGACAACAGGTACTCGTCCATGTCACTCTGTTGCCAGGGTGCAGGCAACAAATAATCCGGAGATCACTTCTTCTCCCTCTTTAGACTCAATCTGGACGTCCACACCCTTTAATGAACATGCGCCAGTACCGGCATAGTGAGTACAGTCTGTCCCACCGACAGTGTCACTGTGGCTCTGGCCGTTATCAATACAGTGCCAAGATACTGGGACGCAGTGGGTAAGTTCTGAATTTGGCTGATTCAGACGTGTTGCGAGTGGCATGGGTCCAGATGTTTTTATCGGGGCCCTCAGCCCAAAATTGTCCCACTTCTTTTAGCACATTCATGCCCAGGGTTACAATGGATCCTCCACCTTTTAGACCCCTTGTCAGCACTATTAATTTCTGCCATAGATCTTTTCCGCACACCCGGACAGACATCCACACTACTCCCGCTAATGGGATAGTGTTATGTCGTTTCGGTAACTGAGGAGAAATGGCAAAATATAGCAAAAGCGGTAATACACAATAGAGGCTGGAACCTATTGGATTGCAGTACCCTGAACTAACCACACAGCTAGAGGTAGCCGTGGAGCGTTCCTACGGTGATCCTAGATGCCTCATCACAGCCTGAGAGATAACTACACCTAAAGGCAGAAAGATGAAAGCTATCTGCCCTGGAGCAGATCCCCCAAAAAAATAGGAAGCCCCCAAACATGTAATGGCAGTTAGACAAGAAGAAGCACGGACACAGACAGAAAATAGAATGAGCAAACGCTGGGGCCCAATCTGTCTAGACAGAAAAGTACAGGAAAGAATTCTGACTGCAATCCAACAAAAACCCTAACAAAAATACCAACACGTCTGATTGCAAAAAACCTGAGATCACGCGACCTCTTCCACCTAAATCAGATCTCTGGTGTAACAAAACGCTATTCAGCAAATCAAAAGTAACAAAAGAGCAAAGCAAAAGTGCAGACACAAACGGAGCACAATTGCAGCGCCAGACCCTCAAAAGGGGACAGGCTGCAGACCACTGCAGGCAGTAAACCAGCAGAGAAAATCAAACAGAGAAAAAAAAAAACCAGCAAACACTTATCTGAAGGAGAGCAGGAAACTAGCAGTGCTTCAAGCAAGACCAGAAGAACAATTGATAACCGGCAAGGCTGCTGGGAAATCAGGCAACTTATATCCTACCATTCAGCGCCAGCTGAAGGCCATTCATTAATCAGTTCATTACCCTCAGCAACCATCGGAGGGAGCCCCAGCTCAGAAGCCGCCTCTAGCATATTCACAACAGTACCCCCCTGTTGTGAATGGGTTTGAGATGAGTTCTGAGCAGAGGCTTCCTCTGGTGGTTACAAGCGGTGCTGGTCTGTCCAGTGAAGATTGTGAGGATTGGGAATCAGGTGTTACTGACTGGTCTTATATAAGGGAGTCACCTTCCCATCAGGGTTGCCGGTGATCAATTGTTCTGGTCTCAATCCTTGAATCCTGTTTCCCTTGTAGCCTGCTGTGTCGTGTCTGCATCTCCTGCTATCAGATAAGACATTTTCTTTTTTTTGTTTTTGTGCTAGATTTTTGCATTTTGTCCTGCACTTCTGTGGGGGCCTTCAGGGTCTCCTCCGGGGGCTTTTGCCCTCTCAGTTTAGTTCAGCCACTGATGTTTGTACTTTTGCTTTTTACAGTTTTTTCAGTGGCTGCTGTTTTGATTTTGTTACACCAGAGAACTAATTTAGGTGGTAGAGGTCGTGTGATCTCAGGTGTTTTTGAAATTAGTAGAGTTGGTGCTTTTCAGGGTTTTCTGGGATTGCAGTAAGTACCCTTCCTATCCTTTTCTATTTAGTTAGTTTGGGCCCCAGCGTTTGCTCATACTATTTTCTTTCTGTGTGAGTATTTCTTCTTGTCTAACCGCCATTACATGTTTGGGGGCTTTCTATTATCTTTGGGGTTCTGCTCCGGGGCAGATAGCTTTCCTATTTCTATCTTTAGGTGTAATTAGTTTCTCAGGCTGTGACGAGGCGTCTAGGACCAACGTAGGAACGCTCCACGGCTGCCTCTAGTTGTGGTGGTTAGTCAGGGTACTGCAATCTCATAGATTCCAACTGCTCTGGTGTATTGCCTTTTTACCTGCACTCCTCAGCTACCAAATCATAACAGTATCACCGGCCAAAAATTTAATATTGTATGGTACTCACAGAAGGGAAAAATATTGTGAAAAAAAAAAAAAAAAAAGGTTGTCAGAGTTGTCAGAGATATTTTTCTGTTTGTTGCATTTTTTTTTTTTTCCCTCTGTATCTCTGGGTGCTGGGGAGGATCTTTTCTCTCAATGGAGTTTGCACAGTTGTCTGGCCGTGTGGATCAGCTTGCCACTGAGGTTCAGAGTATTGCTGCATATCTTGCTAGGTTGCCTGTTGTGGAACCTAGGATCCCCATGCCAGATTTGTTTTTAGGGGATCGAGCTAAGTTTCAGAATTTCAAAAATAATTGTAAATTGTTTTTTGCCTTAAAATCTAAGTCCTCAGGGAACGCAGCGCAGCAGGTTCAAATTGTCATCTCTCTCCTGCGCGGCGATCCTCAGGATTGGGCTTTTTCCCTGACACCTGGGGATCCTGTTTTGAGTGATGTTGATGCATTTTTTCAGGCTTTGGGGTTATTGTACGATGAGCCTAATGTCACTGATCAAGCTGAAAAAGCCTTGTTGGCATTAAATCAGGGGCTTGATGACGCTGAGTTATACTGTCAGAGATTCCGTAGGTAGGCAGTCCTGATCAAGTGGAATGACGACGCTTTGGCGGCCCTTTTCCGGAAGGGTCTGTCAGATAATGTAAAGGATGTTATGGTGGGATTCCCTGTCCCCTCTGGTCTCAATGATTCTATGTCATTAGCGATTCAAATTGACAGACGTTTGCGTGAGCGGAGAAGTATGCGTGGAATAGTGTTGCCTTGTGAACCTGCTTCTGAATCCATGCAGTGTGATAGAGTGGTGTCTGGGGCACAGCGTCATGAGTTTCGAAAGCGCAATGGGTTATGTTTCTACTGTGGTGATGCCTCTCATGCTATTTCAGTCTGCCCTAAGCGGGGAAGACGTTTTGCACGCTCAGTTGTCTTGGGTAGTGTTCAGACTAAGTTTTTATTAACTGTCACTCTGATATGCTCTCTGTCCTCATTTTCTGCTCAGGCTTTCGTTGATTCTGGAGCAGCTATTAACCTGATGGATTATGATTTTGCTAAACGTTGTGGGTTTCCCTTGATACCCCTACAGAAGTCTATTCCCCTACTGGGGATCGATTCTACCCCTTTGGCTGAGAATAAACCTCAGTTCTCTACTCAGGTGATAATGAGGGTTGAACCTGATCACCAGAAGTGCTGCAAATTTTTGGTTCTGTATAATCTGCATGATATTATCGTACTGGGTTTCCCTTGGTTACAGTCTCATAATCCTGTTTTGGATTGGAAATCTGTGTCTGTAACCAGTTGGGGCTGCCAATGTGTTAATACCAACACTCCTGTTTTTTCTGCCTCCCCCCAGGCTCAGGATGTTCCTGATTTTTGATTGATTTTTCTGATGTGTTTAGCGAAAGTAAATCTGCATCCTTGCCTCCCCATAGGAGCTATGACTGCGCTATTGAATTAGTGCCGGGTAGTAAATTCCCTAAAGGTCGCCTATTTAACTTGTCTGTACCTGAACATGACGCTATGCGGTTTATATCAAGGAATCATTGGAGAAGGGTCATATCAGACCATCCTCTTCACCCTTGGTGCCGGTTTTTTCTTTGTGGCCAAAAAGGATGGTTCATTAAGGCCGTGTATTGATTATCGTCTTTTGAACAATATTACTGTGAAATATCAATATCCGTTACCCTTGATTTCTGACCTGTTTTCCAGGGTGAAAAACGCTACTTGGTTTACCAAGCTTGACCTCAGGGGGGCGTATAACCTTATTCGCATTAAGCACGGGGATGAATGGAAGACGGCATTCAATACCCCTGAAGGGCATTTTGAGTACCTAGTGATGCCCTTTGGGCTCACTAATGCTCCTTCCGTCTTCCAGTCCTTCATGAATGACATTTTCAGGGATTTGTGGACAAATTTCTGATTGTTTATTTGGATGATATCTTGATTTTTTCTAATGACTGGGACTCTCATGTGAAACATGTTCGAACTGTATTCCAGATTTTGAGAGAGAATGCTCTGTATGTGAAGGGATCAAAGTGTCTTTTTGGCGTACAGAGGATCTCATTTCTGGGATTCATTTTGTCCCCATCTGTTATTGAAATGGACCCGGTCAAGGTTCAGGCCATCTGTGATTGGGTCCAACCTACTTCATTAAAGGCTCTTCAAAGATTTTTGGGTTTTGCCAATTTTTATCGTAAATTTATTGGTAATTTCTCGGTTATTGTTAAACCATTAACTGATTTGACCAAAAAGGGTTCTGATGTGGTGAATTGGCCTCCTGAGGCAGTCTCTGCATTTCAGGAACTTAAGCAAAGATTCACTTCTGCTCCTGTTCTACGGCAGCCTGATGTTTCTCTGCCATTTCAGTGGAGGTTTATGCCTCTGAAATTGGGGCAGGTGCCGTTTTGTCCCAAAAAGATCCAGAGACCTCTAAAAGTAACCCTTGTGCCTTTTTCTCTCGAAAATTTTCTCCTACTGAACGTAATTATGACGTGGGTAATCGGAGTTATTGGCCATGAAGTGGGCTTTTGAAGAGTGGAGACATTGGCTGGAGGGAGCCAAACATCAGGTGGTGGTCCTTACGGACCATAAGAATCTGGTCTATCTGGAAATCTGCCAAGCGACTCAATCCTAGACAGGCCAGGTGGGCCTTGTTTTTCACACGTTTTAATTTTGTGGTTTCCTTTCTTCCTGGCACTAAGAATGTTAAGGCGGATGCCCTCTCGAGGAGTTTCCTTGCGGACTCTCCTGAGTTATCTGATCCTTCTGTTATTTTAAAAGAGGGTGTAGTTCTTTCCGCCATCTCGCCCAATTTGAGACTTGCTCTGGAGGGGTGTCAGGAGGATAGGCCCGAGTGCTGCCCTGTTGGAAAATTGTTTGTCCCGGACCAGTGGAAAAAGAGTGTGATGTCTGAGATTCATTGTTCCGCATTGGCTGGGCATCCCGGAATTTTTGGTACCAGAGACTTGTTAGTCGGTCCTTTTGGTGGCCTACCTTGTCTCGTGATGTCAGGGAATTTGTGCAGTCCTGCGGGACTTGCTCTCGCTCCAAGCCTTGCTCTCGCTCTAGTGGTTTGTTGATGCCATTGCCTGTGCCCAAGAGACCATGGACCCATATCTCTATGGATTTCATTTCCGACCTTCCTGTTTCTCAGAGAATGACCACCATCTGGGTAATTTGTGATAGGTTTTCCAAAATGATACATCTTGTGCCATTACCTAAGTTGCCTTCCTCCTCTGAATTGGTGCGTTGTTCCTTCAGCACGTGGTTCGTTTACACGGCATTCCTGAGAACATTGTGTCTGACAGAGGAGTCCAGTTTGTTTCCAGATTTTGGAGGACTTTTTGTTCTAAACTGGGTGTTCAATTGTCTTTCTCCTCGGCATTTCATCCTCAGACCAATGGTCAAACTGAGAGAACAAACCAGACATTGGAGACTTATCTAAGATGCTTTGTGTCTGCTGATCAGGATGACTGGGTCTCTTTTTTGCCTTTGGCTGAGTTTGCTCTTAGTAATAGGGCTAGCTCTGCCACTTTGATGTCTCCGTTTTTCTGTAATTCTGGGTTTCACCCTCGATTTTCTTCAGGACAGACGGAGGCTTCTGTCTGTCCAGGTGTTGACTCTGTTGTGGAGCGTATGCAACAGATTTGGGACCAGGTAGTGGAGAGGTTGTCCCTCTCTCAGGAGAGGGCCCAGCGGTTTGCTAACCGGCATAGGACTGATGGTCCTCGGTTTAAAGTAGGGACTTGGTCTGGTTGTCCTCAAAAAATATTCCTATGAGAGTAGCATCTCCTAAATTTAAGCCTAGGTTCATTGGACCTTATAAGATCATGGAGATTATTAATCCTGTTTCTTTTCGTTTGCTTCTTCCAGGGACATTTAAGATCCATAACGTGTTCCACAAGTCCTTGTTGAAGAGGTTTGTTGAGCCAGTGGTTCCTGCTGCTGTGCCTCCTGACCCTGTTTTGGTTGAGGGCAATCTGGAGTATGTGGTTGAGAAAATATTAGATTCTCGTTTTTCTAGACGGAAACTCCAGTATTTGGTTAAATGGAGAGGTTATGGTCAGGAAGACAATTTTGGGTGTTTGCTTCGGACATCCATGCTAGGAGACTTATCCGTGCGTATCATAGAACTCATCCTGACCGACCTGGTTGCTCAAATGAGGGTTCGGTGACCCCTCCTCAAGGGGGGGTACTGTTGTGAACGGGTTTGAGATGAGTTCTGAGCAGAGGCTTCCTCTGGTGGTTACAAGCGGTGCTGGTCTGTCCAGTGAAGATTGTGAGGATTGGGAATCAGGTGTTACTGACTGGTCTTATATAAGGGGTCACCTTCCCATCAGGGTTGCCGGTGATCAATTGTTCTGGTCTCAATCCTTGAATCCTGTTTCCCTTGTAGCCTGCTTGTCGTGTCTGCATCTCCTGCTATCAGATAAGACATTTTCTTCTTTTTGTTTTTGTGCTAGATTTTTGCATTTTGTCCTGCACTTCTGTGGGGGCCTTCAGGGTCCCCTCCGGGGGCTTTTGCCCTCTCAGTTTAGTTCAGCCACTGATGTTTGTACTTTTGCTTTTTACAGTTTTTTCAGTGGCTGCTGTTTTGATTTTTTACACCAGAGAACTAATTTAGGTGGTAGAGGTCTGTGATCTCAGGTGTTTTTGAAATTAGTAAAGTTGGTGCTTTTCAGGGTTTTCTGGGATTGCAGTAAGTACCCTTCCTATCCTTTTCTATTTAGTTAGTTTGGGCCCCAGCGTTTGCTCATACTATTTTCTTTCTGTGTCAGTATTTCTTCTTGTCTAACCGCCATTACATGTTTGGGGGCTTTCTATTATCTTTGGGGTTCTGCTCCGGGGCAGATAGCTTTCCTATTTCTATCTTTAGGTGTAATTAGTTTCTCAGGCTGTGACGAGGCGTCTAGGACCAACGTAGGAACGCTCCACGGCTGCCTCTAGTTGTGGTGGTTAGTCAGGGTTACTGCAATCTCATAGATTCCAACTGCTCTGGTGTATTGCCTTTTTACCTGCACTCCTCAGCTACCAAATCATAACACCCCCCCTTGAGGAGGGGTCACCGAACCCTCACCTGCGCAACCAGGCCGATCAGAATGGGCTCGATGATAGGCACGGATAAGTCTCCCAGCATGAATGTCCGAAGCAAACACCCAAGAATTGTCCTCCTGACCATAACCTCTCCACTTAAACAAATACTGGAGAATCCAATATCTTCTCAACCACATACTCCAAATTGCCCTCAACCAAAACAGGGTCGGGAGGTGCAGCCATAGGAACCACTGGTTTGACAAACCTCTTCAATAAGGATTTGTGGAACACGTTATGGATCTTAAATGTCCCTGGAAGAAGCAAACGGAAGGAAACCGGATTAATAATTTCCATGATCTTATAAGGTCCACTTAACCTTGGCTTAAATTTAGGAGATGCAACCTTCATAGGGATATTCCTTGAGGACAACCAAACCAAGACCCCACTTTAAAATGAGGACCATCAGTACTATGCCGGTTGGCAAACCACTGGGCCTTCTGAGAGAGAGACAACCTCTCCACCACCTGGTCCCAAATCTGCTGCATACGCTGCACAATAGAGTCAACCCCGGACAGACAGAAGCCTCCGCCTGTCCTGAAGAAAATCGAGGGTGAAACTGGAATTGCAGAAAAATGGAGACATCAAGGTGGCAGAGATAGCTCTATTATTAAGAGCAAACTCAGCCAAAGGCAAAAAAGAGACCCAGTCATCTTGATCAGCAGACACAAAACATCTCAAATAAGTCTCTAAGGTCTGGTTTGTTCTCTTGGTTTGTCCATTGGTCTGAGGGTGAAATGCAGAGGAGAAAGTTTAGAACAAAATGTCCTCCAAAATCTGGAAACAAACTGGACTCCTCTGTCAGACACATTGTTCTCCGGAATGCCATGCAACCGAACCCATGCTGAAAGAACAAAGGCACCAACTCGAAGGAGGAAGGCAACTTAGGCAATGGCACAAGATGTATCATCTTGGAAAACCTATCACAGATTACCCAGATAACGGTCATTCTCTGAGAGACAGGAAGGTCAGAAATAAAATCCATAGAAATGTGGGTCCATGGCCTCTTGGGTACAGGTAATGGCATTAACAAACCACTAGAACGAGAGCAAGGCTTGGAACGAGAGCAAGTCCCACAGGACTGAACAAAGTCCCTGACATCACGAGACAAAGTAGGCCACCAAAAGGAGCAACTCACCAAGTCTCTGGTACCAAAAATCCCGGGATGACCAGCAATGCGGAACAATGAATCTCAGACATCACACTATTTTTCCACTGGTCTGGAACAAACAACTTCCCAACAGGGCAGCGCTCAGGTTTATCCTCCTGACACCCTTCCAGAGCCAGTTCAAATTGGGCGAAATGGCGGAAAGAACCACACCCTCTTTCAAAATAACAGCAGGATCAGATAACTCAGGAGAATCTGCAAAGAAATTCCTCGAGAGGGCATCCGCCTTGACATTCTTAGTGCCAGGAAGAAAAGAAACCACAAATTAAAATGTGTGAAAAACAAGGCCCACCTGGCCTGTCTAGGATTAAGTCGCTTGGCTGATTCGAGATAAACCAGGTTCTTATGGTCCATGAGGACCACCACCTGATGTTTGGCTCCTTCCAGCCAATGTCTCCACTCTTCAAAGGCCCACTTCATGGCCAATAACTCCCGATAGCCACGTCATAATTACGTTCAGTTGGAGAAAATTTTCGAGAGAAAAAGGCACAAGGGTTACTCTTAGAGGTCTCTGGATCCCTTTGGGACAAAACGGCACCTGCCCCAATCTCAGAGGCATCAACCTCCACCTGAAACGGCAGAGAAACATCAGGCTGCCGTAGAACAGGAGCAGAAATGAATCTCTGCTTAAGTTCCTGAAATGCAGAAACTGCCTCAGGAGGCCAATTCACCACATCGGAACCCTTTTTGGTCAGATCAGTCAATGGTTTAACAATACCAGAGAAATTACCAATAAATTTATGATAAAAATTGGCAAAACCCAAAAATCTCTGAAGAGCCTTCAATGAAGTAGGTTGAACCCAATCACAGATGGCCTGAACCTTGACGGGTCCATTTCATTAACAGACGGAGACAAAATGAATCCCAGAAATGAGATCTTCTGTACGCCAAAAAGACACTTTGATCCCTTCACATACAGTGCATTCTCTCTCAAAATCTGGAACACAGTCCGAACATGTTTCACATGAGAGTCCCAGTCATTGGAAAAAATCAAGATATCATCCAAATAAACAATCAGAAATGTATCCACAAAATCCCTGAAAATATCATTCATGAAGGATTGGAAGACGGAAGGGGCATTAGTAAGCCCAAAAGGCATCACTAGGCACTCAAAATGCCCCTCTGGGGTATTAAATCGCTGTCTTCCATTTATCCCCGTGCTTAATGCGAATAAGGTTATACGCCCCCCTGAGGTCAAGCTTGGTAAACCAACTAGCACTTTTCACTCTGGAAAATAGGTCAGAAATCAAAGGTAACGGATATTGATATTTAACAGTGATCTTATTCAGGAGGCGATAATCAATACACGGCCTCAATGAACCATCCTTTTGGCCACAAAGAAAAAACCGGCGCCCAAGGGTGAAGAGGATGGTCTGATATGACCCTTCTCCAATGACTCCTTGATATAAGATTGCATAGCATCGTGTTCAGGTACAGATAAATTAAAAAGGCGACCTTTAGGAAATTTACCACCAGGCACTAATTCAATAGCGCAATCGTAGCTCCTGTGAGGGGCAAGGATGCAGATTTACTTTCACTAAACACATCAGAAAAATCAGTCAAAAAGTCAGGGATATCCTGAGACTGGGGAGAGGCAGAAAAAAAGGAGTGTCAGCATTAACACATTGGCAGCCCCAACGGGTCACAGACACAGATTTCCAATCCAAAACAGGATTATGAGACTGTAACCAAGGGAAACCTAGTACAATAATGTCATGCAGATTATGCAGCACCAGAAATTTGCAACTCTCCTGATGATCTGGTTCAACCCTCATTATCACCTGAGTAGAAAACTGGGGTTTATTCTCGCCAAAGGAGTAGAATCAATGCCCAGTAGGGGAATAGACTTCCGCAGGGGTATCATGGGAAACCCACAACGTTTGGCAAAGTCAAAATCCATCAGGTTAATAGCTGCTCCTGAATCAACAAAAGCCTGAGCAGAAAATGTGGACAGGGAGCAAATCAGGGTAACAGTCAACAGAAATTTAGTCTGAACACTACCCAAGACAACTGAGCGTGCAAAATGTCTTCCCCGCTTAGGGCAGACAGAGATAGCATGGGAATCGTCACCACAGTAGAAACTTAACCAATTGCGCTTACGAAACTCATGACGCTGAGTCCCAGAAGTCACTCCATCACACTGCATGGGCTCAGGAGCTGACTCACAAGGCAACACTATCTCACGCATACCTCTGCGCTCACGCAAACGTCTGTCAATTTGAATAGCCAAAGACATAGAATCATTGAGACCAGAGGGAACAGGGAATCCCACCATAACGTCCTTTACTTTTTCTGACAGACCCTTTCGAAAGAGGGCTGCCAAAGCATGATCATTCCATTTGGTCAGGACTGCCCACTTTCGAAATTTCTGACAGTACAACTCAGCGTCTTCAAGACCCTGATTTAATGCCAACAAGGTCTTTTCAGCTTGATCAGTGAGATTAGGTTCATCGTACAATAACCCCAGAGCCAGAAAAAATACATCAATATCATTCAAAACAGGATCCCCAGATGTCAGGGAAAAAGCCCAATCCTGAGGGTCGCCGCGCAGCAGGGAGATGACAATTTGAACCTGCTGTGCCGCGTTCCCTGAGGACTTGAGGCCTTAAGGCAAAAAACAACTTACAGTTATTTTTGAAATTCAGAAATTTAGATCGATTCCCCAAAAACAAATCTGGCATGGGGATCCTAGGTTCCACAACTGGCAACCCAGCAAGATAGGTAGCAATACTCCGAACCTCAGTGGCAAGCTGATCCACACGGCCAGACAACTGTGCAAACTCCATTGAGAGAAAAAAAAATTCCTCCTCAGCACCCAGAGATAAAGAGGGAAAAAATGAAACAAACAGAAAAAAAAATTCCTGACAACTCCCTTTTTTCTTTTTCCCTTTTTTACTATTTTTCCCTTCTGTTGAGTACCATATAATTTTCAGTTTAGGCCGGTTATACTGTTATGTTTCGGTAACTGAGAGAAATGGCAAAAAATAGCAAAAGCAGTAATACATCGGAGAGACTGGAACCTATTGGATTCCAGTACCCTGAACTAACCACACAACTAGAGGTAGCCATCGAGCGTTCCTACATTGATCCTAGACCCCTCGTCACAGCCTGAGAGATAACTACACCTAAAGGCAGAAAGATGAAAGCTATTTGCCCCGGAGCAGATCCCCAAAGAAAATAGGAAGCCCCCAAACATGTAATGGCGGTTAGACAAGAAGAAAGCTCAGACACAGACAGAAAATAGAATGAGCAAATGCTGGGGCCCAATCTGTCTAGACAGAAAAGTACAGGAAAGAATTCTGACTGCAATACAACAAAAACCCTAACAAAAATACCAACACTTCTGATTGCAAAAAAACTGAGATCACTCGACCTCTTCCACCTAAATCAGATCTCTGGTGTAACGAAACACTATTCAGCAAATCAAAAGTAACAAAAGAGCAAAGCAAAAGTGCAGACACAAACGGAGCACAATTGCAGCGCCAGACCCCCAAAAGGGGACAGGCTGCAGTCCACTGCAGGCACCAAACCAGCAGAGAAAATCAAACAGAGAAAAATAAAAAACCAGCAAACACTTATCTGAAGGAGAGCAGGAAACTAGCAGTGCTTCAAGCAAGACCAGAAGAACAATTGATAACTGGCAAGGCTGCTGGGAAATCAGGCAACTTATGTCCTACCATTCAGCGCCAGCTGAAGGCCATTCATTAATCAGTTCATTACCCTCAGCAACCACCGGAGGGAGCCCCAGCTCAGAAGCCGCCTCTAGCATATTCACAACAGGATAGGCTGTTATTTAGCTGCCACTAGTCAGATGGTGTGCTCATTTCTGGAGAGAGTGACATTGGGAAAATTACTCTGAAAATATGCCTACGGCATAGTGGTCATCTGAGATCATATATCCATCAAGCAACGAATGCCTTGCCCATTGAATTAATCCCAGGTAATGGGTCTCTCGGAGTTCTCGCTTCAGCCCTCAGAAGTTCAAAACCCCATGATATGCTTCACCACGGGTTGGGCACATTAGTTTAACGAGCGCCCCCATCTCTTCCTTTCTCAACTCAGAGTGACTTTCCTGTTCTAATCTCCTCTCATGTAATGTCGTGTGATCAGCCTGAGGGGTGGCAGCAGGGATCCGTTGCTGCACAGTTCACCTCAGATGTCTCAAATCTCTTGATGTATCTCTCGCACCCAGTCGGGCTCAGTGCAGATTGACTCAAGGGTGACCACTTCATGACTCTGGACCCCGGCGGTGAGAACAGAGGTCTCTCTTTCCCAGACTCTAGCTTTGGCCCTGACCTCAAGAAAACCTAGATTGGGATTCAGGCATAGGTTTTCCTTTAAGAACTGCTTCAGAGAGGAATCCTTCTGTCCATCAATGAGTTCGTTCCGCAGCACTTTGTCCACCCATCTTGGGTCTTGGTGATATGGGCCGTGACTTCCTGCAATGCATTAATATATTAAGCTATAGTCTTACTTTCACCTTGGACCCTCTGGAATAACCGCATATGGAGGTACACTAGGTCCGTGTCACCATGCATGTCCTTCAAGATTTTTATCACCTTTTCAACAGTGTCATGATCCCAAGGTGGGCCATACATAATCATCTGCTGGGCCACCACATCAAGGGTCAGGAGGGCTAACTCGGCCTGAACAGAAGAGGTCAGGGGATAAATGCGTAGCATATTTTTCTGCCTCTCTACCCAGTCTCACAGTGACACGCTGCTCCCCGCGAACTTAGGAAGATTGCTGAGCATAGTCCACAAGGGTATATTTTCCTTGCTAGACTCCGTCACAGACTGGTCCGCCATTTCTGTGTCTGAATGTTGCATCCTGCCAACTACGCCAAATGTAATGCAGGTGTCTGAATGAAAAGAACAGATATCACGAGGCAGGAAACAGGGATTGATACAATTCTATTTATATACAGCAGTAACTTTAAACAATAAGTGTTAGAAACTATGCAAATCAACAGTAGGAAGAATAATAATAGCTTTAGAATCACCAAGAAAGTCTTTCACTATTTAAAGTTAATTTTTTTTTCCTCAAAAGACGGTGCGCCCAGTGATTGGAGTCACCAAGTAAGTTCTCTGAAGCTCTGAGCTCTCTAAAGAGCTGTAAACAATGTGAAAAGTGTTATTATCTCAAGAACTGATGAACATTTTTATAAGCATTAAATAGCTAAAATCGCTTATAGTGTACTTACAAGCACTGATCAACAACACCCTTTTATGATGATGAGGTTAGCCTTCTAATAATCTACTAAGCTTAACTATATACAGTTGAAAATTGAACTTTGATTTGGTCAGAAATCAAATTAGAAGATTATTCAGGAGATTAAAACCACAGACCACAATGGGTAGAAGCTAAGGAAACCAAACGGTCCAAAAATCACAAATGACTTTTAGTCTGGAATAAATGCTTTTAAAAGGAAAAATTAATATCGCTTAAAAGGTGTTCATTTTCTTTAGGCATATTTGCCAATTTTTTCATAATATCTGGTGGAATGGGTCAATCTTACCTGCTGTAATCGCACCCACCAGGGCATGACTGACATTCTCCCGACTGGCCACATCATCTCTTCTGCATTGTAAATCTCACACATGCGTGAAACATCCTAGATATGCACAACGAAGCAAGGAATACTCCTGCCGATTCTCATTCTCTTCAGGAGGATTTCCTGGCTGGTATTGGTTGTTCCTGATAGGGGGTTCCACAACATTTGCCATTATTTTAATAGGAAACATTTTTATTAGTATTATTAGTTGGCGTAAGGTTCTTGTAGGTGATCCTCCTGAAAGCAATAATTAATTTTTTATATGATTCCTTATATTTGGAATAGGAATTTCAAATTTTTTCCTAAATTCTAAAGTTCTTCGGAGCTGAACTTGTTAACGGACACCTTTGTGACCTAAGTTCGGCGATATTACAGCTATCTGAAAGTTTCATTATATGTTAAATTTATGCTCTAAAACATAGGAATGATTACTATTGCTTTTGTGGAGTGTTAATGTACTTTTTTGCTCTGGGAAGAGGTAATTAATATTTCCAAATTGGAAGAAAAAACAATATTTTTTATTTTTTTCTGTTTAAGAAAAGGAGAAAAGGAACAGAAAGGTCAATTTCATGAGTTCTGTATTAAACTAAATATGTAGTTATCATGCACATTGGGATATCTACTGACATTTTTGTCCTTTAATGTAAATGCTGCATAAAATGTGCTGAAATGCCAAATGAAAGATTTTTAAAATGTCATCCACAGTAAACGCTTCAGGCTTTAATTGTTGAAAAATGTCCAAAAGAAACCAAGACTCTGTAGTGAGGGAGAAGAAAATACTGGATGTGTAAATGAATAAGAAATGGACAGAAATAGCAAAATAATCTAACTTTTTAGCGTAAATGACCACCCAAGAGTAAATACATGGGTATCACTGCTTTCAGTTTTACTTCTAATCATATTAACCCCTTGACTTTGTAGATAGTTTTCATGTTTGCTTTTTCATTTTTCCTCTTCTTTTTCAAACAGCCATAACCGTTTTATTTTTGCACTGACAGAGTTATATGAGGGCTTGTTCCTATGAGGGATGGGTTGTAGTTTTTAAAGACCCCATCAATTTTACTACATGAATTAAAGCAAAATAAAAAGGCAAAAAAAACTCCAAGGGTGCTGACGTGGTGAAAAAAACATAGTTCCACCAATGTTTTGAGGGTTTTATTTTTATGGCAGTAAAAATAGACCTGGAGACATAATTCTTTTGGTAAGTACAATTACAGAGGTACTGTGCCAAAATGTAAATTTTTTTTTACTATTTATTTGGCTTTAAAAAAAGTTTGCAAAAAAAACTTAGTTTGTGTTGCCACATTTCAAGTCCCGTCACTTTTTTATATTTACATCAATGGAGCTGTGTGGGGTATTAGCTATGTGTGCTGAGCACGTGTTCTTTATATTTATACAATTTTGGGATTCATATTAGGTTTAGTTGCTTTTTATTGTATTTTTTGCAATTATGATGTTTTCATTTTTTCCTCTTTACAACATTTATTAACATTTATTTAGTTCATTTTACATTTTGATAGCTTGACATTTCAGGATGCAGTGATACCAAATAGGTATAATTGTTTTTATTTTTTAAAATTTCTTTATTATTAACTGGAAAACATTTTTTATACATTTTTTTCTCTATATTTTTAAAACTTTTTTTCTACTTATTACATAATTTGTTAGTGAACTTTCAATAGATTGATCAGAGGGTGTTACCAGTGTGAAACATATACAGTAGATCAGGACAGCAGACTGTCAGTCATTACATGTCTCACACTTGTAACACACCCTTTCGTTTAAAATAAGCTCTGGAGGCAGATTCTCAGGAAAATCTATGTTCGGCCCATAGATCGTAATAGCTCATTTACATATTAGAAAAAAATATGGATTTCTCTGGAATAAAACGTCATCTTGCAGATATCAATGTATCATTTTATTCAACTATGACCCACATGCCCATATACTGTGTATGGCTTAGGAGGGTTGATCCCACTGACAGATTCCCATTAATATAGCTGTCTAAAATCAATCAATCTATGGGACTGGGATATGCTATTATTTTTAATGGGGGTCTGTATATACGTAGGGAGTCTGTGCTGTCATCTTATATTGACATATTAACATATTTAAGCATTCTCTTTATAACTTACACCCTTCTAAAAGTTGATTATCATTTTTGTCATGGCCCATTGCATTATAAGCACCATTACTGAGAGCTCTGCCAGTTTGACATCTCACCAAGGCCTGAGTGTGACTGTAAGATTTGCCCCCTAGATGGGTACATCAATATGTGAACTATTTTGTGACACAGTGCACTTAAAACCAGTTAGCATGTGTTCTCAAGAAAAAAAGGTGAATATGCACAGTAAATTCCCTAGTTCACATAAATCTATTTAAAACATTATTGAAACACAAAATAAATAACACTACATCACCCACCGATCTTTAGAATTAGGTCTATTCCTCCTCATTTTACATTTCTGAACTATTGCATTGAGGACTTTGAATATGGAAGATTTATTTTTGAAAACTTAAAAAAATGAATATTATTGCCAGAGTTATTCTCAAGTTGTCTCTTGAGCAGCTTGCAATTTTGCAATCTCCTAACAGTGTTCTTACTTCCTAGTATCTCGCAGGGCAGGAGCTCCTCCTTGAGTGACAGTTCTGGTGAGTAGTTATACTATAGTATTAAAAGAACCATAAAGCTCAGCACAGGTTCTGCTGTAACACATTCAGCTACCAGTAGTTTTATCTGAGACTACACTGCTGACACTGTATATACAGTACATACACTGACAAGCAAAAGGGTAACAATGTTTTGAACTTTTGAATTTCAGGTTCCATATCTCACCATCCACTACAGCTTTGAACATGAGACTACCATCATTTTATAGACAATTATATTGGCTATGTCATACAGAAATTCGACTTGCAACTGTTTAGCTAGTGTTTAGCGTATGATTAGTTATGCTGATTCTTATCATGTCACTGCATTGTCACTGTATTGCTCCTGGTGGTGGAAAAACGTTTTCTTCCTGTACACTACAAAATACAACATGTTCTCAAAGTCCTTAATAGCTCAGTGTTACTAGGTTGAAAGCAAAAAGTCACTGGTTCAAATCAAGGATCAGCCATGAAGAAGATTTCCCAAGAAGAGAGATACAGCATAAACCAGCTCATTGATAGTGATCTCTCGGCCAAGAAAATTGCCAAACTGCATCATGTGAATACCATGACTGTTGGAAGAATACAAAATTAAGTCCGTCCATCTATACAAAAGTCAAGAGGTAGACGTCTGAGTCAACAAGTCAGTTCATCAAAAGATCTAACAGTTCTAGCGTGTGAAACACGGCAGTAGAAGTAGCTCATATGTTTCGTAATAGTGAGATCACAGACATTCATGCAGGCACTGTGTGATGCACATTACACAAGTCTGGAATGGTAGCTCAAAAAAGGTGAAGAAACTTTGCTTGAGTTTGTAAAGAAGTATAAAAAGTGGACAGTTGGAGATTGGAAACAGGTGAATTGGAGCGAATGGATGAAAATCAATAAACTAGGCTCTGATGGGTGCAAATGTGTCGCAAAAAAGGGCTAATGGATTGAGAAATTGAAAGATCTGTCAAGTTCGGTGGTGGAAGCCTGATGATATGGAGTTGTTTAATTGCCAAAGGCTTTGGATACTTGACCAGGATCAATGGTGGTCTTAATCCTGAGATATATGTGAGTATCCTACAAGATGAGTTACTTTGTACACTCAAGTACTATGGGTATGAAAAGGACAACATAGTGTTCCAGTAGTACAATGACCCAAAGCATACGTCAAGATTGGTGAAGAAATAGTTCAATGACAATGAAGTAGAGGTGCTGGATTGGTCCCCAGACCGTAACTAAGTAAAACACTTATGGGTTGAGTTGAAGAAAAAACTGTATACCCAAGTGAGTCGACTAGTATGTACCAACTTTGGGAACGTGTGGAAGAAACTTGGGATCAGAAGTCAATGGTGCATTTACAAGATATTAACAAAATATTAAAAATGAAAATTTAGATTTTTAGGAGCAAAATAGTAACAATGCCGTGACATGACCAGAATCTGCATAACTAGTCATATGCTAAATAGTTGCAAGTTAAATTTATGTATGAGCTAGCCAAGATGATTGTCTATAAAATGATGATAGTGTCACATTCTAAGCAGTAGTGGATGGTGAGATGTGGAGCCTGAAAGTCAAAAATTCAAAACATTGCTACTATTTTGCTTATCGGTGTACAGTACAGACCAAAAGTTTGGACACACCTTCTCATTCAAAGATTTTTCTGCATTTTCATGACTATGAAAATTGTACATTCACACTGAAGGCATCAAAACTATGAATTAACACATGTGGAATTATATACTTAACAAAAAAGTGTGAAACAACTGAAAATATGTCTTATATTCTAGGTTCTTCAAAGTTGCCACCTTTTGCTTTGATTACTGCTTTGCACACTCTTGACATTCTCTTGATGAGCTTCAAGAGGTAGTCACCGGAAATGGTTTTCACTTCACAGGTGTGCCCTGTCAGGTTTAATAAGTGTGATTTCTTGCCTTATAAATGGGGTTGGTACCATCAGTTGTGTTGTGCAGAAGTCTGGTGAATACACAGCTGATAGTCCTACTGAATAGACTGTTAGAATGTGTATTATGGCAAGAAAAAATCAGCTAAGTAAAGAAAAACGAGTGGCCATCATTACTTTAAGAAATGAAGGTCAGTCAGTCCGAAAAATTGGGAAAACTTTGAAAGTGTCCCCAAGTGCAGTTGCAAAAACCATCAAGCGCTACAAAGAAACTGGCTCACATGAGGACCGCCCCATGAAAGGAAGACCAAGAGTCACCTCTGCTTCTGAGGATAAGTTTATCTGAGTCACCAGACTCAGAAATCGCAGGTTAACAGCAGCTCAGATTAGAGACCAGGTCAATGCCACACAGAGTTCTAGCAGCAGACACATCTCTACAATAAGAGGAGACTTTGTGCAGCAGGCCTTCATGGTAAAATAGCTGCTAGGAAACCACTGCTAAGGACAGGCAACAAGCAGAAGAGACTTGTTTGGGCTAAAGAACACAAGGAATGGACATTAGACCAGTGGAAATCTGTGCTTTGGTCTGATGAGTCCAAATTTGAGATCTTTGGTTCCAAACACCATGTGTTGTGAATATGCTGGAGGCGGCTTCTGAGCTGGGACTCCCTCCGTGGTTGCTGAGGGTAATGAACTGATTACCGAATGGCCTTCAGCTGGCGCTGAATGGTAGGATATAAGTGGCCTGAGTTCCCAGCAGCCTTGCCGGTTATCAATTGTTCCTGCTGGTCTTGCTTGAAGCACTGCTAGTTTCCTGCTCTCCTTCAGATAAGTGTTTGCTGTTTTTTTTTCCTCTGTTTGATTTTCTCTGCTGGTTTGCTGCTTGCAGTGGACTGCAGCCTGTCCCCTTTTGGGAGTCTGGCGCTGCAATTGTGCTCCGTTTGTGTCTGCACTTTTGCTTTGCTCCTTTGTTACTTTTTATTTGCTGAATAGCATTTTGTTACACCAGAGATCTGATTTAGGTGGATGAGATTGTGTGATCTCAGGTTTTTTGGCAATCAGAAGTGTTGGTATTTTTGTTATGTTTTTTTGGATTGCAGTCAGAATTCTTTCCTGTACTTTTCTGTCTAGACAGATTGGGCCCCAGTGTTTGCTCATTCTATTTTCTGTCTGTGTCCGTGCTTTCTTCTTGTCTAACCACCATTACATGTTTGGGGGCTTCCTATTTTCTTTGGGGATCTGCTCCGGGGCAGATAGCTTTCATCTTTCTGCCTTTAGGTGTAGTTATCTCTCAGGCTATGATGAGGCATCTAGGATCACCGTAGGAAAGCTCCACGGCTACTTCTAGTTGTGTGGTTAGTTCAGGTTACTCGAAAAATAGAGGGGATGCTCACTAAGTATGCAGGTGCTCAGGAGAACAAGAAATATAATATCAATAATATACTCCGGCACACCAAAAGGTTATTAGATGCAAAGTAGACAGTCTTTATTTCAGACAATTGTAGCTCATTCAAAAAAAATGAATATAAAAAGGAATATGCATTAATACAGGTACATAATTTCAACGTTTCGGCATTGCACGCCTTTTTCAAGAAGTACCTCTTACTTACAACGCATGGAAATAATAGAGGATAATGTCCAGCAGCTCGTACTGCGGCAGTGAACTCTTCAGGTTACTGCAATCCAATAGGTTCCAGCCTCTCTGGTGTATTACCGCTTTTGCTATTTTTTGCTATTTCTCCTCAGTTACCGAAACATAACAACCATGTCTTTGTGCGATGCAGAAAAGGTGAAGGGATGGACTCTACATGCCTGGTTCCCACTGTGAAGCATGGAGGAGGAGGTGTGATGGTGTGGGGTGCTTTGCTGGTGACACTGTTGGGGATTTATTCAAAATTGAAGGCATACTGAACAAGCATGGCTACCACAGCATCTTGCAGCACCATGGTATTCCATCCGGTTTGCGTTTAATTGGATCATCATTTTTTTTTCAACAGGACAATGACCCCAAACACACCTCCAGACTGTGTAAGGGCTATTTGACCAAGAAGAAGAGTGATGGGTGCTATGCCAGATGACCTGGCTTCCTCAGTCACCAGACCTGAACCCAATCGAGATGGTTTGGGGTGAGCTGGACCGCAGAGTGAAGGCAAAAGGGCCAACAAGTGCTAAGCAACTCTGGGAACTCCTTCAAGACTGTTGGAAGGCCATTTCTGGTGACTACCTCTTGAAGCTCATCAAGAGAATGCCAAGAGTGTGCAAAGCAGTAATCAAAGCAAAAGGTGGCTACTTTGAAGAACCTAGAATATAAGCCATATTTTCAGTTGTTTTACACTTTTTTGTTAAGTATATACACTGTGTGCAGAATTATTAGGCAAAGTGTATTTAAGAGGATTCTTTCATGGGCGTACCCACTGTGGGGCAGGGGGGGGCAACTGCCCCCCTAGAAGCAGGGGCACACAGTGAAAGAGAGCAGAGAGAGCAGCACAATGCCGGCTCCCTCTGCCTGTCTGTGTGTGCGCAGTGCACGGAGCTGCTGTCTCACCTGTTCTTCCTGGCTGGCAGCAGCTGTAGTTTCACTTTCTGCAGTGCAGGCTCTGGTTGTCTCAGCCACACTGGGTCCTAGTGCCCTCTGTGTGCACACACTGGACACTTCCTGCTCCTGCCTCAGCCACTGCCTGCAAGCTTCATGGTAAGAGGGGATGGAATTTATTAAATTCATTCTGCTCAGGCATGTCATGGTCACTGTGGGGGAATGTGAGAGGATGGGGTATTGTGGGGAGGGTGTACAGGGCACTGGGGTGAATGTAAGAGGATGGGGGTATTGTGGGGCTAGGGCACTGGGGGGGTTAATGTGAGAGGATGGGGTATTGTGGGGGAAAGGTACAGGGCACTGGGGTGAATGTAAGAGGATGGGGGTATTGTGGGGGCTAGGGCACTGGGGGGGTTAATGTGAGAGAATGGGGTATTGTGGGGGCTAGGGCACTGGGGGGGTTAATGTGAGAGGATGGGGTATTGTGGGGGAGGGGTACAGGGCACTGGGGTGAATGTAAGAGGATAGGGGTATTGTGGGGGCTAGGGCACTGGGGGGATTAATTTGAGAGGATGGGGTATTGTGGGGGAGGGGTACAGGGCACTGGGGTGAATGTAAGAGCATGGAGTATTGTGGTGGCTAGGGCACTGGGGGGTTAATGTGAGAGGATGGGGTATTGTGGGGGAGGGGTACAGGGCACTGGGTGAATGTAAGAGTATGGGGTATTGTGGGGGCTAGGGCACTGGGGGGGTTAATGTGAGAGGATGGGGTATTGTGGGGGCTAGGGCACTGGGGGGTTAATGTGAGAGGATGGGGGTATTGTGGGGGCTGAAGTGGGGAGGGGCAACAGGGCACTGGTTGGTGAATGTGAGAGGATGGGGATATTGTGGGGGCTGGCGAATAGGGGTTGATGTGAGAGGATGGGGTATTGTAAGGGAGGGTGGACAGGTCACTGGGGTTGAATGTAAGAGGATGGGGGTATTGTGGGGCTAGGGCACTGGGGGTTTACTGTGAGAGGATGGGGTATTGTGGGGACTGATGTGGGGAGGGGCAACAGAGCACTGAGGGGTGCATGTGAGAGGATGGGGGTATTGTGGGGTCAGTGGGACAGAACACTAAGGGGTGCATGTGAGACGATGGGCTGTTGGGGTGTGGGTGGGGGACAGGTGAGGTAGGGGGCTTTTTTTACTTGTGAGCTCCTTAATACTTTAATAATAGATTAATATTTCAGTATTATTATAACAAGGGCATAGACAGACGGCCGTATAACTCATGCGAGGATCACACTGCAATCCTCGGACTTGCTGGTACCGCTCCTGACATGAGCGCGACTGCCATATATAATATATGGTATATACAGCGTAGTGTCACATACACTGCTGTATTATACAATATACAACAGTTCTAATGCTCCATACCTAATATGCAGTATAATGTACAGTGTATATGATGTAACCTGTATAAGATGCGACATTGGCTTGCCCCCCCCCTAGTTTTGATCCTGGCTACGCCCATGGATTCTTTTTATTATTGAACAACAACTATGTTCTCAACCCAAAAGACTCATAAATATCAAAGCTTAATTTTTTTGGAAGTTGGAGTGTTTTTTTTTAGATTTGGCTATCTTAGGAGGATATCTGTTTGTGCAGGTAACTATTACTGTGCAGAATTATTAGGCAACTTAATAAAAACCAAATATATACCCATCTCACTTGTTTATTTTCACCAGGTAAACCAATATAACAACACAAAATTTAGAAATAAACATTTCTGACATTCAAAAACAAAAAAAATAATCAGTGACCAATATAGCCACCTTTCTTTACGATAACACTCAAAAGCCTTCCATCCATAAATTCTGTCAGTTGCTTTATCTGTTTATGATCATCATTGCGTGCAGCAGCCACCACAGCCTCCCAGACACTGTTCCGAGAGGTCTACTGTTTTCCTTCCCTGTAAATCTCACATGTTATGAGGGACCACAGGTTCTCTATGGGGTTTAGATCAGGCGAACAAGGAGGCCATGTCATTATTTTTTCTTCTTTTAGACCTTTACTGGCCAGCCAAGCTGTGGAGTATTTGGATGCATGTGATGAAGCATTGTCCTGCATGAAAATCATGTTTTTCTTGAACGATACCGACTTCTTCCTGTACCACTGCTTGAAGAAAGTGTCTTCCAGAAACTGGCATTAGGTCTGGGAGTTGAGCTTTACTCCATCCTCAACCCGAAAAGGTCCCACAAGTTACCAGCCCATACCAGTACCCCACCTCCACCTTGTTGGCGTCTGAGTCGGAGTGGAGCTCTCTGCCCTTTACTGATCCAGCCTCGGGCCCATCCATCTGGCCCATCAAGAGTCACTCTCATTTCATCAGTCCATAAAACCTTAGAAAAATCAGTTTTAACATATTTCTTGGCCCAGTCTTGACGTTTCATCTTATGTTTCTTGTTCAAAGGTGGTCGTTTTTCAGCCTTCCTTACCTTGGTCATGTCCCTGAGTATGGCACACCTTGTGCTTTTTGAAACTCCAGTAATGTTGCAGCTCTGAAATATGGCAAAACTGGTGGCAAATGGCATCTTGGCAGCTTCATGCTTGATTTTCCTCAATTCATGGGCAGTTATTTTGCGCATTTTTTTATCAACACGCTTCTTGCGACCCTGTTGGCTATTTGCCATGAAACGCTTGATTGTTCGGTGATCATGCTTCAAAAGTTTGGCAATTTCAAGACTGCTGCATCCCTCTGCAAGACATTCACAATTTTTGACTTTTCAGTGTCAGTCAAATCTCTCTTCTGACCCATTTTACCAAAGGAAAGGAAGTTGCCTAATAATTAAGCACAAATTATATAGGGTGTTGATGTCATTAGACCACACCCCTCCTCATTACAGAGATGCAAATCACCTGATTTACATAATTGGCAGTTGGCTTTCAAGCCTATACAGCTTGGAGTAGGACAGCATGTATAAAAAGGATGATGTGATCAAAATACTCATTTGCCTAATAATACGGCACAAAGTGTAATTCCACATGTGTTAATTCATAGTTTTGATGTCTTCAGTGTGAATCTACAATTTTCATAGTCATGAAAATACAGAAACATCTTTGAATGAGAAGGTGTGTCCAAACTTTTGGTCTGTACTGTATGTATAATGATAACAGGGCATTTGAACAAGCACAGAGTTCAGGCCCATGAAAGCAGTTATGGTGAGTTCTGGAGAATTGTGATTACACAGGACTGATAATAGCAGCTCATCAGGAGTTGAGAGGGAGGTGGAAGGGAGGTGAGTATCTAACTGTACAGAGATCAATGGGCTGAAGAGAAATTGATTGGGTGTAAAGAGCTGACTGAGATGTTAAAAATTAACTCTTCTCCTGGAATGTAAATACTGTATATACTCTGCCAGGCACTACTGGTCAGGCTCTATAGAAACAAGCTGAAAATTATGAAAGAAAGACGCCCTCATTGCAGGAAAATGACTGCAGATGGAAAAAGCAAGTTATTTGCAAACTTGCTTAGTTTCATTCTGTCTAATTAAATCAATTTAATAAGTTGAGAACATTCCTTTATGTCCAAAATTAATTTTCTTTGTCTATTCTATATATCTTCAGTTCCTCTTGCTGCTACGGAATGTTAAGTGCACCTGAGCCACTACACTGTTTATTAAGAGCAGTACAATTTCTGAAGTATATTAGTTACAATTGGCACTTCTGTTTCTTTCTGGAAGAAAAATATTTCTAACTCTTGCATGCAACAAAAATTGCTTGGGGAATACGTGAGAACAAGCAGAGAAATTTCATGAAAGCTGCACTAAAAAGAACTGTTCCTGTTGGAAAGGATTCAAGATTATTTCGAAAAATAGTGGGGACCTGTCAACCTTCATAAAGGAAAATGTAACTTACTGCTCATGACATTAAATCAGATGATTTTACTTTAATCTAAATGTAAAATTACAGCTTAAAATTGCACTATATTACTGCATTACCAGTAAAGCCACTGTGCAAGGTCAAACAGTTGGAAAAAGATGAAATTGGCAATACAGTAGTCTAAGTATTAGTTTTACCCCTTCCTGCCCCTTAAGTCATGGGGCAGGTGTGGGTGCAAAGAGCATGCACAGGAACTGAGCCCACTCTACAAAGGATATACACAAAGCTGTGATATACAGACAGCACCTGTCTCTAACAGCAGTGACCAGGGCTAGATCTAGTCACTGCTGTAAACTTTTAAACACCGCTATCAATCTCATGTCAATCAAGTGGTTTCAATATGGTATTATGTGAATTAAGAGTCTAAATCTGCTCATACACCTTAGGGTTGTTTCACATTTATTTTCTTCATGTGTGTAGTTCTGTTCTGGACAGCCACAGCATCGGACAAACTCCTTTAAGTAAGTAGAGGTCGATTGCATTTCTGTTGTGGTATTAGTTATTTTACTGGACAAAAGAGTGCAACATACAGTGCTATTTTGCTTGGTGTCTTAGACCACAATCATCTGGTTGTTGGATGAAGAGTTGACAGCTATTCTTTCTGGCCACTTTTAAAGATTGTAACAGAACCAGGTAAGACTAAGAATCAGCCCCTGCTTTCACTAGCGGTTTCATTCTGCTGGATATTGAGCAGAGTCAAGTGTACTTCTGGTAAGCGATCATCCAAAATGTGAGCAATAGCTGAGAGAGAGACATGCCAGTTTCTCTCTCTGAATGGAGACTGTATGGTGCAGCTAGGAAAGCTGAGCAATCTGTGTGCTGGAGCTGCAGAAAACCTTGTGGAAGCTGCAGCCTGCTCAGTGTAAACTGTGTAAAGAGTTTAACATGTCTAATTGATGCGAAAAGCTACTGGACCTCAAGCTGAAGTGGATACCGAGACTGGTGAGGTCGTACCTCTTCTGTGTATAAAGTTTGTTGGGGGAGAAAGGACTGTAATCTGTTCGGGTGAGCCCGAACTGACATGTATGAAACCTGCTAAATTAACTGGTTATTTGCTGCGATACCTTTGTGCTCAGAAGAGGCTGGTTTTGGTTTTGAATTCCTTGGACTTTTATGAAAGCAATAAAACTGCACCTGTTTGGAACAAACCACATTGCCTGTGTGAACACTGCCTAATGCCTACTTGAGTGAACCCTACCATATGAACACACTTCGTTTGGCCAAGAGTGCATGTGTTCTGTATGGGAAGAGAGGAATGAACTATTTCTAAGAATCTCTAGTGGAAGCTTATTTCACTCAGAGGAGAAAAAAATCATTTTAATTCACAGAATCCTTTTCCTCAACATAATTTGTTGGGAAAGAGGCCCTCAAACCTAGAAGATGGCTGGCTCTTCACATCAAGAACAGAGGTCAATGGGCCAATTGTAGTATTCTTGTTGTGGTGTTTCAAGTGAAATTTCAGGTTGTAGTGCATGCTTTAAATTAAAGTTCTAGCGTCTGTATAGACATTGTTGTAGAGACTTTTTTATGCTCACAACATTTGGAGGGCACTTCAATACAGTAGGTGGCAGCTACATGTGAAATAAAACACTTAAAAGGAAGTTTTCATCAAAAATTGATTAATTTAGAGTTATATGTTGAATATATTTAAAAAAAATGCCATTTTTCTTCAAATATCACAGTTGGTATTAAAAATAAAAATTAGAACTCTTCCAATATTCATACTGGCCACTGGAGCTTTTTTAGGCCCTTTCTTTTGTTTCAGGAAATAACAAATGTACTGTACATTAGCCCTAGTGATTGGATCCTGGCCCTATATTTTGAATTGAGCCTGTGCAAAGGTCATTGAGAAGGGAGGGGGAGCAGATAAGGCTGTGAAATCGCCTATTTGGATTGGTGGATCCTGTGTTATCAGCTGTGTATAGAGTTGTTACTTGTCATTTCAGTCCTTCATCTGATAACAATTAAATAAAACCCAATACAACCTGAGCACACAAAATATGTTCACAGAGGAATATCCCAAGTGAAAAAAGAAACCTCAAGTGCCCAGGAATATGGAAAACACTATATTGTATACTCCTGAAATATATGAACACAACAAAAAAAGGAGTTCCATACAAAAATATATAAAAAAGTATAAATTTTATTATATGCACCTCAGCATCATATTAATCAAAATACATACAGAAAAATCCTGTTAGTTAAAACATTATTGTTGATATATACATCGGCCCGGGGCATAAGGGAACCACACTAATAAACAATCAAATCCTCATAATGTGAAAAATTATAATAAAATAAAAAACTAAAAAAATATATATGAAGGTGGTGACAATCAATTACATACAGTGTAAAATCATAAATGTATATGCACGTAAAATAACCCTGTGTCAGACTGACTGGCCTGTGGGCACTCGGGCACTGCGAAATATGGGTAAGCACTGAGGCACTTTTATTTTATTTTATTTACAACAATCATTCTCTGCTTTGTTGGTGTGACTTTTCTATGTGTATTTAAGGTCACTGTTGGCATTTCACCAGTATTATTATATACATACAGTACAGACCAAAAGTTTGGACACACCTTCTCATTCAATGATTTTTCTGTATTTTCATGAATATAATTAATCAAAAAATTGTCCCATAAAATTATTAGATAGGCACTTCAAGCTAAATCAGTGGTTCTCAACCTTTCTAATGCCGTGACAACGCAATACAGTTCCTCATGTTGCGGTGACCCCCAAACCAAAAAATAAGTACAGTCCTCCATACAATATTATGGGCACCACATAGTCCTCCATACAGTATTATGGGCCAAATATAATGCTCCGTAAAGAATATTGGACCCCAAATAATGCTCCATACAGGATACTGGTCCCCATATAATGCTCCATACAAAATATGGAGCTCTCTGCACTGTGCTGCGTTCTGCACTGTTATGGCACAGGAAAGGGCACTGTGGAAAGACTCCCCATTATCATCATCAGTGCATCCCCATTATCATCATCATTGCCTCCCCATCATCACTGCCTCCCCATCATCATTGCCTGCCCATCATCATTGGCTCCCTGTTATGTTACGGTAGCTGAGGAGTGCAGGTAAAAAAGGAAATACACCAGAGCAGTTGGAATCTATGAGATTGCAGTACCCTGACTAACCACCGCAACTAGAGGCAGCCGTGGAGCGTTCCTACGATGGTCCTAGACGCCTCGTCACAGCCTGAGAAACTAACTACACCTAAAGACAGAAACAGGAAAGCTATCTGCCCCGGAGCAGAACCCCAAAGATAATAGAAAGCCCCCAAACATGTAATGGCGGTTAGACAAGAGGAAATACTGACACAGAAAGAAAATAGTATGAGCAAACGCTGGGGCCCAAACTATCTAAATAGAAAAGGATAGGAAGGGTACTTACTGCAATCCCAGAAAACCCTGAAAAACACCAACTTACTAATTTCAAAATCACCTGAGATCACACGACCTCTACCACCTAAATTAGTTCTCTGGTGTAACAAAAACAGCAGCCACTGAAAAAACTGCAAAAAGCAAAAGTACAAAACACAGTGGCTGGACCAAACTGAGAGGGCAAAAGCCCCCGGAGGGGACCCAGAAGGCCCCCACAGAAGTGCAGGACAAAATGCAAAAATATAGCAAAAACACACAATAAGAAATTGTCTTATCTGATAGCAGGAGATGCAGACACGACACAGCAGGCTACAAGGGAAACTGGAAAGAAGGATTCAGACCAGAACAATTGATCACCGGCAACCCTGATGGGAAAATGATTCCCTTAAATAAGACCAATCAGTAACACCTGATTCCCAATCCTCACTAGTACCGCTTGTAACCACCAGAGGGAGCCTCTGCTCAGAACTCATCTCAAACCCATTCACAACAGTACCCCCCCCTTGAGGAGGGGTCACCGAACCCTCATTTGAGCAACCAGGTCGGTCAGGATGAGTTCTATGATACGCACGGATAAGTCTCCTAGCATGGATGTCCGAAGCAAACACCCAAGAATTATCTTCCTGACCATAACCTCTCCATTTAACCAAATACTGGAGTCTTCGTCTAGAAAAACGAGAATCCAAATATTTTCTCAACCACATACTCCAGATTGCCCTCAACCAAAACAGGGTCAGGAGGCACAGCAGCAGGAACCACTGGCTCAACAAACCTCTTCAACAAGGACTTGTGGAACACGTTATGGATCTTAAATGTCCCTGGAAGAAGCAAACGAAAAGAAACAGGATTAATAATCTCCATGATCTTATAAGGTCCAATGAACCTAGGCTTAAATTTAGGAGATGCTACTCTCATAGGAATATTCTTTGAGGACAACCAGACCAAGTCCCCCACTTTAAACCGAGGACCATAAGTCCTATGCCGGTTAGCAAACCGCTGGGCCTTCTCCTGAGAGAGGGACAACCTCTCCACTACCTGGTCCCAAATCTGCTGCATACGCTCAACAACAGAGTCAACACCTGGACAGACAGAAGCCTCCGTCTGTCCTGAAGAAAATCGAGGGTGAAACCCAGAATTACAGAAAAACGGAGACATCAAAGTGGCAGAGCTAGCCCTATTATTAAGAGCAAACTCAGCCAAAGGCAAAAAAGAGACCCAGTCATCCTGATCAGCAGACACAAAGCATCTTAGATAAGTCTCCAATGTCTGGTTTGTTCTCTCAGTTTGACCATTGGTCTGAGGATGAAATGCCGAGGAGAAAGACAATTGAACACCCAGTTTAGAACAAAAAGTCCTCCAAAATCTGGAAACAAACTGGACTCCTCTGTCAGACACAATGTTCTCAGGAATGCCGTGTAAACGAACCACGTGCTGAAGGAACAACGGCACCAATTCAGAGGAGGAAGGCAACTTAGGTAATGGCACAAGATGTATCATTTTGGAAAACCTATCACAAATTACCCAGATGGTGGTCATTCTCTGAGAAACAGGAAGATCGGAAATGAAATCCATAGAGATATGGGTCCATGGTCTCTTGGGCACAGGCAATGGCATCAACAAACCACTAGAGCGAGAGCAAGGCTTGGAGCGAGAGCAAGTCCCGCAGGACTGCACAAATTCCCTGACATCGCGAGACAAGGTAGGCCACCAAAAGGACCGACTAACCAAGTCTCTGGTACCAAAAATTCCGGGATGCCCAGCCAATGCGGAACAATGAATCTCAGACATCACACTCTTTTTCCATTGGTCCGGGACAAACAATTTTCCAACAGGGCAGCGCTCGGGCCTATCCTCCTGACACCCCTCCAGAGCAAGTCTCAAATTAGGCGAGATGGCGGAAAGAACTACACCCTCCTTCAAAATAACAGAGGGATCAGATAGCTCAGGAGAGTCCGCAAGGAAACTCCTCGAGAGGGCATCCGCCTTAACATTCTTAGTGCCAGGAAGAAAGGAAACCACAAAATTAAAACGTGTGAAAAACAAGGCCCACCTGGCCTGTCTAGGATTGAGTCGCTTGGCAGATTCCAGATAGACCAGATTCTTATGGTCCGTAAGGACCACCACCTGATGTTTGGCTCCCTCCAGCCAATGTCTCCACTCTTCAAAAGCCCACTTCATGGCCAATAACTCCCGATTACCCACGTCATAATTACGTTCAGTAGGAGAAAATTTTCGAGAGAAAAAGGCACAAGGGTTACTTTTAGAGGTCTCTGGATCTTTTTGGGACAAAACGGCACCTGCCCCAATTTCAGAGGCATCAACCTCCACCTGAAATGGCAGAGAAACATCAGGCTGCCGTAGAACAGGAGCAGAAGTGAATCTCTGCTTAAGTTCCTGAAACGCAGAGACTGCCTCAGGAGGCCAATTCACCACATCAGAACCCTTTCTGGTCAAATCAGTTAATGGTTTAACAATAACAGAGAAATTACCAATAAATTTACGATAAAAATTGGCAAAACCCAAAAATCTCTGAAGAGCCTTTAATGAAGTAGGTTGGACCCAATCACAGATGGCCTGAACCTTGACCGGGTCCATTTCAATAACAGATGGGGACAAAATGAATCCCAGAAATGAGATCTTCTGTACGCCAAAAAGACACTTTGATCCCTTCACATACAGAGCATTCTCTCTCAAAATCTGGAATACAGTTCGAACATGTTTCACATGAGAGTCCCAGTCATTAGAAAAAATCAAGATATCATCCAAATAAACAATCAGAAACTTGTCCACAAAATCCCTGAAAATGTCATTCATGAAGGACTGGAAGACGGAAGGAGCATTAGTGAGCCCAAAGGGCATCACAAGGTGCTCAAAATGCCCTTCAGGGGTGTTAAATGCCGTCTTCCATTCATCCCCGTGCTTAATGCGAATAAGGTTATACGCCCCCCTGAGGTCCAGCTTGGTAAACCAAGTAGCGTTTTTCACCCTGGAAAACAGGTCAGAAATCAAGGGTAACGGGTATTGATATTTCACAGTAATATTGTTCAAGAGACGATAATCAATACACGGCCTTAATGAACCATCTTTTTTGGCCACAAAGAAAAAACCGGCACCTAAGGGTGAAGAGGATGGTCTGATATGACCCTTCTCCAATGATTCCTTGATATAAGACCGCATAGCGTCATGTTCAGGTACAGACAAGTTAAAAAGGCGACCCTTAGGGAATTTACTACCTGGCACTAATTCAATAGCGCAGTCATAGCTCCTATGGGGAGGTAAGGATGCAGATTTACTTTCGCTAAACACATCAGAAAAATCAAACAAAAAGTCAGGAACATCCTCAGCCTGGGGGGAGGCAGAAAAAACAGGAGTGTTGGTATTAACACATTGGCAGCCCCAACTGGTTACAGACACAGATTTCCAATCCAAAACAGGATTATGAGACTGTAACCAAGGGAAACCCAGCACGATAATGTCATGCAGATTATATAGAACCAAAAATTTGCAGCACTCCTGGTGATCAGGTTCAACCCTCATTATCACCTGAGTAGAAAACTGGGGTTTATTCTCAGCCAAAGGGGTAGAATCGATCCCCAGTAGGGGAATAGACTTCTGTAGGGGTATCAAGGGAAATCCACAACGTTTAGCAAAATCATAATCCATCAGGTTAATAGCTGCTCCAGAATCAACGAAAGCCTGAGCAGAAAATGAGGACAGAGAGCATATCAGAGTGACAGTTAATAAAAACTTAGTCTGAACACTACCCAAGACAACTGAGCGTGCAAAACGTCTTCCCCGCCTAGGGCAGACCGAAATAGCATGAGAGGCATCACCACAGTAGAAACATAACCCATTGCGCTTTCGAAACTCATGACGCTGTGCCCCAGACACCACTCCATCACACCGCATGGGCTCAGCAGCTGGCCCACAAGGCAACACCACTCCACGCATACTTCTCCGCTCACGCAAACGTCTGTCAATTTGAATCGCTAATGACATAGAATCATTGAGACCAGAGGGGACAGGGAATCCCACCATAACATCCTTTACATTATCCGACAGACCCTTCCGGAAAAGGGCCGCCAAAGCGTCGTCATTCCATTTGGTCAGGACTGCCCACCTACGGAATCTCTGACAGTATAACTCAGCGTCATCAAGCCCCTGATTTAATGCCAACAAGGCTTTTTCAGCTTGATCAGTGACATTAGGCTCATCGTACAATAACCCCAAAGCCTGAAAAAATGCATCAACATCACTCAAAACAGGATCCCCAGGCGTGAGGGAAAAAGCCCAATCCTGAGGATCGCCGCGCAGGAGAGAGATGATAATTTGAACCTGCTGCGCTGCGTTTCCTGAGGACTTAGATTTTAAGGCAAAAAACAATTTACAATTATTTTTGAAATTCTGAAACTTAGCTCGATCCCCTGAAAACAAATCTGGCATGGGAATCCTAGGTTCCACAACAGGCAACCTAGCAAGATATGCAGCAATACTCTGAACCTCAGTGGCAAGCTGATCCACACGGCCAGACAACTGTGCAAACTCCATTGGGAGAAAAGATCCTCCCCAGCACCCAGAGATACAGAGGGAAAAAAAAAAAAAATGCAACAAACAGAAAAATATCTCTGACAACTTTTCTTCCTTCAAAATATTTTTTCCCTTCTGTGAGTACCATACAATTTTTATGGCCGGTGATACTGTTATGTTACGGTAGCTGAGGAGTGCAGGTAAAAAAGGAAATACACCAGAGCAGTTGGAATCTATGAGATTGCAGTACCCTGACTAACCACCGCAACTAGAGGCAGCCGTGGAGCGTTCCTACGATGGTCCTAGACGCCTCGTCACAGCCTGAGAAACTAACTACACCTAAAGACAGAAACAGGAAAGCTATCTGCCCCGGAGCAGAACCCCAAAGATAATAGAAAGCCCCCAAACATGTAATGGCGGTTAGACAAGAGGAAATACTGACACAGAAAGAAAATAGTATGAGCAAACGCTGGGGCCCAAACTATCTAAATAGAAAAGGATAGGAAGGGTACTTACTGCAATCCCAGAAAACCCTGAAAAACACCAACTTACTAATTTCAAAATCACCTGAGATCACACGACCTCTACCACCTAAATTAGTTCTCTGGTGTAACAAAAACAGCAGCCACTGAAAAAACTGCAAAAAGCAAAAGTACAAAACACAGTGGCTGGACCAAACTGAGAGGGCAAAAGCCCCCGGAGGGGACCCAGAAGGCCCCCACAGAAGTGCAGGACAAAATGCAAAAATATAGCAAAAACACACAATAAGAAATTGTCTTATCTGATAGCAGGAGATGCAGACACGACACAGCAGGCTACAAGGGAAACTGGAAAGAAGGATTCAGACCAGAACAATTGATCACCGGCAACCCTGATGGGAAAATGATTCCCTTAAATAAGACCAATCAGTAACACCTGATTCCCAATCCTCACTAGTACCGCTTGTAACCACCAGAGGGAGCCTCTGCTCAGAACTCATCTCAAACCCATTCACAACAGTTCCCCATCATCATCATTGCCTGCCCATCATCATTGGCTCCCCATCATCATCATCATTACCTGCCCATCATCATTGGCTCCCCATCATCATCATTGCCTGCCCATCATCATCATTGCCTGCCCATCATCAGTGGCTCCCCATCATCATCATTGCCTGCCCATCATCATTGCCTCCCCATCATCATCATATTTGCCTGCCCATCATCATTGGCTCCCCATCATCATCATCATTGCCTGCCCATCATCATTGGCTCCCCATCATCATCATCATTGCCTGCCCATCATCATTGGCTCCCCATCATCATCGTCTCCTCACCATCATCACTGCCTCCCCCACCACCATCACACATACAGCACCACACACAGACAGCACCGCAGCACTCTCTCACATACACGCAGGCAGACACACACACACTGATACACACAGTCACATACACCTCACATCTCACCTGTCCAGCGCCCGTGCTTACTCTGCCACAGCCGGCCGCTGAATGATGATGTCATGCAGCGGTGCTGCTGTGACAGGAAGCGCAGGCGCCCCCTGGAGCCCGGAGCTGTGGAGGCACGGGGAGAGGTAAGTATTGCGCCGCTTGCTCAGGCCGGGTCTCCCTCTCCCCGCACAGTGGACTCACCGACCCGCCGCTCAGCTCCGGAGGGTCCCGGGACGCTGCACTGTGCCTCCATGGGGGGAGGAATTGCTGCTGCCACGCTGCCCTCACACACGTGCTGCCTGGGGCGGACTGCCCGCCCACGCTATGCCACTGGGCTAAAGCCATCGGAAATATGTATTTTCCGATGGCTTTAAGCCAGTGGTCCCCAACCTTTTTGCACCAGGGACCGGCTTCAAGAAAGACCATTCTTCCATGGCCCGGCAGGGTGGGGATGGAGGTGTGGCAGGGGTGGGGCTTTGGTCATAAGGGGGCGGGGCTATGGACGGGGTTGTAGTTTAGTAGTAGTGCATACTCATCATTTAATTATAACATTTATAATGTGAATGTGACTCCCTTGTATGCATGGCTCCGCTCCCACCCTTGTTTATATGGCTCCGCTCCCACCCTCCCATCCTGTATACATGGCTCCGCTCCCAACCTCCCATCCTGTATACATGGTTCTGCTCCCACCCTCCCATCCTGTATACATGGCTCCGCTCCCACCCTCCCATCCTGTATACATGGCTCCGCTCCCACTCTCCCATCCTGTATATATTGCTCCGCTCCCCCTCCCATCCTGTATATATGGCTCCGCTCCCCCTCCTATCCTGTATATATGGCTTCTCTCCCCCTCCCATCCTGTATACATGGCTCTGCTCCCCCTCCCATCCTGTATACATGGCTCCGACCCCCTCCCATCCTGTATACATGGCTCCGCTCTCACCATCCCATCCTGTATATATGGCTCCGCTCCCCCTCCCATCCTGTATATATGGCTCTGCTCCCATCCTCCCATCCTGTATATATGGCTCCGCTCCCATCCTCCCATCCTGTATATATGGCTCCGCTCCCCCTCCCATCCTGTATATATGGCTCCGCTCCCCCTCCCATCCTGTATACATGGCTCCGCTCCACCCTCTCATCCTGTATACATGGCTCCGCTCCACCCTCCCATCCTGTATACATGGCTCCGCTCCCTCTCCCATCCTGTATATATGGCTCCGCTCCCCCTCCCATCCTGTATACATGGCTCCGCTCCCACCCTCCCATCCTGTATATATGGCTCTGCTCCCACCCTCCCATCCTGTATATATGGCTCCGCTCCCCCCCCATCCTGTATATATGGCTCCGCTCCCCCTCCCATCCTGTATATAGGCTCCGCTCCACCCTCCCATCCTGTATATATGACTTCGCTCCCACCTCCCATACTGTATACATGGCTCCGCTCCTACCCTCCCATCCTTGTATATATGGCTCCGCTCCACCCTCCCATCCTGTATATATGGCTCCGCTCCACCCTCCCATCCTGTATATATGACTTCGCTCCCCCTCCCATCCTGTATATATGGCTCCGCTCCCCCTCCCATCCTGTATATATGGCTCTGCTCCCCCTCCCATCCTGTATATATGGCTCCGCTCCACCCTCCCATCCTGTATATATGACTTCGCTCCCCCCTTCCATCTTGTATACATGGCTCCGCTCCACCCTCCCATCCTGTATACATGGCTCCGCTCCCCCTCCCATCCTGTATATATGGCTCCGCTCCCCTCCCATCCTGTATACATGGCTCCGCTCCCCCGTCCTCCCATCCTGTATACATGGCTCCGCTTCCCCTCCCATCCTGTATATATGGCTCCGCTCCCCCTCCCATCCTGTATATATGGCTCCGCTCCCCCTCCCATCCTGTATATATGGCTCCGCTCCCCCTCGCATCCTGTATACATGGCTCCGCTCCCCCTCCCATCCTGTATACATGGCTTCCCTCCACCCTCCCATCCTGTATACATGGCTCCGCTCCCCTCCCATCCTGTATATATGGCTTCTCTCCCCCTCCCATCCTGTATACATGGCTCCGCTCCCCTCCCATCCTGTATACATGGCTCCGCTCCCCCTCCCATCCTGTATATATGGCTCCGCTCCCCTCCCATCCTGTATACATGGCCCCGCTCCCCCGTCCTCCCATCCTGTATACATGGCTGGGCTCCCCCGTCCTCCCCCCATCATACTTACCCTCCTCGCTCCGTCGCTGCAGGTCCCTTGCCACCCTGTCGGCCGCGGCAGCTTCCTCCTGTGCGCAGCGGTGACGTAATACCGTTCATCAAGGGCATGAATATGGACGCCACGCCTATGGGCACAAGAGGACTGAAGCACGTCACATGTCTTACCTATTGCATTATTCCTGTGTCCTCTTGTGTATAAATATGTGATTCTTCAGTTTTTGTTTTAGTCTTTGCCTGATGAAGAGACCTGAGTAGTCTCGAAAGCTTGCAATTTGTTACCATCTTTTCAGTTAGCCATTAAAAGGTATCAACCACTGAGGACTCTCAACTCTAAATATTTTTCTATAATGAAATAAACACTAAAATTGATAGAAACCAGAAATTCCCAATTCAACCCGAGTTATAAACATATATTAAGTTAAAGCCAGGAATAATAGATGTAAAGCCACATAATTATCAATATATCAAGTGAAAAACACTAGATAGGAAATTGTTACAACTGCAAGGAAACTTGCTAGCAATAGGTATTCAGGGAGTCCATGTAATCATTAACATCAGTGTGCTCAATACATTCCACAGTGAATATCGCGAAAATACCTAAATAGAACAACCCGATCAAGTGCTGTCATAAACGCCACCACGGTTATATTGCCAGGTATATACTTTGCCTCTTAAATGACCTTTAGTTTATCCTTTGTTGGTAACATTACAATTATTTATGACAATTATTTATGACAGCACTTGATCGGGTTGTTCTATTTAGGTATTTTCGCGATATTCACTGTGAAATGTATTGAGCACACTGATGTTAATGATTACATGGCTGAATACCTATTGCTAGCAAGTTTCCTTGCAGTTGTAACAATTTCCTATCTAGTGTTTTTCACTTGATATATTGATAATTATGTGGCTTTACATCTATTATTCCTGGCTTTAACTTAATATATGTTTATAACTCGGGTTGAATTGGGAATTTCTGGTTTCTATCAATTTTAGTGTTTATTTCATTATATAAATTTCTAAATATTATTATAGGAAAGATGTGTATCTTCGTACCGTGTTAGCCAGTAGATAGAAAAATATTTAGAGTTGAGAGTCCTCAGTGGTTGATACCTTTTAATGGCTAACTGAAAAGATGGTAACAAATTGCAAGCTTTCGAGACTACTCAGGTCTCTTCATCAGGCAAAGACTAAAACAAAAACTGAAGAATCACATATTTATATATACAACAGGACACAGGAATAGTGCAATAGGTAAGACAAGTGACGTGAAGCAGAACTGTCATTATGACAGAGGGATGAACATAAATATTGGAACAGTTCATAGATAAGGAGAGAAAGTTTTATTGCCCTCTGATTGGGGTCTGGTGTTGTGTTTTGATGCCCCTAGAAGGTCAGAGACGCAGATTCCTTAATTGATATAGAATGACATGAATCTGTGTGATATATTCATTCCAGCACTAACAGTGTCAAAGGTCATCATAAGTTTGTATTCATGATGACCTTTGACACTCTTAGTGCTGGAATGAATATATCACACGGATTCATGTCATTCTATATCAATTAAGGAATCTGCGTCTCTGACCTTCTAGGGGCATCAAAACACAACACCAGACCCCAATCAGAGGGCAATAAAACGTTCTCTCCTTATCTATGAACTGTTCCAATATTTATGTTCATCCCTCTGCCATAATGACAGTTCTGCTTCACGTCACTTGTCTTACCTATTGCACTATTCCTGTGTCCTGTTGTATATATAAATATGTGATTCTTCAGTTTTTGTTTTAGTCTTTGCCTGATGAAGAGACCTGAGTAGTCTCGAAAGCTTGCAATTTGTTACCATCTTTTCAGTTAGCCATTAAAAGGTATCAACCACTGAGGACTCTCAACTCTAAATATTTTTTCTAATATTAATATACACTGTCATTTGGATTGTGTTTAGATATTATAATCAGATTCACCACTGACCCATTTCATTATTAAGGTGGCGTCTCTTTTTGGGACACTCTGTTTTTTATATTATTACTATGTGATTTTAATTTTATGAAATAAAAATTATTTTAATTTGGATCGCTTCTTTTTCTGGTGGTTTTTGGCAGACTCCAGGATTGTTATTTATTTTCATGACTATGAAAATTGTGGAATCACACTGAAGGCATCAAAACTATGAATTAACACATGTGGAATTATATACTTAACAAAAAAGTGTGAAACAATTGAAAATATGTCTTATATTCTAGGTTCTTCAAAGTAGCCACCATTTGCTTTGATTACTGCTTTGCACGCAGAAAAGGTGAATGGATGGACTCTACATTTCTGGTTCCCACCGTGAAGCATGGAGGAGGAGGTGTGATGGTGTGGGGGGGCTTTGATGGTGACACTGTTGGGGATTTATTCAAAATTGAAGGCATAGTGAACCAGCATGGCTACCACAGCATCTTGCAGCAGCATGCTATTCCATCCGGTTTGTGTTTAGTTGGACCATCATTTATTTTTCAACAGGACAATGTCCCCAAACACAACTCCAGGCTATGTAAGGGCTATTTGACCAAGAAGGAGAGTGTTGGGTTGCTACGCCAGATGACCTGGCCTCCACAGTCACCAGACCTGAACCCAATCGAGATTGATTGGGGTGAGCTGGACCGCTCACCGCTTCAATCTTGAATAAATCCCCAACAGTGTCACCAGCAAAGCACCCCCACACCATCACACCACCTCCTCCATTCTTCACGGTGGGAAATAGGCATGTAGAGTCCATCCGTTCACCTTTTCTGCGTGCAAAGCAGTAATCAAAGCAAAAGGTGGCTACTTTGAAGAACCTAGAATATAAGACATATTTTCAGTTGTTTCACACTTTTTTGTAAAGTGTAATGTATAATTCCACATGTGTTAATTCACAGTTTTGATGCCTTCAGTGTGATTCTACAATTTTCATAGTCATGAAAATACAGAAAAATCTTTGAATGAGAAGGTGTGTCCAAACTTTTGGTCTGTACTGTATATATTTTTGTGCACATTTATTGTTTATGCACAGGTGAAATGCCAACAGTGACCTTAAATACACATAGAAAAGTCACACCAACAAAGCAGAGAATGATTGTTGTAAATAAAATAAAATAAAAGTGCCTCAGTGCTTACCCATATTTCGCAGTGCCCGAGTGCCCACAGGCCAGTCAGTCTGACACAGGGTTATTTTACGTGCATATACATTTATGATTTTACACTGTATGTAATTGATTGTCACCACCTTCATATATATTTTTTTATTTTATTATAATTTTTCACATTATGAGGATTTGATTGTTTATTAGTGCGGTTCCCTTATGCCCCGGTCTGATGTATATATCAACAATAATGTTTTAACTAACAGGATTTTTCGTTATGTATTTTGATTAATATGATGCTGAGGTGCATATAATAAAATTTATACTTTTTTTATATATTTTTGTATGGAACTCCTTTTTTTGTTGTGTTCTTCATCTGATAACATTGAGCCAGTAAGTGGGAGTAGCGTCTTGAGTTTCATATAAATGTTGTTGTCAGAGATTGACTTCGACATTTAGGCGGTTAACAGCCTCAGCCAGAGTTTTATCTTCTTAATCTGAATCATTCCATTGATCATTACTAGGGTTGAGCATTCCGATACTGCAAATATCGGGTATCGGCCGATATTGGCTGTATCGGAATTCCGATTCCGAGTTCCGATATTTTCGTCATATCGGATACCGGAATCGGGATTGTCACTGTCACTGTCAGTGTCCGTCGGTCGGGTCTGTCACTGTCAGTGTCCGTCGGTCGGGTCTGTCAGGAGTCAGCGGCACTTACCTGGCAGAAGATCTCCGGCGGTCACGGGCTGCACTGCTTCATGGCCGCCATCCTCTTCTCCCCGGCGGTCACATGCAGTTTCTCGCGATAACTGCAGTGACTGCTGGGTAATCCCGGCCGTAAAGCAGTCAGTCCGATGACGTCACCGCCGGGGAAGCAGGTAATCAGCTGTGCTGCGTCGCGATGACAGGCTCTGCCTGTCATTGCGATGTAGCAGAGCTGGATCGTCGTGGGACTGTCGTTATGGACTGCGTCGGACAGGTGGTATACTGTTGGTTTGTTTTTTTTCTTTTTTTACAGGAGATCGATGGCGTCGCAGGAATGAGAGAGTAATAAAAAAAATGAAAACTGTGTTGTCTCTTTTATTTCATTAAAAGACTTTTTTCTTGCAGTGTCTTTTTTTTACACATTTAAAAACTTTGGGATTAATAATGGATCGGTGTCTTATTGACGCCTCTCCATTATTAACCGGGCTTATTGTCACCGTGCAATCAACGGTGACATTAACCCCTTATTACCCCACTTGCCACCGCTACAGGGCAGTGGGAAGAGCCGGGTAAAGTGCCACAATTGGCACATCTTTTGATGCGCCAAATGTGGGGCTGCTGTAGCCTGGTATTATCAGGCTGTTGAGGGCCAAAATCCATGGGCCTTGACAGTCTTTTAATACCAGGCCGCAGCAGTCTGCATTTTACTTGGCTGGTTAACAAAAATAGGGGGACCCCTACGCCGTTTTTTTTTTCGAGGGGATCCCTATTTTTGTTAACCAGCCAAGCTAAGCAGACTGCTGTGGCCTGGTATTATCAGGCTTGCAAGGTCCATGGATATTGGATCCTTACCAGCCTGAAAAACCAGGCCTCAGCGGTCTGCTTCATCTGGCTGGTTAACAAAAATAGGGGGGACCCCACGCCAATTTTTTTCGAGGGGATCCCCTATTTTTGTTAATCAGCCAAGATATGCAGACTGCTGTGGCCTGGTATTATCAGGCTGGCAAGGTCCATGGATCTTGGCTCCTTAACAGCCTGAAAAACCAGGCCTCAGCGGTCTGCTTCATCTGGCTGGTTAACAAAAATAGGGGGGACCCCACGCCAATTTTTTTCGAGGGATCCCCTATTTTTGTTAATCAGCCAAGATATGCAGACTGCTGTGGCCTGGTATTATCAGGCTGGCAAGGTCCATGGATCTTGGCTCCTTAACAGCCTGAAAAACCAGGCCTCAGCGGTCTGCTTCATCTGGCTGGTTAACAAAAATAGGGGGGACCCCACGCCAATTTTTTTCGAGGGATCCCCTATTTTTGTTAATCAGCCAAGATATGCAGACTGCTGTGGCCTGGTATTATCAGGCTGGCAAGGTCCATGGATCTTGGCTCCTTAACAGCCTGAAAAACCAGGCCTCAGCGGTCTGCTTCATCTGGCTGGTTAACAAAAATAGGGGGGACCCCACGCCATTTTTTTCTAGAAGGGAACCCCTATTTTTATTAACCAGTTCCCTCTGACGTCACTGATGGTGTCCCTGGCTGACCTGAAGTGAAAGTGGAATGCAATCAATTAAGCTTTCCACTTCCTCTCCTGTCAGCCAGGAGAGGAACTCATTCATTTGGGGGTTTACTGTGAGGCTGCAGCATTAGCTGCGGTCCCTGCAGTAAACATTAACCCTTTCTGAAGGATTACACCGTGGGACCTGACTGTGCATCGGATTGGTAAGAATAATTTTGCTTTATTATTTTATTTTTATTACAGGAAATGGTTTTAGCAGGTAAATAAAATATGGTCAAAAACTGTGTGATTATTTCATTAAACTTCTTTTTTATTAAAGTGTGTGTGTTTGATTTTTCTTTCATACAATAGGATTAATAATTGATAGTTGTCTAATTGACAGCTCTCAATTATTAACCTGGCTTAAAGTGACCTTTCAATTGCAAGGTCATTTTAACCCCTTATTAACCCATTCGCCACCGCTACAGGGCAATGGGAATAGACGGGCAAAGTGCCAGAAAGGGCAAATCTAATTAGAGATTTGCCCTTTCTGGGGTGTCTGGGGGCAGATGTTAAGTAGCCGGGGGGGGCAAAAAAAATGGTCCCTCTCTGGGCTATTATTATCTGCCCCACTCACTGGCTTTGTCTGTCTGGTTGCGAAAATAGGGCGGGAGCCCACGCATTTTTTTTCAGCAATTTTACACCTCAATATATATATATATACATGTCATTGAATTTGTGACACATATATATATATATATTTATATTTCATACACTTCTACATAGTATAATAGCCGCTAATTCAATTGCCGGCTTTTGTGAAAATGCAGAACCCGACATGAAATGACACTTGGTGTACATAGGGTTAACCATGTCTTTTCATGTAGTTTGATATCTGATTTGCACAAACAATTACATGAGTGTAAGTGTGCAAAATTTCACACCTGTAGGGGTTAATTAAAGGTGTAAATTCGTAGCAAAAAAGTCAGTTTTTTTTACAACGAATTTACACCTTTAATTAACCCCTACAGGTGTGAAATTTTGCACACATAGACTGATGTAATTGTTTGTGCAAATCAGATAGCAAACGACATGAAAAGACATGGTTAACCTATGTACACCAAGTGTCATTTGAAATGACACTTGGTGTACATAGGGTTAACCATGTCTTTTCATGTCGTTTGCTATCTGATTTGCACAAACAATTACATCAGTCTATGTGTGCAAAATTTCACACCTGTAGGGGTTAATTAAAGGTGTAAATTCGTAGCAAAAAAGTCCGTTTTTTTTTACAACGAATTTACACCTTTAATTAACCCCTACAGGTGTGAAATTTTGCACACAGCCACTCATGTAATTGTTTGTGCAAATCAGATAGCAAACGACATGAAAAGACATGGTTAACCCTATGTACACCAAGTGTCATTTCATGTCGGGTGCTTCTGTCTTTTCACAGAAGCCGACTTTACCCGGCAATTAAATCAGAGGATATTTTACTATGTAGAAGTGTATAAACTATACATATATGTATATATATATGTCACAATGACATGTATATATATATATATGTATTCTATGTGTGTATATTTAGTGTTTACAAGGAAAGAAAGAGGTTTTTTTAGTTGCGATATTTTGTTCCCATAGACTTACATGGGACTTCCGGTATCGGTATCGGGTATCGCCGATATTTTAATGGTATCGGCGATACCATTCCGATTCCGATATTTTTGGATATCGGAAAGTATCGCTCAACTCTAATCATTACTATATATGCTTTACTCTTAAAGGGATAGTGATATTTTAGAAACAAAATAAACATTGCTTGCTTACTGAAACTCCTGCTACTCCTACAGTACCCTTCCAAATTTTATTTATAAATGGACACCCCCTTTAATGAGCACAGTCTATAAAATGAGGTAACTTAAAATACACAAACTGATTGACGGCAATAAATAACCGCTGATTAACAACTTGTTTGCTGATTGGTTGTCATTTAATAGCCTGTTTAAACAGGCAGACCACTGAACAATCCATAACAGTGTGCATAGGCAGCCATTGTTTATACAGGACAATGTGCTGCCGAGAACAATGATCCTTTGTGCTGCAAAAAAGATAATTTCACCAGACAAATGGGTATTTTGCTCGTTCATAGTCTGATTGGCAGACTGTTTAGACTGCAAGATTATTGTGGTGTGTAAATGTACCTTTACTAACATAGATATAACTTTTCCTTGTTCACCTAATTAGTTAAAGACTTGGCTACTCCATGATTAACCTGTTAAATCATTTTATGTGATTTACACAGCGAAACCTCCGTGTCATCAGGAGACGACTGATGGTACAAAACATATTACACTCTGTCTACATCCATTTACCTATTCCATGAACTGTAAAACAAAACTTGAGAATGCCTTAATGATGAGGCACTGCCAAGCATCCACTGCTTATCGAAATACAGTAAAGCCTGTTATTTTATTTTCTCTGCTTTTCAACAAGGATAGTGCTAAAAGAAAATAACCCAAATTCACATCACACCTCATAATTATTTTTTCTGCATGAAAAGATTGACTCCACTCATCTCTAGCTCAAATGAATGCTGTTATGTAACCTGGTACTTTCTCCAACCTTCATGTAAGTGAAAGGGATTTTTTTCTCAGTATAGGGGCTCATACCGATGTTGTTCCTGAAAAGTCAGATGTGTGTCATGCAAGTATCACGAGTACAATGTGATTTTTCTCATCTATCATCGTTATGACACGTGTATGCAATCCGTATGCAATGCGATTTTAACATTATATTTTACATAGAGTAATTCTCTATCATTTAAAGACAGTTTTCTAACAAAATATTCTTTAATATATAGATATGTAGAAATAAGTGAGGTATTTAATCATTGCTTTAAGTGTGTAGCTTACTGTATATGTGTAACGGGGGCCAGGGTGGTAGCCATACCGAGGGTCTGCTGCTGCTCCTTCATCACACCCCGTCCCCGACGCTCCGCTACAGAAATATCATGTCCATCTTGTGGTGCACTGTGTGTGTCCTGTAGTTCACCCACCTGTGGGTTAGGAGTCTCAGCATTCAGGGCTCCAATCCGTCGCAGACACACACAAATAGTCTCAAAGTGCATATTCATTTTCAATAAAACTTTTCCTAACTCGTGCATCTTCATAACAGACTTAATCCAACAATCTTCATAAGACACAAGGCCTTCTCCTCCTGACTTCTCCCTGGTCTTTCCTGTCAACGTGACTTCTGACAACGTGAAATCCAGTCCCGCAGTTCCCTGGTCAGTCCAGCTAGCTAATACTAGGTGCTCCCCGTCCATTTTCCCCATCTTTGGAGAAAATTTAGGTTGCCACTGCAAATCCTGATTGGACTGTAGGTCCCGGACGTCATGCAAGTTAATCCACAGCCTAGCCACCGATCCTTTCAGGCTGCCTAGATCCACCTGTGCCCCACAGTCTTTCATTCTTCAGAACTCTCCTTTCCAGTTCTTCTTGTCTCTCTCTTCTGACCACAACAACTACCCTCTCTCAGAACTTTTTCTAACCTCTAGCTGACTCCACCCACCAGCTAACTTCCTATAGGTTTCAACATTTAACTATTACTACTCTGTCTTCTTATCTTATCTAAATCTAATCTCCATATCTGGATCTGCTCTACAGTGCCCCCACTGTACTAACCCAAAGCAACACTGACTTAACTCTGACACTAATTGGAGGACAGAGGAGCCTCTTAAAGAAGAAGTTACAGGTCTGTGAGAGCCTGTGAGAGCCATAAATCTTGCATGTTTTTAGGTGACCAAATACTTATTTTCCACCATAATTTGCAAAATAAATCTTGCCAAGTCAGACAAGGTGAATTTCTGGATTTGTTTTCTGATTTTGACTCTAATAGTTGTGGTCTACCTATGATGTCAATTACAGGCCTCTCTCATCTTTTTAAGTGGGAGAACTAGCACAATTGGTGGCTGACTAAATGCTTTTATTCCCCACTGTATTTAAGTAATAAATAAATTAAAGAAAAAAATGGCGTGGGGTCACCAAAATTTTAACCACTTAACCCTCAAGGGTGGTTTGGACGTTAATGACTGGGCCAATTTTTACAATTCTGACCACTGTCCCTTTATGAGGTTATAACTCTGGAACGCTTCAACGGATCTTCACGATTCTGAGAATTTTTACTCGAGACATATTGTACTTCATGATAGTGGTAAAATTTCTTCACTATTACTTGCGTTTATTTATGAAAAAATGGAAATATGGCAAAAATTTGGAACATTTTGCAATTTTCAAACTTTTAATTTTTATGCCGGTAAAACAGAGAAATATGTCACACAAAATAGTTACTAAATAACATTTCCCACATGTCTACTTTACATCAGCACTAATTTGGAAACAAAATTTTTTTTTTGTTATTTTTGTTCAGAAGTTATAAGGGTTAAAAGTTGACCAGCGATTTCTCATTTTTACAACACCATTTTTTTTTTTAGGGACCACATCATATTTGAAGTCACTTTAAGGGCTCTATATGATAGAAAATACCCCAAAGTGACACCATTCTAAAAACTGCACCTCTTAACATGTTCAAAGCCACATTCAAGAAGTTTATTAACCCTTCAGGTGCTTCACAGGAATTTTTGGAATGTTTAAAAAAAATGAACATTTAACTTTTTTTCACAAAATATTTACTTCAGATCCAATTTGTTTTATTTTACCAAGGGTAACAGGAGAAATTGGACAGCAAAAGTTGTTGTGAAATTTGTCCTGAGTACGCTGATACCCTATATGTGGGGGTAAACCACTATTTGGGTGCATGGCAGAGCTCGTAAGGGAAGGAGCGCCGTTTGACTTTTCAATGCAAAATTGGCTGGAATTGAAATCGGACGCCATGTTGTGTTTGAAGAGCCCCTGATGTGCCGAAACAGTGGAAACTCCCCACACGTGACACCATTTTGGAAAGTAGACCCCCTAAGAAACTTATCTAAATGTGTGGTGAGCTCTTTGAACCCCAAGTGCTTCACAGAAGCTTATAATGTAGAGCCGTAAAAATAAAAAATCATAATTTTTCCACAAAAATGATTTTCTCGTCCCCAATTTTTTATTTTCCAAAGGGTAAAAGGAGAAATTGGAACCCAAAAGTTGTTGTGAAATTTGTCCTGAGTACGCTGATACCCTATATGTGGGGGTAAACCACTATTTGGGTGCATGGCAGAGCTCGGAAGGGAAGGAGCGCTGTTTGACTTTTTCAACGCTGAATTGGCTGGATGCCATGTCGCATTTGGAGAGCCTTTGATGTGCTTAAACAGTGGAAACCCCCACAAATGATACTATTTTGACAAACTAGACCCCTCAAGGAACTTATCTAAATGTATGGTGAGCACTTTGAACCCCCAAGGGCTTCACAGAAGTTTATAACGTAGAGCCTTAAAAATAAAAAATCTTATTTTTTTCCACAAAAATAATATTTTCGCCCCCAATTTTTTATTTTTCCAAGGGTAACAGAAGAAATTGGACCCCAAGAGTTATTGTGCAATATGTCTTGAGTACGCCGATGCCCCATATGTGGGGGTAAACCACTGTTTGGGCGCATGGCAGAGCTCGGAAGGGAAGGAGCACCGTTTGACTTTTTCAACGCAGAATTGGCTGGAATTGAGATCAGACGCCATGTTACGTTTGGAGAGCCCCTGATGTGCCTGAACATTGGAAACCCCCCACAAGTGACCCCATTTTGGAAACTAGACCCCCTAAGGAACTTGTCTAGATGTGTGGTGAGAACTTTGAGCCACCCAGGTGTTTCACTAAAGTTTATAACTCCTGAGCGTGAAAATAAAGAAATCATATTTTTTTCCACAAACATGATCTTTTAGTCCCCAATTTTTTATTTTCCCAACAGTAACAGAAGAAATTGGACCCCAAAAGTTGTCCAATTTGTGTTGAGTACGCTGATTCCCCATATGAGAGAGAAAACTACTGTATGGGCACACGTCGGGACTCAGAAGGGAAGTAGTGATGTTTTGGAATGCAGACTTTGATGGAATGGTCAGTGGGCATCATGTCGCATTTGGAGAGCACCTGATGTGCCTAACAGTGGAAACCCCCAAGTGACCCCATTTTGGAAACCAGACCCCCAAGGAACTTATCTAGATGTGTAGTGAGCACTTTGAACCCCCAAGTGATTCACAGAAGTTTATAATACCAGGGAGTGAAAATAAAAAATCATATTTTTTCAACAAACATGATCTTTTAGACCCCAATTTTTTATTTTCCCAAGGGTACCAGGAGAAATTGGACCCCAAAAGTTGTTCAACTTGTCCTGAGTATGCTGATACCCGATATGTTGGAGAAAACTACTGTATGGGTACATGTCGAGGCTCAGAAGGGAAGTAGTGACATTTTGGAATGTAAACTTTGATGGAATGGTCTGCGGGTGTCATGTCGCGTTTGGAGAGCCCCTGATGTGCCTAACCAGTGGAAACCCCCACAAGTGACCCCATTCTGGAAACTAGACCCCCCAAGGAACTTATCTAGATGTGTGTGGAGAACTTTGAACCCCCAAGTGCTTCACAGAAGTTTATAACGTAGAGCCATAAAAACAAAAAATAATATTTTTTTCCACAAAAATGATATTTTCACCCCCAATTTTTAATTTTCCCAAGAGTAACAGAAGATACCCCATATGTGGGGGTAAACCACTGTTTGGGCTCATGGAAGAGCTCGGAAGGAGCACCGTTTGACTTTTTCAACGCAGAATTGGCTGGAATTGAGATCAGACACCATGTCACGTTTGGAGAGCCCCTGATGTGCCTAAACAGTGGAAAACCCCCAATTCTAACTCCAACCCTAACCCCAACACACCCCTAACCCTAATCCCAACTCTAACCATAACCCTAACCACAAACCTAACCCTAACACACCCCTAAGCCTAATCCCAACTCTAACTCTAACCCTAACCCTAATGGGAAAATGGCAATAAGTACATTTTTTAATTTTATTATTTTTCCCTAACTGAGGTGGTGATAAAGTTGGGTTTGATTTACTATTATTATAGCGTGGTTTTATATCAGGCTTTTATGATTGGCAGCTGTCACACGCTGAAAGACTCTTACTGCAAAAAATAGTTTTTGCATCACCACATTTGAGAGCTATAATGTTCCCATATTTTGGCCCACAAAGTCATGTGAGGTCTTATTTTTTGTGGGACAAGTTGACATTTTTATTGGTACCATTTTTGGGCACATGACATTTTTTGATCGCTTTTTATTACGATTTTTGGGAGGCAGAATGAACAAAAACCAGCAATGCATGAATTTCTTTTTGGGGAGGGCATTTATTCCGTCCCGCGTGGGGTAAATTGATAAAGTAGTTTTATTCTTCGGGTTGGTGCAATTACAGCGATACCTCATTTGTATTTTTTTTATGTTTTGGCACTTTTATACAATAAAAACTATTTTATATAAAAAATAATTGCTTTTGCATCGCTTGATTCTGCGACCTATAACTTTTTTATTTTTTTCCTGATGTTGCTGTATGGCAGTTCTTTTTTTGTGGGACAAGATGATTGTTTTCAGCAGTACCATGTTTATTTATATCTGTCTTTTGATCGCATGTTATTCACTTTTTGTTCGGCGGTATAATGATAAAGCATCGTTTTCTTGACTTTTGTTTTTTTTATTTTAAGGGGTTTACTAAAGGGGTTAACTAGTGGGACAGTTTTATAGGGGTCATTACGGACACGGCGTTACTAAATATGTGTACTTTTATTGTTTGTTTTTTTATTTACTTAATAATAATCTGTTTATTGGGGAATATATTTTTTTTTATTTAGGGATTTTTTTTTTAATATTTTTACATATGTTTAGTTTTTATTTTTTTACATTTTTACATTGTCCCAGGGTGGAACATCAATATATAGTGTCAGATCGCTGATCTGACAGTTTGCAGAGCACTATGTCAGATCAGCAATCTGACAGGCAGTGCAGGAGGCTTGCCGTCGCCTGCTCTCAGCAGGCACTGGCAAGCCACCTCCCTGCAGGACCCTGCATTACCCCGTGGCCATCTTGGATCCGGGGGCCTGTAGAGAGGAGGCCCTTGGAACAAGGCGATCACAGGGTCTCAGGGAAGCACGCAGGAAGCCCCTCCCTCGCGATGCTTCCCTATGCCACAGGAACGCTGCAATCATATTTGATCGCAGTGTTCCGGGGGTTAAAGTGGCTGGGACTGTCCGTGACCACTCCTAGCACTAAGTGCCAGGTGTCAGCTGTGAGAATCAGCTGACATCCGACTGCGATTGGCCGCGCTCCCTCCAAGAGCGTGGCCGATTTACTATGACGTACCACTCTGTCCTTGGCAATTAAGTCCCAGGGCACATGGATAGCATGTCAGATGACAGAAAGGGGTTAATAACCAGTAGAGGGAAAGCAGACATCTGGGGGCAGATGTTTTATAGCCTACGAAAGGGATAATAAACATGGAGTTTCCCAGGCTATTGTCACGCCGCCGTTGGACTCGGTGGCTGGTGTTCCTGCCTCTGCCGCTGGGAGGCGCCGGACTCCTTCGGCTGGTGGTGCCGGTGATATATATGGTTCCGCTCCTTTGACGCCGGTCTCTGTCGCTGGGCATCGCCATGTTTCTCCTGTGGGTGATGTTGGTGACAGAGAAGGGGTCTCTGCGCAGGCGTCTGGTGGGTGCAGGCTTCGCTCTTCTGTCAGAGGTGAAGTGGTTGGTGTCAGTCATGCATCACCATCTGACCTGGTTCTGGGGGCGGTCCAGATGAGGTCATCAGGCTGTGAGCCTGTGAGAGGTAGCCATGCCCTTCAAATACCTTGGAGCCTGTCTTGCAGGCCGCCAGATATAGTCTTGGTTTCCCTAGTGTGCTAGTGTTTATTGCTATTTTGACTCTGACTTTTGCCTGGATTTTGACCCTTCTACATCCTGACGATTTTGTACCTCTGCTGCCCTCCCAGTTTTGACTCTGACTTTTGCCTGGATTTTGACCCTTCTATAGCCTACCGATTTTGTACCTTTGCTGCCCTCCCGGTTTTGACCTTTGGACTTCTGACTACGCATTTGGTCTTGCTTTTTATTCCCTTCCTGGCAAAATTCCTGCTCTGGTCCACTACTCCTATAGGCAGCTACCCCCTGGGCTTCCCTGTAATTCCAGATCCCTGTATAGGGGTAAAGGGTCTCGGGGTTTCTCGGGGTGCTGTCTTGCCTGCAGTTCAGACCCGCAGCGGGCGGACGCTACAGCTATTAATATCAGCTCACAGGTGAATACTTAGCCTCTACTGGTTATTAAAATGCCCCCCAAAAAATGACGTGGGCCCCCTATAATTAATAACCAACAAAGGCTAGGCAGACAGCTGCGGGCTGATATTAATAGGTTAGAAAGGGGTCGTGGTTTATTATTTTTTTGTCATTCACAGGGGACATGGGCATCGATAGATTATTTTCTTGGCGGACAGATGAGTATGACTTTGATTTTTTATCTTTATTCAGGCCCTGGCCATGCCCTGGCCAGCTAAAAGAAAAGATTGGAGATAAGGACATTCCTTCGTCAGTAGAAAAAGTGAAAGAAAAGGTCCGCACCGTACTGGGCGAGTTCCCTGCGAATTGGACAAGAGTGAAGCAGGCCATAGTAGTGCCTGTCTTGACCTTTCCACAATCGGCAGTGCCTGAAAGAGAAGTGAATCAGAATCAGCCTGAAGAACTGCCAGTTCAAGTGCCAGAAGCCAGACCTGCAGTGGAACGTGAAAATCTGCCCCCTGCTAGCGGTGAATCTGTCACAACCACAGTGAGTCTAGGAAATCGCAGAAGGTTACTGCCCAGTTTACCAATACACATACTAGACCAGGCTAGATCACTAGAGACACCTGTACTGCATAAATCAGTCCGTAGTACTAGAGGTCAGATCCCAGCCAGGTATATGGACTACCATGCTATTGTTCTAGAAATGTAAATAAGTTAATGTTTATAATTGCAACTTTTAACCATTCTGATTTCATTCTTTAAATGGACGATTGGGTCACTGGACTCGTAGTGACCAGGACAATGTTTGTAAATAGTTAATACTAATGCCTACAGAACAAAAACCGTCTGGCGTGGCTGAAGATGTGGTCCAAAAGGGAATCCAGCCATGCCTTGTAGCCCGCCCAAGGCCCACGTTGAGGGTTTGAGATGGGTCCCTCACATTGCACTAGGGTGAAAAAGGACACCCCATTTCAAGACTTCGCCAAATGTATATATTTGATGTTACAATTCTGTAAATAGTTATAATATGTTTTCTTTAATGTTTCCTCAGTCCAGGAGTATTGAATTGTACTAGGGGGGAATGTGGCACCCCAGGAGTTTGGTTGCCACAGTGACCTTGCCTCCCTCCAGGGAGAGTGATGTCATGCCTGAAAGCATGGAAGGATCCCTTTAACAGGTAACTCAGCATTCAACACCTTTCCTCCTCCAGACCTTGAAGGAGGAGCTCTAACACCTGATTTTCAGGAGAGCTTCTCTGGAATATTCTGGCTGGGGAGGAGTTAGGAGTCTGGCTGGAGGGATGAGAGAGGACAGACATGTAGAGACGAGCTGGGGGGGAAAAGAGGAGGTATAGAGAGCTCACCCCCAGGTCTGAGCGCCGGAAACCGGACCCAGGAGTCCGAGGCTGAGTGGGTGAATTAAAGTCCCAGCAGCAGAATCCAGAGGCAGAGGACAGCAGGTTCTCTATTCCAACTAAGACTCTACTACACTGCAGCAGCACATGTGAGCCGGAGACTCCATAGAGAGCCATTCCTGAAGCAGGCTAGAGCTACCTGTTATGAGAGTGAAGTTCTACCTAGACAAGAGACAGAGAGAGAGGAACTTGGATGGAGCTTATAGCAGCCAGTGCCTCAGAGAACAGCGCTAGAAAGGAGACCTCACATCCCACCTGAAATAAGGGGATTCCAAATTGCTTTCAGGCTGACCTACTCCAGCACTAATAATATAATAATCTTTATTTATATAGCGCCAATATATTCCGCAGTGCTTTACAGTTTAACAGTTTCAAAACACAAGTCATAAGTAACAACGTTAACAATACAATAATTAAAGCAAAATAAGACGACCCTGCTCGTGAGAGCTTACAATCTACAATGAGGTGGGGGAGAAACAAAGTACAGGTGTGTATATACAATGGTGCATTTACAATGATGGTCCAGCCATCTTGAGGGAGTGAGGGATGGATGGAGATAGTGAATGGGCTACACACACACACACTTACACATAGAATGGCTTTGATTAGTGAATGTGATTGGCCGTTCTGAACAGATGTGTTTTGAGGGAGCGCCTGAAACCATGCAAATTGTGGATAGTCCTAATTTCTTGGGGTAGAGCATTCCAGAGGATTGGCGCAGCGCGGGAGAAGTCTTGGAGTCGGGAGTGGGAGGTACGGATTAGTGCAGAGGTTAGTCAAAAGTCGTTTGCAGAGCGCAGCAGTCGGTTAGTCCGATAGATAGAAATGAGGGAGGAGATGTAGGGGGGTGCTGCACTGTGGAGAGCTTTGTGGGTGAGAACCAGTACTTTGAATTGGATCCTATAATGAATGGGCAGCCAGTGTAAGGACTGGTGAAGAGCGGACGCGTCCGAGTACCGATTAGCCAGATGGATGACCTTGGCTGCTGCATTAAGGATGGACTGGAGAGGGGATAGTCGAGTAATGGGGAGGCCAAGTAATAGAGCGTTGCAGTAGTCAAGGCGGGAGTGGATCAATGCTACAGGGAGGGTTTTTGTTGTTTCCATGGTGAGAAAAGGGCGGATTCTAGAGATGTTCTTTAGATGTAGGCGGCAAGAGCGGGCAAGAGATTGTATATGGGAGGTGAAGGAGAGATTGGTGTCAAACATAACACCCAGACAGCGAGCCTGCTGCTGGGGTGTTATTATGGTGTCGCCCACAGAGAGGGAAATGTCAGATTTAGGGAGGTTAGTAGACGGTGGGAGCAGAAGAAGTTCAGTTTTGGAGAGGTTAAGTTTCAGAGCGGACATGATGTTGGAGACTGCGGACAGACAATCGGTGGCGTTCTGTAGTACAGTGGGGGTAAGGTCGGGGTGAACGTGTATAGTTGTGTGTCATCAGCATAAAGATGGTACTGAAAGCCAAATCTGCTGATGGTCTGTCCAATTGGGGCCGTGTAGAGAGAGAAGAGAGAGAGAAGAGAAGGGGGCCAAGGACTGAGCCCTGGGGTACACCGACAGAGAGAGGAAGAGGAGATGACGTGCAGCCAGAGAACGAAACACTGAAGGAGTGGTCAGAAAGATAGGAGGAGAACCAGGAGAGAACAGTGTCCTTAAAACCTAGTGACTGGAGCCTAGACAGTAGGAGACGGTGGTCAACCGTGTCGAAAGCTGCAGAAAGGTCGAGAAGAATGAGCAGAGAGTGGTCACCGTTACATTTTGCTGTCAGAAGGTCATTGGTCACTTTGATGAGTGCAGTTTCAGTCGAATGTAAGGGTCGGAAGCCGGACTGTGAAGGGTCTAGGAGGGAGTGAGTGGAGAGGTAACGGGTAAGGCGGGAGTAGACTAGGCGCTCCAAAAGTTTAGAGATGAAGGGGAGATTGGAGACCGGTCTGTAGTTGTTTGTGCAGGAAGGGTCGAGAGCAGGTTTCTTTAGTAGTGGAGTGATGATGGAGTGTTTGAAGGAGGATGGGAAAATGCCAGAGGAGAGTGAGAGATTAAAGATTGTAGTTAGGTGAGTTGTGACAACTGGAGAGAGAGACTGGAGGAGATGTGAGGGAATGGGGTCGGTAGTGCATGTAGTCGGACGAGAGGAAGAGAGGAGTCTGGAGACTTCTTCTGTGATGGGATCAAATGTGGAAATTGAGCCAGGGGAAATGCAGGGAGGGATGGGAGTCACAGCACTTGGTGGTTGAGAGCAGATTTCCTGACGGATAGTATTTATTTTTTCTATAAAGTGGGAGGCCAGGTCGTCAGCACAAATGTCTGTGATAGGGGCTTGTGCTTTTGGCCTGAGGAGGGAGTAAAAAGTGTCAAAAAGTTTCTTGGGGTTGTCGGCTAGTGAGGAGATCAGGGTGGTGAATTAGGTCTGTTTGGCGAGGTGAAGGGCAGTTTTATAAGCTCTTAACATGAATTTAAAATGGATGAAGTCTTCTGGTGTGCGGGTTTTCCTCCAAAGGCGTTCAGCACTCCTAGAGCATCGCTGAAGAAGTTGAGTTTGCAATGTGAGCCAGGGCTGTTTTACTGTGTGTTTGGAAGTTCTGAGGGTCAGCGGTGCTACTTGGTCAAGGGTGCTTCTAAGAGTGTCATTGTAGTGATGAACAGCCAGATTAGGACAAGAAAAAGAGGAGATTGGGGACAGCGATGAGTGTAGGGAGTCTGAAAGTGTCTGAGGATTAATGGCTTGTAGATTTCTGAATGTGTGGTAGGTAGGAGTGCGCTGGGGTGGTCGAGGATTTGTGAGGGTGAAGGAGAGAATGTTGTGGTCAGAGAGTGGAAGCGGTGAGTTATTTAGGTGGGAGATTGAACAAAGGCAGACAAAGACCAGGTCAAGGGTGTTACCATCCTTGTGTATCTCAGAGGTTGAAAGCTGTGAGAGGCCTAGAGAAGTGGTTAATGATAGAAGCTGAGATGCAGATGTGGAAGTAGGGCTGTTAATAGGGATGTTGAAGTCTCCAGGGATAAGGGTTGGTAGTTCTGAGGACATGAAGTGCGGCAGCCAGGCTGAGCACTATCTGTACTCAATGCCCTGGATACTTTGCCTGCAAAACTGTAAGTAAATCTTTGGAAACTGCATCTGACTGTGTCTTCTCAAGTCCTTCCTGTATCACACAATCCACTCTGCTACATCTTCCAGCACCATTACTTCCTATACCATCTCACTGCCCTGAGACAAGCTTCACTTGTGGGAAACTATTCCAACTCTGCTGCATCACACCATCAGTCTCAGAGGATCTGCACTGCACAAGTGGCGTCACGAATACCTTACTACAAACTCTAACATCCCCTGTAAATATTACCCTTTTATTGGACGCTCAGGGCAACGGACCGGGTCACTGCTGTTGTCACACATCCCTTAAAGACACCAGTTCGGTACCGAGTAACCCACTGCCCTGGCGGGCGATCCATGTGTGCCATTCCATTTGCTCTGCCAAATGCAGCATGGTGAGATTTTTTTTGTCATGGTAAAACGGCATGAGAAAAAAAATGCTGATCAGCACTGCCCCGTTGTATACCATTGGTCTGAGTGCTATCTGATAAAACATCTGATAGCACTCGTCCGATGCATACGCTCGTGTGAGAGACCCCTTATACTGAATTTTTTCTCACAAAGCTATGTATAATTTGTCACCGCTCTCCCTGCGGTGCCTGCAGATTTGACTGCATTTTCCTGGTGATGGATTCCCTGTAACTTGAGATACATACATTTTATATTAGAATTCAGCTTAGCAACAAGAAACGGTAATAAAGAAGCAATAAACACGTCTCGCTTTGTATTGTTTGGGCAGGTGACCTTTCTATTGACTCTTCAGTCTAGTAACGTCATATGAAAACACCACAGTAATGTATTATTATTAACCTTTGATACTTCGGTATAGTGAAAAATGAAGGAATATGCCTGTCGGTGATCGTGAGTTCTTTGCTATTCCCTGTGGCCCGGACTGTAAATCAAATCTCTCAGCTAGTACAATAAAGACAGCCTAAAGAAACAAACAAGAGTCACATCCAATCAGCGTCACCCCATAACCCAACAGAACTGGTGATCAATATTCATCAGCCTCACATTTCTATTGCTGGAGATGGTTAATAGGCTGATAACGCCATCCTCCTGTAGCCAAATCTCATCAGGGAGAAGACAGCTGGAGCTAAGGGAGAAAACTTATCAGATCAGGCAGTAGGCAGTTTACCAGGCTAAAATTAACCTTGGACCATTCACGGAAGGCACTAATTGTTTATGACTGCTAGATTCCTGCCGGTGGCAAAGGTTTATTGCTGTGCACATATCAACTTGATGGTAGATTTTGAGATGCTGTAAAAAAAAGCATAGACTTATTTAAGACAGAAAACTGCTATCGGAATAATACAATCTGATGTTTACCACACTGTACAAATATATTCAAGAGGAGGGCACAAAAAGACTCCGGGGCGACAATAGAATGGTAAATACACAGGCAGATTCTCTTCCTTGAGGTTATGTTACATATTCAAGTGATAGAAATTCTGTAGACATTTCTGCAAAACATGTTCAGAAAATATGGAAATGCAGAGCAGCTTTGATTAGAAATCACATTGTGTAACATTGAAGTAAATGTTACGTTTCCAAATGTATGTTTCTTTCTTCAGGGCATAGGTGACTGTTGCCTCTAATGCTGAGATGTTAAAATCCATATTCACTGCTACTCACCTCAAGCACCAGTTCTTGGTTCCTTCCCCTAAGGCCAATTACTTTTATACAAGTCCATGCCTGGTTACTTCCGTGACATGGCATCTTCCTTTCACTGCATCTCTCGAAATCTTTATGGCCAACGCAGACAGCTATCTTTGGTCTGAGTATTCTTTGTATATAACATATACCCTGTGTATATATTAAACTTATACAGTTTGCCTCACCATCCATTCCTCTAAGTTGGGTAATCATTTCTTCAACAAACTCCTGCTTATTTATCATTCTACCTCCATTTACTTCCTGGCTCAAACCTGCAAAAATAATTAGTTTTCTATACACATAACAAACTCTTATCTGCTATACTGGTGCTGTTCACACTACAATACTTCTGCAACAATGTGTTATCTTTTCTGCAAGAAAATATTCATTACTGCAGCTAACCCTTTCTTTTGTGATTGTCTAGGTCTCTGCCATTGACCATCTGTTTGCTGTTAGCATATAACTCTGCCATGAGCTATTTATTTGCTGCAAATCTTAGATTAATTATGCATAAAGTGCTCTTGTACTGTATATATCCACACTTATGGGCCTGTGGCTTTTGATGTTTCCTGCTCTGCTTGTCTGACTGCAATTGTGCATACTCTGCTATCTTGGTCCTTGCTGATCCATGTGCAATCCAGCAAGTCCTGACAGGTGTATAGTCCCCTTGGGTCTGTGTTGCTCACCCTGACCTGCATCTTAGAACATACACCTCACCAGGTGAGCCTGTAACAGAATACTCAGATCATGGATTCCAAAGGTGCATTAGCAGCAACACTGGGACCATTGGATACAGAAAATTTACTATATAACTGGACTGGTTATGCAACTAACTGTGACCAACTTGTGGTCACACCTCCAGTTTCTCAACACCTGTCACAGCCTCTAATTCAAGACATACTTTTTAGGAAACCTCTCCAGACTTACCTAATGTTGGCCATTTTGATGGAAATCCTAAGGCCTATTGAAGTTTTGTGAACCAGTACATAGAACACTTTGAACTTTCTACACAACAATTTTTTCCTATCAAAAGTGGCATTTTTTTTTATATATCTGGAGATATTTTTGGCTGGGCCACACTACTTTGGGAACAAAACAATCCTATGATGCATTCTCTACCATATTTTCTGCCTGCCTTCCATAGAATATTTAATAAACTAGGTTTTGTTCATTCAACTGATGATTTCATACTTCGCCTTAAACAGTAGCTCTTTGAGATGTTATGTCATCCAGTTCTGTACCCTGTCTAAATTAGCATGGAATAATAACGCTCAACTGGCTATAGGCTATACTACCCTATTCAGTCTGATCAGGGACAAACTTGCTGAAATGGATTTGTTATCTTTCCTTAATGATCTGATTTATCTCGCAACATGCATGCACTTAATTTTTTTTAGGGAATTCAAGGGAGAAAGTTTAATATTTCCATGTCCTACATTCTAGAGCTTCATCAAAATATCATCCTAGAGGCCGTACAGAAATACATGGAAATTAGCCAGAAGGAATTTTTGTTGACTGAAATATCTAATTTCCTTACTTTGTCTATATTGTGGTGACTGTGATTATTCTTTCATAGACTGTTTCAAACTGAAGTAAGGAAAACTTCAGATTCTAGGTGAAGGAGAAGTAATTGCCTTGGGGATAACACTATCCACTTTGTTTCTTTGTAGACACCTCTGAGGCTAATCTCAGCAAATAGTTCCTCAATTCTCAGTGGTCAAGTGAATTTTCATAATGGAGCACTACATTTTTAGAACATTTCATTTTTAGATTCGGAACTTTCTGATGCACTGGTGATTTTTCGAACTTTCATGGCTATGGCTAGAAGCTCCAGGTACTGATTGGTCATCCGACCACATCACCAGTGGGGACTTTCTTGCTTTCAAAAAAGCCTCAAAGATCTACCTCATCCACTTTTTCTGAAACTCTTCTCTGCTTCCATTGCCTCCAATTTGCTTGCTCCTTACTAGGACTTTTCCTAAAGGGTATGCCACACTAAACAACATCGCTAACGGGATCGCTAAAAAACGTCACTATTTAGCGATCCCGTTAGCGATGTTGTTGTGTGCGGCATCTACCAGCGACGTGGCCCCTGCTGTGATCTCGTCCGTCGTCCTGATCGTTCCGGACCCTATTTTCATCGCTGGCGTCCCGCTGGTAAGTATTATCGCTGAGTGTGGCACCTTTTTTAGCGATTTAGCGGTACTTTTGTACCGCTAAAGTCGTTAAGGAGATCGCTAACCGCGATAGCGTCCTTAACGATATCGCTAAATTAGGTAGCTAATAGCGATATAGAAACAATCCCGCTAGCGATCTCATTAGTATGCGACGCTAACAAGATCGCTAGCGGGATTGTGTAGTGTGGCAGTACCTTAAGTAATATGATATCAGTAGTCTGAGACTCTACCTTCACATCTGCTATTTGACTGTGCTATATCCCTTCTTCCAGGTACTGTACTATCCAGGCACAACGTTGATCTTCCATGTCTTCTCAAAATGAGATTATGTCCATGTATATTAAGGAGAATATGGAAAGAGTTGGTTATCTGAAAATCTATATCACCGGCCGGTGCAGATTTCTTCTTTGTTAAGGAGAAAGACAGTTCTCTAAGAATGTGCATAGACAATCAGGGTCCGAACATCTCTGAACTATTTTATAGGTTTCAGGAATCTACCATCGTCACCAAATTAGAAGTGTGTTACACATTAAAGAGGGCAATTAATTGCAGATTGTGTGCAACACCCTTGATGGTTATTATAATTATCTTGTCATACCCTTAAGACTACACAGTGCATAGGCTGTGTTCCAGCACTGCATGAACTCATTTTTTTGTGATGTCCTGTACCAAGATATCCTAGAGACAATGGCTTCAACCATTTTCATGTCTGCTCCATTATGAAGAGACTGTGACAAAACCATCTTTATGCCAAGCTGTAAAATTGACTGACCCAGGAAAGGAAGACCAATAATTACCTCTACTGCAGAGGATAAGTTCATCAGAGTATCTAGCCTCAGAATCTGCAAAATGACAGCATTTTAGATAACATCCCTCACAAATGATGCATAGAAATGAAGTAGCAGACACATCTCAACATCATTTGTTCAGAGGACACTGCGAGAAGCAGACCTTTATATTTGAATTGGTGCAAATAAGTCACTACTCAGGACTGCAAACAAGAAGAAGAGATTTCTTTTAGCCAAGCAACACAAGAACTGGACATCATATAAATAAAAATCTGAACAGTTGTCAGATAAGTGAAAATTAGCAATTTTTGATACCAACTGCCTTGTCTTTTTTAAATGCAGAAAAGGTGGACAGATAGATTTTATATGTGTGGAGCTCACCGCTAAGCACTGAAGACGAGGTGTCAGTGCTTTGCTGGTGACAGTGTTGATTTATTTTAAATTCAAGGCACGCTTACCCTGCATGACTATCATAGCATTCTGAAATGACATGTCATCCCATCAAATTTGCTCTTAGCGGAACCATTATTTGTGTTGCAACAGGACAACGACCAAAGAGACACATAAAGTATAGGCAGGGCCAGCATTAGGGAGGGTCTGGACAATAGATCAGGGATCCTACTTCCCCAGGGGCCCCACAGCGTCTACAGCACAATTTACATTGATAATAGCTCTTATTTGTGTATGTGATCTGTCTATACAGGTGCATGTGATATGTATATGTAAGTGCTCCGTGTAAGCATGTATCTGTATATATGTGCTCCTTGTGTGTGCTGTGTGTATGTATGTGCTCTGTGTATACATGTATCTGTATGTATGTGCTCCATGTATGCATGAGTCTGTATGTAGATGCTCCATGTATGCATGAGTCTGTATGTATGTGCTCCATGTATGCATGAGTCTGTATGTAGATGCTCCATGTATGCATGAGTCTGTATGTAGATGCTCCATGTATGCATGTGTCTGTATGTAGTTGCTCGGTGTATGCATATGTTTGTATGTAGGTGTTCCTTGTATGCATATATCTACATGTAGGTGCTCCATGTATGCATGCATGTGTCTGTATGCATGTGCTCTCTGTATACATATATGTGTGTATGTGCTCTGTATATATGTATCTGTATGCTAAATGTATTTACATACAGTACAGACCAAAAGTTTGGGCACACCTTCTCATTTAAAGATTTTTCTGTATTTTCATGACTATGAAAATTGTACATTCACACTGAAGGCATCAAAACTATGAATTAACACATGTGGAATTATATACTTAACAAAAAAGTGTGTAACAACTCAAATTATGTCTTATATTCTAGGTTCTTCAAAGTAGCCACCTTTTGCTTCGATGACTGCTTTGCACACTCTTGGCATTCTCTTGATGAGCTTCAAGAGGTAGTCACCAGAAATGGTCTTCCAACAATCTTGAAGGAGTTCCCAGAGATGCTTAGCACTTGTTGGCCTTTTGCCTTCACTGCGGTCCAGCTCACCCCAAACCATCTCGATTGCATGAGCAAGTGTGTCCAAACTTTTGTCTGGTACTTTTTCTTTTCCTTTAAAGTGCCAAAAAAAAAGCAGAAAAAGACAAAAAAACAAAAATTTGAAAAATTATAAATATATGAAAGTAGGAAAAGCTATTAAAATGCATATCCACTATCTCTTTAATTTATTTGCAGCTTGGAAATGAAGTACATTAAATTAAGTGTTGATGAAAATGCCTGTGTAATTTTATCTCCCTATGGGACCCACAGATGCTTGGATCTAAATGAAAGATTTAGAAATGATAAAATCAAATATGATGATCAAATGCTCTTTGCTATTTGTTATTGAATGTAGGAAAGATTTCCCTGGAATTTAATCTGGGTTTTATTAGTTTTATCTTCTATTTTTTAGTACATTTCTAGGTTTCTTCTCTAGGTATGATTAAATGGAGGCAAAAGGCAATCATGAGCATCTGAGTTTATCTCATTATAGGCTTCTAGTTCACACCATCAGGTTGCTGATGTTTTGTTTTATTATTTATATGCAGCTTAATGTGCACACAACGTCCTCTTCACACCTTTGCGGCTTGTTTGATTTCATTCTCTGTATTTACTTTTAGGACTAAATTTAATGAAATCTAATGCAGTTTTAGATCACATTTATGTAGAAATATGGAAAATTCTTAAGGGTTCATCGACTTTCAAGCACCATTTTACCAAGTCTTGTTAACATTGCTTTTTTTTAACTCTAATTAGAAAGTCTAGAATTTTTTTGTACGGTAATTCATACTATATTAGAAAATGTAAAATTAAAGGATTTGTCCTGGATTAGAAAACATTGTCTTATTTTTCAAGAAACAGTCCCACTCTTGCCATGCCCTGTGCCAGATGTTCCCTTATCGGTTCAGCTCTTTTTATGGTACTGAAAAAGGGATAATCTGCAATGCCAGACAAAACCCATGGAAAAGAGTAGCACTTTTTTATTCTGCTTCGGAAAACAATTTAAACAAATTAAATAGTGCCTTATTACAATAAGTAAAAATAAAGAAAAATAATTTTGAACTTATTATAACCTGTGATATTAAGTACTGATAGTATTTACAGGAGTTGTTCTTTTGTAATGGATTCCTTTAACTCCCATAACTCCCGAGCCATTTTCAGTTTTTGCGTTTTCGTTTATTGCTCCCCTTCTTCCCAGAGCCATCACTTTTTTATTTTTTCGACAAAATGGCCATGTGAGGGCTTGTTTTTTTGTGGGACGAGTTGTACTTTTCAACAACATCATTGGTTTTAACATATTGTGTACTGAAAAATGGGAAAACAAAATTCCCAGTGCGGTGAAATTACAAAAAAAGTGCAATACCACAGTTGTTTTTATTTATTTTTTTATCATGTTCACTAAATACTAAAACTGACCTGCCATTATGATTTTCAGGTCATCACGAGTTCACAGACACTAAAAACATCTAGGTTCCTTTTTATTTAAGTGGTGAAAAAAAATTCTAAAGTTTGTTAAAAAGAAATGCGCCATTTTCCGATACCCACAGCGTCTCCATTTTTCATGATCTCAGGTTTGGTTAGGGCATATATTTTTGATTGTGAGGTGTCCAACTCCTGGTTCTCTACCGATTATTTTCCTTATTGCTTACCCATGTACAGAGTCGTACTTATCCCAATCAAGTGAAATTCAGAACAAGTGTTGTTTTATGGCAGTTCATGGACTTGGCTAATTGATGGTCTGCTTCCTAATGAGAGCAGCAATCCTTCTATATCTTCATATGTCTGTCACCAAGGTATCACGTCCCCGTGGAAGACCTGGAGTTAGACAGTCATGTCAGGTAATGAATGACAGGTCTTCTTTAGAGATGGTGTGATTCATGTCCTATTTTAAATGAATTTCCTTTCCGTCGTTGCCGACGTTTACTCTTTCAATGCTGGCTGAGACCATACTGTCTGGTTTTCCTCAGTTGCAACTGCTTATGATTTCCTCTTTCTATATATTCTGGCTCTGGGTGTTTAGTCCTTCCCAGTGAAAGATTTGTCTTCCTGTGCTGAGTGCTAAAGCTGAGTAGTTGTAGTGATCTGTAGCTTGCCGAATTACACATGTGTTTATCTCCAGGTCCCTATTCCCATTTAGTTTACTCCACCCTGTCCCTATCTTCCCCCCTATTGTTGCTGAGTGCTTTATTTTAATAGTGGTTTTCTGTTCTCCCTGATTTGTCTTTGTGTCTTACATTCCTGCCCCATGCCTCATGAGGGGGAGGGAACCGATTAGAGTTTAACAGGAGCATAGTAAGGTCGGAAAGCCAGGCCTCAATACCTTCAAGAGTACCCCTAGGAAAGTGATAATTAGGGTCCCAGTTCCAGGGACAGTAACAGTTTGAGGTCTCTCTTCCTTACCGAAGACTGTCACTGCATGATAATGTCCTAATACTAAGTAAGCAATTGAAGTTAAAGCTTACATAATATAAACTAAATTACACAAAATTAATGTTGTGAAATATGTGGAGCCTGATTATGGCAATCTCCAGCCTTGAGACTTGGAAATGATGTTTTTCTCTGTGAGATTGAAAATGAAATGAATTTTTATAGTGCGTAAATAAAACAGAATGCCCTGCAGCACTTTCATGTGTTCACAATGGTCAAATTGCTTCAGACTTCAAGTAAACATGTCTGGAATAGTGACATGGTTCTTCTGCCTTTATGATGCAGCTTATCAAGGCACAGAATAGGACGGCATGTCGACAGATAGGAGAAAGTGTATAGCTCACTATTCCTCTATATATTGGATAAATGAAAAACAGTTTGAACCTGGCCCCTATTGAGTTGGGTATTTGTTATAGATATACCGAAGGAAGAAAAAGCCAAAGACAGAAATAAAAAAGAGAGAATGACAAAGGCCTTGGAAATGCCAATGATATCAAAAGGCCCATTGTTAAACCATAAAAGGAAACCTTTTCTATGTTGCGTCACATCTGGGGGCTTATTGTGGCTCTATGAAATTGATTCAATTGATGAAATTACTGTGTTTCAACCTTTACATCTCTACAAGGTACCTTCAACTCTGAAAGTGGTGTTTAATGGTTGTTTAAAAATACAGAAGCAGCTGAAAAGGAAGACAGCGAGTGTGGATCCTGGAAAAGAGTGCATTTATCTCTAGAGACTTGTGTAGACACAGAAGTCCAGAAAAACTGCTCAACTATGTGGTATGCTATGTAAAAGTATTAAAGGAGTTGTCTGGTCGTCCGATAGAAATCTGCAGTTACTGAATCAATGCGCACACCGTCAGGGCTCACCAAAATTGGCATGTGACCGCATGTATGCGATTCGCACACTTCTGATCACATTCTCACTAGACGTGCCTGGCTTCTCTAAAGTCAAGTGAACTGAGAGAGGCCAGGCTCGTCTAGTTGGCACGTGATCACATGTATGCAAATCTCATAGTTGTGGTCACGTGATCACCCACTCTCCCTGGCAATTCCAGTGAGTCCTGACAGCATTCAATGCGCACGCTGTCAGGATTTAGAAGTCTGAAGTCAGGTGGAGTGATTTTAGTTTGCTTGAGATTTCATATTTAATATCATTTTAATGCAAACTGACAACTGTGTCTTGAGTTGAAACTGCTGCCTGATGTTTAGGAGCTCATTTCAATATGTTGGCAACGCTTATCTGTCTTCAGAGTTATTTCATCACCAATAAATGTTATTGCAAATTGAGTTTTAAACAGGTGAATGGATGGGAAAGTCAGTTGTCACTTCAAGGTCAAAAACTCTGACGATGTGTATATATTTCATAAAATACTATTCCAGTCTTGGTGTTAGCTAGAAGATGAGACTCCTGGAAATCGGTGAGTGTGACAAGCAGGTTTATTTAATAAAGTGGTACAGATTGGATGGTACCTCCAGCAACCAATGAGATATGAGGACTTCGGGCCCCGGAGAAATCTATTTAATTAAATTATTTATACGCTGTGATATGAATAACTTTGTACTGATGGAGAATGAAAATCATTATCTTTCAGTTTATTATGGTTTAATGCAAATACTGTATTATCATTATTTTTAAATTGGCTTTATAGACAGATATATGATTTAGATGAGTATTCACTCTATTTATCTATTTGTCTACCTAATATCTAATTATGTAATGTATAATTGATAGAGAAATGGCGAATTTGATAGACCTCTAAATTTTTTCAACCTATATAGCTGTGTAACTATCAATCTGTCTATCATTAAATATAATTTCACATCCTGGGAGGGTAGCGGTGTGGTAGTGTTAATCAGCACCAAAATGGATCTCCATTTTGACCTTTGCTATGTTTATGTGGGTGGTTCATGTCCAAGGAAGAACCACATGAATAAAGGAAGGGCCCAAGATACCCAAAATTCATAAACGAGAAAGGAAACTGGAGTTTCTGTATTGTTTTGGTAAAACTTGGAAAATTTGCTGCCCACTCCACAGAGACAGTTTACAATGGCTTTTAACATTCAATTAAAAAATGTTCCCTTTTTGAGGATGAGCAAAACCTTTGTTGATTGTACTGAAGAAGCAGTGGCTTTTTAACAAACCTTCCAAAAATTACACATTTTTTGGCATCAGTTATCAGTTTGTGTTTTGAAAAATAAGGAATCAATTGCTTTTTAAAAAGCCAGTCAAAAAGTATCCCTTTTACAGGCTTCTTATGTAGAGGGGTGAAGCTTGGTGAAACGCGCGTTGGGGCGACTGGGCTACGCACCGGCAGGGCATTTATTTAAGATCTAATCATTGGAATAAAAATAGTTGAATGAAAATTCTCACTAATCTATATCTGATTCATTTTGATAATGTACAGTTTTCCACACTTGCTGAGGACAATCGGGATGTGACAATTGTATGTGACAAAGCCACCTGCGGCTCTGAATAACCTCTCTGAAAAAACACTGGAAGTTGACAAAACACTACACCTATGGCAATATGTGCTATATGGGTTGGTTCTTGCCTTCTTCAAGTCTGCTGACTCAGAAGTTCATGGAGTCAGGACTTATGTTATCACAGAAAGGACACAGTCCATGTAAGACTGACGAGTTCGGGCAATGATTCTCTGTTAGCTGATGTGCATTATGTTCATCAATTCATGTAAACTGTAATTGCAGCTGCTGCAGTTGTACCGTAAGGTAGCACTGAGTCTACAGGAAGCGGATAAGGGTCTCCGGGCCAGACATGCAGTTGACAGGAGCTGTTCAACAAAAGCTTGCACAGCTTATTTTTGTCAATAAGCCAATTTTGACTCTCTTTCAGAAGCTGGAAAAAGTCCCCATTTTGCATTTACATTGAGGGTCTAAAAGCAAGACTTTACAACAGTCATTCTCTTGCTTGATGTGAAGAATACCATGGAGCATGCAGCTTGCCATGCTCGCCAGCACAATCGAGATCCACAGTAGCTCACTTTCTGCCACTCACTGCGCTTGTTGGTCATAGCAAAAGTTGTAGTCTTAATCATTAATTTCACACTGGCCCCTGCCCGTGCCTAACAGAACTCATTTTCTTTTTCCACATCAATCTGTTGCACCTCCTAAACATCCAGCCGCATATGACACTGTCACGGAGGATCTCCAACAGTCCCATTAAGGTGATGAACATGGAGAATTTGCGGTGCTTCCTCCATCCTTTGCTGCATACTTGTTTTTTTCAATATAAATATGAGAACAACATCATTCATTCCACAATTCTCTCTAGTGACAAATTTAGTAACCTCTAGTGTTGAGCGATACGATACTGCAAATATCGGGTATCGGCCGATATTAGCTGTATCGGGCTTTCGATTCCGAGTACCGATATTTTCGTCATATCGGATACCGGAATCGGGATTGTCACTGTCACTGTCAGTGTCCGTCGGTCGGGTCTGTCAGGAGTCAGCGGCACTTACCTGGCAGAAGATCTCCGGCGGTCACGGGCTGGACTGCTTCATGGCCGCCATCATCTTTCCCCGGCGGTCACATGCAGTTTCTCGCGATAACTGCAGTGACTGCTGGGTAATCCCGGCCGTAAAGCAGTCAGTCCGATGACTTCACCGCCGGCGAAGCAGGTAATCAGCTGTGCTGCGTTGCGATGACAGGCTCTGCCTGTCATTGCGATGTAGCAGAGCTGGATTGTCGTGGGACAATCGTTACTATGAACTGCGTCGGACAGGTGGTATACTGTTGGTTTGTTTTTTTTCTTTTTTTACAGGAGATCGATGGCGTCGCAGGAATGAGAGTATAATAAAATTAATGAAAACTGTGTTGTCTCTTTTATTTCATTAAAAGACTTTTTTCTTGCTTTGTCTTTTTTTTATACATTTAATAACTTTGGGATTAATAATGGATCGGTGTCTTATTGACACCTCTCCATTATTAACCGGGCTTATTGTCACCGTGCAATCAACGGTGACATTAACCCCTTATTACCCCACTTGCCACCGCTACAGGGCAGTGGGAAGAGCCGGGTAAAGTGCCACAATTGGCACATCTTTTGATGCGCCAAATGTGGGGCTGCTGTAGCCTGGTATTATCAGGCCGTTGAGGGCCAAAATCCATGGGCCTTGACAGTCTTTTAATACCAGGCCGCAGCAGTCTGCATTTTACTTGGCTGGTTAACAAAAATAGGGGGACCCCTACGCCGTTTTTTTTTCGAGGGGATCCCCTATTTTTGTTAACCAGCCAAGCTAAGCAGACTGCTGTGGCCTGGTATTATCAGGCTTGCAAGGTCCATGGATATTGGATCCTTACCAGCCTGAAAAACCAGGCCTCAGCGGTCTGCTTCATCTGGCTGGTTAACAAAAATAGGGGGGACCCCACGCCAATTTTTTTCGAGGGGATCCCCTATTTTTGTTAATCAGCCAAGATATGCAGACTGCTGTGGCCTGGTATTATCAGGCTGGCAATGTCCATGGATCTTGGCTCCTTAACAGCCTGAAAATCCAGGCCTCAGCGGTCTGCTTCATCTGGCTGGTTAACAAAAATAGGGGGGACCCCACGCCAATTTTTTTCGAGGGGATCCCCTATTTTTGTTAATCAGCCAAGATATGCAGACTGCTGTGGCCTGGTATTATCAGGCTGGCAAGGTCCATGGGTCTTGGCTCCTTAACAGCCTGAAAATCCAGGCCTCAGCGGTCTGCTTCATCTGGCTGGTTAACAAAAATAGGGGGACCCCTACGCCGTTTTTTTTTCGAGGGGATCCCCTATTTTTGTTAACCAGCCAAGCTAAGCAGACTGCTGTGGCCTGGTATTATCAGGCTTGCAAGGTCCATGGATATTGGATCCTTACCAGCCTGAAAAACCAGGCCTCAGCGGTCTGCTTCATCTGGCTGGTTAACAAAAATAGGGGGGACCCCACGCCAATTTTTTTCGAGGGGATCCCCTATTTTTGTTAATCAGCCAAGATATGCAGACTGCTGTGGCCTGGTATTATCAGGCTGGCAAGGTCCATGGATCTTGGCTCCTTAACAGCCTGAAAATCCAGGCCTCAGCGGTCTGCTTCATCTGGCTGGTTAACAAAAATAGGGGGGACCCGATGCCATTTTTTATTCGAAGGGAACCCCTATTTTTGTTAATCAGTTCCCTCTGACGTCACTGATTGTGTCCCTGGCTGACCTGAAGTGAAAGTGGAAAGAAATCAATTAAGCTTTCCACTTCCTCTCCTGTCAGCCAGGAGAGGAACTCATTCATTTGGGGGTTTACTGTGAGGCTGCAGCATTAGCTGCGGTCCCTGCAGTAAACATTAACCCTTTCTGAAGGATTACACCGTGGGACCTGACTGTGCATGGGATAGGTAAGAATAATTTTGCTTTTTTATTTTATTTTTATTACAGGAAATGGTTTTTGCAGTCAAATAAAAGATGGTCAAAAACATGTGTCTTTATTTCATTAAAATGATTTTTAATTAAAGTGTGTGTGTTTTATTTTTATTTCATGCAATAGGATTAATAATTGATAGTTGTCTAATTGACAGCTCTCAATTATTAACCTGGCTTAAGGTCACCTTTCAATTGCAATGTGGCTTTAACCCCATATTAACCCATTCGCCACCGCTACAGGGCAATGGGAATAGACGGGCAAAGTGCCAGAAAGGGCGAATCTAATTATAGATTTGTCTTTTCTGGGTGTCTGGGGGCAGATGTTAGTAGCCAGGGGGGGCCAAAAATAATGGTCCCTCTCTGGGCTATTATTATCTGCCCCCATTCGCTGGCTTTGTCTGTCTGGTTGCGAAAATAGGGCGGGAGCCCACGCATTTTTTTAAAACAATTTTACACCTCATATATATATATATATATATATATATATATATATGAGGTGTAAAATTGTTTTAAAAAAATGCGTATATATACATGTCATTGAATTTGTGACACATATATATTATATTTATATTTATAGTTCATACACTTCTACATAGTATAATAGCCGCTAATTCAATTGACGGCTTTTGTGAAAATGCAGAACCCGACATGAAATGACACTTGGTGTACATAGGGTTAACCATGTCTTTTCATGTCCTTTGCTATCTGATTTGCACAAACAATTACATCAGTCTATGTGTGCAAAATTTCACACCTGTAGGGGTTAATTAAAGGTGTAAATTCGTAGCAAAAAAGTCCGTTTTTTTTACAACGAATTTACACCTTTAATTAACCCCTACAGGTGTGAAATTTTGCACACATAGACTGATGTAATTGTTTGTGCAAATCAGATAGCAAACGACATGAAAAGACATGGTTAACCCTATGTACACCAAGTGTCATTTCATGTCGGGTGCTTCTGTCTTTTCACAGAAGCCGGCTTTACCCGGCAATTGAATCAGAGGATATTTTACTATGTAGAAGTGTATAAACTATACATATATGTATATATATATATATCACAATGACATGTATATATATATATATATATATATATGTATTCTATGTGTGTATATTTAGTGTTTACAAGGAAATAAAGGTTTTTTTTTAGTTGCAATATTTTGTTCCCATAGACTTACATGGGACTTCCGGTATCGGAATCGGATATCGGCGATATTTAGTGATATCGGCGATACCATTTCGATCCGATATTTTTAGATATCGAGCAGTATCGCTCAACACTAGTAACCTCTTAAATCACCTTAGTAAACAACTCAGTACCCTCATCAGCTAATATTGGATTTCAAAGAATCCCAAGCTCAATCCAGTTTGTTGGTTTTCAATGAAACCCAAGGTCATCTATTTTGGAGTGTATGAAATGTTCTGCCCCATTGCACTTTAGGAGGTGGTGATGTCCATGGAGGGAGGCTTTCAAAACTATCTTGGTTACTGTGGTACCTCACTGTCGCTCAAAACCTTAACGACGTGGGCCATGAAAAATATCCACTGTGTGCTCCATGTCTCAATGCTGCAGAGTACTTTCGAATGCAATGATAAATCTAGGGAGCAGTCCACTTTCTCCAAGTTAGAACACGGAGTGCGCACCCTTTTCTGCGAGAAATAATGGAGACTGGTATCTTCCAGCAATGCTACTTATACGGCATCATTTCCAAAAAGGTAGAGGAATGCACCAAGTACAGTAGTACGGCTGCATCTGTCTCACCAGCAACCTGACCTGATGGAGTGCAGTGGGCGACCATATATGATGACCGGCAGCATATACCTGTTTCCTCAAAACACAATCAGGACATACAAGGAATGGATATCTGGAAATGCACTAGAGAAAGAGAAGTAGTACTAGTAAGAGTATGACAACCAATAATTGTGGATGAAAATTATGACACTGTTTACAGTGGCTTGCAAAAGTACTACTTTGTTATCTAAGCATGCTCGGGTGCTAACCGAGTGTCTTCATTGTGCTTGAAAAATATGTTCGAGTCCTCGCGGCTGCATGTCTAGCGGCTGTTCAACAGCTGCAACACATGCAAGAATTGCCTGACGGTTGAACAGCCCGAGACATGCAGCCGCGAGAAATCGAACATATTATCTGAGCATGCCCAAGAAACTCAGATAACACCCTAGCATTCTTGGATAACACGTTATTCGAGCACGTTCTCTCATCACTAGTACTTACTCCTTGTGTACAAATTTGATTAATTTCTAGTCCCTACTAATTTATACTTTTTGTTTACTTATTGCTGATTAGGCATGTAAAACACAAGATGAATCCATAGATTTTGCAATGAATTTCCTGCAAAATTCTACCAGAAAACAAGAGATTCATTGAATTCGGTTTCCCTCATCGTTTTCCTCAACTGTCCTCATTGATAATAATGGATGCTGGGAATTCAAGTGGAGGGGTCCTGATACTCTGCTGTTATCCTTGGTTGAAACCCAATAATAACTATTGCTACTGGTAGCAGAAGTGATGCTTTGAGTTTTCCTTCTATCATCAGGGCTTAGCGTAAATTATATAAAAAATAACTGAGTATTTACTTACAAAAAATGTATTAGTTGCAGATAAACATTTCTTTCATTAGTACTGTGCTTGCAGAATTATATACAGTGGGTATGGAAAGTGTTCATACCCCTTTAAATTTTTCAATCTTTGCTTCATTGCAGCTATTTGGTAAATTCAAAAAAGTTCATTTTTTTCTCATTAATGTACACTCTGCACCCCATCTTTACTGAAAAAAACAAATGTAGAAATATTTGCAACTTTATTAAAAAAGAAAAACTGAAATATCACATGGTCGTAAGTATTACTATTCAGACCCTTTGCTCAGTGTTGAGTGGAAGCACCCTTTTGAGCTAGTACAGCCATGAGTCTTCTTGGGAATGATGCTGTGTATTGCCATAGTGTGAACAGCGCCGCATACAAGTCTTCATTACGCAATAATATACCAAGCAACCGCCCCCTCCATGGATTGGTAGGCTGTGAGCGGTTGTCTCATCCGTATTCTTGCACCTGTGTTGCTGCCATCTTAACTATATGGGTCCACTACACCCTAATAGTGCATTTGTTTGGAGGCCTGGCATTTAAGTATCTCTGCCTTTTTGCTGTGTGATTGAATTTTTGGAGGATTTTCAAGTCCTCTTTTTGTGCTATTTCTGTCATGTTATGTTACCTGAACCGAACTTTGGACTCAAGTTTGGCAGAACCAAACAAATCCAAACTTCCACGGGTACGCTCATAACAAATCCATGGGCCTTTCGTGCTAGGCTTAGGTTTTCAAGTTGACTAGGCTCAGGAGGCCAGAGAAAAGCTGACCCAGAATAGAGTTAGACAGTGCAAATACATTAAAGCCTTCAAGGCTTCACAGTCACAATTGAATATGTCCTCAGCTTTCCAATGCAGTCAGGCAGGGAAATTATTTTTCTCAAGAGGCTTCTGTTTGTTTTCACAACATTCCTTTTTTATTCTTCTTTCAGAGGAAATTCTGCTACTTATCTACTAGAATTTTTCCTTATTGAGAAATGAAATGAACAGATATTATGTAAGAAAGTTATAAAAATATTTCAAAATGAGGGGAAATGATTTAACCCCTTTAACCCCGAAGGTGGTTTGCACGTTAATGACCAGGCCAATTTTTACAATTCTGACCACTGTCCCTTTATGAGCTAATAACTCTGGAACGCTTCAATGGATCCCGGTGATTCTGAGATTGTTTTTTCGAGACATATTGTTCTTCATGATAGTGGTAAAATTTCTTTGATATGACTTGTGATTATTTGTGAAATAAATGGAAATGTGGCAACATTTTGAAAATGTAGCAATTTTCCAACCATTTAATCACCGAGATATGTCAGACAAAATACTTAATAAATAACATTTCCCACATGTCTACTTTACATCAGCACAATTTTGGAACCAAATTTTTTTTTGCTAGGAAGTTATAAGGGTTAAAAGTTGACCAGTGATTTCTCATTTTTACAACACCATTTTTTTTAGGGACCACATCACATTTGATGTCACTTTGAGGGGGTCTATATGATTGACGATAACATAAAGTGACACCATTCTAAAAACTGCAACCCTTCAAGGCGCTCAAAACCACATTCAAGAAGTTTATTAACCCTTCAGGTGCTTCGCAGGAATTTTTGTAATGTGGAAAAAAATGAACATTTAACTTTTTTTCCCCAAAAAATTTACTTCAGATCCAAATTTTTTTTATTTTGACAAGGGTAACAGGAACAAATGGACCTCAAAATTTGTTTTGCAATTTCTCCTGAGTACGCCGATACCCTATATGAGGGAGAAAACCACTGCTTGGTCGCACGGCAGAGCCCTGAAGGGAAGGAGCGCCATTTGACTTTTTGAATGCAAAATTTGCTGGAACAATTGGCGGACGCCATGTCGCGTTTGGAAAGCCTATGATGTGCCGAAACAGTGAAAATCCCCCACAAGTGACAACAGTTTGGAAACTAGACCCCACAGGGAACTGATCTAGATGTGTGGAAAGCACATTGAACCCTCAGGTGCTTCACAGAAGTTTATAACGTTGAGCTGTAAAAATAAAACAAAATCAAATTTTCCCCACAAATATGTTTTTAGCTCAAAATATTGCATTTTCATAAGGGTAACAGTAGAAATTGCACTTTACAATTTGTTGTGCCATTTCTCCTGAGTACGCCGATACCCCATATGTGGGGGAATACTACTTTTGAGGCACAGTGCAAAGCTCAGAAGGGAAGAGGCGCCATATTGGAGTTCAGATTTTGCTGAAATGGTTTCAGCGTGCCATGTCACATTGGCAGAGACCCTGAGGTGCCAGAACAACAGAAAACCCCTATATGTTAATTAATTTTACAAACTAAACTCCCCAATGAATTCATCTAGGGGAGCAGTGATCGTATTGTATATGTGCCTAACAGAGTTTTATACAACTGAAAGGTGAAGAAAGAACAAATTAAATTTTTACCACTAAAATGTTGTTTTAGCCCCAAGTTTTTAATTTTTCTAAGGGCTAATAGGAATTTTTTTGCAAAAAAAACCTGAGGTCCATTTTTTCCTGAGTGTGTCAATACCCTACATGTAATCAAGAAATATTATTCAGGCACAGTGCAAAGCTCAGAAGGCAAGAGCACCAGATTTTACTGTTATGGTTTACGCAGGTGCCATGACCCACTGGGAGAGCCCATGAGGTAGCATAAGTGACCACATTTTACAAACTACACCTGTTAATGAATTCATCTAGGGCTGCAGTAATCATATTGACACCATGGGTGTGTCACAGAATTTTATACCTTTGGACATTGAAGACAAAATAACTATATTTTTACCACCAAAATTTAGTTTTAGCCCCAGATTTTACATTTTCACACAAGAAGTGGGTAAAAATGACACCAAAACTTGTCCAACAATTTCTACTGAACATGGCAATACCCCATATGTGGATATACAGTACTATTTAGCCATACAGAGAGACTCAGGAGGAACGGAGTGCTATTTGCCTCCTGGAGCACAGATTTTCCTAGAACAGTTTGTGGACTCCATATACAGAGCCCCTAATTGTTAGAAGAGCAGAATCCCCCCTCAAGTGACCCCATTTGGGAAACTATACCCCTTGGGGAATTTATCTACAGGTGTAGTGATGATTTTGACTCCATGGGTATTTTCCAGAAACAAGCAGCAATGAATTTTGCCGAGTAAAAATTGCAAACTGCCGTTTTAGTGACCAGTACGCTATAGTAAAATGTACGTTGCAGTCAACAATACGTAATGTCCAGCCCGTGCTTCTGGAGGCATGCACCCGTAAGTTAGACAGGCTCTCATCACTTCAGAAATGCCAAACGTAGACGGATTTTGGAGCCGAGAATTTTCTGAATTTCTTTTTGCGGGTCAGGAGCCCTTTTGCTTTTCCAGAGCATTTGTGCTTCCAGTAACATGGAAGCCTCCTATATTTCCATTAACAGATGACGGACTGAGTAATGGCTTACTTTTTTTGTTGATTGAGTTGAAGCTTTTATTTGGAACATTTTACGTTTAGGATCACATTTATCCGGTGCTCTACGCTTGTAAGGGGTGCACCAAGGCTGTGTTGCCTCACTTCCCTTGCCCGTGTTCGTGTTATAACGTGGAATGTAATGTTTGTTTTAAAATGCTGTTGCTGTGTAGTGTAAAGTATAAATATGTATGTTGTAGGGAAAATGTAGTACTGAAGTTAGCCACTAGAGGGGGCATATAGAATACAACGGGATAAGATAGATTAATAGGAACTAGTTAAAATTAGGAGTGGCCAACTGTTGGTAAGTCAGGAGAATTTTCTGAATTGAGTTAGTAGGGCCTGAGAGCCCGGACAGAGCAGTTGGCAACGTAATGTTCAAGCAACTAGCCCAGTCATCCAGGGCCTATAGGCTGAAGGTTACAACAGTAAAGGACTGAAGGGCAGCTCCAAGTTGTGGCAGCTAACTACGTGGGCAGATGCCCTTATGTCTGGGGCGAAACAGACAGAGGAACTCCTCAAGTTAGTTGGGCAGACCAGATGGAACGCTGCAGTACCGAACGAGTCGGTACGACCCTGGGATATCCGGGAAGAAGTGAGGGAAAGCACAGGGAAAGGATGTACTCTGTGATGACCCCTATGTTGTGTCTGTAACTGAGTTGGACTTACTGAGAACGAAACCAAGTAAAATCTCCAGTTCCAGCATGGAGATGCAGCAGCATCCCCATGCTCCTGAAATTGTCAGCTCTGCACTGACAGACAAACTTGCTCATCATGCACTGGGCATGATCAGCAAGTTTGCTAGGTCTGATGACTCGGATGTCATCATGACGACATCGGGTCAAAATGGCAACGATCGGGACACCGTGTCACGTCCACGGTGTCTCCGATACAAAGGCAAAGGGGCTATTAGCCTTCTGCCGGCACCCGTAATGCTGCAATCGTGTTCGATCACAGCATTTCGGGGGTTAAAGTGCCAGGTGTCAGCTGTCAGAATCAGCTGACACCGGCGGAGACCGCCCGCACACTCTCCCGCGTGTGCAGCCGATCGCTCAGACGTAATAATCCGTCCTGGTCAAATAGGCCCAGGGCACATAAGTAATTGTGGATTTGCACTTTTTTTGCAATTTCAGCGCACTTTAAATTTTTCCCCATTTTCTAGTACAAGGTAGAATAAATGAAGTAATTCAAAGTACAACACTCCCGCAAAAACACAAGCCCTCGTACTCCTATATTGATGGAAAAGAAAAAAATTATGATGCTTGGAAGAAAGAGAAGAAAAAGTGAAAAGACTGAAAATTGACAAGTCTTGACCGGGTTGATGTAGCTTTGATAAAATTAGTTTTATGAACAGGCGTTTCATTAGAGGACTAGTAAACCTGCTGCCAGGTAGTCATGCATATTCATGATCTCTATATAACCCCGCCCCTACCACTGACTGGCAGCTATTTATATACACTGTATGTGGGCACAAACCTGCCAATCAGTGGAGAGGGCGGGGAAGCGCAGAGCTCAGCATTCAGAGAACTGCTAGATCTGCACCAGAGACAACAGTAATTTTATCAAAATGACAGCAAACAGCCCAGTAATTGACACATCGCTGGAATCTGGTCTCTGCCCCTACATTATACTGCGCTCAGATAGGGTAGCAAAAACCTTGTGATAGATTCCCTTTAAGAGGGAAATTACATAAATGTATATGCTATATGTATTCTATTGTGCAAATATAAACACATTTACTACTAACGGCAAGTGGCTGTGCAGTTTATTTAATCTTCTACTATCCCAGGCAATCAATATTTTAGAGCATGTGCTAAAATAACTGAATTTAACATGAATGGTTTCATAAACAATTGACGTCTACTCTAAGGAACACATAATGCACTGAAGTCACAAAGAGCTTTGATTTTTTTATAGTCTGTAGTGTGGAGTACTAAAGCAAAGTGGATATTAGAAAAAGCTTCATTTTGGCTTTCGTTTTTCAAGTTCTGTTTCAAAATTTTGTAACAAAGCAAATAAAACCCTTTATGGTAAGAGGGAATTTTGGTTTTTTATTTTAGATACATAAAAAAAATTTGCAGAACGGTAGATTTTAGGATTTTTCCTTTTTGATGTATGCCTGTTCTTTTTAGGTCAGGTTAAAAATTGTCTGGGTTTAATTGCCTGTGATATTTTCTCTGTTTACAAATTTTATGCAAATTTTGAAGGAAAATTTAAATTAATAATCATCAGGCCTGAATAAAAAAAAAAAATATTGAAAAAAATGAATAAACTGAAAACGAAAACATTTTCGATGGGCATATTTTCTTCCTACTTGAAGGGTTATTTTACAATAGTTATTTTTTTTTTTTCAGGGCCTGAATGATTTTTTGAATTTGAAATTTTCCCTTTAAAAATTGCTATGAAATTTAACAGTAGAAATATCACAGGAATTGAACCCGGGGCACTTTTTTTTTTAAACCCGACTAAAAAGATAATGGCATGATCCCTTACTTTCATCCCCAGGTACGTCTAAAACTCTATAGAATACCCCCTTTCACCCCCGAATCCTAT